>JAIPUX010001880.1:100207669-100263932 GCA_020142125.1 Phrynosoma platyrhinos | reverse complement strand
ATTTTATTCTTGGCTTTCTGCCTCCCCATATGAACTTAGATAATTTTGCAGAAGCTTTTTGAGATTAGGCGATAGGCCACAGATTACTCATTAATTATGTATGTAAAGATTTGCCTTGAGCATGGACCATATATGATATCATCATTTAATGAAGAAGGAAAAATAATAATAACAATAGTTGCTGTACTGAAATCAATTAGCAATACCACACAATGGAAAATCATGCACATTTAAAAAAAATTAAGACCCATTTTGACATTACCCAATTAGTATGGATGCACATGTACCTCAGGTGTCCAAGACCATGTATAAGGAGCTAATGACCTGATTTAGTCTCACTTCAGTTCTGGGACAATGTAAGAAGTGTAAGAAAGGAACTGTGTCCCAGCCTCTTGCATTTTTAAAAGCAGTTACCCTAGTGGTATAAATAAGAATGTGCTACTGTGGTTCCCAGCATTTTTGTTAGGCTCCGTATGCCACGCACAACCCCCATTTGATTTTGTATACACAGCACTACATATTATAGAAAAGTATTGAGCTGTTATCAGACTAAAACTCTGATTATTATTTATTTTTTTAATTTACATTATTAATTTATTTCTCCAGACATCAGACTCAAGGTGGCACTTACATATTTTATGTTTCATAGTCTTAACTATGTCATTATTATTATGGTAATGACAAACTTCCTCTGAATCAATTTGGACAAGAAAACCTAGGACAGAGTCATGATAAGTTGGAGTTGACTTAAAGGAGCATAACAACAAGCAGACCATATTCACAACATTATTATGCTATTATTTTCTTTTTACAGATGCATATGAGAAGGGTCTTTATCTCTTGCACACATTCAATGTCAGTCAGGTTTGTAACATTTCTGTTCTTGTATTATGCCACTCAGTCTCAGCTGAGCTATTAATACTGGGTCCTTTTGCTATTCTTAGTTGATGTAACAATTAGTATTTACAAGTATGGAAGGAAAGAGGTCCTTGAATATATTTTTCCCCAGATTGGTTGCAACAGTGTGTTACAAGTGAATTAACAAAGCTCCAGGTGAACAGAACTACTTACAAAGAACCAGACAAATATACCCCCCCTTCTATTTGCAGAAAAACTGGAATGGATTCAGTGATCTATTCTTATTACTAATACTTTTTAATTACACTTCTGTAGAATATTTGACATGAAGTAGTTGCATATATAAAAGGTAGTGAGCTGCTGCTATCAATGTTCCTGTTTATTCATGTTGGTATCTAACTAGACTATGACTATATTGGTATAATGCACACTCTTAATTGGAAAGCTGTGCTATTAGTGCTGCTTTTTAAAAAAAATACTGAAGTTTTGTAATGTGGTTCATTTCACAACAGCTTCTCATTTAATTTGGGCTCTTCATAAATCATCACACATGAACTCCAAAGAACAAAATGCATTTTACTAACTATACTTATAATTTAGGTATGGGCCCACTTCCCCTGGGCTTTGTCCAAGAGCTCTCCCCTGGGCTTTGTTACAGCGATTTGATCCACTCCAAATTCTTTTGTGAATCATCAACTGTCAAAGTCCTTCCTTATGGTTTGTTTTCTTCCAAGCCAGTTTCCAAACCTTCATTCTCATCTGTGTAAACTTATTTTCCTGCATTAGTCTGAAATGGTAGAAAGACAGGTTTGATGGAAATGTTTGTGCTTGAACTTTTTAATAAGGCTCTCCAGTCCAATCTGATAATGATGATGATGATGATGATGATGATGATGATGATGATGATGCTATATCCTTCATATATGATATATATTAGCTTTTGGGGAAAGAGCAAATGGTGAGGCAGCCCTAAATGGTTAAGCTCATTCACAAACCTACTCAAAATTCAGAGGAATTTGACAGCGGTTATCAACATAGTAGTTGTTTCCAAACTCTTGCCCATGTGGCTGGAGGAAGGATTACTTTTGATTTCACAACATGACACTATCACTTTCAATAGAAAAAGAAGAATTTTATTTTTAAGTGAAAATCAGTCTTCCTTAACCTTCTCTCCCAGTATGCTGGTCTAAATTGTGCCCATATCATCTCCAGCCAGTTTGGTGTAAATGCTTCTTCCCTATTTTATGATCAATAGAAAAGCACAGTAGGGAGCTTCCTTAATTAAAACAGCAAACTCTTGATCATTTTCTATGTCTTCTTATGCAGTTCATTCACCTATTGGCCTAGATGTAGAAATCATTAGGACATTGACAACTATTATTTTCCATGGGAGTGTAGGAAGTTATTTTAGATTGCAGGAAGTGCTGGTAGATACAGTGACTTGAGAATTAGCAAGTATCCATACTTTTCATTCCTACTAGTGAAAACTGAGACCTTTGCATCTAGAAATAAGTATTCTAAACAAAGCAATTATTTAGAAAACTGTTAGATCCAACTCTTAGATCCATGGAAAGGAAAGGAAAATAAAATAATGCCACACCACCAACATAACTTAGTATGCTAATAGGTCTTCTGTTCATTCATCCATATATATTGTACATTTATCATGATATGTCCCTTTACTTTATTGTCCAAATCAGGAATTTGCTTCTGGAATTCCCATTTACTTATTTTCTATTAACTGTCCCATGCAATTACATTTACAGCAAGTATTTACATCCTAGTTAGATTGTTCAAAATGTGCCTTAAGCAACTTGGAAAAGCTTACAAATATTGATTCACATCCAATGCACAAAATTCTTTTGCTCTCTCTACATATATCAATAGTTTTGCAGAAGCCAGTGTAATAGGTACTTTGTGATTTTTGCGGTATTGCATTGGTGTTCCTTCTAATGCTCTTTCTCTGGCATTAGAGATCTGTATCTTTAGGAATAGATTGAACAGATAAAAGGAGTAGAGTGAAATGGAGACTGGGGTGAGAAGTTACAAAATTGTTACTGATAATATTGTGCGGGAAATTTTCTTTCAGAATATCTTGAACATTAGCATTGCCCACCAGGGATATTTTGACCCAAACAACTTAAAATTTGGTGAAATTAAAATCCTTGGAGTGATAACCAATACCACTCCTACTGTTGTAGTCCATCAGAATGGTGCAGACGTTCCATCCAGTCACAACACAACCTATAATGTTTCATCTCAGGTAAGAAAATAGTAATATTACCATCAACCCATCTATCTAACCTAGTATCTGGTTTATAACATAGGAGATTATCGCACTACAGTTAAACCAAATTAAAAAGAGTCTTACCTCATCTGAATTGAAGTAAAATTCGGGATGCATCCGGATGCTATCACATGGATTTCCCCCCCCAAAAAATGCCATCTGGATGCAGCCCAAATTCAGCCAGGCTGACTTAACTCACTCCAGCGGCCATTTTTCTATGGTCCGAGTTAGAAAAATACATTCTTTGTAAAACATTCCTCGAATGCTAAGCCCTTAAGTTATGCACCTTAACTGTGAAAACTATGAACATTTTCTCCTCTAATTTACTTCATCCTCACCAAGGCTGCTCTTCTTCTGCTCCCTCTTCTATCACTCTTTCTCAGCTGGTTCTTTGCACAACTTGCTCCCTGAGCTCTCTGGGCTCTGAGTCTGTGCTCCACTTTTTTCTTGACCGGCATGCTTACACTGATGCCCAATTCCTTTTCATTCCTTATAATTTGATTCATACCTACCAGAGCAGTAGAGAAGCCTTGGTAGGGATGAAGCAAATTAGCAGGGATGAGAAGGAATAGGGGAATCAGAGTAGGCAGGCAAGACAAGGAAGAAATAAAATTTCTTCTTCAACAAAGATTTTTCTGGGCCTAAAACAGTTGGGGGGAGACCTAAACATTGTGAAATAGTCTCAGATGTATGGGGTGTTTTATATATTTAACAACAACAATTTATATAACAGTTCATAACAGTTTATAACAATAGAGGAATGTGGTGGCTTTTTGGTTAAGATGCTGACTTTGATGATTACAGGTTTGGCAAGTCAGCAGTTTGAGACCCTACCACTGTGTAACAGAGTAAGCTCCCATCATTAGTCCTAGCTTCTGCCAACCAAGCAGTTCAAAAGCATGTAAAAGTGCAAGTAGATAAATAGATACCACTTTGGTGGGAAGGTAGCAGCATTCTGTGCAGTCATGCTGGCCACATGACCATGGAATTCTGTGTGACAATGTAATGGAGACAAGCACTGCCCCTTACAGTTGAACATGACCGGACAAATTTGTCAAAGGGGAGTCTAGCTTTACTTTTATAACAATTTATATAACAGTTTATATATAAACAACAATAAGGAATAGTCAAAATTCATGGCATGCAGGGTTGATCAGGAAGCAGCTATAAACAAGTTAGTGTTCTACCTAAATATGAAATGAAAGTATTGATTACAGTTAGCTGAACCATATACTTCTCTGTACAATTAACATATTGTCCATATTCATATTAGCATATTGTTCATATTAAAAATACACATTTTAAAGCATCTTGGTCAGTCTATATTATAAAAAGAAAAGATTTTCAACACTCAAATAGGGGTCATCTGTTACAATGAGGGAGACCTGCCAACCCTACAATTATAACGAACAAGCATTCTAGTCCTCAAATAAGGGACATCCCTCATAATAAGGGTCACTAGACAATCCAAATCCTACTTCCTATATATTCTCTAGCCAAATAAGGGTATATAATTTAAGGTACACAGTTATATAAAAATGAGTGAAATGGTTTGTTTGTTTGTTTTTTATTTTCAAAGGTCTTACACATTACAGGCCTTCAGCTTGTACTTGGGCAAGAATATACATTGAGATGGGAACCTGAAAGCATTCAAGATACAGAAAAATTTAACTGTCATCCATATCCAGAACCAACACAAAGCACTTGTGAAGCTCGTGGCTGCATGTGGAAGGTGAGCAACAGGAAATGGTGAAATGCGCTATGTAAGGATAATAGATTCTAGGGTAGCTAGGTCAGATAACAGCAGGATAGAGAACTCTGCTGCCATAAGCATTTCTGACAAGGGAAACTCAGTCTATAATATATCTCAGGGCTGTCTCTTCAGAATCAAAGACTAGTTCCATAGGTCATAGGAATCTTTTGTGAACATTCTTTAATGACCTTCTTTAAACAGACCTATTTTGTGCCTTAGTAAGAGCACAGTCTCATGACTTGTTGTATGTAATAACCTTTAGTTGTCCCCTAACTCTGAATATCATTCCTTTGTGCCACCACAATTTCAAGTCTTACATTATCCATGCTGTATTCAAGCTAAAAGCATAAACCCTAATTTGCTACTGACAATATTTAATTAAATTGTGAACAGTTAAGTATGGCATTTCTGATTTTGTTTCAGGTTGTCTATACTCCTGGGGTGCCACACTGTTATTATCCCAGTAAATACGGCTACTCTGTCAGTAACATTCAAATCACTGCTGGGGGCTTGACAGCTGATCTTCACAGGGACACTGACTTCCCTAACCCATATGATCCGAGGTCACCGGCAGTGGACCTGCTTCGTTTGGAAGTGACATACCATTACAATGACATGCTGCAGTTTAAGGTAAAATGTGGTCTAAGGTAAACTGCAGTCTCAAGATACACTTCCTCCCTTAGATTTTTTTTTTATGTCTGAAAGCCCTGGAATATGACAAGACACATGCAGAAGCCAGTGGCATTGTCCACACAGCATATGTGAACATTGTTACAGTGTGTTATCATGTTTGTACCATCACAGAGAATACCTTGAGTGAGCAGATATTAGTCTTTGGTTATATGTATGATAAGCAAAGGGCTGTCACAATTCTTGACATTCATATAAGGATAATAATGACTTAACTGAATTGATCTAGGGATGTAAATATTCATAAATTTCATTTTTGCAGGTAAGAAAACAATTTTACCATTTCTCTTTTGTTGTGAGAAAGTAATAAAAAATGTAATTTTAAAATACTATTGGGAGTTCAAGACTTATCCTGTGCAAAATAATACATTTTGTTTTGCAGTTTCTTCTTTCGAAAAAAGAATTTTACACAAATAAAACAATATTTTCCATACAGAAATGCTATTTTCTGCTCAGAAAACACTGCTTTCTTTGTTGAACTGTTATTTTATATACAGATAACACTGTTATCTACCCTCCATATCCATATTTCTTGCAGAAAAAGTCCAGAACTGTGAAGATTGTTGCTCTCATCTAGGATTCTCCTCCTCAGGGTTTCTCAATACTAAAAAGGCCCATATTTTACCATTCTTTGAATATTTTCCAATATTCTTTCTAGCCGTCTTGTAACATCCAAAGATAATGTAGTTCTATCCCACAGTTTACACACCATGAAAACCAATGCTGTTTTTTTCTCCAGATCTATGATCCTAACAACAAAAGATATGAAGTTCCAGTCCCCCTCTTCACCCCAAACAACCCTGCAAGTACAGATGCTGACCGGCTCTATAAAGTAGAAATTGTCAACAATCCATTTGGCATACAGATTCAACGGAAAAGCACTGGCACTGTTATGTAAGTGAAATCTTTACTTTTTATTGATTAATTTAACATTGATCATCTGGAAAACACAATGAATTCACAGCCTTATTCTAAATGGAGTATTCAATATTTCTGTCTATGACAAAAATTATATCATCTCTATAAGAATGGGTTATGTCACATTCTAATGTCTTGTATGCCTGGTATTTTGTATACCCTATCCAATGGGGATTGTCTTTTTCTTGTAGCTGGAATTCTCAGGTCCCAGGCTTCACCTTCAGTGACATGTTTATTCAGATTGCTACACGCCTGCCATCACAGTATGTGTACGGATTTGGAGAAACTGAACATACTCAATTCCGGAGAGATATGAATTGGCAGACCTGGGGAATGTTCACAAAAGATCAACCTCCTGGTGTAAGCAGAGTGTTTTTCTTTCTTTGAACCACTCAGTTGCTTTCTTAATTTCTGCACTCTGATTTGGAAATTAGGGCGAGTTTTTTTATGCAGGCATATTTTTTTTAAAAATTATAAGAATGTGACAGATATATATGTTTTAAAAAAATCATATAAATTTATGAATGTAAAGTGTCTTGATTTATTCTATAAAAAATTGCATAGTGAAACAATGCTCACCGAGTTCCTGAATGTGCCATCAAGGTGGAATGTCCTGAATCAATCTCTCATTTAAGTGTTACACCAGACAGTACTGGATGTCACCATATCCAAACTCACAGGGGACTGTGATCACAACAATTTCACCTCTTTGTTCAAGCATAAGAATCAAAGCAGGCATTATCAAGGCTGCTCCTGTAGGAATCCATTAGTTTGAGCATCCTTGTAAGTGGTGAAGTTTGGTTCATCTCAGATTGCTGTGGACATGACCAAATGCCTCATGTGTAAAGCAGATGGTGACATGGGAAACTTAAAGCCTTGTATGTAATTCCCATTCATATGGGGAAATGAGCAGATGGCTATAAATAATTTACTTTCTAGCATTATTAGATAAAATTTGCAAGTTCATTAGTTTCTTCTGAGTGGATGAAGCCTGTCAAATGAAATTTGCCACTGTGACTCACCATTCAAAAATAGATTAAATTGATCTATTCTAGTTGGGACACTAGCTGGGACACAGCAGGATTCCAGCCTCAACCATTTTACTTCTTTTACTTCTGTCACCACTGATGTCACTAAGATGTACCACCTTCACTAGCTTATATAAGTGACTCAACAGGACCATGATCAGTTAGTCCACTTCTGGAAATAATCAGCTCTGTATTTTTCCACACCACTTATTTATCTGATATTAGTGTATATGTTTGTTTGTTTGTTTTTTCATTCATTTTAATAGTACAAACTGAATTCCTATGGCTTTCACCCGTTCTACATGGGAATGGAAAATGATGGAAATGCTCATGGAGTTCTTTTGCTGAACAGTAATGCTATGGGTAAAATAATGGCATCTATATCTGCTCAAGACACAATTTCATTCATTGAAGATACAGTTGAACCAAACCATGATTAATTTCTTAAACCATTTTCTGTTATTTAGATGTTACCTTCCAACCAACACCTGCCCTTACATATCGCACAATTGGGGGAATTCTAGACTTCTACATGGTTTTAGGGCCTACTCCGGAAGAAGTTGTTCAGGAATATACCAGAGTAAGACATATATGGTATTTAATTTACATATCCTGATCTAGCAAAGTAGATTATGGCCTAAACGTTGCTTTTGTGTGTATATCCAATCTAAACACACATGCACATTTCAATAAACTCATCATTATAATTCAGTCTTGCAAGAAGTTTCTGATCCATTCATGTTAAGCTTGGTTTATAAGGAAGATAAATATGCCTATCTGAATATCACTATTTGCATTAAATTTTTGCTAGATTAAGACCATTGAATTGATTGTATACCCTGCCATTTCCTTTTCTTATTTTGTTTAAAAAAATTGCATTGTAGCTTATTGGACGACCAGTCATGCCACCCTATTGGGCATTGGGATTTCAGCTTTGCCGCTATGGATACAAAAACACTTCTCAAATTGCCGAACTGTATGAAGCAATGAGAACAGCTAAAATACCCTACGTAAGTTTCTTGCAGCAAAAATCCATAACTTTTTAGTGCAGTGAAAAATATTTTAGCAAAGAATGCACAGTAACTAGCACAATGATACTGCAATTTGTTATAATTTTATTCATTTTTTAAAATGGGAATTTAAAAATATTTTATATAATGATTAATACAATTGCTGCTACAATGATACAATTTTTTTCTGTTACTGTAAAGCATGAACATGTCACTAGAAATAAATACAACACTTTTGTAAAAAATTGCATGTGATGAAAAAAATGGGGAGTATCTAGATGGAACCAAGAGTGCATCTACACTGTAGATATAATGCAGTTTGATACCACTTTAAGTGCTGTAGCTCAATCTTGTTGAACCCTGGGATTTGTACTTTTACAGCATCTTTAGCCTCCTCTGCCAAAGAGAATTCTGGCTATTTTTTGCCTTCTTTGTTAAAGAATGCTAGTGTCTCACAAAACTACAAATCCCAGGATTCTATAGGATGGAGCCACAGCACTTACAGTGATGTCAAACTGCATTATTTCTACCATGTAGATGCATCCTGAAATAACTGACAGTTATACACCTTACAAATGCACATGCATCTATGCACAATAAATTGAATCAGAAGATATCCCAATACACAAGGAAAGTGTTTTCCACAAAGGGATTTTTTACAATCATTTAATCATAGAATTCAGTATAAGAAAAATAACACTATATCTAAATATTTTCCCTTGTACAAGAAGACGCACAAACAGAAATGTGATAGAATTTACTTTTTCTTACACCACACCACTCTAGTTTGAACTCTAGCACTTTCAAATTAATTAATTAATTGATTGATTTGCAGAACAGCACAAATGTACATATACTTTTTGCTGAGAATCTTTTAAAGTTAAGGTTCTTTATCTTCTATAGATCTTTGTTCATAAGTGTCATCTCTCATTGGATGATGATGATGATGATGATGATGATTGCTGTTCCTGTTACTATTACAACTTCCAGAATTCCTCTGGCAGGGGAATTTGGAAGCTCTAGTCCAAACAAGTATTTTGTTTTTCTCAAACTTCTGCTTCTATTTCAGTAATATCTAAAGGTATTTCTTCCCCCCCCCCGAACAATTTAGCTTTCTCTTCATCCTTCACCACAGATTTGTTTTAAATTTCTCTCTCTGTTTCTGTGTATACAACTTCACTTCTATTATTTAAATGCAGGATGTGCAATATACAGACATTGATTACATGGAAAGGAAGCTAGGCTTCACTCTTGGGAAAAACTTCAGTGACCTTCCTGATTTCATCAGACAAATTAAAGCAGAGGGTTCAAGATTCATCATCATCCTGGTTAGTGGATCAGTCATTCCTGAACTTTCATGGTATTGCACTATCACATGATATATTGTTGCATTCCCAATGGTAATGGCTTTGCTTTCGCCAGTTCTTCAGTATCTTAATACATCCCTTCTTGTAACCTGTACATGTGTAGCTCAGTCACTCTTGACTGCACAAATGTTTACTTTAAACAACCTTACCAATTTTTCCTTGTTCCTCTTTATGCATGGAGCTGCCTTATTGTCTAGTTTATCCAGGACATTTTTAAATTGTGAATGTAGATGCTGAATTTTAAATGTGGACTGTTTTAAATTGTGTATGTCTTATTTGTCCTTTTAAGCTGTTGTATGTTTTATTAATCTGTTTTAATTTACGTTGTTCATTGTTGATTTGTTGTTGGTCTTCCCACCTGGTTGGTAAGAAATAATAATAATAATAATAATAATAATAATAATAATAATAATAATAATAATAATAATAACCTCCTTTATTTTCTTTCAACAAAATTTTATATAACTTATGTTATATAACTTTACTTATACATAGCTACATAGCAGAACTGCAAAGAAACCCTTTTACTGAATTGTGAAGATGTTGAAGGGGAAACCAGGAAGAGCATCAGATTGTACATTGGGATCAATGCTTATTGGTGCACACTGCACATCTCTGCATAATGCAGATCACTGTAAAATCCTAATTGGTATACAATTTGCAATTTGCATCAGGCATTGGGGTGCATTATGTGCCAATGTACATCAAACACTTTGCTAGCTCTGCTACATAGTAACAAAACAACAGCCCTTTATACAGACATTGCTGACCAATTTGGAAATATCGAGACCAGACACCAAAGTTTGGTTTGTAAAATGGGCCATTTTATTTAAATTGCCCTATTTGTGTTTTTTTTTAAATGAGATCTGCAAAATGGAGGGAACAACCTAATGTGGAAGCAGTTGAGGCAGGCGGTCTAATTCCCAGATCACTCCTCAGCTTCCCCTGGAAAAAACATCTGAGCATCAGGGACAATCCATAGCTGGGTTGCTCACTGGCTGGCTCACATCTGGATCAATAACCTGGGATTTCTTCACTCAACTCACAGGACTTAAGTGAAGGTTTATATCCCAAGTCAGCTCTAAGGAAGGTCTCTTTCCTTACCCCTTTAATCACATGACCTAAAGAGGCAGTTCCAGAAACCTAACCTTTACCCCAAGAGAGTGTCATAGGCATTCACCTGAATGCTATTTCTCCCCCCCACCAACCACCAGATGACAGCCTAGTTATGACCAAACCCGAGCCAGTTGTCAATGTTCTCAAACAACAGTAGGGTAGGCAAAGGGAAGAAAATTCCTACCTGTTCCAAAAGTGATCAAAATAGTCACACTGGTGTAGAGGTGGGAGGATGTAATCAAAACTGGTAAGGGGCAGAAGGGAGAGGGTGCAGGCCTTTTATAGGCTTAACTTCTTCCCGACCCTTCATTTTCAGTGTGTGCCCACCATAACTTTTACCTTCCAGCCTCTATTCAATGAGTCCAGTAAAACAATGTCTCCAAGACCAGGCACGCTGGTTCAGGGACTTGGATTATTGCAACTGCACAATTTTAATTCCTCAGCATCTAAGTCTATTTAAGAAGATATAGGGCCCACAATAGGATCTAATGATTAAGTCCCTACTAAAATGCACCCCTTCCAGAAAGCCATCCTATTGTCCCCTATGCCTTAGGACAGGGGTAGGCAACCTTTCCCCTTTAAGGGCCAAGGGACTTCAGCTCCCAGAAGCCTCAGCCATGTTGGCCAATAGTCCCATGTTGGCCAATAGCTCCTGGGATTCTGGGAGCTGAAGTCCCTCAGCCCTTAAAGGGGAAAGGTTGCCTACCCCTGCCTTAGGAGATTACCGCACACCTTTTTTCACCTGATCTGGGCACAGGCTTAAATGAGTGAAAACAGATTTTATTGCATGCCTCTGTGTCCAACTCAGCCACATCGTGAATCTGATCTGGACGCTTGGCATGCTTTTTGAAAAAAAGATACTTTCCCATTTGCCAGAAAATTGTGCCATAAGTCTGGATCAGGTTCGTGATGCAGCTGAGTTGGGCATGGAGGTATGCGATAAGATCTGTTTTCACTCCTTTAAGTCTGTGCTCAGCCCATGTCTGGATTGGGCAAAAAAAATGAGAGTGATAATCTCCTTAGACTAGAGACAGTATAGACCCATACACTATGTTTTTTTTTTGTTGTTGTTTTTTAAACACCTTGTGTTTTGGACAAGATTTTTTTAAATGTATAGATGGATTTTTCCAAGTATCTTTAAAACATTCAAAAATTTTCCACCTGGAATCATGGGAAACTGTACAGCTTTTCCATAAAAGCTATGCAGCTTATTGAGTAAACTGCACCATTTTCTGGAAGCTACATCACTCCTCCTGCAGTCTTCCCCGAAAACTGTGGTTTTCTGTATGGAAGGGACTGATTTCAGGCAGCTACCTTGTGTTTGGGGCAAGATTGCTTTTGTTTAATGTAATAAACAGCAATGCTGTCACCTTACTTTAACAAAAAAAAATGTAAATGCAATTGGAATAATAATATTTTCTTCAGTTGTTACCATGCCTCCCATTCTCCACTTCCTCTATTCTTTCCTCTCTGTTTTTAATTTTAAGCCATTGATAAACAGCAATTTGTCCTAAGTGTTCTTTGTAAACTATCTGTTGGAATAATGTTCATTTAAAACGTTTGTAAAATATTTTATGTGGCTAGATTTGCTAAGTCACAGCACTTGGCTTGCAATGGAGATTGCATCATGCTAAGTAGCACTAGGTGACAACCATTAGGCAACTCTCTATATAAGTGCACCAAGACTCAGGGCACATGTGAATTGATTAAGATAGTGAGTTGGGAGAGAGCTGATGGTTGCAGTTGGTTGGATTGTTATACTACACACAGTGAATGTTGAGATGAGCCACCAGGAGAATTTGTACATATTTGTAAATATTATTATTGCAACTTATGATAAACAACTTCCAAGGACTTCAAAGAATATCAATAGTGTCTGTGAGTTTGTAGTCAGTGCATTACCAATATGTAAATTGAACTGGTACTTCCGTACTCTTCTACTGTTAGCTACTTCTGAGAGTATTTACCTCAGACAGTGCTATAAGTTGACATCTCTGGTGGGCCTAAAGGTTTTTTGTTTGTTTGTTGTTGTTTTTTTTTGTTACGGCACATCAGCAGAACATAGAAGAGAGCCAACACTATCATATACAAATAAATGGCCCTTTGGGCATTGTATGTGTGTTGTGTGTGAAACTGTGTGCCTGTATATACATACTCATGCATATGCATGTACACTTTGTCCATCTCTAAACTAGTTCTACAAATTGATTGATGCCTTCTCTTAATGTTAGGCCTCAATAGTTTTATGTTCACAGATAAGTTTCTTTTCTTGCCCAGAGAACCTCAGAAGAATACATGGACTACCAAACAAACAATAAGTGTCTGGAAGTGCCTTTCTCCTCCTTAAAAAAGAAAACATAACAAAACTTGAATAAAAAATTAGTCCTGGGGATGCTTTTGTGGGTGGTTTCCTGGTGGTTTTTGTTTACATTACATGTTTTAATCTTGATGTGTTTCTGACTTGTCACTTTCCTTAAAAAACAAACAAACTCAAAAACAATTTCAAAATTGAATGAATGAATGAAAATTAATACATATCTGCTGGCTACTGTAAATGTAAAACTATATTATTTTCATTACAGGAACCAGCTATTTCAGGCAATGAAACTGAATCATATGAGACATTTACCAAAGGTGTGCAGAACAATGTCTTCATTACATGGCCTAACAGCACAGAAATCACTTGGGCAAAGGTACTATTGCCAATTGTCATCAGTTCAATGCTATTTTCAACATATAGGAGAAGCTGTATAAAGGCATGAGAGATTTACAGAAGCATATTTGTACACATGGACATTCCTCTGCCTTTAATTTACTCTTCATTTTAAAACATTAGTATGTGTCAATTCTGCTTGTCTGATGTTTTCTTTCTCTTTCTTCAATTAGGTATGGCCTGATTATCCCAATGTAACATATGATGAAAACTCAAGTTTGGAAGAACAACTTGCAGTATGTATATTTTAAACTTACCACCTTGATTTACATCAAGATTATTTTTCAATACCACTTCTTAACTATCACATGTTAATACTAAAAAAAGATTTCATTCAATTAATTAATTCTTCTGGGTACAAACTATGTAGGAAAATATCCTCCCATTGGAGTTTTGCTGGATTTAGAGGCCAATGAGGGGCACTCTTCTCTAGACCTGCCAACCTCACACACATATCTGATGGAAATGTGGGAAAATACCTTCTCTGTGGCTACTCTCATGTTCTAGTACTCTTTTCCAGGGAGGCTGGAATGCCATTTTTCTTCTTCCATCAGAAGTCTTTTGTATATTTCTAGTTTTTGGGAACTATCTGTCCCCAAAAGCTTGCATAAAAGCCTTTTATGAGGCATTATATTATTTTTATTACTTGTTTTTCAATTGACATATTTTTAATGTTCTTTTTTAACTCTTTAGACAATTTAATTACTTTCTAACAATAACATTCCACCTGTTTTTGCCTAAATGTCTTCGCCTTCTACTTCTCCTACCTCTTTGTATCCATTTTGGTTTTTGTAAGTCACCTTAATTCCTGGATCTGGGGAAATGGAACTATAGAAATAATAGTAAGAAAAACAGTAGTTCAACAAGTGAAGAATAGAGTAACATGCTATCTGATATATACTTTAGCCAGTTTTTTGCCTCCTGTGATATAGTAGATTATTATGGGAAGAGTGTCTTCAAAGTGGTTGCTCCTAATTTATGAAATTCACACAACATGGAGGACTGAACACTGTGATGTTTGAATGCCAAAAATATTTCCTTTGCCCTCACATTTTAGTGTGTTGTGTTGTTTTAAACTGTTGGAATTTATCATATTTTAAAAAAAATAATTTTACATTGTATTTTGTAAGTGATACAGAAGTTGTCATTGAAATATTACAAACCATAAAATCCCACATCTTTTTGCATTCTGTTTTCTGTCATGATCAGTGCTGCCGAGCTGATGTTGCTTTCCCAGATTACTTCCGTAATTCCACCTCAAAGTGGTGGCAAGAAGAAATACAAAATTACCATGCCAATGTTCTGCAATTTGATGGCTTGTGGACTGTAAGCATCATGCACTGTTATTTGTTTAGTGAATTATGTTTTTATTTAATAGATTTATAAGTAAAATGTATGGTAAGCACTCCAAGGGAGTGTACAACACAACTTGAAATCAATAAAACAATAAAGAAATGCACACACAAACATACAATTACCAGTTAAAATATTATGATGGGGCCTGGAGTCATCTGTTACCAGAATTAAAAGAAACAGAGAAACAGCACTTAATATTAATCAGGGAATATTCCTTCTAATTAGATCTTGTGGATAATTTCTATGTGGGAGTTTTAATTCTCCCATCACCAAAGTCTTTTCATTTTCAGCATCATTTCAGAGTATCTTGATGTCTTAGGGGGATGTAGATTGGCACTTTAGGCCGGCCTGGGGATGGAGTTGGGGTGAGTCAACCACACACTGGCCACCCTGACTCTACTTCGACACTGCCTCAACACTGCATGCCCATCCACAGGGTGCCCTCTTGGTGCAGCATGCATACACACTGTGCCAAAAGGGCAGGAAAGAGCTGTGGCTGCAGCTCAAAGGGTGGCTTTTTGCCACCCCCAAAGGGATTGGTATTTGCCTGTTCTTTTGGGGGTGGCACAAAGGAGGATTGGGGTCACAGCGTGTGGTTGCCACAGCCTTGATCTGCCACTGCCAGGGGTGGCCCAGAACTGCCCCTTATGGGCTGTCTGCATCGGCCCTTAGTCAGTTTTATCTATATACAAACATTGTTTGTGATCCACAACCCACTTACTGTAGGTTATTGATTTGTTAATATTTTGGTTCTTCAAACATTGCTATAGGACATGAATGAGCCATCCAACTTCATTGATGGAGCTGTTGGGGGGTGCAGAAACCCAGAATTAAATCATCCTCCATATATGCCAGGTAAATAATTTTCTTAAATAAATAGTGCCTATTCCTTCTAGTGAAATCTAGCATGGTATAGTGGTTTGAGTATTGGACTAGAACTCTGGAAGAACAGTATTCAAGACCCTTTTCAGCTATGGAAACCCACTGAATGATCTTGGACAAGTCACACCCTCTCAGCCTCAGAAGAAGGCAATCGAAAACCTTTTCTGAAAAAAATCTTTCCAGGAAAATCCCATGATAGGTTCACCTTAGGGTTGCCATAAGTTGGCAATCACTTGACACAACAACAGCAACCTGCTCGTAGTGAGTAACTTAAGCCTATAGGAAACTAGTGTAATGCTTGGCAGTTGGAGACTTGAAGAACCAGACTAGCATTGTAGTGAAAATTAACTATTGCTTTATTCTGGATTCTAAAACACGCAAAACTACCCCACAATGGTTAGAATCAACTCTTCAGTTTTCTCAAGTTAGGGGGGTTGCAGAGTGCCAGAAATAGTGCAAATTGAGTCCACTTTTAGGGTTGGGGTTAGGGAATCATGGGAACTGTAGTTTATTGTGGCACCAGCTCTCTGACAGAGAAGGCTCAATGTCTCAGAAAAAAACAACAATTCCAATGATTCCCTAGCATTAACCCTAACCCTAAAAGTGGACTCAATTTGCACTATTTCTGGCAGTCTGCAACCCCCCTTAAACAACACTTTAAAAGTCCTTTGTCCAGCCCTCCCCACACTTGTGACAACTACTCACTTGTTATATTGATTGTCAAATCAATCAATGGTTGTACAATATATCTAAAGACCAAAAGCTTTGCCCCAAGCATGTATACTGTATGCTTGTTTGAGCACTGAGGCAAATTAACATTCTCATTTCTTGTGAATATGACAAGGATTGGAACGGCCACACTCAAAAACTAGCCACATGGTACCAGATACTGAATCTGTAGTTTCACACATATGTGGATCTTGACTGTTGAATCAGCTGAGGATAAATAAACATAAAAACATATCATGTTAACTTGGAAAGAAGTGATAATCCTAAGAGATTCAACAACTGTTTTTTTCCCATGTATATGCTAGATTCTGAGGCACAGTAGCACCCTCAATTCTTGAGGATATGACAAAGATCATTAAGTTACACCCTAATAAAACAAATTTGAATATTATTCACTTTTCCAGTTTATCCAGCACTATAAACATCATAATCATCATAGTATCATTTTACTCTATCTTTGTTAGCCTTGGTTTTGAGAGAAAGAGGATTGAGTCTTGTTACAATGTGCATGGAAAGTGAACAACAGCTTCCTGATGGGACACCTGTGAGACACTATGATGTACATAACCTGTATGGGTGGTCACAAGCAGAATCCACTTACTAGTAAGTTCTTTGTATGTATGGTTTTATCTTCTTCAAATCCTAATTTCCTCATATCATTGTATTAATGTGGGAAGCAATGGGAGGAGGTATAGGACTGCTGCTTTTAGCCACATTTTACCTAAAAACGTTTAATCTCAACTGCAGTGGAATCTTTACGTCACATAATCTGGATTTAACTGTATAATAATGGAAGATGGGTTTAAAAAAACACTGCTAATATGTGTGCCTTTTTATCTTCAGTGCTATGCACAATGCCACAGGAGAACGTGGGATTGTTATTACCCGTTCAACTTACCCATCCAGTGGTCGATGGGCAGGACATTGGCTTGGTGATAACTATGCAAGATGGGATCAGCTTGATAAATCTATTATTGGTAAGAAAAATGTTCCATATGAAGCACATGACATTTACATGATGGATCAGAACCCATATGATAGGAGATTTCCAGTATCTGTCATCCTGGATAAAGTTAGAATTGGAACCACCACCACCACCACCACCACATGGACTGTATTGTAATGGAATGTTCTTATCTCCCCTAGAGAGCCCAATGCACTTCATTTTCCTTTTTTTGCAGTGATAGAACAGACATTAGTGCTGCAATAGAAACTCCATTAGGTCTGGTATTTCTATGAGCAAGTGCAGCACTGAAACATCATTCCATGTTCTCCATGTATTGCTGTGTTCATTTCAAAGTCTAACAGATATGTTATGCATTATGATGTGAATCTTATTTGCCATTTCTGTGCCACAACCTGTGCTGAGTGACTCAAAGAACACTTGTGTTGGGCACTGTGGCAGGGGCTTAATGTGCTTTAAGTCCAGTGACCAAAAATCTGTAGAACATTTAGCAAATTATTTAGGTTCCCTTAGATTATTTTTTCCGATTTTGAAGAAGATTTTGGTTTGATGATGAAAGATGGGATCAGGTGGATAAAACTGTTAATTGACAAGAAACATCTTCTGTGTGGCTATAAAGTGATGTGTTGCTCATAGCAATTTACTCTGATAACAAGTTACTTTTGCAGTAATAAGATGAAATAGTTACTTTTTCCTGTAATATTCAGGGCTGTGATTCAATGATAGGATGCTGTGTGTTGCTTCTTATTCAGTATAAGTGGAATTCTAATTCCACTGAAGCAATGGGAGGGAAAAGGAAGTAGTGACACATGGCTTGACTACTTTTACAGTTGAGTGTTTTGCAGCTAGTGAGAAGCAGAGGACAAGAAGGAAGGAAGGAAGGAAGGAAGGAAGGAAGGAGAGAGAGAGAGAGAGAGAGAGAGAGAGAGAAATGTTGGTGACGGGAAAACCAACTACCAGATGCAACCAAAACAATATCATAGCAGAGTTTAAAAACATAAACTCCCAGCTATTGGTATTGGGAATGCACTGACTACTTTTCACACTCAAAATAAACACTCACAGATGTCATTGATTCATACAAAGTTCTGGAGGCTTTATCTTCAGTTGCAATGTGTACAATATGATACAACATACACTTGCACCTCCGTTTTCACGGGGGATCTGTCCCAGACCCCCCCCCACTCCACACGAAAATGGAAACTCACCAATATTCAAGCCCTATTGGCCTGAATGGCCACACTCCTCCACATGCACCATTTTGCCCAATAGAGCTTGCCCCTCCATGAAGAATTAAGATGGTGGACTTCAAGTCTGCAAAAACAGAGGGGTGAGTGTATATACACACTTCCCTCCATCAGCTTCTAACCAACTACTCTGACATCTGCTCAAAATAACTCTCCAACTCTCCAAACTAATCCAACTAACCCACATGTGGCCAGTCTCTTGGTCCACTTATATAGAGCGTTGGCTCTGAGTCATTGCTCTGTGCCACATAGCATGATATAATCTTGCCATATGCTCCTGAGTTAGCAGTCTGTGGTTGTCCCATAGAATGTATGTCACTTGTCAATCAAAATATTTTTCTATTGTTTCATGCACGATTACTCTTAACAGAAAAGGCACAATGAAAATATGAATTTATCAAGAGACACAGATTACTTTGATTTCTAAAAATTTCTGTTTTAAAATAGTCTATGGCTTGTTTGGTGCATTTCTCTTTCTCCATTATACCTAGAGAAAAGTGACAGCTACCTCACAGAGAAAGAGAAATATAGCCAGTATATGTGAAGGAACAGAGAGAGAGGTCTGTCTTTCCATGCTGGCATCTTTAAACAGCAGACAGGATATGCTGGCTGGGTCAGTATGGGATTTAAGAGATAGTTCTTTCTCATGACACAATAGTAACAGTAACAAGAAATTCAGTAAATTTATTTCTGGACAGAGGTTACAGTAACAAATACCTGTTGAGTGATCAGAGTAAAATAACTAGTTTAAAAGTTATTCTGAAATCAGTTAAAAATAACCTAAAATGTGTTCTGCCTTATTTTGACAGGTATTATGGAATTCAGCCTCTTTGGAATCTCCTATGTAAGTTCTTCTATTGTACTGATTCTGCCTCTCCTTGAAATCTTTCCAGTGTAATGTGAGATACTGTGACCTCTCTCCTGTTTCATCACATTTTAGTCTGGTGCTGACATCTGTGGCTTCTTCAATGACACAACCTATGAAATGTGTGCCCGGTGGATGGAACTTGGGGCATTTTATACCTTCTCTAGAAATCATAATGTGATGTTGACCAGGGTGAGTCAACTATATATGTATGACACTGTTTAGTGAAAAACTGTATATAGTTGTTTTCTCAGAAGATTTTGCAAGATCTCAATGGTCTGCATTAGAGATGTGTGAGTTTATAGTTCCTAGCAAGAAAGAGAATCAAAACCTCTCTCTGCACAGTACAGCCCAAATAGTTTCAATGGTGCTGTATAGGGATGTAATTATTTGCTAATTTCATTCTTGAAGGAAACAATAAATAATCTTAGTAATTTCCTTCCTAGTGTGAGAAAGTCTTTGAAAATTGCATTATATTTTAATACACTCATCCTCCCAATTCACAGGGGATCCGTTCTGGACACACACACACACACACACGAATCAGAAATATCACAGATATTCAAGCCCCATTAGTTATAATGGTGACACGCTCCGATGCACACCATTTTATCCCTTCTCACTTGCCATCCATGAGGATCAAAACCAAAGACTCCAAGTCCGTGAATGGGGAGGAGTGAGTGTACTATTCACAGTTCAAGACTTAGCATTGTCTAGAAGATGGATGGATGGATGGATGGATAGATAGATAATTTTTCTACTCTTTTTCTTTTTTCTTTTCTTTTGGTTTATGTTTTTAACTAGTTTTAGCTATTTTCATTGTTTAATTATTTTTAAATTTTGTAAATTGTCAATTTTTAACTATGCTTTTTAATCTCTTGTAAGTCCATTCAGGGAACTCTCTTGAGTTCCAAACAGGGGAAAAGATGGCATATCAATAAGACAATTATAATAACAATGCTACTACTAGCACTACTACTATTATTATTATGTGGGGTTATTTTGTGCAGAAAGAATTTCCTTCACAGGAGGCAGCTTTTTCTGTCTAGAAAATAATTTTATTTTTTTATGTGTAGAAATATCATTTCCTTTGCATAAAATATTGTTTTGTGCACAGGAAATGTTATAGATGGGGACTTATTCTTCCCAAAACCCATATACTTCCCATCAAAAACATCCTTCTGTAGAAAATGCTGTTGTTTTTGGTTTTTTGTGGGGGGTGTTTTTGTGAAGAAGGTTTCTTCTTGTCAGAGCTCCCGTAACTTAATTAAAAAAAACATTTTGAAATATTCTGCAATATTCTTGCCATCTCTAGTGGAATCAGAAGCCATCCTATAGGTGCCTGTTAGTAGGGTCATTTTCTTGTAGTCTTCATTTTCCTCTGCATCATAATAGGTGCCATAACACTCTTTCCCCATTTTTCTTCCCTCTTTATATACTGAAATAGACTAATATGGCTATCTCTCTCAATCTAGACATCAGTGATATAGACTTAAGTCAATTGCCTCAGACTCAAGGTCAGAGTCAAATAATTTCAATGACTTGACTTGGACTTGACTCAGCAATAAATGGCACGTGACTTAACTCTACTTGACTTGTGATTTGAATATTTGAATATTTTAGTGACCAGAAAACATTCAGCTGTGTTGGCTATTTAGCTAATTCAAACAAAAATCCATCAGTGATACCTTTATTGGCCAACCAAAATGCACAATATACTTGTTGAAAGCTTTTGCAATAACACCTAAAGGGCCTGTGCTCCTCCTTACCTTGTGTTGTCCTGGACAACACAGACCAAAACTCTGGGACCAGGATTGGGCTTATTCCTGGCAGACTAGATGCAGAACCAGTGGATCTAATATAATAATAATAATAATAATAATAATAATAATAATAATAATAATAATAATATCTGTTACAAAATTAAAACATGCAATATAAAACAAGAATAATGTAAAACATCTCACAATGTGGCTGCAGTTCCAATTTTAGATGTTTAAACTAAGAACCTAGAAGTCTTCTCGCAGGGGGGATTCCTGAGGCCAGGATTATCTATTACTGAAAGGCCTGCTGGAAGAGATCCATCTTGACAGCCTTTTTAAAGCTGTCTAAAGATGTCAATTGACGGATCTCATCCGGCAGGCCATTCCATAATCTGGGGGCGACAACCGAAAAAGCCCTCTGGGAGGTAGCTCTTTGTGGCTGCAGCAAATTCCTCCCAGAGGACCGGAGAGCATGGGGAGGATTATCAGGGAGAAGGCGGTCCCTGAGATAGTCCTGGGGTAAGCAGCTCTTACCTTGTATCAATTTGACCCCTGGTTTGCCTAGGAGTCTCCTGGAAACTCTGCAGCAAATCCTGGCTGTTCAAACATCCCCTATGCACTCCTTATCTTTCTGTGACAGAGCTCCTACTGAGAAGCCCCCCATTGTCAAATTTGACATGGAAATGGGGTGTTCGATGACATGGATACAGCCAGGCACCCCCTTTTTGCATCAGATGTAGTCATGGGGCAGACTTCTCGTTGGGAGCCATGGTGCAAAAAGATAAGGAGAGCACACTCTTACAGGATCCTTAGGTCAGCAGTGGGATTGTTCCAGATAAGCATGCAGGTCAGAATAGTAAGGGTTTAGCCCATGCTATCCTAGCCCATTTGCTCAGGGCCTCAAATGCCAAAGCAAGACAGAAGACATATGTCTTACAGACATACAGATTTCCCAAGTGTGTGATACACACTCACCTTTCCTAGAAATGGGCCAGCAGATAACGCTGCCCAGCTCATATGGGAGATAGCAAGGTCCTGTCTCAGCAATGGTTCCATCAAAATTACTCTTATAATTTCAGAGTCTGGAAGACAGAACTCTCATATGCAGTAATTAATTCTCCTGGGGAATAAATTTTCAATGTATTTGCCTTGATTTTAACTGGCTATGTAGCTTAGCCTCTTAAATTTCTGCCCTATTCTATTTTTTAAAAAATCTGCAGACAGTGTGGTTATTTGCAATATAGTCATTTACTATCCCCTTTTGGATAATATATTTTCTTTTGAAGTCAGGGAAAAGGGGAAATTTTGCTTCTTTTTAAAAGTGTAACATAGTTTTCATCTCTTTTGCAGAGGCAAGATCCTGTGTCTTTTAACTCCACATTTGAAGACATATCAAGGAATGTGCTCAGCATACGATACAAATTGTTACCCTATCTCTACACATTAATGCATAATGCTCATGCTAATGGAAGCACAGTTTCACGTCCTTTACTACATGAGTAAGTATTAAGATACAAATAATAGAGGATGGGACAAGTGTCAAACTAAAAAAAATGTGATATGTTCTTATTAGTAGGCTCCAACAGAGGCATTATCATACAGTTCATCTTGGATCTCATGAGGCAAAAACTTTCTCTTTACATGAGACATCTTTGAAAACTGCATTAAATTATTTGTTCTCCCTTGTACACCTCCAGTGTTGTTTCATTAGGCCTTTGGCTTCTTCACCAAGTTATGACTACACTTGCAATCTCTATGGAAAAGCTGATGCATCTGACTGGAATTAATCAACTTATTTTCATTTCAAAGCTGATCAATGAGAAGTGAAACAACAGTATTTAAAAAAGTTTAATCCACCATTAATTACCCAGCAGAAAGGGCTTGCTATTTTTCTTCCTTCCTTCCTTCCTTCCTTCCTTCCTTCCTTCCTTCCTTCCTTCCTTCCTTTCTTTCTTTCTTTTCATTTTTTTTAAAGACTGGGCCATTCTCTACTGACTTGATTATTTTAGAATGAGTAATCATAGAGGTGATGATGTTTTGGGGTTTTGCTTACAATGTGGGAATAGAACATAGCTGTGATATAATAATAAATAACCAAATAAAAATTAATTAATTGCTTAAAACTATGTCTTATTTTATTTTCCAAATTTGGCATTGCAAAGAAGCTGTTGAAATGTTTTTTCTGGTATATGTGATAAACTGAAAATGTAGCTTAGATGATAGATAAACAAAAGCTTTACTTTTTTTCAAAAGGTTGAGTCTTCCTTCTCCAAAATGCTCGAGACCAGAAATGTTTTTGAGTTCATTTTTAAAATTATTTTTAACTCTTATTTGCATATACATACATAATGAGATATCTTGGAGATGGGTCCCAGGTGTCGCCCTCTTATGGACACACTGTATATTAAATATTATAATATGCACAATATAAATGTGAAATGTTTATATATAAACCAAATTAAAATGTGAATATAAATGAAATATGTAATATTCAACATTATTTCTTGAAATGTATGCAAGACACTCAGATGCTCAAATAATAGAGAAGATTACTGGGATTCTTTGGCTGCTATTACTACTCACAGACAGATATTAGGGGGCCATTTTAATACAAATACAAAAATTTTAACATTTTACTTTCCTCTATTTTTAATTTTTGGGTATTAAGTAGAAACAGTTATACATTTGTTTTTAATGTTTTATTAATTTTATTTGTGTTTTAGCTGTGGTTATGTGTATTTTATTTTTATATTTGATGTATAGCAGTGTTGTGGTTTGGGTTTTAGATCAGATTTCTTGGGATAGGTCTTTGATCTTTCACATTCCAGACAACACAGGAAATTCTAACAATGTTTTGTCATAAATTCACATAAATGTTTACATCGTTTCTTATTTTTTTCTGCAACTGAGCTCTCCACATGTTGAGAGGAGCTATATTGCAATCATTCATAACTTATTTCACATTGTCACATCCTTGAGTTCTGGCACACAACAATATTGTAGCTGAGTGCTTCATGAACATTTACTATATTTTATAGAATGGAATTAGCTTATGTTTTGGAGAAGGAATTAACATGTAATGTTTCAAGGTTGTTATTCTGAAATACGATCTAGTCCTTACTTATAATTCTTCTAGGTTTGCAAATGACAGGACAACATGGGATATCTACAAACAATTTTTATGGGGCCCAGCTCTGCTGATTAGTCCTGTGCTGGATGAAGTAAGGAAACATTTATTATGATTCTTATAGAATATTAGTAATACCTAATATTAGCATTCCCTAACATATTTCTAATTGTCTTAATTTTACACTTGTTGCTTTATATTACAGGGTGCTAGAACAGTGAATGCTTACATACCTGATGCACGGTGGTATGATTATCATACGGTAAGCAATTTAATAAATCTTTTCAGGAGTAACTTCAAAGTAAAAGACCTTATTGCAGATTGGTAATAAGTCACATACCTTCATCAATCAAATGTCTTGCACAGATTAACTTTCTTGGACATAAGGTATCTTCTCTACCATCATACAATTAATCCTTATCAAAAGGAGGTTCCTCATGTGCCCAAGTGTTTCTTGTTCATTGGCATGCAAAGAAATGCACTAGTTTTAACTTCATACTGTTTTTCTTCTAGGAAAAATACCTTGGATTCCGAAGACAATTCAAGGTACTGGAAGCAGATCTGGACCATATAAATCTCCATATTCGGGGTGGTTTCATCATCCCCTGGCAAGTGCCTAATATTACTACCAATGCCAGGTAAGTATACACTGTTATAGAAAGGGTGACCAAATGTACCAAGGGCCAACTTTCATCCTCACAGACTGACAGTAGGCCATGACACTTCATTTCGGCTAAATCTGTGCTAAAAATGGTGGTTGGAAGTGGCTGGAAGTGGCTGGAAGTCTACATTTGGTTTCAGCTGTTTAGTTTTTTGGAGTTTGTAGATGCAAGCAGCTTTTCCAGGAGTAGTGCCTGGCCATTTTTTTTGGGGGGGAGGGGGGTTGTTTTATTTTTTTTAAAAAAAACTGGGAAGGCTTGTAGCTCCTTCCTCAATATTTAGATGCTCACATGTGGCCCATGGTCCATTCTTTGTCCATTCCTGTTTTGCAGAACAAACTAGTGTAGTGTAGATTGAAGGGGTGTTGTGTCATGTATAAATAAGCTCTTGCAACATATCTCTACTGTGCTCCTTTCCATTGTAGTTATATTTATTTGTCTCTTTAATGTACTGTATTTTGTAGAAAGAACTCAGTTTGGCATATATTTTTAAACATAGATTGATTGAAACTGTGTCCTGCTTTTTGAGCCATAATAGGCTCCTGAAGTACTAGAAATCACAGTGAGACATGATATTTTAGCTATATGTGGCAATTCCTCTAGCAATCACTTCTAATCCTTTTATGTTGATATATCATAATCAAGAGTCTGGAACAAGAAGGTACAAAAGGAGCAACAGATGGAATGTATGCTTGAGGATTTCAGAGCCTATGTGGTACAGTCCAAATCTAGCTTTCAAAGCTGATAATAAAAGTGATTTATTTTTCATTAATTCATTTAATATCCTGCACTTCCAATAAAATAGTATGTCTATGGACCATAAATATGTGTGATCTAGTTTGCTCTCTGAA
The DNA here is from genome assembly GCA_020142125.1 of Phrynosoma platyrhinos. Taxonomy (NCBI): domain Eukaryota; kingdom Metazoa; phylum Chordata; class Lepidosauria; order Squamata; family Phrynosomatidae; genus Phrynosoma; species Phrynosoma platyrhinos. Next base: position 100,237,749 of record JAIPUX010001880.1, on the reverse strand, counting down.
AGCTAGATCTGGCACATTGTAAAAAAAAAAAAATTAAATGTATATTGGATGTCTCACTAATTTAAATATTAAAATCTGGGATCAGGTAACAGATACCAGGTGCTTGGGATGCCATCCCTTGGCATGAAAGTTGTTGTGGGGCAAACTAATTATTATGGCTTGCAGATAGGGCATATCTAAGGAATTAGATGTTTGCTGATTTTGGTATGATCTGGCTTCATCCCTACCTCTTGAGTTAAGACTTTGTTAGCCTTTAAATTCCTTACTGCTTCTAATATTGTGATTTAGTCTGCAGTTCAAAAAATATCAAAGTATCTTTAAAACATGTATTTTATGAAAAAAATATCTTATCTTTGAATGAATTCTCTTAGGAATGATACGTCAGTAGCAGCAATAGTTAATACTATATTTTCTCTTAGAGAATTATTTTCTCTAATAGTCATTATATATGTTACAAAACATTTTTTAAAAAATATAGGAGTAAAGATCTGCATTTAAAGAAAATAATATTTTGATTATGCATTTCTCCACTGATTTGGAGCTTTACATTACAGTTTTCAGTGGTATGGCATCCTATACCCACTGACTCTAACGTTTTGTTGGATAATTGTTAACACCCATATGGATCAGCCCTAATATCATTATGGATGGACAAATTAAAAAATATGTCCTATTGAATGCTTTATAGGTTTTTCTTTTTCTTTTTTTCCCCCTAGTCGTCTAAATCCCATGGGACTTACAATTGCATTGGATGATAAGGGGGAAGCACAAGGCCAACTTTACTGGGATGATGGAATTAGTATTGGTAAGTGTCTTGATAGACAGAAAAAGCCCTGAATCCAGACTCTACTTTGTACTGTAATATATTTGCATCTCCCATGTGCTCAGTTCAGCTCAAAATGGTGATATCATATTTGATGGCCACATGAAGAAAGAGTAAGTGAGAGACTTAGGGGCTGTACACATAGGCCAAAGGTCCTGTATTACACTTGGCATAGCATTGTTCAGTTTAGACACCACAAACCAATAGCCCTAGGCTGGGGATTGGACACAATTCCAGTGGATCCAGCCTGATCCAGACCAACCAGCCCTTTGTCCAGTCTAAAAATCAGGCTGTTTGCAAAGGAGTTTCCCAGAAACTCCATCATGACAGCTGGTAGCCACACATCCTCTTAACTGTCACTGCTGTCACTCTCACTATTCTATTTGCAAGTCCCAGCCATAGCCTGTGATGTTGGGACACCTGGCCACAGGGATGAAGCCAGGTGCCCTGTTTCCACCCTTACGGTCCATGGCAAGAACTGCACATAGAACCACAGTGGTGATGACAGGCAAAATGGTGGCACTGAACCAGGTAGTGCCAGAGTGGAAGTGTGCTGGCAGGATACAATGGGACTGGTCCATTATATCCTACCCATGCATTCAGTGCAATAGAGTCTGAAAATGACCTAAAGTCATTGAGTGAAGTCTATGGAAAGCATTAGGGATACTTTGGAAATTATCTTGGCCTGGATTTCTTTCAGCACCTGTGTTGCATGCCTTGGTTCTGAAGCAAACCCAAAGCACCAGGAATTCTATATCCTGAATTGTATGGAATCCTGTGTGCATGTAGTTTATCCAGTCTTTAAGATCTATCTGTTCATCTGTGACTTTTCTCCTCTTTTATACTACTAACATGCAAATAGAAATGTTTTAAACCTGACAGTGTAAATCCTATTCATCTTCAGAGCTAAAGAAGTGAAACCATACATACAACATGATATAATAAGATGGTAATAAAATATGAGAGTACTAAATAAATTTTGCCTAAACTTATTTTAAAATTTAATAAATGGATGCATAAATAGGACAGTCTGTGTTTGAAATAGTGCAAACAATATAAGAGCTTTATACTTATTCTGGATTAGGGATATAAACAATAGTCATAATCTTTCTCATCCCTAACAAGAGAGTGTGTCTCAGTGTATTTATTTATTTATTCATTCATTTCATTTCTATCCCAGCTTTCTTCCATAAAGGTACCTGAGGCAGCTCACAAATAAAAAATCTATTTTATTAAAATTAAAAATATAATCTAAAAACAATATAAAATTACAGACATTAAAACCACACTAAAACTATGATACCCACTGTATATAACAAACATCAAATCCATTCCACGATTATACATAAAAATCCTGCCTGAATAAAGCTGTTTTTGCTTGTTGACAAAAGACAAGCAAGGAGGGGGCCAGCCTTGCTTCTTATGCATTCCAGAGGGCAGGAGCAGCCACCAAGAAGGCTCTCTCTCATGTCCCCACCAGGTGAGTCTGTGATGGTGGTGGGACCGAGATAAAGCCTTCCCCAGAAGATCTTAGGGCTCTGGCAGGTTCATTTGGGGAGATACGGTCTTTCAAATAATCTGGACCTAAGCCGTGGAGGGCTTTATAAGTCATAACTAGCACTTTGAATTGTGCCTGGAAATGAACCGGTAACCAGTGAGGCTGTTTCAACAAGAGAGTTATGTGGTCCCTGTAACTGGCCCCAGTTAGCATTCTGGCTGCAGCATTTTGCACATGCTGAAGTTTCTGAACAGTTTCAAAAGGCAGCCCCACATAGAGTGTGCTACAGTAGTCCAAATGGGATTTAATCAAGCATTTGTCACTGTAGCCAAATCTGATGTCTCAAGGAATGGGTGCAGCTGGTGCACAAGTTTTAACTGTGCAAATACACTCCTGGTTACTGCTGAAACCTGAGCATCCAGTCTCAGAGTTGAGTCCAGGAGCACACCCAAGCTGCAAGCCTGATATTTCAGGGGAGTGTAACCCCATCCAGCACAGGCAATGTCCCTATTCCCTGATCTGCCTTCCAACTGACCAGGAACACCTCTGTCTTATCTGAATTAAGTTTCAATTTGTTTGCCCTCATCCAGTCCATTACTGACCACAGGCACTGGTTCAGTACAGAGACAGCTTCCATGGAATCAGATGGGAAGGTGAGTTAGAGTTGGGTATCATCTGCATACTGGTGACACCTCACTCCAAAACTCCAGATGACCTCTCCCAGCAGTTTCATGTAGATGTTAAATAACATGGGGGACAAAATGGAATGCTTTGGGACTCCACAGGCCAGTGACCAAGGAGTCCCCTGACACCATCTTCTGAGTCTGCCCCTCCAAGAAAGACTGGAAGCACTGCATAACAGTACCCCTAAGTTTGACCCTGTGAGGCAGCTACAATGGTCAATGGTATCAAAAGCCACCAAGAAATCCAGGAGAACCAACAGGGACACACTCCCCCATACAGTTCCCTGTGTAGGTTATTCACCAAAGTGACCAAAGCTGTCTCTGTCCCATAACCAGGTCTGAAGCCAGATTGAAATGGATCTAGATAATCCATTTCATCCAGAAACCCCTGGAGCTGGGAGGCCACCACTTGCTCCAGAACCTTGCCCAAGAATGGAATATTAGATACCTGCTGATAGTTATACAGCATGGTGGGATCCAGTGAGGTCTTTTTAAGTAATGGCCTCACCACAGCCTTCTTTAAGGAAGATGGAAGTATGTCTTGTTGCAGTGAAGCATTCTCCTCTCCCCTTACTCACTCAGCCAGTCCCCCTCTAGCAGTTTCAGGAGCCAGGAAGGACGAGGATCCAGTATGCATGTGATGGCCCTCACTTCTCCAAGGATCCTGTCCACATCATCAGGATACATAGATTGAAACATAAAATGGGACAAGCAGGCACCAAAATTACATCAGCTGGACCTGTGTCAACTACAGCATCCAAGTTAGAGCAAATTCAAGCGATTTTGTCTGCAAAGTGTCTTGCAAATTCTTCACAGTGAGCTGTCGAGTGGTCTTTATTTTCTTCTTGAGGGGCAGAGTATAGAAGACCCTTGTTTAGTCATCCTATTGTGGGAGGGGAGTCAACATTTGCAAAATATGTACTTCTGAGCAAAAGCAATGGGAACATAAGATAGAACAAACCCATGAGAGAATAAAACAATGGAAAAAAAAAAGATCCATCCAATCCTACTGAATAGGAATCTATGCATTAAGATGTGCTTTGCAGGTGGACAAGATATTATACTGTGAATTTCTTCAGAGTGGACATAAAAACACTTATGCTGTGCATCTAATACATCATGAATAAATGTTTAAATTGCCCAGGCGTACATTTCTGAGGCTTCAGGGAAGGTTGGCTGCACCCTTGTTTTAAATCTGTGCTCTTGCAGCTGTGATTGAACTACATGCAATAGTTATTCAGAAAAGTTATTCTGTTGCTTCTTTCTTATTACAGATGCCTATGAGAATGATCTTTACCTCTTTCACACTTTTAAGGCTAGTCAGGTATGTATAATTTCTAATTAGAAATCTTGCACTCTCTCTTCAAAATCTGTACAATGCCCAGCCATGCTGTTAACTATAATTGAGTGCAATAAAAGAATGAGGATTTTGAAAGGCTGCATCTCTGAATTGGTTTTAAAATGGCATTATTTCATTCTTATACCTCTCTTAGTTTGTCTGTACCGGCCTTACTTAGATTTCATCATATTTCATGTTATTTATATATGTGTCTCTCTGTGTGTATGTTTACTAAATTAATAATCTATGTTCTGAGTTTATCTTCAGCAGCTAAACTCAGGCACTGTGATCCATAGCATAACTGCAGAAGCTAAGAAACTACCTGTCATGCTCCTATGATTTTCACAGGAATCTGACAACAAAGTGTGGGGCTGTAGAAGAGGGAATCAAAGGAAATTGTAGATTGGGGGCAAGTGACTGAAATTATTTATGATGGTGCCTTCCTCGCTGGAGTGATGGCAAGGAGATAGGAATTGAAGAGAACAAACTTCAAAGCACATCTTTGAAGTGGGCAAATAGTCCGGGCTACAAAAAATGCAAAGATATACAACTCAGCACAAAAGTTAGAATTATACAAGCCATTGTATTCCGTACTACCAAGTATGGATATGAGAGCTGGACAGTTAAAAAAGAAGATAGGAGGAAAATCAATGTATTTGAGATGTGGCCCTGGAGAAGTATGTTGAGGATCCCATGGACAGCCAAAAGGACAAATAAATGGGTCCTAGAGTAGATCAAGCCAGAAATGTCCAAAATGACCAAGATGAGGCTGTCATACTTTGGACACATCATGAGAAGAGAAGAATCATTAGAAAAGACAATAATGTTGGGAAAGGTGGAGGGAAGTAGGAAGGCCACATGCTAGATGGATGGACTCTATTAAGGAGGTCACAGGTATGGGGTTGTAGGAATTAAGCAGAGCAGTGGAGAACAGAGGGTCTTTGAGATGTTTCATCCATAAGGTCACCATGAGTCGAGATTGACCTGAGGCAGTTAACAAAAAAAGGGGGCTCTGGATAAAGAATTTCAAAGTGTTATTTAACTGGGGAAAACTCAGAGTTGATTCTAACTGTTATGGAGTAGTTTGTGTGTCTTAGAATCCAGATCAAACATAATAGTTAAATTTCACTATAATGCTATCATGGTTCCTCAAGTCTTCAGCCATTAAACATGACACTACCTAACATACAAGAATATAGATTTGGGTTTCATAAGTACTTTGACAGTTCATGGATGATAGTGTCCTGTGTTGCTTTTAGCTCCATACTATTTATCTAGTCACAAAACAAGAATGAAAAGAGGCAGAAGCTAAGATATAATTGTGGCAAGTAATTATGAAATTTTAATTTAAAACACAAGAACAATATTATCTCTTTCAGAATGTCTTGGATATCACTGTAGATCACCAGGGATATGTAGATCCAAATAACTTAATATTTGGTGAAATTAAAGTCCTAGGAGTAGCAAGTGATATTCCTCCTACTCTTTTGGTATATCAGAATGGTGTACCAATTCCATCCACTCATATTGTGAACTATGATTCTTCAACTCAGGTAAGGAAAAATATTTTGACACTATGAACACTTTATCAGTGAACCATTATCAGTATGTAGAGAATTTTTTTCTTGTGGCTGCCTTAGGTGTGCTTTCAATTTCTCTTCCTCTTTAGTGTGCACTACATATAATATTGTATCATGTCTTGTCTTAGTCACCATTTTTTCTAAATGAATTACTACTACTACTACGATTATTATTATACCACTTCTCACTCAGTTCTGGGTTCAAAGAGGCTTATAAGTTTAAAAAATATTGTTAACATGTAACTTGGTCAAAAAGTTAAAGAGATTGAACAATAAAAAAATAAAACCAGATTAAAACATGCATTATTAAACATGTGCACACACACATACATACCGCAAAACAACACTCAGCACTGTGTATTGTTAGTGCATTGTTTCCATAAGAAAGGCCTTGTACAGTCACTCAGCAAATGCCTGTCTGAACAGAAGAAGTCTGTCTGAGAAAAGAAAGTAGGGAGGGTGGCAGTCTAACTCCTCTGGGAATGGAGCAGAGCCTGGGTGCAGTCATTGAGAATGCCCTCTCCTATGTTCCCACCAGGGTTACCTATGAGAGTGGTGGGACAGAGGGAGGGACACTCCCAGCAGATATCAAACCAATATATAAGCCTGTAAAGCAGGATGAATACAAAATACAGGAGCTTAATAGAAATCAATTGATTTATATTGATTATCAATTGATTTCTATCAATTATATTATATATAGATACATAATGTCTGAAAATAAAATCTCTGTACAGAAAACATTGGGGACATGGTGGCTCAAGTGGTTAAGATGCTGACTTTGTTGATTACAAGATCCACAGGTTGGCAAATCGAGGACCATGTGCTGCATGACGGGGTGAGTTCCCATCACTAGTCCCAGCTTCTGCAACCTAGCAGTTCAAAAGCATGCAAATGCAAGTAGATAAGGGAAGGTAAACAGCATTCTGTGCAATCATGCTGGCCACATGATCACAGAGTAGTTTAGTAATGGAGATGAGCACCGACCCCTATGGTTGGACACAACTTGAAAACCTTGTCAATGGAGAATCCCTTTTCCCTTCAAGAAAACATTATCTTGAAATTGAAGATGATCAGAAAGGCAATAAGAAGGCAGCAGTAAAATAAGTAATGCATAAACTCTTGAACAGGAACCTAGAATCTGTTATCTTCCTTCTAAAATTCCCTATAACCCAAATAGAAAAGTACTGGGTGTTTTAGAACATTGCACTATGATGGGCAACATTAATATCTACTAACCCCACACACTGAGGCCACATAGCCTTACATTTCCATTATATGCAATGAGTGCATTATGAAAAGCAGCTGGGTGTCTCCAACTACCGGTAAGTTGTATCATCATGCAGAATCCAAAGCTAAGTAGCCCAGGACAGCTAGCACACATTTTCTTTTTGATTGAGAGATAGGACAAGATTACCCCAACCACTATCCCTTTTATATCAGTTTTATCATTACTGTGAACTCAGGAGAAATTTATACTGAACATCATTTGTTTCAATTGTTTTTGGTCAGGTCATTTCCACAGGTTTTGGCACATTTTTCTAATAGTTAGATGATGACATGATTCCATTTTTCTCAGGTTGATTGAACTGAAAAAGAGTGCAAATCCATCTCATTCAATGCCATAAATTTCTATTTTGTTAGGTGTAGTATTTCCTCATAATCATTTTCTTATCAAATCAGAAGCCAGGTTATCATGCTGACTATTCCTCAGATTTAGCAACATTCAAAGCAGTCTACATAGATTTGGGTTTTTCCATAATAATCATCCATTCTTTCCTTTTTAAAACAATAATAATAATCCTGAGCATGTTGAAGCTAGTGGTACTTTGATCTCAGAAAGTATAGAATGTTATACAGCTTAATTATAAATTTTCCTGATAACTCCTTATGTGGAATCTGTTGTTCCTATGAGAGTGACGCACTGATATGTGTTGGACCTTTTGCTCAGTTGGGGATCTCTTTAATGAATTGTAGACAAGATTGTGAACTGAATTTGTCATGTGATTTTTAGGTCTTGCATGTTACTGATCTTCACCTTCAACTGGGACAAGCATATTCATTAAGCTGGGCACCTGATGTTATAGACAATGAAAAGTTTGACTGTCTTCCATACCCAGAAGCAACACAAAGTATTTGTGAAGCTCGTGGCTGCATCTGGAAGGTAAGCAGCCCAAAACATGCTTGTTTCTCCATCCCATTTCACTACCCTTCTGATGGGAAAAGCATTCATAAATGTGGGGGATGGGTGCTTTTTAAGTAGTGCTGGTAGGTGCATTTTCTCATGCCCTCTCTCTCTTTTTAAAAGTTTCCCCATCACCATTTGGTATGGTAGTGGATCTTTCTTGGAGGACAAGGGTGAAATGGCAGCTTCCGCTGGCAGCTGGCATTATTTCTCCTCAGTACTCCTTTTCAAATTGTGTCTTGTAAAAAGCATCATATCCTTCAAAACAGAATATAGTGCATTGGGGGGGGGGGGGAAAGTAGCAGTTGGGACCAAAACACACTGCAGAAATTACCCAGTTAAGACTGCTTTAACTGCCCAGACTCAGTGCTAATGAATTCTGGGAACTGTAGTTTTGTGAAACATTTAGCCTTCTCTGTCAGAGAGCTCTGATGCCACAATGAACCACAGTTCCCAGGATTCTCTAGCAGTGACCCAAAGCAGTTAAAGCAGTCTAAAATTGGATTATTTCTATAGTGTGTTTGGGACCTTAGAGGGACAGCTACAAATAGCTAATATACATTGTTATCGTTGGATTTCTCTGACTGATTCTTCCATCAAAATCAAAGATAGGAGTAAGCCTTCCTTAAAATATTTATTAAGCATAATCATAAAACATGTCTGTATTCTCATGAATGGTTATATATGAGAAATATCATTCCGTTAATCATAAGGCCTTTGTGTAATTCATTTATACTTCTGTGTTTTGTTTTGTTTTTTTGGTTATACTATTTAGGATTAGTTCAGCCTTAATTTAAAATTATTGTAACACTTCCAATTTCATTTCAGGCTGTCTCTACTCCTGGAATACCATATTGTTACTATCCTAGTGATTATGGCTACCTGGTCAGTAATATTCAGAATAGTCCTCAGGGTTTGACAGCTGACCTCAACAGGAACACTAGTATTCCTAACCCATATGGACCTAGATCACCACCAGTAGATGTGCTTCGTTTGGAAGTGAAGTACCATTATAATGATATGCTGCAGTTTAAGGTATTGTAAGGAAGGGGAAAAAATCTTTGTCATCTACAGTGCTTAAAATTTGGGAAGTGCAAGTGCTTGTATGATATGCTCTCTTGTATACATTCTCCTGATTCACCTATTTTTGTGTACAGATTTCCTGCAAATTAATAATAATAATAATAATAATAATAATAATAATAATAATAATAATAATAAAATGTATTTCTATCCCACCCTTCTGTGGACACAATTAAAAAATCATGTTGTACAAAAGAAGTTCAATTAAGAAATCTGGTTAATTTTATTTTATTTTTATTTTTAAACAATCTAAATTTATTTTATTTATTTTGTTTCATTCTGTTAGTTGTCCTAGATTTCTTTTATGAGCAGAAGTTAGAATATAAATCTTTTTAAAACAATACATAAATAAGGAAATGAATAAGCAATTAATGGTTTGAAAAACTGAAGGCATTTGTCTGAACACAATTTGAAAATAATTGCAAGATAACATCCAGCAACCATTGTGTTGTTTTCCTCACTTTCTAGCTGCTTCTGGCAAAAGTGGACTTCCACTGGGCATTTATCATCCCCCTCAGTGCTCAGCTGAAGGAGAGTGTTGAGTAAATTCTAGGATGCAAATTCATTTTACACTTGTGATGATGAGTGACATCCAACAGGCTTGGCCAGTAACAAGTGAACTGAATTTGTACATCCTGCAACGTCTCCTAAAAGAGTGCAGCTCAAAGTTGTGGTCTATGAACTGGTGCCAGTTATTGAGCTGTTGGTCACTAGCAAGCTCCCAATAAATAAAATGCTGATAATAATGTGACACAAATATGGTACTGGTCACTGGCATATCAGATAACTTGAGACGCACTGTCCTAGAAGTTTCTACAAGGTCTTGGAGCCTATATAGAGTATGCTCAATTGTGGGTGTTTTTTCAGACCATGAGTCATTCTGCAAAACATTCCTTGAAGCCAAAGAGTTTCACTTACTTTCATAATGTCATGATTTCCATCTTTTTAAGAGTGTATTGGAACAGATAATTTGATATTGGAGTATTAGGTCTTAAATAGTGTGAAAGAAAAAAAAGAATGGGCAGAGAGAATCTGCTTGGAGTCAAAGGAGAAATACACATGGGAAATGTAAAACAAAATTACCATTTCAGTTGGCATAGAGATAACACCCTGAGGGAGAATGGCACATCATTTCCCCTTCTGCTTACTAATACCCCAAACAAGTTTAATTGTGTTTTGGTTAAAAGTATTTCTGTCCTAATGTATATAACTTCTTACTGCTCCCATGATTTCATCATCTATAAAAACATAGTTGTCTAAATCTTATTCTTAGTACTGACTAGAGTAGAGTTATTTGATCAGTTGGATTTGCCTATGTTTTTATTCACCATTAAACAAATGATCAAATGGGTCTACTGTAGTTAGGACTAGCCAACAAGACTCCAGACAATATTTTTTAATTTCTATGCACATTATCACACAGGAGAAATCTGCTGGTTAATCCACACAAATCCCAAACAGAAACTGGATTTGTGCCTCACGATTTCACATAACGTCGCACAGAAACTGGACAGAAACTGGTGTTATCCGAGATCTTTTTAAATTCAGTAGTTTTGAGGAAATGCATTTGCAAAATTACAGTAATTTCGCATTTATCATGATGTGAAAAGCAAATGCGCAATTGGGAGCATTTCCCTGCTTTTTCCCATGGTTCCACGGCAAGCATTCCTCTATCTACGCATGTGCAAGAAGATCATTTCTAGTATATTTATGGGTTTTTCTCACTTGTGTGTGAACGTTAAATGCAGTGTTAGCATGAGTTTACTGTAATTTCGCAATTAAGGTAATTACATGTGAAAGTCATTTGCAGAATCAAGGTTTATTTTCGGTTTATTTTCGGAATGCCTCATTTCCATTTTATTATCGTTTTCTGGCCCATGTGTGATAACGTCCCTATGTCTTGAAAATTAGCTTGAATGTAGTTCACATCTGGAGAGTGCTTGAAAGCCTTTCCTTGTGAAGGATCAACCCAAAATAGATGTAAAATAAAAATTTATAAGCAAAATGGCATGTCATGACTGCAGGAGTAACATTCAAAGATTAAACAATTTTGGCTGATACATAGTTTTAAAGAGTAGGTGCCAGCCTGCTGTGAATGCCTACTACAAAGATTAGTTGATGTGATACAACACATACAAACCCTTTTCAATGTGTCCCCACAATGTTATGCCATGAATCTACTATCAGTGTTACTATGCCTAGAAAAATACATCACAAATGTGCAGAAACTAGAGTTTAAATGACATGTTTGGTAAGATGTTTTGAGAAATTAATGTCTTCATGAGAAGTAGAGCCAAAATGGAAGGCTTTCTGGGGATCTTTCTATAGAATAATGAAAGGTCTTGTAACACCAAAAGGATAATGCAATACATTTCACTCCTGTTGAAAAGTAGCACCATCTTCTCTTTAGATCTATGATCCCAACCAGAAAAGATATGAAGTTCCAGTTCCACTCTTCATTCCAAATGTTCCTGAAAGTACAGAAGCTGATCGGCAATATGAGGTGGAAATTGTGGACAATCCATTTGGCATACGGATACGACGCAAAAGCACAGGAACTATTATGCAAGTGAATTTTTTGCTTTTATTTTAGCACTCATAAGCAGAAAAAAGATACAGGTAACATTATCCAGAAATATGTCCCAGGTATATCATCCATGGAAGGATCACAGATAATTCGCTAGCACTTTGAATATCCTGTAAATTCTTCCTCCCTATTGGATGGAAATGTTGGATGACTATCTAAAGCTAGCCTAGTATCCCCACACACAATTTTAGATGAGCAAATGTAAAGGTTAACTACCGTGTCAGCTGCAATATTTTTCTTGCATGGTAAAAGCCATAGAGACTGTCTTAGTTCAAAACACACTGCAGAAATAATCCAGTTTGAGACCTCTTTAATTGTCCTAGCTCAGTGCTAGGGAATCTTGGGAATTGTACTTTATTGTGGCTCCAGACTGCTCTGACATAGAAGGCTAAATTTCTCACAAAACTACAGTTCCTGGAACTCCCTAGCATTGAGCCAGGGCAGTTAAATCAGTCTCAAATTAGATTATTTTTGTAGTGTGTTTTGGACCATAACATGCTCCAGTTTAGAACTATGTGTAACATTGCCACTTTCATTTGAACATTTAAGTTTTTCTATACCAGGTTAGGGCTATATTATATCAGCCTAATTTATTTGGGCTTGTTGCCCTTCATTTTGAAAATGTTCATGAAGATTCCCTCAAGTTCAAGCCATGATTTATTTTTCTCAAAGATGCAAAACTTTGAAAAATCCCAAAATCAAGAGTCTTCAGACAGCAAAAGTCAAATATTAGATTTTTCAACTTTTTTATCTTAGTAAATAAAAAAGATTATAAACCATAATTATAATGTTGTCTGGCAAGGCACAAAACAAAATATGAGAAGGTGGAGTAAATTGGGTTTATAGTGATGAGCAAAATCTCAACAGTGAACATGAATATTCTTCCAAGAGTACTTTTTCCGTTTTAAAATGTACCAATTATAGTAAAAGAAATACTATAAAAATGTGACAATAGGACATATTTACATTTAACTGGTCAAGGGGAAAACCTAGAGTTAAAATGAAGACAATTCAAGATGATGTAAACAGAGGAGGTATGGCAGTGCCAAATTTCAAACTATATTACTATGCTTGTTGTTTGGATTGGATCTTAAAGTAGATAAAATTGAAAAAGACAAGAACATAACAATTGGAGAGAGCAAACAATATATATGGATGGCATTCATATCTATTCTGTGATAAAATATTAGATTTTAAACTTATTTTTATCTTAGTAAATAAAAGGATTATAAAACATTATTAAAGGCCCATGTAGATGATAGAACAGGTGTTCTAACATAATTTACCAAATTGTAAATTAGATCATTAACAGCATTTTATGGTTTTCAAATGCTTACATTTTACATGTTTTCATTATATATATATATATATATATTTCAAATATAATGTTTTGTGATGGTTTAGCATGGATATTATTTTTGAAACAAAACTGGTCAGCTAATTAAAATTTAATGAGCTTTATGCTATGTACAATATGAATTAGCCTTCTTTCTCCTTTAGATGGAATTCTCAAGTCCCAGGCTTCACCTTCAGTGACATGTTCATTCAGATTGCTACACGCCTGCCATCACAGTATGTGTATGGGTTTGGAGAAACTGAACATACTCAGTTTCGGAGAGATATGAACTGGCAGACATGGGGAATGTTCACCAAAGATCAACCTCCTGGTGTAAGTAAAGTTCAAAGTTAACTTTTCAGGGGTTTTCCAGTTATGGACACCCATGTTCCAATTGGGAAAGTAAGTTGATGGAGTAAGATGCCCTTAGTTTCTTTCTTACAAAGTTAGAACTCTCCAATAGGATTTCCTTCACATGCTTTATTTCATAGCCATGTGACAAAGCAATTACCATCTTCACTGCAATCATGAAGGGATAAACCTCTTTTTATTACATATTTCATTTAAAGTCACAATCACTTCAGCATCATATCTGTAATTCATTTCTGAAAAGCAAATACCTATTGCTACTTATTCAACAGAATCTGAAGTTTGGCCCTAGACAACAAGAAGGAAACAAATGGGGGCTGTGGACAGGTGGTTCTAGGTCACCCCAGTAAGTGGAGGATTGGGGCTGTGGCTACCACATGATGTGGCCCCAATCATCCCTTTTGCCGCCCCGAAAAGAGTGACAAAATGCCATGACTTTCAGGGGCAGCAAAAGGGCGCTCCAAGAGATGGTGTGTGGCTTTTTCTCGCCCCTTCCAGCACAGTGTATCAAGATGCTGCATTGGAAGGACGTCCTGATGCCATGTGCCATGCGTAACAGTTCACAGCGTCAGGACATCATTGGGCTGGGGTTAGGGCAGCCGGTGTGCAGCTGCTCTTCCCCATCTCTACCTTCAGGCTGGCCCTTTGGGCCAGTCTGCAGAGGCCCAAAGATTGGCTTGATAGTTCCAGCATAAACAAAGCATTGCTCAAAGATTAGTATGGCCTAATTGTAAAAAGCATTTTCTAAGATGGCAGTGCACATGCTGGTAGACTGGACCTCAGTACTGGACTTTTGCATGCATTGTACATTGAGCTACCTCTGTACCAGGTTTGAAAACTTCAGTTAGTTCAAAATACAGCAAACAGATTACTGTAGCATCTAGGAATGACTATTTGTTGTTAGCTGCCCTCAAGTTGAGGGCAGCTCATGGTAACACTATGGATGAGACATTGATTTTCTTCCTATCATCTTTCTTAACTGTCCAGCTCTCACATCCATATATGGTAATAAGGAATACAATTGCTTATATGATTCTAACTTTTGTGCTGAGGTGTATATCTTTGCATTTTAGAATCTTTTATAGTTCTTTCACAGCCACCCTCCCTATAATTAATCTTCTTCTGATTTCCTGACTGCAGTCCCCATTTCTATCAATGTTTGATCCCAGGTATGGGAATTCTTTTACTATTTCTATTTCTTGATTGTCTAGGTTGAATTTGTGAAGGTCTTTGGTGGTCATTATTTTTGTTTTCTTTGTGTTCAACATTAAGTCTGCCTTTGCACTTTCTTCTTTGATCTTCCTTAGCAGATGTTCTAGGTCTGTGAGGTTTTCTGCTAGTATTATGGTGTCATCTGCATATCTTAGATTGTTGCTATTCCTTGCTTCTATTTTCATTCCCCTTTCTTCTATGTCCAAGCCTGTTTTTCTTATAATATGCTCTGAATACAAGTTGAACAGATAGGGTGAAAGGATGCAGCCTTGTCTGACCCCTTTGCCAATTGGGAAACATTCTGTTTCTCTGTGTTCTGTTCTGACAATAGCCTCATGTCCTCATCAGGACTATCAGATTCCTGGCACTCCCATGTCTTTATAGGCATTCCATAGTCTTTCATATTACACCAATGTTACACCAATATTGAACTAATATTAAAATCACTCTGCTGGCTGACTATCCAGACAAGATACAAAATGTTGGTTATTACATTTAAAGCCCTCCATGGTTTGGGAACAGGTTATCTACAGGATTGCCTACTCCCATATAATCTGCTCTGTACACTCAGGTCCCCTAAAGATATTTACTCTAGTCAGCCAGGACAAAGTTGGCAACTGTCACCCAGAGGATTTTTTCTTGAGCCACCCCTAGACTGTCTTTGGAGATTTGACAGTTCAATTTGCTGTCTGAATTTAAAACAGCATTGACAAACAGTCTCTTCTGGCAGGCTTAACAAGATCATTTTTAAATTATGAATTTAGGTGATGAATTCTAAATATTTTGTGTATGTTTTAATGCGGTGGCATTAAATATTTTAATGCATTGGCTCAAGTGGTTAAGGTGCTGACTCTGTTGATTGCAAGCTTGGCAAGTTGGCAGTTTGAGGCCTGGGTGCTGCATGATGGGGTGAGTTCCCATCACTAGTCCCAGCTTCTGCCAACCTAGCAGCTCAAAAGTATGTAAATGCAAGTAGATAAATAGGTAGCACTTTGGTGGGAAGGTAAACCACATTCTGTGCAATTATGCTGGCCACATGACCACAGAGTAGTCTCTGACAATGCTGGCTCTTCAAGCTTAATAAAGGAGATAAGCACCATTACAGTTGGACATGACTTGACAAGCTTGTCAACGGGGAATACCTTTACCTTTCACCTATGTTTTAATTAATGTGTTTTAATTGATGTTGTGCATTGTTGATTTGTTGTTATTCACTGCCTCGATTCATGGGGAGAGGTGGGTATTATTATTATTATTATTATTATTATTATTATTAATTATTTATCTGTAGTGATTCCAGGAGCTTTTTCTATAGTTATTAACAATGAAGAATAAAGCCTGAGTAAATGTGTGGATTTCTATGCAGCAGAAAGGAAATATGCAGAGGGGTGGGATATAAATAAATTTTATTATATTATTATATTATTTTATTATTATTATTAAATTTATTTATTTATTCATTCATTCATTTTGTACAGTACAAGCTGAATTCCTATGGTTTTCATCCCTTCTACATGGGACTAGAAAAAGATGGAAATGCTCATGGAATTCTTTTGCTGAATAGTAATGCTATGGGTAAAAGAATAACATTCATTTATTCCACACACAATTTCATATATTGCTGATACTTGGAATAACATTATGATTCATTCCTTACTCTGTCTTCTGGATTTTTCAGATGTTACCTTCCAACCAACTCCTGCCCTGACATATCGTACAATTGGAGGAATTCTGGACTTTTACATGGTTTTGGGTCCAACTCCAGAAGAGGTTGTTCAAGAATATACCAGAGTAAGAGAGACTTAATATTTTAGCTGGGTGTCCAGATCCAGATAAGTGAGATTTCAACTCCAATGTTTTGTTTTGTTTTTCCCTAGAGCTAATTAAATTGCTTGGCTGTGTCTTTTGATGCAAGGCATCCTCCAACTGGAGTTTCTAGCTTTTGCACAGAGACTATTTTGCAGAAATCAAAATGGGCTGCATATCCTCTTGAATCTGCTTTCTCTTTTGCAACCCAAGGAGAAAGCACTTCTTTATACTCTGTGGGCCTTGGAAATCTTCAGGCCCAGTTTTCTCATAGGACAGATGGATGCTCTGGGAGGAAAGGAAATAAAGTTGTATTGTTCTGATTTTAGGCCCTTATGTAAAATCAGAGGTGGGCAGTTCTAGATTTCTTTCTTATCATTTTTTATGCCCAAACATTGGTCCTCCAGGTATTTTGAACTTCAATTTCAGAATTCCTGATTGTTGACTAAGGTGGCTGGTAGCTCTGGGAGTTGATGTCCAAAACACCTGGAGGACCAATGTCTGTGAATCACTGAATTAATACATCAACTTGTTCCTTCAATTAATACATTATTATGATCACTCATTTCCAATGGAGCTGGCCGCATTTTATGTGGAGGATGCATATGCCCATCTGGAAAGCTTCTTGCCCATTTATGATAATGTTCCAATTTTGTTGGATTAGAGTTGTATAATTGATTGCATCCTCCAACATTACTTTTCTGATTTTTTTCCTTTTAACTTTACTGTTTGTAGCTTATTGGGCGACCAGTCATGCCACCCTATTGGGCTTTGGGATTCCAGCTCTGTCGCTATGGATACAAAAATACTTCAGAAGTCGCTGATCTGTATGAAGCAATGAGAACAGCTCAAATACCCTATGTAAGTACCCTATATTATTGCAGCTTCTATGTAGGTTTCTTGCAACAATGATCCAGTGTTGTTTTTACTCCAGTCAATAAATGTTGAAGTAAAGAAGAAATACTAATTAGCACAAACATAGTGGAATCTGATGTCATCTCAAACATTTTTTTTAAATGAAGACTTAAAAATGATTTAAGCTATGAAAAAACAATAATAACAATGATAATAAAATAATAGCATTTTATTATTTTTGCCTCCCTGAACATAATATAAATAGTGTGTGTGTGTGTGTGTGTGTGTGTGTGTGTGTGTGTGTGTGTGTGTGTGTATATATATATATATATATATATATGTTTTATTTGTAACCCACCCCTCTGCTAAGCAACTGGGGTGGTGTACAGCAAGATAAAACAATCAACCCAATTCCAATTCCCGAACATGCCTGCCCCTTAAAAGTAAATTAAACTCATGCCATATTAAAATAACAGATATAAAACCTCAAATACCTCAAATATATCTCAAAACTACTGTACTCTGGTTTCTCTTCAGATTGTAAAATCAAAACTACTTGAAAATATATACATAGATATTTATACAGTTGTAGTAGTAGTAGTAGTAGTAGTAGTAGTTGGAATGGCCATCAATATATGTTCTTATAATTTTATTAATTGGAATTACTCTCTCTTTATCCTTTCACATCTTTAAGTGGTATGGCATAGGACAAGATCCAGTTTTGGGGAAAGTTTGGGCCTCAGTTCCCATCATTCCCATAGGGAATCTCCTTAAAGGAACTTCAGGGATAGAGGCATATAAAATAATGCCCATATTAGGGGGTGCGTGGCTTGCCTCGTCTTCAGATGGTAGAGAACCATACAGTGGTTGTGTTCCTTAGTGGCTTCTCAGTTGCCATTTCTCTTGCTGACTTCTATTTTGGGCCAGAACATCAGAACTTTTGGGTCAGAACATCAATACAAATGCACAGAGTCATTCAGTTTTCAATTATTGGGTCTCTGGATCGGTGTGTCATGTGGGGCAGCTGTAATTCATTAAAGTTGTGGCCAATTTTCTTCCAAGCTTGTCTGTCTGTATTGTTCAGTATTGGTTTTCACCCTGCACCAGATTTTTACCACTAGGTCTGCAATATTATTCTATTCATTTATACTCTTATTTTTCCCCCAGTAGAGAGATTCAAGGCACCTTAAAAATTACATTTAATAAAGGCAGAATTAAAATATATAGCCGTGTTAGTCTGTAGAATCAGTATGTAGAGAGATCTTGTAGCACCTTTAAGACTAACTGAAAGAAAGAAATTGGCAGCATGAGCTTTCATGGACTTCAGTCTACTTCGTCAGATGTATGGGAGGACTTAGAATTTAAATGACTGCAGTTTTGGATTCTAAACCTTGCACATACATCTCTACTCAACATGTTGAATACAAAGCAACAGCTTTGCATATACAAGGTGTGTTTCACTCACAGAAGGGCTTTATTATATATTTCACTGTATAGTTTTGTACATAACAAATGATATTACATCCATACAGTGGGCCCTTGATATGCTATGGACTTTGGTTCTGGGGGCCCTGTGGATATCAAAATCTGTGGATGATCAAGTCCCTTTATATACAATGCCATAATAAAATGGCATCCCTTATATAAGGTTTATTTTTTTCATTTATTGCGTGTGAAAATGTTTGAACCTATGGATGCACAACCTGTGGATACAGAGGACTGACTGTACTTGCTCTTCCCCTTGTGCACACAGAGAAATGTAAGAAATATGGTAGAATTTATTTTTTATTACAGCACATAACTGTAGTATAATCTTGCATCTCTTTTTTTGTGGAACAGTTTGAATTAATCTTTACATGTTTGGAAACAATTCAATGTTATTTTAATACAGGGCTATAGAAATAAATTGGAATAATAAATTGAAAGTTAAATTTCCTTATCTTCTACAGCCCTTTGTTCATAAGTGTTATATTGATCCTAGTAAAATGGCACTCATGAATGAATGGTTATGTGAGATAAGGAATTTTTCCTGATATGCACTAATAACAAAAGAAAAAGAAACCAATGTGCTTTACATAGTAATATTTTTTGTCAGTCAAGTTGCCATGCAAGTGTGATTGTCAAATTTTTTAAATTGATAAGCTTAACTGCACTATACTGTACCTATAATTAATGATCTAACTGGGAATATACTATATTTTTGGCTCTTGGATAGCTTTTACCTTGTTCCAATTGACAGCAACAAGTGTCAAGTCATATTTATTATCATATAAACCATCATTTTACTGTTCAATCTCATGTCGTGTACCTGGCTGGCATGTTTTGCTTCCTGAATTGGTAGCTTTGAGATTTATAGTTGTTACCTGTCATACCAATGCATATGTAAGTTACATTTATAACAGTAAATGTATGCAGAAGCTGACTTTTTGGGCAGCTCCCATACACATTCATGTGTGATAACTGTAGATGGGTTACTATATTTAACTGGATCAACTAGTAGGTCATCTGCTTCAGGGGCAAAGCAGATTGTGCTCCAATCAGCCCCAGGACTGTGATGACTAGATGATCCACTCCTAAAGTTGGCCACTGCCATGATCCCAAATCAGCTGCCAACAAGGAGCAGTTTTTCACCACTCCTTTTTCCATTGGCTTTGGGCCGCTTTAAGCAGCCTCTGAGCCACTTCCGGCCATGTCAGGGGCAGGTGTCATCTGCATGCCACACCCCTGAGGTGGACAGAAACTGCTTTATTAGGCCTGCCTGCTTCAGGCCCAAGCCTACAGTTTGGATTGCAGTAGCTGTAATCTATGGGACTTTACAGACTGCCAGAAATAGTGCAACTTGAGGTCACTTTAAATGTCCTGGCTCAGTGCTAGGGAATCATGGGAACTGTAGTTTATTGTGACACCAGAGCTCTCTGACAGAGAAGGTTCAATGTCCCAGAAAAAAAAAATACAATTTCCATGATTCCCTAGCACTGAGCCAGGACAGTTAAAGTGGCCTCAAGCTGCACTTTTCTGGCAGTCTGTAAAGACCGCATATTTGACCATATTTAACTGGATTTAACTGGATTGGTTACTGGGTCATCTATTTCTGTCTAGAGTTTGAAGAAAAATACTGTTGTTGTTGTCTTTACTTCCATAATCCCACAGACAACAGGGACTTTAGACATGCTACCCACTGGATTTGGGAAGCTGTAGTCCAAACATGTCCAAGCTCTGTTTCTGTCTTAGTAATATCAAAAGGTGTTTTTATTTTTTTCTGAACAATTGAGATGCTACAATTTCACAATAGTGGTGTTCCAAATCTCTCTCTCTCTATCTATCTGTCTATCTCCACTACTTTTATTTTAACACAGGATGTACAGTATACAGACATTGATTACATGGAAAGGAAGCTAGACTTCACTCTCAGCAAAAGCTTCAGTGATCTTCCTGCTTTTGTCAGACAAATAAAATCAGAGGGTTCAAGATTCATCATCATCCTGGTTAGTGGATCATTCTTTCTTTAGTTTTCATGGCAATACATTGTCATATGAAACATATTGCATTTCCAGTAATAGCAGCCTTGACTTTCTTATCTCTCTGTTATCTCAACACACGCCTTCTTGTGACCTTCCCATATCTAGAATCATCACCCTTGGATGTTCATCTGTCTCCATACAAGAATCCTCAGATTTTTAGTTTGTTAGTGCTTATGCCTAGAACTTTCTCCTCACAACTATCTTCTTTATTTTCTTTAAATCCCTACCAAAATGTACCCAAAATGTAGAATGCCTTTGGATTGTCCCCTCCTCCCTATAACTTACTTTAAAAATAGATATAATTGAAATAATAATATATAATTCCACTCCTTACTCACTTCCCAATTTCTTCAGTTCCTCTATTCGTTCCTTGTCTCTGTGCTGGAGTAGATGGGCAAGAAGGAGTGACCCGAGTGTGCTCTGGCCAGAAGTAGATCAGGACTGTGCTGACCACATGGCCCATTCCCAAAGCAGGTCATGGCCACTGAACCCAACCCACACCACCAGGAGCCAGATTATCCCAGTTTCTTTTTGCTCTGATCCAAAGGATCAGAGCATGGTGTTGGCACCACTTTGGGCCACTTTGGAGGTGTGCATAGTTTGAAAGCCACACTTCCAAAGCGGCTGGAAGCCACTTCATTTGGCCATTCTGTTCCAAGCCTCTGTTTCTGATCCTGAGTCTTTGACAAGAGGCCATGTCTTACATGTTCTTTATAAGCAAATGGTCCCACGTGAATGTTGTGTGTGTGTTTGCATATATATGGATGCACACATGTGTATGCATATGCACATACACACACAGGGTGCTACTGTACTGCTAAGTCTAAACAAGGATTTGTCTAATTCAGGGGTAGGCAACCTTTCCCTTTTAAGGGCTGAGGGACTTCTGCTCCCAGAATCCCAGGGGCTATTAGCCAACATGGGACTATTGGCCAACATGGCTGAGACTTCTGGGAGCTGAAGTCCCTCGGCCCTTAAAGAGGAAAGGTTGCCTACCCCTGGTCTAATTCAACGGGTTGTTGGATGCCTTCTCTTAATGTTAGAGTCCTATATTCCCATAGTTCAGAAATAGTTTTTTCTTGTCCTTGGAATCTCTAAGGAGTACATAGACTTCCAAACCCACAAACAAACTCAAGAACCAGAATTAGAAGTGCTGAAAGAAATGAGGGGGGAAAAAAGCAGAAATGGGGGATGGAGGGAATTTGGAAAGCCATAAAACCAGCTTTGCTTGTCAATTAATTTAGGTGATCCTCCTTATAGTGATTATTGATGTATAGTAAAGAATGGTATTTCATGGATAGTCTATTTATTTACATTGCATTAGATGTTTTAATTTTGTATGTGTTTTTGACCTGTCAATTTATTTAAAAAGGCAGTTTCAAAATAGAATGGATGGATGGATGGATGGATGAAAAGAAAGACATACCTGCTGGAAATGTAAAACTGTGTTATTTTCAATATAGGATCCAGCTATTTCAGGCAATGAAACTGAATCATATGAAACATTTACCAAAGGTGTGCAGAACAATGTCTTCATTACATGGCCCAACAGCACAGACATCCTCTGGGCAAAGGTACTAATTGTAATTGCAAATTGTTATCATGTTCAATACCACTTCCAAAATAGTATTTGATTATATAGTGGTGCTGGGTAGAAGGATAAGAGATGTGCAGAAGCATATTTCTACACATGGATGTCATTCTGCCTCAGATTAACTCTTCAGAATGTTAAAAGTAGTATGTTTCAATAAGCTATTCTGTGTGTCTCATGTTTTCCTTTCCCTCCCCCATTAGGTGTGGCCAGATTATCCCAATGTAACATATGATGAAAACTCAAGTTTGGAAGAGCAACTTGAGGTATGTATGCTTTGAACCTATCACACCGATTTCCTTCAACATTCTCTTACCACATATTACCACATATTAACCATGTCAACTTGAGATGAATGCATACCAAGGGAAATGTCTTCAAATAAATTAATCATTTGGAGTGTAATGTATGTTGGACCATGCCTTCCCATATCAAGATTTTTTTGAGATATCATTGGAGGTCTGATCCTCCAATGAGGTCCTCTCACTCCTATACACACATCTGATGGGAATACAGGAGATGACCATCTAAATCACAGTTCATAGGCTCTGTTACTCCCTTCCTAGCAAACCTGGACAGGTACTTTTGTTGTTTTGACATCAATGTCTTAATATATATATTAATATATATATTAAAAAAACATCACCCAAGGAGATCTTCTGCTGTGCTTTCTGCAACCGGACTTGTTTATCTCGGATTGGCCTTTTTAGTCATCAACGCGCTTGCAAAAAGCATGGGATGAGTCCTTCCTGAATCTTCGTTTGCGAAGAAAAGCCATATATATATATATCAACAGTGCTTTTCTTAGTGTCCTGTTCTGTTTTTACTTTGTGCTTTTAAACAGATATATTCTACATTCTTTTTAATTCTATAGACAATTCATTGCATTTTAACAATAACTTTTTATATTTTACCTATCTCTACCCACTTTAAATTTTTGAATGCCACCTTGATTCCCAGTTCTGAGCAAAAGAAAGGATAGAAATAATTTTAAAAGTAACAACAGTAATTCAACAAATCAAGAAAAGAATAGCATACTGTGATTTCATGTGATTAATTTTCTGGGTGTTCCTGCCTCCTCCTTCACTCTATGTTTACCCTACACTTTTCCAAAAACTGGGAATCAAGGCAGCTGACAAATGAAAATTAATAGTATGTATCTTGCATACCGTAAGGGCACCAGATTCTGTCTGATCTTGGAAACTAAACAGGGCCAGCCTGGTTAATATTTTGATGTGGGACTGTCTAGGTATACCCAGTACTGTAGGCTGAATTTCACAGGAAGGAACTGGTAAAATCTGGAGTATTCCCTGCTGAAGAAAACCATATGAAATTCCTGGGATCACCAAAAAACAATAGGTAGTTTTAAGGCAGATATACAAACCCAGATAAAAACATAAAAAGTCAACATTAAAATAAAATTAAAGTATTAACAATACTAAAGCAATAAATTATACAATTAGAAATTATACAATTACAATTAGAAATTATACAAATCAGTTAAAACAGTGTAATTAGAAATAGAGCACACTCTTAAAAGCCCTTTGAAAATATTCTGTTCTAAACCCTATCAGAATAAAATGTAATTGTCTGCCAACAGGACAGAAATGAGGGGGGATATTCTTGTCTTTCTGGGAAGGATGTTCCAGAATCTGGGGCAGCCACCAAGAGGACCTGGTCTCACATCCCAAATAGCCTTGTCTGTGAAGGTGAAGGGACAAGAGAAGAATCTCTTCTGAGGATTTCAGGATGTGAGCAGACTGGAAAGTTTTGTGACACAGCCTGTGACCAAGCCAAATAGGCTTTATTGGTCACAACCAGCACTTTGAATTATGCCTGGAAACAGATAGGCACCAAGAGGACCTGGTCTCACATAGTGGAGCTATTACAACAAAGTACTTCTATGTTCTTTGTACCCCTCCCCTGTTAAAACTGCAGCTCTCAGTACCAATTGAAGTTTCTGACCACCTTTCAATGGCAGCCCCACATAGATTGTGTTACAGAACTCCAAATGGGATGCAATAAAGGTATATGTCACCATGGCCAGATCAAGCACCTCAAGAAATGGGCACTGCAGAAACCTCTAGATTCAAGGCTGAGTACAGCTGTACACTGCATAGTGTAACTATGTATACCACACAGGTTGAATTCATATTCATATTCCCTTATCTGTCTTTCAACTGACAAGGAACAACTTTGTCTTTCTTGGATTAAGCTTCAAACCCAAACCCTGTGAGAGTCCACAAGTTAGTGGCCAAGGAAGTGAACATGAATTTCCAGTACCACTTTCCAGGCTTGTCTCTCCAAAGAGCAACAGAGAGAGTCACTGGAAAATAATACTTCTTAGACCTATCCCATCCCAGTGAAGTGGTCCAGAGAAGTGGTCCAGAGTGATACCATAATTGATGTTACCAAAAAGCCACTAAGAGGCCCAGCATAAATAAGAAGGACACATTTCCCCAATCCAATTCCTGGCAGAGGTCATCTCTCACAGTGTCCCAAGCCATCTCTCTCCATAACCAGCCTGAAACCAGAACAAAATGGATCAAGAAATCTTCTTGGAGCTGGGAAACAACCACAAAATCTAGACCCTTGTCCTGCCTTATAGGGTATGGAGGATTATTCGAACAAGTGTCTATTAAGTACTGGCTCCTAATTTGTGCAAATTTCTTTGAGTGCTACAACAATTTTAGTATATAATTTTAATCTGTTATAATATATTAGATTTGCAATTAAGCTTAATTTGTAATTAATTTAATTTAATTTAATTAGTTTGATTTGTAATTAAGTTTAGCACTAAATCTTATTTTGTAAAGCATCTGGGGTGCAAAAGTGTGAAACTAAAAGATCTGAAATTGAAAAAAATATTATTTTGTTTTCTATGTCATTATCAGTGTTGTCGAGCTGATGTCGCTTTCCCAGATTTCTTCCGTACTTCTACCTCAGAGTGGTGGCAAGAAGAAATACAAAATTATCATGCCAGTGTGCTTCAATTTGATGGACTCTGGACTGTAAGTGTCATGCAGTATTTGTTTCCTTTGTGTTAATAAACAATATATTTATTTTATATATTTATAAAATAAATTACAGGCTGAATGCTCCTACAGATTATACAAGATAATTTAAAGTCCATAAATCATAATTTAAAAAAAAAACAGAGTGGAGGAGAAGAGCAATATCAGTTGAAACCAAATAAAAACACCTACATCGTGGTCCCAGTCAGTCTCAATTATAAGCCAAGGTAAACAAGTGATTCTCCAGGGCCCACTCAAAGGTACATCATGATGAGATGAATGGATATAAGTTACCACAGAATTCCATGGGGGTAGAATTTGGAGAAATAGCCATGTTAGTCTAAAATATCAATATAAAAAGGTATCTTGTATGTTCCTCCTGCCTTTGTTCCTCAACATTCATAGTTAAAATTGACCTTGCCACTTAATCACCATATCCATAAGTTTTGCATTTCTACAGCTATTCATACATTCTGAATAAAATTTCATTCCTGGACACCACTTCACTCCATGCATTTGAAGAAGTAGATCTAGTCTACTAACACTTGTGCTACAACTTCTTTTGCACATTTAGGACTGACAGTTTAAAGGTGATTATCCTATGAAAATTGTGCAATCGTGATTAAAATACTATTCACATTTTCACACACAACACAATAGAAGAGCCATTATCCCAGGAATAATCAGGGAATAATCAGGCAATAAACTACAACAAATCATTCATGGGATTTTCCCGTCAATGATTTGTTGCTGTTTATTGCCTTGTTATTCCCTGAATAATGGTACTTTAATTGCTTTTCATCATGTTGCCATGTGAAAATCTTAATCATGAATGTGCAATTTTCATGGGTTAATCACCGTTTATACTTCCAATTGTCTCTGTGTGATAAAGTCCTTAGTCTCAAAGGTACTACAAGATCCCTTTGCAACAGAATTCCAGAAAGAGAATACTACTACTTGAGATTCACTAGGATTTTTTTAAAAATGAGGTTATTGATGTGTTAGTTTTAAGAATGTGTGCTGAGTTTAATGCTCTTGTGGTGTTTTTAGGGCTGTTGTGGCAGCCAGGCATGTGTATTAAAATAAATAAATAAATAAATGCATTCAAATCTTGAAATTTTGATTATAAATTTTCTGACTGTATCAATTGAATGATCAACCATCCACTTACTGTAAGTTCCTAATTTGTAAATGTTCTTAATTTCCTCATATTTTGGTTCTTCAAAAAATACCATAGGACATGAATGAACCATCCAATTTCATTGATGGGGCTATTGGTGGCTGCAGAAATCCAGAATTAAATCATCCTCCATATATGCCAGGTAAAATAATGTACATAGAACCTAGTCCAGCTTATTGTTATGTTGTTGTGTGCCTTCAAGTCATTTTCAACTTATGGCAACACTAAGCTAAACTATCATGGGGTTTTCTTGGCAAGAGTTGTTTAGAGGAGGTTTGTCATTGCCTTCCCTTGAGGAAGAGGGTTGTCATAAGTCAGAAATGACCTGAATGCACACACAAACAATAAAGCTGGACTCATGGAAGATAAACTCAATGGCACTCTGCTGTTTAACTGCTCAATTTAGTACTGAAGCCATAAAACAATAAAAACCTGTAAGATCATGGAATTTGAAATGGACATTCCTGCCCCCTTAATTCATTTCCAAATGAACCATCTGAAGATGCTTGCACCTGGCTCAAGAAGGTGCCAAATGTCTCAGTTAGTAAATAGAAATTGAAATGGCTTAAAAAAATAAAAATCAGTATGTTTAGCCAACAGGAAGGAAAGATTGTCACATCTCTCCTGGCAAACAGTCTATAAATATGGAAGTGTCAAGATAGTTTTGTAAATGTTCCTCAAGAGTTGGGGAACAATGTCTTTTTAGATACAAATCAGCTAAGAGTAGACCTTTTTGGCCTCAATAAATATTGTTATCCTTGGTGAAACACAAGCACTAGATTTGTACAAAAACGTTTCATCCCAATACCAAGCTGTCTGTCTTGCTGTTTTAGGACCTGGATAGCTTTGCATCATCATCACAATGAATTCTGCCCAATATGAAAGGATTCTAACAGAGATTGTCAGCCCATCTCTTTGATAGCTGAAGCTTATAAAATAGAACAATGTTCTTAAACATACAAGCAGATCTAGCAAAAAAAGTCATGAAAGACGAAATTCCATATTTATTCAAAATCAATATCTAAACTCAATCAAAATATGTGGCAGGACCTGTTCATGAAAAGGAGTCCTCAAATGTTACTGTATTACACACTTTTATAAAAAGGAATAGCTCACATTTCTCAAAACCATTATGAGAAACTAATGAACAGTTACGGGTAACAGTTACCTGACTACATTTCTGCTTAAGGGGGCACTACCACATACTTAGCCTAAAGGTTCACACACACATAGATATTGTTGTATAATCTGGGAATAAACAGTGGTAAAACATATTGTGTTAGGTTGGAAATGGGTGACAATCCTAAGGGATTCACAAGCTCACCCCCCCCCCCCATGTATATGCCAGATTGATAGCATAGTAGCATCATCAGGTTTTTGTGAAGAGAGCAATCATTCAGTCATACCCTGATAAAGAGAATGTGAAGTACCATTTACTTTTTTGATTTATTCATTTCTATGAATTTCCATCTAACAGTATTATCTTACTCTATCTGTGTTAGCCTTGGTTTTAAGAGAAAGAGGACTGAGTCTTGTTACAGCGTGCATGGAAAGTGAACAGCAGCTTCCTGATGGGACACCTGTGAGACACTATGATGTACATAACCTGTATGGATGGTCACAAGCACAATCTACTTACTAGTAAGATTTTTGTATGGGTTTATCTTCTCAAAATTCTAATTTCCTCAGGCAAACTAATGTTGTGTTAACATGGAAAACTGAGAGGAGATACAGAGCTGCTACTTTTAGCCACAACCATTTGTTACCTACAGCCTTTCAATTTCAACTTCAGTGTAATCTTTAAATCACGTAATCTTGATTTAAGGGTGAATCAATAGAATACACACACACACACACAAATAATCCATGTGCCTTTTTATCTTCATCCCAGTGGAATGCGCAATGCCACAGGAGAACGTGGGATCATCATTACCCGGTCAACATATCCATCCAGTGGCCGATGGGCAGGACATTGGCTCGGTGACAACTATGCAAGATGGGATCAGCTTGAGAAATCTGTTATTGGTATGAAGGATATTTTGTATTAATCATATGCTTTTTGCTAGGAAAATTTATTCCAGTTTATTTATCTATTTATGTAGTAATGGAATTGGATTCTAAATTAAAGGTGGAAAAATAAAGTCAGTGGGCCACATACAGGTTCCGTGGCATTTGGCACCTGGAAGTTTTGTTTTGTTTGTTTTTGGTTTTGTTTTTGTTTTAAGAAATGAATAAACAAATAAATACATTTTGAATCCATTATTGAGACATTTTCCCACATTTCTCCCAAAACATTCCTCATTTTCAGGCATCCCTGGGCTATATTAGTACCAGGAGAAGCCTTTGAAAAATAGGACATGATTCAGCTTTCCAATCCACTTCCTGCCTGGACCTAAAACAGCCTCCCTACCATAACAATATGGAGAAATTTACATTGAGGGTGTTGAGGGCACTTGAAGACATTTTATTGCCTTGCAAAAAAGGGGGGAGTCCTTTGAGGTGGTCATCCATAGTTTTCTTGGGGGGCTACTGTACCAGCCCCGAAATCCTAATGATTGCCTACCCCTAGCCAAAACAGTGAGAGATTTCAAGTGTCTGTCTTTCTGGATATAGTTAAGATTTTATCCACATCCCTAATGAAATGAATAAAGAAATTTAATATAATTTGTCTGGTGCAGTACTCCTACCCAGTGGTGTCACTAGGGGGTGTGGGGTGTGTGGAATGCACTGGGGTGATACCCCAGAAGAGGGGTGACACCTAGCCAAGCACATTTCCCTCTCTGTTTTGCACCATTCTACTATTTATTTATTTATTGCACTATTCTAGAGAATAGAGTAGTGTGTGGCAATGAGGGAGAGTGCCCAGCACACCCCTCCCTGCTGCACACTTCTACTCACAAGTAGTGCAGCATGCAGCAGCAAGGTGAGGGTGTGTACCTTTTTAGCTCCACCTCCAGAAACCTACCCTTGGACCAGGTGACCCCCCCCCCCCAGACAGTGGCATCACTGCTCTTACCTCCTCTTTTCTTATTGGACTGAAGAGTACAGTGCTCATTACATGATGCAAGGTAATCTCTGTTAGACCTTGGTGCTGTTATGAGCAGGTGGAGCAATGAAACAATACCTAGGATTTCTAGCTTCCCTCTCTACTCTTATTTTTGCTCCAGCATCCATGGCTTAAGAGAACCATTATGCTAGCACCTATATAGTACCTTTCTTGCCATTCTTCTGACATACCCATACTCAAGGCTCACTTTGGGCTATCTATCTATTTAACTTGAATTTTTATCCTGCCTTTCTCTCAAATGGGATTCAAAGCGGCTTACAACAATTTAAAAATTACAACTAAAACAGTGTTCCTTTTAAAATTTGAAGCACAGAATGAACTCAGGCTTGCTAGAGAGGTTAAGAACAACAA
>JAIPUX010001880.1:100179478-100195546 GCA_020142125.1 Phrynosoma platyrhinos | reverse complement strand
TTTTGTTCTGTATATATGCATTTAATCCATTTTAGAAATTTATCCTCAAAGTTTAATTTCTCTAGAATCATAAACATGGCATCCCAATTGATGGAATCAAAAGCCTTTTCTGCATCCAGCAACAACATTGCAAACATTTTATTAATGTTTTTCTCATAGTACTCTATAATGTCGAGGACAATTCTAATGTTTTGCCCTATTTGTCTAAGCAGGGGGAAACCAGCTTGATCTTCATGTATATTATTCTTTAGTATCTCTTTTAATCTAGCTGACAAAATAGATGTATAGATCTTATCATCAATGTTAATCAAGGATATTGGCCTATAATTTTCTGGTAACTTTTTGTCCTTTCCCTCCTTTGGAATTAGGACTATGTCAGCCTGTTTCCAAGAGTATGGGATTCCATCCATCGTTATGGCATTGAACATGTCTTCAATCAGTTCAATTAGTGCTGTGTCAAATTTTTTATAGCAATCAGAGTTATATCTGGCCCTGGTGATTTCCTTAATTTAAGATTCTTGATGGCCTTTGAAATGTCCACTGTTGTTATGTCCTCATTTAGAGTACTTCTATCTTTATTATTCAATACTAGGTTTTCTGTATTTTCCAGAAAAGGTTCTAACAGCTTGCTAGTTTCATGAATTTCAGCCCTCTTCTTATATAGATTTGGAAAAAAAATCCATGAAATTTATTCTGAATTTTTCTTGTGTCATGGTGATTTCTTCATTATTCCATATTTCAGTGTTTGCTTTCATTTCTCTTTCTTTTTTATCCTATTAGCCAACCACTTTCCTGGTTTATTGGCCTGCTGAAAAACATCTTGTCTGGTTTTCTTTATTTTTTGGGGGGGGGGGTCATATTTTACTGGTGAGAACCATTTCCAATATTTTTGTAGGTACTTTTTATTATTCAAGATCTTTTCTGAACTAGGGTCATTCACAAGTTTCTCTTCAGCTTCTTTTATTTGAACTTCCAGTTCCTCAATTTCTTTTCTATGCATTCTTTTTACCTTGCTGCTACACTTCAAAAATAGCCCTCTTATCACAGCTTTGTGTGTGCCCCATATGACTGTAGGATCCAACTTGTCCCCTTTAAAGTAGTTTTTAATGTCGACTTTCAGATTTGTCAAGAAGATATCATCTAATCTTGTTTCACTTTTAAAACTTTGACCTATGGCTTTTTGACTAATTTTCTGACTTTTGACTACTCTTTTGGATTGTATATTGGTGCTTGTTGGCAAATCAATCAACTCAGACTGTTTTTTGACCTCGCTCTTGTCTTCTGAACATGTTTTGTCAAACAGAAAGATGGCATCCTTCAACTGCTGCACTAGTTGTGGCACAAAGATCCCCACCACTGACTGCCATGATCAGTGTGTGCTCTTTTTGGGTGAAGCCCATAACCTGGAGGCTTGCCTGCTTTGCAAGGGTATGATGACACAGACCTAGAAAAACAAGGACCTGAAATTGAAGGCCACACTGTGGGAGCAGGCCTTGAGAAAAGGCTCTGCACCCAGACCACCCCGACCATCCCGCACCCAGACCACCCCGCATGAAGGACCTTCCACCTCCGGTAAGGAGAGAGAACAAGAGAGAGGGAGGTCCAACGAGAGGTCCTTCCCCTCCAGGGACACAAAGTCCTCCAGGTCAAACAAAGACCGAGGAGATGGTGCGGGCAAGAAAATGTCCAGAGGAAAGCACCTTGAGGCAGGAGTGGAAAAGTTGGCTAAACATTCAGCCTCTAAGAGGGCCCATTCGGTCTCCTCAAAAAAAACGGAGCCAGGAGAAAGCTGTGGAATTGGCCAAAAACCCTCCAGCTTTGTTTGGGTCTGAACTGACACTCTCCACTCCGATGATGCAGCCTCCAACTCCTCTGATCCATATCGATTCTAAATCGGAGGGTGAAATTCGGGAGTCAGAGCTACCATCCCTGGTACCAAGCTCAGGAAGCAGTCCTGGGACCTTTCAGGCTCTACAGAGTCCCTCTCTTTAAACCCATTCTCGGGAGGCCAGTTCACTCAGGCTCAAGGCTGACCAGGCCAGAATGGAAGACAGCCAACTGCATGATCTTCTCCTCCAGCAGTATCCAGACCAGTTCTTCAGTGCTCAAACAGGCTGATACCATCTGCCTGTACAACCTCAGCAACTCAGGCAGGACTGGCAGCACTCCATGGCCTAACCTCCTAGGAAGCTTGCACCATTGTGCCCTCCGGTTCCACTTTGGCACACCTCACTTTTTGTGGACAGGTGTGGAGTGCTGCTTCCAAGGTTGCCAGAGGACTCCCCAATTTTTAGCCGCCCTGCCATACACTCCCAATCTCCCACTCTGGACTCCAAGGCAGAGAGGTCTACCAGCCTGGCTCCACTGGTCAACTTGGTATCCTCATCTCCCACCGATAATGTCAAGTCATTCACTGACCAGGTGGTAACAATGGCCAATGCTCTGGAGATAGAGGTGGCCCATACCGATGAAGGAGGCCCTCAATGCCATCGAGAAAAGAGTCCATAGAATGTCCAGCTGGCCAATCAGGAGGCAGTTGAGAGCCAGCCAATGGGATTCTATTTGGGAGCATTTAAAAAGCCAGACTGACAGTTGCTGGACAGTTAGAGTTAGTGCTCAGATGAGGAGAGAGTTGAGAAAGTTAAGCCAGAGGGAGGACTGTGTTTTAGGGTGCTCCTGAGGGAACTGTATTTTGGGGAGTTAGAGTCTAGAAAGGAGAGACTCTGAACACTTACAGAACTCTAACGAAGAGAGTTGCTGTGGTGTTCTCTCCAGATAGATATTGTTAGCCAGTGTGGCTGAAGTACTGTGAGTGAATTAGAAGCAAACGTTATAATTTTGTAACCAAGAATGACTATAGTAGCAAGTTCTGATGCAAGTTACATTAATTACATGCTGTTTTAAAATAAACTATTTTCTTGTTCCAACATCGCTTGGCCTGCATTTTAATCACAAACCATACTACTAATATTTTGAAGTTTTGGAGGTGGGACATCATACAAAAGACAGTGTGGGTCCCTTACACTTAATTAGTGCCAAGTGTGGGGATAACAAGTTCCCACAGGACTGCCAGCTAGAATTAAAGTGAAAAAGGAGAAAGGTGGCAGTAGTGTGCACAACAAACATGGCATCCTCATCTCCCACTGATGATGTCAAGTCGTTCACTGACCAGGTGGTAATGATGGCCAATGCTCTGGAGATAGAACTGGCCCTTAGTGATGGAGGAGGCCCTCAATGCCATTGAAAAAAGTTCCATGGGAAGGTACCAACCCCTCCAGCAATTGTGTACCTCCTGTCCTTGGAGAAGATAGCCAAGAGGTCCTGGATGGCCCCAGCAACTTTGCCCTCCACCTCGTGGAAGATTAAAAACCTCTACAGAATTTCTTCCTCGGGACTGTCTTGGCTATTTGAGCACCCTCACCAGAACTCAGCCATTGTGAGGGCTCTCAATCAGCCTTCACACCAAGGACCTCATTCTCTCCCACCAACAGGGAGAGCAAGAAGTTGGACAATGTGGCGAAGAAAATCTATGCTGCAGTTGTACTGGACCTTAAGGTTGCTAATTACGTGGCCTGTATAAGAGTCTATATTCAGCTCTTTATGGAAAGGTTGGAGCTACTTCTTCAAGAGGTACCAGATGAGGACAGAGCCCAGGCAATGGCCATTCAAGCAGAAGCCCAAGCTTTGGATGTGCCATTCTACTAACTGTGCGGCCAAGATCTTGTCAGGATCAGTGGCTCTGTGTCATCATGTCTGGCTCAGGTTGTTGGACTTGACTCCCCAAGCCAAGACCGCAATAGAGCACATGCCCTTTGATGATTCTGGTCTCTTCAACAAAGAGATTGATGAGAAGCTTAATTTCAGGTACCACATGAAGACAGCAACCAGGAATGTCTTCTTCTACCTTCCAATCTTCTAGTTGACACTACTGGGTTTCAACTGTACCATCAGCGTCCGTATCAATAACAGGAGCAACAACCTCATCCACAAGGTCAGTCCAGACAATGCCAGCCCTCTCTTTTCTCCTCTTCTTCCTCAGGCCACCGTCAATAGTCCCTGCCATGGTACCAGCAGGACTTTAGAAAGAAGCCCTATGATCCAGGCAAGAGGAGGTTATGAGATTGGCCAGCGCACTTCAACAGTCCTCCCTTTGGTGATAGGTTAGAGGCCTATTCTAACCCCTGGGCCTCAGTCACCTCTGACTCCTGGGTCTTAGACATTGTTTGCAGCCTCTCAGACACCCTACTTGATGAAGTGCACACCTTGTTGGAGAAAGGCGTGCCATCGAACCCATAGATCCCTCTTGGGCCCAGCATAGTTTCTTCTCATGTTACTTTTGTTAGGTTTTAGTGGAGTAGCATGTTTGTAGATCCAGCAGAACCGGGAACAAAAATCCAAGCTTCTAAAAGTTGAGCTTTTATTGTTATTGTAAAATACAGTCCACTATAGGATCACATCTTGCTGATGTGACTAAACAAGAATAAAACTACAGATCCATGTTTCCAGATCCTAAGGCTACATTGTATAGCAATATAAACATATTATAGATCCATTGCGAGAAGTAAAGAGAAGAAGAGAGCAATCCAACGGAACCAAATAATATCAATGCCAAAAACAGAGTTTCTCAGTCCAGCCCCTCTCCACCTTTTTGGGTGTTACCCTTCAAGTTGATTGGATGTTCTGTATGTGATGTTTTAACCCAGCCTCTTGCTGTTCATCATCCACCACGTGATCTATTTTCCCATACTAACTTTTATTATTGTTATTATTATGTAAACAAGGCTGCTTTCCCAGCTAGAATCTTCTATTGTTATGTCTCTCTGGCCATCTGGACTGAGTTGTTTGTGCTTTGCCTAGAAGCTGTTCTCAAGTGGAAAATTACAGACACACACATCTCTACATTTCACCTTTGACTGCATAGCCCATCTATATTCTGACAACTTTATTGTCCCCAAAAAGGACTCAGGCATCAGGCCCATCCTGGACTTGAGACATTTGAACTCTTATGTTTGCTATCGGGGCTTTTGCATGGTAACTCTTGCCTCTATCTTGACACTCTTACAGAGGGGACACTAGTTTGCAACCATCGATCTCAAGGACACATATTTCCACATCACCATCTGAAGAGATTACAGGAGGTTCCTTGCCTTCTCTGTCAGGACTGACATATACAGCACAGGGTTCTCCCGTTTGGCCTCTCCACTGCACCGAGGGTCTTCACCAAATGAATGGCTCTGGTGGTGGCCTACCTTCGCCAGCAGGGGATCACGGTCTTTCCTTACCTGGATGACTGGCTGTTCATGGCATCAACCCAACAGAAACTGCAGTGAGACATCCAGTTCACCCTCTCTCTCGTGGACTCCCTTGGCCTCCAGGTCAACATGGAAAAATCAAATCTGACCCCAGCCAAACAAGTCAAAATCATTGGAGTAGTACTTGACTCCAACACCTTCCTCCCACAGAAGAGGTTTCAAGCTCTATGCATGGCAATCAAAAACTGGTTCCTGTCTGTATTTGATCCCATGTACTACTCCCCTTCCAAATAGCTCATGATACTGAGACCTGTAACCAAATTATTGGTTTGATGGCTCAAACCCAACAATGTTTGTACTGGGATGCCCTTCTTGGTGCACTGTCCCAAGATCAACCTCACAACAGACACGTCTCTGGAGGGATGGGGACCACACACACAAGATATGACTATCAAAGGCCAGTGGTCCCCCAAGGAGAAGAAGTTCCACATCAACACCCTCAAAATGTTGGCTGTGGAGAAGTCTCTCCGGGCATTTCAGACTGTACTGTTAGGCAAGGTGGTGCTTCTCTTGACAGACAACACCACCATCATGTTCTACCTGAACAAGCAAGAAGGCACAAGGTCCCAGACACTACTACGGGTTACAGTCTGCATCTGGAACTGGCGCATCAACAACAAGATACTACTGCAGTTGGTGCACCTGCCTGGGGAGGACAACGACCTGGAGGACAAGTTCAGCAGGTCTTCCAGTCCCTGCCATGAGTGGCACCTCCACCCGGAGACAGTCTCTGGCCTCTTCTCTATCTGGGGCACAACAGAGATTGATTTGTTCACAACTCCACAGAACACACACTGTACAGATTTCTGCTCTTGAATTTGAGCCCTGGGGTTGCGAGGAGATGCCTTCCAGTTTGAGTGGTCTGGGAGATATTCTACAGTTTCCCTCCCTATCCACTCATCACGAATGTCATCACCAAAGTGAGGACAGATGGGATGGATGCCATCCTTATCACTCCATGGTGGCTGAGACAGCTGTGGTTTGCCCCCCTGCTTCAACTTGCTCAGGAGGAGTACCACCGCCTTGAATTCTGTCCTGACCTTCTCTCGATGCACAATGGTCGGGTTCGACACCTGGACATGGACTCCCTCCCCCAGGTGGCATGAAGATGATCCAGGCTGCCCAGAAGCCCTCCATCATAAAATTCTATGCTCTCAAATGGAGTAAGTTTCTGGACTTTTTGTCAGCAAGAGATCTATCTCCATCCAGTGCCTTGGTACCAACTGTCCTGGAATTTCTGATCTCTCTAGTTGACTCAGCATTATGCCTTAAATCTGTCAAGTGCTACCTGTCTGCCATCTATTTGCACTACCAGCTTGAAGGCAGACCCTTGTTCTTTATGGACCCTTTAGTAAAGAGATTCCTCAAGGGACTTAATAACTTCCACCCTCCATCCTCAGTACTGACCCGGGCATGGAGTCTGGATTTGGTGCTTTTCCACCTTTCAACCAAGCCATTTGAACCCTTGGCCACCATGGACTTAAGATTGCTGACCTGGAAGACAGCATTCTTAGAGACCATCACCTCAGCCCGCTGGATGGGCAAATTGTGTGCTTTACGGGTGGACCAACTCTACCTTTGCTTCCATAGGGACAAGGTGGTTCTCTGTACTGACATCATGTTTCTGCCTAAGGTGATGTTGGCTTTCCATATCAACCAGGACATTGTGCTATCCACCCTGGCCCTGAACCCAACTACTGATACCAAATGTAGACTGCACACCTTAGACCAGGGGTAGGCAACCTAAGGCCCGGGGGCCAGATGTGGCCCCCTGAGGCCTTTGGACCAGCCCCAGGTTGGTCCTGCTGCCGCCGCCGCCGCCGCCACCCCCCATGATGATGATAGTGATTATTGTTATTACTTGTTCTTGGGGTTTTCTTGGCAAAATCTCCACTGGGGTTTTGCCATGGCTTTTCTGGGGCTGAGAGAGTGTGCATGCATTTTTTTAATTTTTTAATTTTAATGTTTATTTATTTATTTATTTATTTATGGTGCTTTGGCTCCCCAATTGTCTGAGGGACAGCAACCCAGCCCCCGGCTCAAAAAGGTTGCCTACCCCTGCCTCAGACGTTTGGAGAGCATTGGCATCCTATCTTGAGGCACTCTGAGAGACTATTTGTATGCTACTCAGAGGCCAAGAAGGGCCTGCCAGTTACACCCCAGAGATTTTCTAAATGGGTATCATCAGCTATTCACCTTTGTTATGAGCTGGCAGGTAGAACCCCTCCAGGCCAGATATGTGTACCAGTTACATCTTCTGCATTTTTTACTGGGGTGCCTTTAGAGGATATTTGCAAGGCTGCTGTCTGGTCCCAGCCACTGACTTTTATCAAACACTATAGGCTGGACACGAGGACCAGGCAAGAAGGCCTCTTTTGGGAGGGCAGTGCTGCTTTCTGGTTTGCACTAATTATGTTTGCACTGTTTTATTGCATGTTGAATCCAAGTAAATGACACCAAAATGCAACTAAGGTTTACAGTTTATTGCTGTTAATAAATCTCATCTTGTTTCAATTTACAAGATTGGTGTCTGGACACTCCTTCCTCCACTGACTGAAGCTCGTCAGTCTAATCCATTTGTGTGATCTGCAGAGACCACGAAGAAGAAGGACAGCTTGCTTTCTTTGAGTGGTCATCTGCAAATTCACACAAATCCTGCCCATCCTCCCCTCAGTCGTGTCCTGATCATTACTAAATTTCCTGCTGTTGCTGCTTGGCAGTGTACGTTTTGGAACTGAGGAGAGAGCAGGAATGACGGAGCTACTGCCAAAAAGTTGTAATCAAAGATTTGCCCAATGATACTAGAGCTTTCCAAGCTAGCTGTGCAGGCACCAATATAGCCCATTTGTGAGAATTTGCAGATGACCACTTGAAGAAATACCGTTACAGGTAAGCAACCTGTCCATATGTGTGCTGCCACTGATTCCTAGCAGCAGAGACCAAAGTGCAGAGATAATCATTGCAGCAGAGACCAAAGTGCAGAGATAATCCATCAATCTCATCTGATAGAATGCAGGAATTATAGGTCTGAAAGTTGAGAGGATTTATCACAGTGAACCCATTCTCCCTCTCCTCTATGACATCTGAGGGAGCCTATTTTGAACCTAAACTATCCTTCCAAATATTAGGAAGCTTTATTGTCCTGGGAAATGTTTACAAAGAAGAATCTATCCCTCTATAAATTTCTTGCACTTCCTGATAAGACTTTGGAGATACTGATGGAATAAAATGTGTGGGGTGGTGGTGGTCCTATTTGAAAGATAATGGATGTATTTGTGGTAATTTTCAGGCAGGGAAACAGGAAACCTGATCGGAAATCTCAGTATCACTTTTCTTTTATGGGCACTGCACCTTCCTAATTTCCATAGATTGGGTTTATACATTGCTTATGATCCTAATAGTACCCTGGAGTTTGAGAACCATGGACTCAGGCCTTCAGTTTGTCTTGGACAGTCATCTCTTGAGCCAAAGATATGATCTAGCAATAATTTCAGGATCATAAGTTTAGCCTCTCTCCTTAAGTGGAGAATTTTGTAAAATCTGTGCCTGCACCTACAGCCAAGCCCTGGCTTTGCTTGGGAATCCTGGACTCACTTGTGCTACTTCTCACCTATGCTAAAATTTTAGCCTATTACCTGGAAGACAAGAGTAAAAAGAAATATATGGTTTTGTTTGCAGATGCATATGAAAATCGCAACTACTACTTCTCAAGATTTCAAGTATCTGAGGTATATACATTAATCTTTTCCTTCAAATGATTTAAGGGAAGATTTTTTTAATAAGAAGTTTCCTAAACACCCTTAATTTTTGTGAATGCTATGCTGCATGGTAAAATCATTTTTCACATCATTTCTCTGGAATTCAAACATGTGATAGATCAAGGGTGAGCCCTTGCCACAGATACAATGGCTAATAATTTTCCTGGCCTGGCTGCCCTATTTTGTGGCTCAAAATTAGCCAGAAATTATACTTGAACTTTAAATGTGTGTTTCTTTTGCAGAAGAACTCCCTTTGCCACTGTAAACTTGTTTTGAAAAACTGAAGAAAGTTTCAGAGGAAGTAGTATGGCATGGTAGTTTCCTGTGCAAAACAAGTAACACATTTTATTTGAAATAGATGTTGGATCTCAGCCATTATTTTCAATTCATATGAAAATACTAGGTTGTAGTGCTTTGTTAGGTCTGCATTTACACTTCAGAATTAATGCAGTTTGATACCACTTTAACTGTCATGACTCAATGCTATGGAATTCCGAGATTTATAGTTTTGTGAAGTATTTAGCCTTCTCTGTCAGAGAGTTCTGGTGTCCCAACAAACTACAGTTTCCAGGGCAGTTAAAGTAGTATCAAGCTTCATTAATTCTACAGTGTGACAACAGGCTACGTTTCATGCTCAAGTATCTTCACTTGATATATGCAATGACTTCACAATGAACATAAAGATGAGAATTTGGGGTCATGTGCAAATGACAAAAAGTTAAAAGTCAAACTGACTTGATGTAATTTGTTGAAAGTGCATTAACCCTGCATATATATTTTTTATTAAAAACATTTACTCTCTTTGTCCCTTTTCAGAATACATTGAATGTTTCTGTGATCCACAACAACTATTTAGGAATTGTTGATTTGAGAATTGGTTATCTGCACATCTGGGGAATTACAGCCCATGTTACTAGTGTTACTGTTACTTATGATGGAACAACAGAAGCTGCTATTCCTCAGTATGATCCAACAACTCAGGTAGGTCGAACATGGGAATTATTGGTGAGAAGCAATGCTGATATTAGACACAAAGTCCATCATTGTACTTTAGAAGTACAGTGGGTCCTTGATATCCACTGGAGTTTGGTTCCAGGACCCCCGTGGATAACAAAATCTGTGGGTGCTCAAGTCCCATTAAATACAATGGCATAGCAAAATGGTGTACCTTATATAAAATGGAAAATCAAGGCTTACCATTTTGAAAAAATAATTGGAATATTTTCAAGCCGTGGATGCTTGAATCTGTGAATGAAAAATCCATGGATAAGGAGGGCCAACTGTAAGTGTATCTTTCAGTAGTAGGAACATGATTATTAATGTGAAGGTCTGCTAGGTATGTTTTCTTCTATCTTCGTCATTTCTGCAGTTTTCAAAAAGCAGTTCAGTGAGGTTTTTTTTTGTTGTTTGCTTTTTAAAAAAAATTACAGCCACAGATCAGTACTGTCTCACCAAATCATAAACCCCAGGTTTCCATAGAATGCAATAATGACAGTTATGGCACTATAATTGTGTGGTATGAATGGAGTCCTGATGTGTTGTTGTGTGCATTCAAGGTGTTTCTGACTTATGGCAACCCGTAGATGAAACTATCATGGGTTTTTCTTGACAGAGTGGGTTTGCCTTTGCCTTTGAGGCTGAGAGAGTGCAAATTGTCCAAGGTAACTCAGGGGGTTTCCATGGCCAAGTAGGATTTTAACGTGCATGATTGGAATGTAGTAATAGGAGAATGTAACCTTTTTAAGAGAAATAGGCCAAACAGGAAAGAAGGAGGAGTAGCATTCTATGTCAGAGATGTCTACATCTGTGAAGAGATCTAGGACTGAAATCCGAGAAGCCAAATGGAGAGCATCTGGATAAAAAATAAAGGGAAGGGAAACAACAGGGATGTTATTGTGGGAGTCTACTACAGACCCCCAAGTCAGACTGAGGAACTGGATGATGCCTTTCTAGAACAGATGACCACACACTTAGAAAGGAGAGATGTAACAGTGATGGGTGATTTCAGCTACCTGATATTTGTTGGAAATCAAACTCAGCCAAAACATTAAGGTCTAGCAAATTCCTTACTTGCCTGGAAGACAATTTCAATGTCCAAAAGGTGGCATAGGCAATAAGGGGATAATCCACTTTAGATCTGACCCTAACCAACAAGGATGACCTGGTTAATGGGGTGCAAGTAGTGGGATCCTTAGGTCGGAGTGACCATATTATCTTGGAGTTTGTTATACAGTGGAAAGAAGAAGCTAGGCATAGTCAGACATGCATTCTAGATTTTAGGAGAGCTGATTTCAGTAAATGTAGAGAAATACTGGGGGTGGTCCTATGGTCAGGAATAGTAAAAGAGAAGGGAGTTCAGGATGGATGGCAGTTTCTTAAAAGGGAGATGCTGAAGGCACAATTTCAAACTGTTCCAATGAGGAGTAAAAATGGGAGGTGTCTCAAGAAACTGGGTTGGATTACTAAGGAACTTTCAACTGAGCTAAATTTTAAATGGGGCATGTATAAGAAATGGAAAAAGGGGGGAAATAACCAAAGAGGAATTCAAATAAATAGCTAGCATATGTAAGGGGAATGTCAGAAAAGCAAAAGCACAGAACGAACTCAGGCTTGCTAGAGAAGTTAAGAATAATAAAAAGGGCTTTTTTGAGTATGTCCATAGCAAAGGGAAGAAAAAGGAAATGGTAGGGCTATTGCACAGAGAAGATGGTGAAATGCTAACAGGGGACAGAGAAAAGACCGAACTACTCAACATCTTCTTTGCCTCAGTTTTCGCACAAAAAGAAACTTGAGGAAAATGGAGCAGAGGACACAGTAGGAGAAATACAACACAGAATCAGTAAAGAGGGAGTACAGGAATACCTAGTTAATCTAGGTATAATAATCTATAATATAATAATATAATAATATAATAATCTATTATTATTATTATTATTATTATTATTTATTATTATTATTTAGAATGTAAGGGGCTCAACAGATGGCGGGATGCCACCCCTTTCCTTGCCGGATCAAGGCCACAGCATGCCTGCTCTGGTACTTTGCTGCTCTTAAAAGAGCTGGCAAATGCTGCTCCTTTTTAGAGTGGCAAAAAGCTTCCCTTGCCATGGCGGTGGTGGCTTTTTGATACTCCTTTGGTGCAGTGTGTGTGAATGCTGCACCAAGGGAGTGCCCTGATGCCGCCTGCCATCTGTTTGGAGCCAGGGTGGCCAGCATGCAGTTGCTCCACCCCCAGGCCAGCCCTTTTTGCTGGTTGTACAGCCCCATAGTCTCCAGGACAAGATGAACTGCATCCAAGGATATTAAAAGAACTGGCAAATGTAATTTCAGAGCCATTAGCAATAATTTTTGAGAACTCCTGGAGAACAGGAATAGTCCCAGTAGAATGAAGGAGGGCAAATGTTGTCTCCATCTTCTAACAGGGAAAAAAGAGGATCCCAACAATTGTTATCCAATTAGTCTGACATCAATACCAGGAAAGATTCTAAAGCAGATAATTAAACAGAGAATCTGTGAATATTTAGAAAGTAATGCCATCATCACAAAAAGTCAAAAAGAAACAAAACGTATCAGACTATTCTAATCTCTTTTTTTTTTTTTTGATAAAATTACCAGCTTGATAGACAAAGTGAATACCGTAGATATAGCACATCTTGATTTCAGTAAGGCCTTTGACAAGGTCCCCCATAATATTCTTGCAAACAAAATAGTAAAATGTGGGCTAGATAATGTAACTGTTAGGTGGATTTGTAATTGGTTGACTAGCCAAACCCAAAGGGTGCTCAGCAATGGCTCATCTTCATCTTGGAGAGAAGGACTAGTGGGGCACCACAGGATTCTGTCCTGGGCCCAGTGCTATTCAAAATCTTTACTAATGAATTGGATGAAGGAATAGAAGGCATGCTTATCAAAATTGCAGATGATACCAAATTAGGAGGACTAACTAATATCCCAGAGGACAGGATCAAAATTTAAGAAGACCTGAATAGATTAGAAAGTTGGTCCAAAGCTAACAACATGAATTTCAATACAGAGAAATGTAAGGTATGGCATTTAGGGCAAATAAATAAATAAATAAATAAATAAAAATGAAATGCATAGATATAAGATGGGGACACCTAACTTAACGAGACTATGTGTGTCAAAGGGATCTAGGAGTCCTAATAGACCACAAGTTGAACATTAGTCAACAGTGTGATGTAGCAGCTAAAAAGGCCAATGTGATTGTAGGATGCATCAATAGAAGTATAGTGTCTAGATCAAGGGAAGTAATAGTGCCACTCTGCTCTGCTTTGGTCAGGCCTCACCTGGAATATAGTGTCCAGTTCTGGGCATCACAATTCAAAAATGATGTTGACAAATTGGAGCATGTCCAGAGGAAGGCAACCAAAATGGTGAAGGGTCTGGAAACCATGCCTTATGAGGAAATACTTAGGGAGCTGGGTATGTTTAGCCTGGAGAAGAGACAGTTAAGGGGTGATATGACAGCCATGTTTAAATATTTGAAGGGGTGTCAAATTGAGGATGGAGCAAGCTTATTTTCTGCTGCTCCTGAGAGTAGAACATGGACTAATGGTTGCAAATTACAGAACGAGAGATTCCACCTCAACATTAGGAGGAACTTCCTAATAGTACGAGCTGTTCAACAGCAGAACACACTCCCTCAGAGTGTGGTGGAGTTTCCTTCCTTGGAGGTCTTTAAACAGAGGCTGTATAGCCATCTGTTGGAGATACTTTTATTGTGATTTCCTGAATGGCAGGGGGTTAGACTGGATGGCCTTCATGGTCTCTTCCAACTTTTTGATTCTATGTTTCTATAAACCCTGAACTCTAGTCAGTCCTTAAACCACTACACCTCACTGGCACCACACTA
This sequence comes from Phrynosoma platyrhinos, assembly GCA_020142125.1. Taxonomy (NCBI): domain Eukaryota; kingdom Metazoa; phylum Chordata; class Lepidosauria; order Squamata; family Phrynosomatidae; genus Phrynosoma; species Phrynosoma platyrhinos. The sequence continues at coordinate 100,181,603 of JAIPUX010001880.1, read as the reverse complement.
GCCATGGTGTGAAAGACTATAGTTTTTTCATCTCTTCAGACTCTATTGCTGCAACCTAACACTTTCTCTGGTAAAGAGTAAGTCATTCCACAACTGGAGATAAGAACATGTGCTGGTCCCTTTAAGCCTCTGAAGTAAAAGCTGGGGGTAATGACAGCCAGCATAATATTCCAAAGAAGAAGGATTTTTATCAGTTCTCCTGAAAGTAAAGTGATTTAAATGCTATTTTTGCCTTTGTGCATTGCCTGCATTTTTTTTCCTGCTCCCTCTCCCCCCCCCCCCATTCAGCTTCTTCCAATACCAGTGAACTAATTGCTGGTAAACAAAACTGAAAATATTTATCAGTAATTTCTGTGAGCCCCTGGCTCTCATTTCCCACCTCTAATAAAATGCATCTCACATTGAACTAATCTCTCTTCTAGCTCTTCCTTTTCTCATTTTCACTGCCAGTCTTCTTCCTTCTTCTACTGACCTTCTGCTGCTATCCGTTTGGAGGAAATGCTTTTAAATGTCTACTTTTTCCATCTTTTCCCCACCAGCTTTAGAAAGCTAAAATATTTTCATTTCACATCTCTATGTGGTAATTTGAAAGGTATCTTATCTTCCCTGCCCTCTCCTTTTTATAACAAGCAACATTTTTTTCAATGAAATTCAGATATCCCTGACTATAGTGATAGCTAAATCTCCTTCTTTCGACATCTTGTATTTGAAACTGGAAACTGGAGAGGAAAGAAATCTAAGTTCTGACTTTGAGAACTTTTTCTTGGCACACAAAAGTCTGTTTCCAAGACTTTTAATTAAAGCTAAACATTTATTTGGGTTACAATGTCCTAAATTCAACTTGAATAGAATAATTTCTTTTCTCATGTTTAACCTTTGATCATCTGCCTACCTTTGAACTTTTGGATGACTATCCTTTCCTTGTTATCCTTGTCCCACTTCTGCCTTCAGTCTTGCATAATTTTACCTTATAATACACTATAGAATTGTTCACAAATCAAACAGAATGAGTTGCATTGCTTTGTAGCCTCTTTCCTAATGTAATCCAGTGCTTTCCTGTCAAACTTCTGGAATAAAATGACACAATAACAAAATTACTATTTTATACTGAAAATTACTACAGGTTTTGAGACAAGCTATGATTGTTCCTAGTTTAGCTACAACTGATAATAAAAACTCATGCCTTCTCTGTGCTAATAACTCAACTGTAGGGATGGATAAGTATTCAGTTGGAATCAACAGTCTCTGTGAAACTATCCTTTTCACATCTCCTGAGGGTTGTTGTGATAAGTAATCAACCTTGCCTTCAGAATCCACAGATTTGTAAACCTTATGGAGCATTTCTGATAAATTAAATGTGCATTTAAAAAATTAATTACTAAAAATGTATAAAGTTTTTTTTTAAAAAAATCTGCACAATGTACTTTCCCAAATTGGAAAAATATTACAGTATTTTCTGGCATATAAGACAACTTTTTAACCCAGGAAAATCTTCTCCAAAGTCGGGGGGTTGTCTTATACGCCGGGTGGAGGAGGAGGAAGAGGGGCTGGCATGGCACGAGGTGGGAGGAAGAAGAAGAGAGGAAGTCAGGTTAGAGGAGGAGGAAGGGGTGGTATGGTGTGGCGTGAGGCAGGAGGAGGAAGCAGCAGCGGATAAGAGGTGAACCCCTATCCTGGGTTTTCTTGGCCAGACTGGTTCAGAGGAGGTTTGCCATTGCCTTCCCCTGAGGCTGAGAGTGTGTGACTTCTCCAAGTTCACCCAGTGGGTTTCATGGCAGAGTGGGGAATCAAACCCAGGTCTCCAGAGTGGTAGTCCAACACTCAAACTACTACACCATGCTGACTCCTAATCCCATGTACTACCTATGAAACAACTGCAGACTTTTTTGTTGTTCTTGTGTGTCTTCAAGTCCTTTCCGAATTATGGCAACCCTAAGGCAATCTTATCATTTTTTTTGGCATGTTTCTTCAAATGGGGGTTGCCATTACCATCCTCTGAGGCTGAGAGTGTGTGAGATGCCCCGGGTCACTTACTTGGCCACAAATTGTACATACTCCAGATGATCTGAAAATAGAGGATCTTGTTGGAAATTGATGTTGATGAAGTGTTGTAAACAGTCCTTTT
>JAIPUX010001880.1:100150561-100173262 GCA_020142125.1 Phrynosoma platyrhinos | reverse complement strand
ATTATTATTATTATTATTATTATTATTATTATTATTATTAAATAGAGATTTCAATGAACATAATATCAGAAAATCTTTAATTAGTATCTGGTTGAAAGTTAAACCGAGAATATGTCCAGGAGTGTCAAAATGGGCCTCAATAAATGCAGCCTTTCACAGAATGACCCCACTGAGAAAATCAAAATGGGTTACTTATGAAGACCTACTAAATAAAAAAGAAAAAGAACTCAAAACATTAGATCAATTGTGAAAAGAAGGCATGAAATGTACGTGGTACACTTATTTCCAATTAAGGGAAAGAACTAGGTTAGACTTAAAAACAAATTATATTAAAGAAACAGAACCAGAATTTGAAAAAAATACTTAAAACAGATAAGAAACAAAGAATAAGGAAATTATATCAGTTATTATTAAAATTTGAGACAGAAGAAGAAGAAGTGAAATCATATATGATCAAATGGGCACAGAATTTGGGACATCTGATCACCTTAGTTCAATGGGAAAATATGGCTGAAAAGGATGAAGTATACAGTTAGTTATAATCTGAAAGAGAACCTATATAAAATGCTATTTAGATGGCACCTTACTCCCTTTAAATTGGTGAAAATATACACGTTAAAAGAAAATGTTTGTTGGAAATGTGGGGAAAAAGAAGGAACGTACTATCATATGTGGTGGGAGTGTAATTTGGCAAAAAATTTCTGGGGAAAGATAAGGCAAAGCAAAGCAGCTTCATTTATATAATGCTTCATATTGTGCTATGGGATGTCTAAGTGGTTTACAACTGTAAGCTCATTGCCCCCCAACAGTTGGGTACTCATTTTAGTGACCTTGGAAGGATGCAGGCCTGAGTCTAGCCTGAGCCCTGGCTAGTACTGAACTCGAAACCTTGTGGTCTATGAGTGAGTGGCTGAAATACAGGCATTTAACCACTGTGCCACCAGGGCTCCTTATACATGTAGAAATTAAGATATTAGATCAATCATTATCATAAGACCCGGGTATATATCTATTTAATATAATTGAGGATGATAAGGAAGAAAACCAATATGGCAGACTTTTTTTTACCTGTCAGCGGCAGCTAGATTAGCTTATTCTGCAATGTGGAAACAAAAAAATATCCCCGATATTGATGTATGGATCTGGAAATTATATGAACTAATGGAAAATGATAAGTTGACACAATTGTTACCAAAAAAAAAAACAGGAGAATTTTGCCAAAGTTTGGAATCCATTTATTAGATACATTAAACAAAAATGGGGGGACCTTTGGGTAATAGGTTTAGAAAAGTTATAAGCATAAAGGAAGTAAATACATTAGTCTATGAAATTCCAGGTTAAGGTTACAAATTAGACTACATAGGATACGTTAAAGTCAATGTACATAAATGAAAAAGAATATGTAAATTAAAGAATATGGAGAATTAGGAAGTAATAGTTAACATTGTTTTGAATGGAAACTGAATAAGTTATAGTTGACAGTAATACACTAATCAAGGGGGAAAAATGATATGATCAAGCAACATCAGTGGATATTAGAAGGAAGACAAATTTATGTCATGTTAGTAATGTAGTTGTATATATATGAATCTTTTATGTGGTGGTGTTAGGTTTGTTTTGTATGTTTTTTTGGTAATGTTTTTGTCTAATGTCTTTTTTTGTTGATTGTTTTTAATGTTTTTTCCAATATTTTTTTAATAATTTAAAAAAATAAATAAAACATTATGTAGTGGCTTACATTGACAACATTGGTGTGTTTAGTAATTCTTGGGAGGAACATATGCAACACCTGATGGCAGTCCTAGAGAGACTTAAAAAGAGTGGCGTAACTGTTAAAAGTTCCAAATGCCATATGGGGAAAAGAGAAAGCAGATATCCAGGATATGTGGTAGGAGGTGGTAACATCAAAGCTGAAATTTCAAAAATTGAAGCTACAGCTAATTGGCCAATTCTGTCTTCAAAGTAGGGGATCAGGTAATTTTTTGGGATTGGCAGGATATTATAGAAAATTTATTCCTAACTTCAGTGTGGTTGCAAATCTTTTGTTTGATTTGACCAAGAAGGAAAAACCAGTTAAAATCCAATGGAGAGAAGAATGTAATAAGGCCTTTACTGAATTAAAATGACTAATGACGACTGCACCCATATTAGCGGCTCCAGGTTATTCAAAACCTTTTATAGTGACTACAGATGCCTCCAATGTAGGAATATGGACAGTACTACATCAGGAAGATAAAGACGATCAGTTACACCCGGTGTTATTTCTAAGTAAAAAGTTGTTACCAATATTTGGCCACTATTGAAAAGGAACGTATGGCTATAGTTTGGGCTTTAAACAAGTTGAAACCATATTTATGGGGAAGAAAATTAATGGTAAAAACAGACCACTCACCCCTACGTTGGTTAATTCACACAAAACATATTAATGGCAAATTATTAAGGTGGAGTCTAATACTCCAAGATTTCAATTTTTCATTCACTATGTAAAAGGTAAAGATAATGTGGCTGACAGTTTGTCAAGACAGCCAGAAGATGGGTAAAATGAAAGATATATATGTGTAGTAAAATTATATACAATGTAAAGTAATAAAAAAAATTCAATCTGTTTTAAAAAGTGTTATTTAATGTTGTGGATGGTTGGGATAAAGATGGTAAGTATTGGGACTGATGAGATGTTGGGGGGGGGAGGAATATGGTTTTTATTGACACACATAACATGAAAAGGAGCTTATACATGTCAATGAACTTTAAAGTGGAGAGATATGTGGAAAGAAGGCAGGTTAGAGCCAGCCCTGGTGACAACTAATCAGGACTGAGCTGGCAACAGCCAATAGAATGTTGGGCTGTAAGGGGAAAATTTCATTAGGAACAGTTGGAAGTCAGAAAGGGTTTGAATTCCAGACAGTGAGGGTCTGGTGGAGAAGGTTCCAGAGTAGAACAGGGTTAAGGTCCAGAAGAGAGGGGCCTAGTGCCCATACAAAATTCCAAGTGAGGGAGTTAATAAAGTGAATATCCTGAGGGGTATTGATAGCTTTAGAGGCTGGTTAAGAAATAGGGCTAAAGTGTCCTGTGGGGGTAATTGAAAGTGTTCCGAGGAAAGGAGTGTTTTAGAGTATTATTATTTGTAATTGTAACCAATTATAACAAGTGCAGCAAGACCAAGTGATATATTGTAACTTGTATTGTAAATAAAGTTTTGTTGTTACTTTATGAAACACTTGTCTACAATGTGAACAAATATCCATGCTACTAAACCTTATATAAGATAGGTTATACAAAGAGTTTTAGGAGAGAAGGTTGGTGAAGAAGTGGCTCTTTGCATAAGGTGGTGGCAGCTGTGGGGTGAAAAGAGTTCATGGTGTGGCCACAAATGAAAGAAAAGAAAAAATGCACTTGACACACATTAACTTCTAAAATGAAATTACTGTGCACAGAATGAGACTGAAGCTCCTATGCTTACTTCTTTCCCAATCTGAATTTTGTATTATATGTTTTATCTGGATTATGCTTTTAAACTTGTAAGCCGCCCTGATTGGGTCCCCATTGGGCGGGGTATAAATAAATTTTATTATTATTATTATTATTATAAACTAAGCTACAGATGAATACCATGTCCTCCTATCTGTAAGTCCTATGTTATCCATCCCCAACTCCCTTTTCCCATGAACATAAGAAAAATAATGATGGATCACACCATAAGTCGTGCATTGTATTCCACTGGCAATCAGTTGCATATGGAAAGCCCATCAGCAGAACATGAGAACAACAGCAGAACATGTTCAATTATATTTCATCACCCTTTTCTAAATGCACAATATTTATATATCACTTTTAAAACACATGCTCTTTGGGATGACCTTTTTTCAAAATTAATGAAAGAGTGAGATCAAGAAAGAAAAGGGTAGGATATCCCTATCTAAAATGGTTATTATCTTGGTAATTTAAGCATCTTGAGACCTAAGGGAATAAAGGACATTTCTTCAATTAAAAATAAATAAATTCAAATTGGGATTAGTATCCTGTTCCAGAGCCCCAAGTACATTGAGAGACCTGCCTGGGGAATATGGTGGTTTAATGCAAGGACACATTCCACTTCTTATTATTTGATTACTCAGTGATAGGCTGATAGACTGTCCAATGACCAATTATTGTACAGGACATGGTGGGAGATGTGTGAGAAACATAATGTAGGTACAAAGTGAGTCTATGTGGATAGGCCATTCCAGATGCAGAATGCCACCATTCAAAAGCCTTCACTACATCCACTTTTCCACCCACCACTTCTCATTTAGAAGTGAGACCTAGAGGAAGATGACAGATGCTGAGTTTACAGTCTGGGTAGGTAGATTTAGGAGAAGAAACTCAACCAAGGAATCTGGCCTAAAGTTATTCAGGCAGTCAATATGAATGAAACGAGTGCATTGGCTGTGCAAATAACACTTTCCCAGTTGAATGAATCACTATGCCATTGTGGGTAACTTAGGGCCTTTGCAGACTGCCAGAAATAGTGCACATTAAATTGAGGCACTGCCTTGGCTCAGTGCTCAGGAGTCATGGGAATTGTATTTTTTTCTGAGGCATTGAGCCTTCTCTGTCAGAGAGCTCTGGTGCCACAATAAATTACAGTTCCCATGATTCCCTAGCACTGAGCCCAGGCAGTGCCTCAATTTAATGTGCATTATTTCTGGCAGTCTGCAAAGGCCCATAGATTTTTCCACTGGAACTCTTTCATCACAAACATCAAGATGAGAGCTCACAATGAAATGAGGGGGAGAGAGAGGGATTCTCCTTTTCTACACATTTCAGTCCATTCCTGAGATGGATCACAAGGTAAACTATTGTTCTGTCTCTGTATCCCCCAGCTCTAATAATTCTGTATTATACTACAGATGTGCCTCTCCAAAGTACCGCAGCCAAGGGGGGAAGAAACAGGCACCACAGGAATTCTAAATAGAGAGCAATTAGTTCAGACAGCAAAAACTGTAAGGGATATATTCTGCAAGATTTCACTTGAGATACAAATTTCAAAGAGCAATGGGCCATTATGAAGATATTATGTTATCATTAAAGGCATTTCTCAAAGAGATTATTATTAATGCCCAAACAATTGCACTCTCAGATGCAGAGTTGAAAAGATTATTTCAAAAGACAGTGTAACTTACAAAATATGGGCAAGTGAGAAGGTTAGACAGACAACTGTATTAAAAGAGATTAAGCAAGAGATTTCTCCAGTACTGTTAATAATATCCAAGATAAAGATGACTGCAGCTCTGAAATAGATAATAAGCACTTGTCATGAGAGATATGTGTTAAAAGAAAGGAAGTTAAAAATATTAACTAAAGTCTTAATTTATTTCTTTATGTCAATTTGCTTTTGGTTTTGAAGAATCAAATCTGCTTTAAATCTTTTTTTAAAAGGGCTTCATTTATTCCTGTGTTCTTGGAGGTTGTAATTTCATGCCAGCCACACCAGCCAAAACCACAAATCATCTTAATACATGGATCTATTTAAATATTCCTAAATTTGTGTTAGAAGAAATTATATTGTCTGCCCAAGTAGCCAAGGGGTGCTAGTATATTTTTAGAAAATCAATGGGATTAGCATATGTTCTTGAGAATTTAAACTTATTTTTCTTTGTGATATTTCAAGCTCTTGAGTTTTCCAGAACTCTTCATCAGGCTGCCCTGTGCCACTTTATGAATCTGTATGTTTTATTTAAAGAAGCAGAGTCCAAAACTGCCACCATTCTTGTGTTTTTAGATCCACCATTTTCTTTCCATCCCAGTGTGAATTGCTAGTAAACTGATACCTGCACACCAACCAGTGATTAATTCAGTATGAAACTTGAGACTAGACTCAATTGCATACCTAATGGCTATAACAACATATGGCCAAATGTTTCAACTTCCCTGCTTTATGGATTTACTTTTATACCTGTTGTAGATTCCTTGTTGTAGATTTCCAGAGACCTTTAAGGCTTGTATATATTTGTGAAATTTGAGTTGTGTTATATGCAATACATATGCAATACATAATATATATATATATATATATATATATATATATATATATATATATATATATATATATATATATATATATATATATATATATATATATATATATACACAATGTAATAATGCACACACTTGGAAAGACTTCACATGTTGGACCAGACCAGAGTTCACCAACAAATAATAGGGAGGAGTCATTCAATGTGGTGACTCACAAATTGTGAAGATCTATTTTTGAGGCAGCAGAATATCTAGCTAGTTCTGATCAAAAGGATAATTTTATCTGGAACTACCATTTAGCTCTTATCTTCCCAGAACTGCCTCTATGTGAAGTTAACATTGTTTTGCATCAAAGTAAGTACTGATGGTCTTTTCCATCACTTTAGCTAAGCTATAGTTTGTGACAACACTTTGTATCCTGGAGGGTCCCATGTTCAATTCTTGGCATCTTTTGGTGGGTGTTTGTAAAGGTATGAAACCGAGAACCCCAGTTGGGCAGACAATTTCACATGCTCATCTGCACTGTGTTCTAAAAGGACTACTCCACCTTGTTGCGATATAATTGTCAACAATCTTGACTCACCCTCAATACCCTCTTTGTGGACCTGCCTTTAAAGAAGGAAAGACATAAGTAAAGAAGTGTTTTGTCCTTGTGAAATGGGGCAAAATGTATCCTTGCTATGACATAGTTAAATCCTCTCAGACAAGAGACTTTGAGCTCCTTCAGACTGTCCTATAGTTCAGATAAACATTGGAGCTTTCTATTTCAGGATTTCAATGACTGTAACAGTTATTTCCTCCCAGTATCCAATTGTGCCCTATACATCCCTCTTGTCATATGGCTAAGTTCTGAGATGGGCATGTTTGGCTTCATCTGCCAGCTTTCCCCTCCATGAAATCAATAACTAACCCCACATGAAATCAATAACTAGCCCCATTTTCCATGTCTTGCACATTTATTGATTATTATTATGATAAGGCTAACATACTATACCACTTTAGCACAAAATTATAAATTAAAAAAGAGGGGACATTTAATCAGAAATATAATGAGGGAGCCATGATAAATGGAAAATCTCCATAGCACTTGTGGTGTCCTTAAATTGTGCTGTGTGTGTGGTTTGTTTCCATCCCTGCCATTCTCTCTTTGAGTCCCAGTTTTGGAAAAAAGAATGAAAAAAGAAGAAGAAATGTTAATTTAATAGCCAGAAATGGAATGAGAGAACAAAAGTCAGTGATAAATCTCCATGGCAAAGTCATACCCTCATTCAAAATGTCATAAGTGTGACTGCCCAAAAGCACAATGGGAGGAACTGAGACAATTGATAAAGACATGTGACATAAGCCCTGTCTGCATGGACCAAAAGCTCCCTCCCCACCTCTTCCCCCATTCTGGCATCATCCTGTTTGGACAAAGCACATCCAAAAACCCTGATTCTGGTGTGAGTGATCCAGACATTACCCAGCACATTCCACACCAGAACCAGGACACAGCACCAGGCTAAGAGTTTTCCATTCCTATACCATGGTGGCTGTCTGCATCACATCTCACTGGGCTGTATGGTGTGTCCACTGCCACACTGCAAGTTGTTTCTCTGAAGTCAGAACGAGACATCCAGCCATGTGATCATTGCTAGGCATCTTGTTCTGACCACAGAAGCGAGCAACCCTCAGCAATGGTGGACATGCCAGGCAGCTCACCAGGATGTTCATGCAGATAGCTGCTGTGGTGTGGGAACCAGGGAAGAGGTAATGGGGGGGGGAGGTTGGGGCTGCTGTGGGGCAAGGGGACTCCAGTACTTGAGCAGGGGGAAAAATCAAGTGCATATAAAATTCTCCACTTGGTAGCTACAACAAACTTTTGTCCAGTCTGTAAAAGGTCTTTGTATATTCCCAGAACTGGTCTCTGTAAGTATACATAATTTAAGATGGTGGTACATATTGCCTGACAGTAGAAATGGATGGGTTGTTTGCAACTTTTTTAAAATCAAGATAGCAGTTCTGTGCAGGAAAACATTTTGCACAAAGTGAGGAAACAATGGGAAAATATCCCCCTCTCTTGCATTTGGAGGCAAGATTTGTCATGGTCAAAATATTGTCTTGAAATGTTGGCTTCACTTGTGATACCCCTGCCCTAGCATCCCTAATTTGAGGGCTCCAGGTGGTGTGGAATGCAGGTGTCTGGTTGCTTACAGTGCCCCTGTGATAAGAACACATAATACCAATTTTCTACCAGCCACACTAATTACTAGTGTGTTTCTGGGATCTATTTAAATTTGAAATGTTTTTTTTTAACTTTAAAATCCCAAATGGCTTGAAACTTTAGATGGCAACGAAGCTCTCTGAAAGCAAATGTAGTGCTTTTACAGTTTCCAAAAATCCTTGTGAAAAGACCCACTCATCATGAGAAGAATCTGCAAATACAAGGGCATGTTGGATAAATAATTTGCTCATAAAAAAAATGCAGTGAACATGTTTTAAAATGTGAATGGCATACAATATAGACAAATGAAAAAGTATATAGAAACATGCTCTAGGTAATGAGGAAAATACATAATTCCATAAAATGGGTAAATAAATGTTCACAATTTTCCATGTAAAAATTTAAAAATCTCCCACAAAATCTCATGACTCAATATCAAACTAAGAAAGGAAGAAAATACAGGTGAGATTCAGAGAAATACAAGAAAATCAACTGAAAAAGTCATATTCCCTGGAATGACCAAGTGATTTGAAAGAATGTGTGGGCTGTGCAAACCTTTCCAGACCCTAATATTGATCTCATTTGTCTGGCTCACAAGACTGTTGGTAAAATCTTTTAGACTGATAAGCATGAAAGATAGGAACTTTTCTGTGGTGACTCCATGTTTATGGAGTGCCTTACATAGTTCCTTTCCCAATTGTTTCAAATGGTCTTTTAAATGAGCTTGGTAAGTATTAAACACATTGAATCACTTGTTAAATGGTGATCAATCCAGTTGATTTTGGGCCCCTATTCTGGTAAGAACTACTATAAGAATTAAAATCTGGTTGTTCCAGTGTGCTTTCAATTGAATGTAAGCCATCCTTTTTATTCTGTAACATTAACTATGATGGCTGTTTAAATGCTTTGTATTGTCTTATTGTCTAATGGCATATTATAATTATTATTAACTTCTTATTAACTGCATAACAACTTATGTTATCTAAATGCTTAGAGAGACAGAGGGGCAGAAGAAAGAGGGTATATAAACATAAACAGAACCTCTCCCCCCCCCCCTGTATGGTTTGACTCACTTTCCTGTTGCAGTTAGAGTTGCGTGTTTCCCCTGGAAAAACCTGAGTTAAATGAGCACAACATTTATGACAAAATATAAGTGCTTGTGAATCACTTATTGCTAGTATGTGAATTGTGCATAATCCAAGGGCCTTTTTACACTACACAATTGTAGAGCTATGATTCCATGTTTAACTCCATGTGTACATCTTTTGGAATTCTGGGATTTGTAGTTTGGTGAGGCACTAAAGCTTTTTAGCTGTGACTTTTGAATGCTCTTCCCTAAACTGCAAATCCCCGGATTCAGCAGGATAGACTCATTGTGGGTAAAGAGAATCACAGTGCTACATTTGTGCAGTCTGAAAAGGGCAAGTGTCATTTAAATGTTCAGCCAGCTGCAACCTCACCTTTTTATGTTTCAGGATTGGAAAGATAGGTTGAAAAATTTACCCTGGGTATGATTCTTTACTCAATATTATCCCTGACATATTCTCTTTGTTTCCTACAAATTCTTTGGGAATCTCAGACAACAACTGTGGTGGAAGTTCTCTGCTCTACCTCCCGCTACCCCAGAAGACCCTAGAATGCAAACTACCTCCCCACTGTCCAAAATGAAAAGAGGATATTAGATGCTATTTCTTCTAGCTTTGAAACACGACAGGATGAGCATGTTGATAAGCAAATCTACAGCATCCTTCCGTACGGGCCACTTTTGTTTGAGACATGTGACAGCAAAACCTGGCAAGTGCTGTGCTGCAGCTGTAGCTTACCACAGACAACTCAGCGGGTAATTGTAACACAGTGGACGTTGCCTGCATGGATGAACTCTTATTACAGTCTCGCAGATGGTTCTAACAGATCACATTGACTTTCACAAGGGTACTGCAGAAACTGGCATTCAGGGAGAGCTGTCTTTCAAAACTGTAGCACAGTCATCCTGAAGACTTTGATGCTCAAAAGCCTCTGTCACTTTTATACCTTCTGGTACCTTTTTTTCCCTGTGGATACAGGAATAGCATATGTCTGTCTGTCTATATCTCCCTCTCTCTTTATTCCTCATGTGACCCATGTGTTTAGGGCTGAATAAACTGAGGAGGTGGAGCATGTCAGCCCCCATCCCTTCCTCAAATGGTTCCATTTCTCCCTATGTGTGGAGGGCATAATCTATCTGTGTGGGCTGTCCACACCTTTTTGAAAGCTGGAAAAGTCAATTTCCTAAGGACATGGAAAGTCCTGTTGACATAGAAGGCTCTTCTCTTTAGAAAGTGACCCTTCACATGCCAAGGGCAAGGTAAATGTGAGAGACGGCAGCACTTGTGTGCGTTTTCTCACACATTCATCCTAAACGCATAAATAATGCTCAAAGAAGACATCCATCATGCTGTCTATTGTCTATATAACTTTGGATTACATTTGACTTCTTGGGAGGATGTTACAGTGATCTACATTGTGTCATCCCATTTTTTGTTCTTATACAACAAACCTGTGAAGTTAACTAGAAAAGCTGGATTGTTCCTAGGACATCATTAGGTATTTGAACATCTTCCATGTCAGTTTATGTATGACACCAAAGTGACTCACTCAAGCTTCAGCTAGAACATGAAATAAAATTCCAATATCATGCACTCTTACAGAAATTTCAGACCTTGGGAAAGCTGGTGTTATAGCTATTCTTCAGTTCACAATGCTTTGATCTCATCCTGAGTACAGCTTATGAAGGTTACCTTTGCTGAGTGGCTATACCAACTGGGGAATTCAGAGAGTAGTAGTCCAAAAAGTGATTGTCTGACCTGTCCTCAAGATGATTTTACAAGGCTTGTTAGATAATTGGTTACATCTAGGGCAACCATATGCCAAGGAGAGCAGGAAGTGTTAGCTCCAGAATTTGTAAGGCTCCCTTTGTCTTTGACTTACCATAACACTCATTCCATGTTTCTCTACTTCTGAATCCCATCCTCATTAGCATTTAGGTAGAGAGGAAGGCAAACTGCTCATCCTCCCATTTGTTCTCATTATGGCTCACATTCTTGGAGGGGGCAAGTGACTACTCAGGAACATCAAGGAGGTGGAAGATGAGCATAGCCAAGAGGTTGTAGGGAAGGGAGTTCATTGGTAGGTCTCTCATAGTGAGATAGGACTTACCAGATCACTGCAGTAGTGATCACTGTTGCAAGCTGTTAGGATAGTTCATAGTTGTGTGAGAATTTCAGCACATGTCACATTTCTCATGCACAACAGTCTGCAACAGTCAACATTCTCTCTATAAAAATATTGAAAGCACAGGACCTTTGTTATCATGTCTGGCCCACAGCTTGGAAAAATTGAATTGCTGGACTACAGTTCCAGAATCCCCCAGCCAGTGTGGCTAATGATTATGCTTTTCAGGGGTGACTTGCTACTGTTTCCAAGCTTTACATCTATCTTCTTCTTCTTCTTCTTTCAGAAGTCTGTGTTGCTTCTACTGATATAAGACTTTGCTTCTTCATGGAAAAGAGACTAGATGTCCCCCCCCCCATTTTTTTTTTTAAAAATGCATTTTATCACCATGGCAAATGTATAACTTTGAGTATTGCTGTGTCCGTTTCTTTCCCTTTATAGTGTTTCCAGACTGAGCAACCATGAAGCCATACAAAATGTACTCATATTACCTCTACTGGCACAATCACATTTCAGAAAGAAATCACTTCTAAACAGTCTGAAAGCAGTGGATGAGAGGACTATTCATCAAAATTATCTGGAGTAATCTCTGAAGAGAGTAGATATATTTCCCCTTTTCAGTATGATGCAATTTCTCATTACTCTTTCACTTGTTTAGTAGAAATAGTTCTTCTGAGAAGGAATAGGTCTTTAAAAAAAACTAGAAATAAACTAAAATAACAAGACACTTACATTTCCCCCATACATATCTTTGGAGACCAAACAAGAACATGAGACCTATTTTATTTTTTCTCATTCATTTAACCATCTACTCCAGTTAGCTTCTCTAAATATTATTGTGGGTGGGGAGTGCCATATCATCTTCATTTTGTTGGGGAGAAGATTATGTATCTCCACATCAGGCAGCTTGTGCATTGAAATTGTCATTGGATGTCATCCTGTGGATACTCCAACATTAAACAGAAGACCAGTATCAACTGTGGGAAGAGCATTGTCAGTTACAGCACCCCATTTTGTCCCCATCCAATCTTTTCTGGTTTCTGCATTTTTGGCTTTTCAATGCTAGCTTAAGAGCTGGTTTGGTTTTTATGTGTTAAACAAAGGTGATTTTGTTGGTTCAAATTTTATTTTAAATCCCCCCCATATATGTTAAATCTTTTATTGGGTTAACAACCCTAAGAAAATATGAAATATGGGGGGGGAGGGGAAGCTGTGGGGAAAATGTAGCCTGAAGTCATATAGATGCCATCAAATACCCTCAAGGCTTCCCAGAATATGTCAAAGCTTCCCTTTTTGTGGTAAAAATGTCTCTGTTCCCTTTATAGGTGATCTTCAGGTGGCTTCCTTGTTTTTTAAAAAAGGTGTCTCCTTAAAGCAGCTTGAGATTAAACCATTATAAACATTATTAATCCAATTTTTCAAAGTATACAGGGGAGATCTGAAATGTTTTACCTTTTGGTTGACTAGTTTCCTGTGATTATAGTCTGCTTTTGTGTGGCAGCAACAGCTTGTCAGTGTAGGATACTGCCTTAGTAGTAAAGGTATTAACACTTTATGTTGTTTTTAATACTGTAAAACAAGTATTTTATATCTAATATTTTAAATTCTATATGTAATATTGTATTCTAATGAATTGCATTGGTCTTATTTCTTCCATCTTGTTCCATTTTCACCTACTGGTCAGTGATTGAAATAAATAAATACAAATATTGCAAAACAGCACCTATGTCCGAGGGGGATGACAAATATTTGTTGGGAGGAAAGGGGGGAAAGTAGTAGCAACATTGGTATGTCACCCTCCAAGGTCCAGTAGTAGCAAATACATACTTCTCAAACTCTGACAGATGTAAACCATCATTTCAAAGGGTGGAGTTATTGCATATCCTTATCTAATGGTTCATAGCAATATATATTTGTGTCCACAAGAAAGATGCTTGAAATTTGAATCACTAGTTCTAAGATACTGTAGCAAAGACTGGTCCTTGTATGAGAGAAGAATAAGTGGGAAGACAATGGCAAGAATTGTGTTGGTAACATATGCTGGTGTAACCTATGACACTGGAGAAAAAGGTGTTCAGTATCTCCTTGTGCACTAGTCCAACAATGATTTTTGAGTCCTAGTCTTATATAAGGATATAATTCTTCAATAAATTTCTTCTTGAAGACAGCAATGAATTATTTCAGCAAATTTCTTCCTGTTGTGACAAAGTTTTTGAAAACTATGTTGCTTTTAAGGCTATTTGCAATGTGGATTTTTTAGTGCAAAAGTTGCATGTGATTGTTTTGTGCAGAAAACAACATTTTCTGTGTGGAAAATAATGTTTCAATGCAGAAATATTAATTTCCATGTAGGAAATGCTTTATTTTACACATAAAATGATGTCTTCAGAGCAAAACAATCACATACACATTTTGTGGAGAATAGGCACTGAGCTGTGAAAATTCTCATCTCTCCAGAAGTCTTCTCATCAGGGTTTCTCAAAAGTAAAAACAACAACATCAACAGCATGTTTTGACTATTTCTCAAGTATTTTCAAATATTCTTTCCATCTCTAGTCTTATATGCTTGGATAGCAGAGCTTAGGAGGTGGTGGCTAAAAGTATAAGGGAAATATCCGGTCCCATTTATTATTTATCAAATTGGCCCAAGGGATGAGGAGAGATAGGAAAACAGTCTGGAAACGTCATTCTTCAGTATCCTACATGCCAGTGTTTTAGAACTCCATCCCTTGATATAGCTGCCTGTATTATAAGGTAGGTTTGGGGGTTTAGTCATAGCAATAATGCCACAATATTAAATGTGTAAACTAAACAGTTTTCTAACTTGCAACATCATAACTGCCAAACAGGGTGCCAGCACTAGTGTAGGTTTCATGGAGACCACAGCCATATTCAGGTGTTCCTTTCTACACATGATTAGAGAGCTCTGGGGAGATGTGCTCCAGGCCTATCCTCCATCTTCATCTTTTTCCCTGTGGATAAGGTAGATCTGGATAGGAACTGTACCTTTCTTCCATTGATTACAATTATAAAGCCTCACATGATTAGAAATCCTGGTTTCCCAATGTATGAAATTGGGTAACCTTATTTGGACAAATGTGTTCTTAGTTTTATCTTTCTGGGTAGTGAAGAAAAGAAATGACTGGAGACAGCTGGGCTGGAATGCACTGTTCTGGCTTCCTCTATGAGAATACAGAAATAAACACTTGAACAGGGACAGGGTCTACCTACCTTGGTAGATCTGGTTCCCCAGACTATCAGAAATACCAGAAATGGTGGACCTGTTCTCTGGCACTACTGGGACTCCCTCCTACCATGTGCACATTGTATAAAACATTTATGTTATTCAAAATTCAAGTAAGTCAAAATTATTTTATGTATGATGTACAAAAGGATCTGAAAACAATACAAAATTTGAAATGAACAGTGAAGGTGCCCACAGTCTCCAACTCTGATCCACTGATAGTGATGCTAGGGAAAAGCTTTGATTTATTTACATTGTTTTGGACTAAATCTCAGAGTGTGTACACTACTACATTAATATGGGAACTACCAGCTGCCTCTGATGGCTCCAGCTGTCACATGTGGGGATATGAAGTGTGAGTAAAATAGACCCCCTCAATCCATCACAACTGCCATCAGCCTCCACATATTGAGGATCAACTTCTGCAGATGCAGCAACTGCAAACATTTGTATCTGTGATAGGCTCCCTACATGATATAAAGTCCTGAAACTCTATGCTTCTATGGGCCTGTCTGCACTAGTTTAGGCCAGACTGGAGTATGGTGCCTCTGGAGCTGACTCTTCTGATCTTCCCTCATTGCAAAGGCAAGGCAGCTGATTTCACACCACTATGGATCACTTTGCTCTGAAGTCAGAATGAGGTGCTCAAGTTCAACCACATGGCTAGACACCTTGTAGTGAGCAGCTGGCAGCAGCAGCTGAATGGGATGTATTTTAAATAGCTATCCAGAGTTGGAACTAAAGAGGTTCAGATCTTCCTGGAAGATCTGAAGCAAGTTATTTTGTGTTAAGGGTGTTATACCATGGTTCTGGTACTGAATGGGCCAGCTGTCATCTTGTCTGGTCACACCAGAAGTGGGGTTTGGGCCATGTGCCATTCAGTCTCCCCACCAAGAGGCCGAAGGCAAGCCGTGTTCTTTTGGCCATGCAGATGATTTACATAGATAGAAAAGAATCCCCTCCAGCATACAGAGGACAACAAGAATGGGAATGGGAGGGGGAGGGATTCAGAGCTCTCCAGAGGTCATTTATTGTATACAGAACAAGAACACCTGAATATAGCTCTTATAAATTGGAATATATAGTCAAATTTGCAAGGAAATACCAAATAGAACTTGAGTTGCTTATAAGAACGCAGTCTGCCTCCAGGGAGTTGCAGTGTGCCTTTAAATCCAATGCATTCACTATCCATTAATAATTACTGCCATTAAATATGGGGAACATCGTGCAAAATTAAACAGTTGGGATTTAATTGTACAGGAGGGTGCCCTGATGCAATTTCCAGGAATCCCTCTGTAGAGATAAAAGAAAATGTGTTATATAAAAATAGAAAATGTTTTTTGAAAAAGTAGACCCCTTATTCCCCAAACTTCCAGGCTCATCCTCTCTGGCTCTTTTAGCTTTTGTTTTACTCTGATTTATATTTGTTCAATTCAGAGCAAATAAATAGTTTCATCATTTGTAGAAGCAAATAACATTTAGCTTGGTTCAGTTAGATTGCTAACCAAACTTTAGCACAGAGATTCTCCAGTACAATGTAAATTATCTTTCTCAAAAAGCTACATTTTTTCTTCCAAGCTTGATTCAATATGAATGAAAATATGAACTGGGCACACAGGAAACCTGGAAGATACTAGAATAGTAGAGTTTTGTTATGCCCAAAACATATCATTTCTCTTTTTCACTTGAAAAGAACAAAAGTTCAATGATAGCAAGAACAGATATCATCTACACCAGAGTCAACTTTAGAATATAACAACATCACATCAAAGCTCCCACTTTAAAGCAACACAAAGATTCAGAAGTTAACAAGATCTTTTAAGAATATTTCCCAACATATGGGAGGAAAGTTTCACGCCCTTTGCAACTGACATTTTGACAAGAGATGCAAGACAAAAGATCTAGTCATGGAAAGAAGACATGGGGCAGGGAGGAAATGATGCTCTCTTTTGAACTAATGACAATGCATCAAGGCAAGTTGATTATTATATCACACTGAGGGTATCCTCTTGTCAAAACAAGAGCCCATGTATTACTCACATACTTTATTTTGATCTCAAACAACAGAGTGCCATCTCTTTGAGAGCAAACAATTCCCAAAGACATCAGTGGCTTTGAAACGCGTGTTTGTTGTGAACATGGTTGCTACTATCGGTGTCTGTCTATGACTATATATATTTATTTACTTTCTTTTTTAATACATAAACATGATTGTCGATGGTAAAGGATTTTCCTTTGAAAACATACTTTGAATAATGTAAAAATCAAATAGTATGAGAATTAATTCAAGGAGAGAATTCCTTACCTAAAAACAAAGTTATTACACATTTACTGTGACTGTGAAGGCAGAATATTACACTGGCAGACTGACTGTTTTCTTCTTGTTTGAAACCTCCTTGTTTTTGGCAAAGCTTATGCAATGTCATGACAAGTTCATGAACAGTCTAACATTTTAGGTCAGAGAACCTCTAGGGCCATTTCCTCCTCTCTATGAATGTCATGCATTGGATAAGTTCACCATTAAGAATTCTGTGACTTGCATTTTCAGCTCCTGGCAAGCAAAAATGTAACTCCCTCCCCATAATATTACCCTATATTCTGCTTTGGTACTCATCTGGAGTACTGGCACCCTGGTTTTAAGAAGGATATAGACAAGTTGGAATGAGTTCAGAGGAGGTCAATTAGGATGATAAGGTATGGAGAACAAAACATATGAAGAAAGGTTAAAAGCACTGGCCATGTTCAGCTTGGTCAAGAGAAGACTGAGAGGTGACACAAGCCAACTTTTTAAATACCTCAAGGGCTCCCACAAAGAGAAGGCTGCTGGCTTGTTCTCTGCTGATGGTGAAGTCTAATGATTTTAAGTTGCATATGCATCCCAGAATACCCAGAAAGAAATGAGGGAATCTAAAAAGCAAAAAGGTATGTAACAGGCAAGGGATATTGTTGACCCACATACGAAAAAGTATAAAACATGACCAAATTTGGGGAGGGGGGTGTCTCATGTTGATGTGAATTAAGCCTAAATATTGGTTGTTAAACATGTTTGGTAAATGTCACGGGGGAGGGGGACCTATATACCTATGACAAAAAAAATGAATATAATGATTTGAGTGCTGGATTAGGAGTTCAGTTGCCCTAGGGTTTGAATCGCTGCTCAGTCACGGAAAACCACTGGACGACCTTGGGCAAGTTACCTTCTCATCACTCCAGAGGAAAGCAATGGTAATGCCAATTGAAAAAAATCTTGCCAGGAAAATTTCATTATATATTAACTTTAGGGTTTCTGTTAAGCCAGAAACAAATTGAAGGTAAACAACAACCTATCACAGCTGAGTTGTGGGCATCTGTCACTATCCTGCATTCAAAAATTTAGAAGCTCAAGGTCTTTCTATGAAATTTATAAAGAAATGTGCAAATTTTGGAAAGTGCTAATAAAAAGCAACAAACCAAACATAATGCACAAGGTAGGCAATGTAATTGTAAATAGGGGTGGGAACATTAAAAATGGTCAAAAATATATTTCTCAATATTTTGTGCTACCCAGGTGTAGAGAAACCTGGAGTGATGGGATAAAACATGTAAATGGTTGCTTTGTGAAGAAATGAGGATTTTCTTCACAGGAAACAGCACTTTCTGTATTATTTAAATACTCTTTCACATCAAGAAGAAAACTATTAAAATTATTAACTGCTTCCTTCAAAAATGAAATTAGCAAAACATTACATTATGACCTACTGCTAAGTCACAGGATGTATCAGTTGTAGTAGGGCAGGATTAGGCATAAACTTTATCTGCCAGCAGAAATGTCTTCCACTGGTTGATTGAAGGGGTCTGCTGACTGAGCTATCTTCTGTCAGATCTGCTCTGCTCACTAAGGGCCTTTGCAGACTGCCAGAAATATTGCAAATTGAGTCCATTTTAACTGCCCTGACTCAGTGCTAGGGAATCATGGGAACTGTAGTTTATTGTGGCACCAGAGCTCTCTGACAGAGAAGGCTCAATGTCTCAGAAAAAAATACATACAGTTCCCATGATTCCCTAGCACTGAGCCAGGGCAGTGCCTCAATTTAATGTGCACTATTTCTGGCAGTCTGCAAAGGCCCTAAGATCTGCCAGCAGAAAAGTCTAAAAAGCAAAGCAAAGCAGCTTCATTTATATACTGCTTCATAGCGTACTATGGGGTGTCTAAGCAGTTTACAACTATAAGCTAAACTATAAACTAAAAAGAGGCAAGGAAGGGTTAAACCAGATCCAAACCTCCTCCAGCCAAGAGGCATGATCATAATATCATCATAAAATTGGCCAGGGTGAAGGGAGTGCTAAATAATTTCCAGCATTGTTAGAGTGGTAGGTGTTTGAATCAGCACAGTTGTAGCACCCCTAGTATTACCACAATTGGCCCCTGGCCATCTTGGCCATTTAGAATTGCATTCTTAGTTTGTTTTTTAAAGAAAACCTTAATACTTAATAAAATAAAATAAGAAGTGAAGTGTTAACATTAAAAACCTCTGATTTTATGAAAACACTAATTTTCTAAGTAGCAGTTTATGTTACTCATGGTGCTCTGAGAGAAAAAATAATAACAGTAGTACTAAAGGACTGAAATCTAGAAACATCTGTTTCATTTATGGACTGGTGAGCACCTTCCATTGTTGTCTACATTTGCATTTAGAATGCCATGGAACCATACGAGACATCTGAATAGAGAGGTCTTCTCTTGTTTCTGTCATGCAAGCCCCAACCCCATGCCAATGTCATCCTGATGCTGCATGCTGTTACGCAAGGCACGTGGCATCAGGACGCCCTTCTGGTGCAGCATTCAAACATGCTACACTGAAAAGGGTGCTGAAGAGCCACGAGCCGGCTCTTAGGGTGGCCTTTTGCAGCCCCTAAAAGGAGTGGCATTTTGCCACTCTTTTTGGGGCAGCAAAAGGGAAGATTGGGGCCATGGCATGGGGTTGCCATGGCCCCGATCTGCCACTTCCTGGGGCAGTCCAGAGTCGCCCATCTGTGGTCCTCCTTAGACTGTCATACTTTGAACACATCATGAGAAGGCATGAAGCATTGGAAAATACAATAATGTTAGGAAAGATAGAGGGAAGTAGAAAGAGAGGAAACCTGAAGGCTAGATAGGTGGACTTTATTAAAGAGACCACAAATATGAGTTTGAGGCTAGGCAGAGCAGTAGAGGACAGGGGGACCTGGAGATGCCTCATCCATAGGGTCACCATGGGTTGAGACCAACGCAAAGGCAGTTAATAACAACAACAAGGTATTCCCCATTGACAAGGTTGTCAAGTCATGTCCGTCTATAGGAGGTGGTGCTCATCTCCATTACTAAGCTGAAGATTCAACATTGTCAGAGACTACTCTGTGATCATGTGGACAGCATGCCCACACAGAACACTGTTCACTGAAGTGATACCTATTTATCTACTTGCATTTGCGTGCTTTGGAACTGCTAGGTTGGCAAAAGCTGGGACTAGTGACAGGAGCTCACCCCATCATGCAGCACCTGGGCCCCAAACTGCCAACATGCTGATCTTGCAATCAACAGTCAGCATCTTAACCACTTGAACCACTGCATCCCTTTTGCATTATGTATATATTGTAGGACAAATGTGCAGTTCTATGGACCACAAAATATAATAATAATAATAATAATAATAATAATAATAATAATAATAATAATTTATACCCCAATTAAAATTCCATACAATTTATACTCCCCAAACCCCAAACCCATCCACCCCTTAAAAAATTATTAAACCTCTTGGCTATTAAAACATCGTAGATTAAAACAACATCATAACAACAATAATATAAAGGCAAACCAAAGTAGCAGCAGCATCCAAAATGGGAGAGGGCAGAATAAGGGATCGGTCCTTCTGAGGACACAGAGAAAAGTGTAATCAAAGAAAAGAAGGAGTAATCTCAAACTTCTACTTTTATCTAAGCATCTGATGTTGTTATGTGATGCTAAAGCACTAATGTCAGAGAGGATGGAAAGGAAAGCATGCCATGTATATGTTCAGAGTGTGATAAGAGGCTGTGTCCATCCCTTTCTTAGATATACACTTCCAAGCCAATGACAGACAGATCAATGACAGATGACAGACTTGAAAATGGGGTAGATCAAACATCCAAGGAGAACTATTTTTTTTTTAAAAAAAGTCTCCCTTGCCTCATTTCTGTCATACTGGCATGAGCCCAGAAGGCCTCAGATATGATTTTTCATCTGTCATTAAGATATTTACAACACAGCACATAGGTTTCTATGTAGCTTGTAATCTCCTTTTACAAGCCAAGTTCCCAGATCTCAGCACATGGCTCCTCTTCTCTAATCTTCAGGTCTAATGAGAGTATCATAAAGGAATCCCCTAAGGCCATCCCAAAATGGCAAAAGGAGTTCAGAAAATGTATTTTTGTCTTAAATAATCTATTCTACTCCCACCCACCCCCACAGCCCCAGGGATGTTGTACATCATTTTATAGTATTTTCTAGTGTTGTAGTGCTCTTGCATTTTTAAATGCCTGGGCAGGCTTTTTTCCAAACACAGAAGGGACTATATGGGTCTAAAAAAGTGGGCCCCATGCCTGAAAATGCAGCATTCTTAGGTCCCAGATATGTGGCTTCCAAAGCAGAATTACAGCACAATAGTAGCATCAGTGGAACTACCTTATCACATAATGTTGTATCTATCCTGTAGCTGCTTCATCCTCCATGTATTCCTGGAGTGGTCCTTGTCATTTATAGGCAAAACCCATCAGTGTCTTCCTATCATGCTGCTTTTCCACTGTTGATTCATATGTGATATGTTCCTCCTGCTGCAGTTCTGTTATGCAGGCTTTCAGCAGGTTGTTTGACTTTCTTGCCCATCAATTGCTTTTCTTTTCTTTTCTTTGGCACTGGCACAAAGGACAAGTGATGCCTTCTTGTGGGTAAAAACAGGCCACAACTTTATTCAGCTGTACAAGGTCTATTTACAACACAATTTACAATTAAGTACTCAAATGCTTTGTCACGTGTGTATGTGAAGGTGTGTCTAACCCGAGTGGGTAGTCCTTCACTGCACGTGACAAAGCATGTAATTAACAACAATAAACAATTTTACCTCTCCCAACCAGAAATGATGTCATATTGAACTATATGATGTCATTAAGTTAATGATATCACAACTGATGTCACTTCCACCAATTTAATTTAGCCTGATTAATCCCCATCAATTTTTAATTAACCAATTATTTTCTGTGGGTAGGGGGTCGTTACCTGCCACAAGAGGGGGCCAGCCTAGCTTGGCATCCCCTTTCTTCCCCTCACAGACCTCCTTTCTGATGTGTTCAGAAAGTGACTGAACATACACTTCGGAGTCCTCAGAAGAGAGGTGTACCCCATCCCCCCTGTAAAGCTGAGGCATGGTTATCCAAATACCAACATGGTCAATTACATAAATGCCCAATCTGGACAATTGCTTATTTACATAACGATTGAGCCAACATCGAGCACCATTTATAGCAGCATCTTTATGGGCCCCAGGCCAGCTACGCCTTGGTAGCAACTTAGTCCATAAAAGAACAGCACCAGGAAAGTGCTTCCTTATCTCCAGCAAGTCCTTGACCATTTGCTTCGCAAGCTGAAGGCAGGGAATCTTGACCAGGTCATTCTCTCCCAAGTGTATGACTAAAACTTGGGGGTGCAGATGGGCCCTCGACAGCTCAATAATTGTGGGAAGTAAGGCTCCCCATTGCATGCCCCTGCAACCAAACCATTGCAGGCTGCCAATGTACTCCAGTCCTAAGGTGGGATCCTGTCGCTGTTCAACTATATGGTGTTCTGCCCAGAACACGAGACTGTGGCCCAATATCTAGATCTTTCCACAAAAGAATCCAGCTATAAATGACAAATAAGGGCAATTAGAGTCATCACCAATTGCATCGGCACAAAGGACTCGAACGCTATTATTTTGGGTAAAACATCTGGCCACAGCTTTATTTGTACAGGGTCTTAAACTTTACAATTTTACAA
>JAIPUX010001880.1:100116485-100146725 GCA_020142125.1 Phrynosoma platyrhinos | reverse complement strand
TGTCCACCACAGGACCACGTGCTGTGTCCACCACCTAACTTCAGGTGAGGGTTGAGGGGGCAGCACTTATGTGTGTTGAGGAGCAGAAGTGCTGGCAGAGGGATTGTCAGCTGAAGCCTGAAGCCCCTTCTGTGCAAGTTGGTTACAAACTGCCACACAAGCTTGTACGGTCTTGCCCAGTTGTGTAAGCTGGGTGACTATTTCATCATCTCTGCTGGCCACGTGTGAGGGCCTCTTTGGAGCAGAGTGTACAGTGCCTGACACAGCAGGGGCTGCTTGCCTTTTGGATTGGGCCTTACTGCAGGGCATTATGGAGTATAAATGCACGCCCAGCTAAAAAATGCACGGGTCCACCAACACGCCACCCACTTAGAATGACTACACTGGACCAAAGGCCACACACCGGGCTACAAAGCCACCCTTCCCAAGTCTCAATTGAGACACCACCAGCCAGGAAGCTTCACTGGCAAACATGGGGAAGGTGTCCCATGGGTCTACAAAGGCACCCTTTCCAACCAGCACTTATGAGGGCAAATTTGCCAGGCCCGTGGAGGCAGGACATGTCCAACCCCCTCCCTGGATGAGTGTAGTCTACCTTACCAGTCCAGGAGTCACCAGGGGTGCTGCTAAGCCAACAAGCAGCTGACACGGACCACCAGCCTGGTGGACAACCACCTACTGTGGCACCCGCTTCGGCTCAGTGACCACCTGAGCCAGATGTATCAAGATGCTGCAGACCTCTCAGACAGGCCCCCCACCCAGCCTTGCTGACAGGTACCAGCCACCAAGGATCTCTTCCTTGCGGTGTTCAAATGAGCAATCCAGGAAAAATCAGTAGAAAAGTTAAAGTTTAGGGTTTGCTAGGCCGAAGCCTCACAAAAACCACAGAAGAAAGCAGCAGAGTGATGTTACTCGCTTAGCTGCTTCTCTAAAATGGCTGCCGCCACATGGCAACACAGGGCTATATAGCCCCAAGATCCCAAGGGAAATCTTGTGGTGTTTGCTGCCTCACGAGATTTCCCAGCGTGCTTTTCTACAAGAATACTGAAGCTGATCGGATAGGTGTACAGGAACCAAGGCAGTGCTTCCTGTGCACCCAGCCAACCGTCGGTCACCTGTTCTAAAATGGCTGTCGCAACAGGTAACCCCTCCCGACAAGTCGGGGGGGTCTTTCTACTTAATCAATTGCTGTTATTGTTCAAATGAAAATAAATATACAGAACAAAAGACATGCTGGGAAGGGCATAGGACAGGAAGGCAGTGTTATGAAGGGTTGGCATGCATAAAACAGAGCCTAAGACTACAGGATACCATGACACTTTTGAAGTGTGAAAATGACTGTCCCTGAACTGGCATGTTTGTGTTTTCCTACACTAACACAATTGTGGTGTTTTAGCAGCCTTGTGATAAAGTCCTGGCTTTTTGTGTAATTCAGAAAATTTGAAATCATGCAAGGAGCTATGAGGAGTAGAAGAAGTTCCCTGGAGCTGTAGTTTGACTCCTTGGAGTATGAAAGATGGGACTGGATTTTCACCCACAATAAGTAAGCCATAGTTTAGGGCCTCAGATTATGAGGGGCTCAAAATACTGCAGCCCATAAATATGAACATAGGAAGCTACATTACACTGTCAGACAATTGGGCATCTAGTTCTGTACTGTCAACCCTCACTGGCAGTAGCTTATCATTTTTTCAGATAGGATTCTTTCCTAGCCCTACATTAAACAAATAGCATCATTAAGAGATACCTACCGAAATATTGCATTAGGAGACTTAGCTCTAGCATGTAGCTCCAGTATGGATCCCAATGCAATCTCAAATAATAATAATAATAATAATAATAATAATAATAATAATAATAATAATAATTTCTCTGGTGGACCCGTGCGTTTTTTAGCTGGGCATGCATTTATACTCCATAATGCCCCACAGTAAGGCCCAATCCAAAAGGCGAGCAGCCCCTGCTGTGTTAGGCTCTGTACACTCTGCTCCAAAGATGCCCTCACACGCGGTCAGATGATGAAATAGTCACCCAGCTTATACAACTTGGCAAGACCGTACAAGCTTGTGTGGCAGTTTGTAACCAACTTGCCCAACTTGCAGTTCTCCCCACCCCATCAAAGTTTTCTATATTTGTGGTGAATGGAGAACAGTAGAGATGTGCCCTGCTATTGTCCTTTAGCTGGATGCATTGCAGTAGGTCTTCAACAAGTGTTAACTCAGTAAGGCTGGTGAAGCTGATGTGATGAAGCCAGTGATGAGATATAATAAAAGGTTTATAGGTATGTCCCAGCTTCCCTCCCCTCATATGATTAACCCATAATATGTGAGGTGAAGAATGGGGTTTATGTCTCATCCACAAAGAGGAGAGATCAGGCTTATTCTTCATCAATGCTTCCTTTCTCCTGCGGCATATCTGCCATCTCAGAAATGGGAGGGGGAATACATTCTCTTCACCAGGTGACTGATTGTGCAATTACTGCCTTCCAATTCAAGTTTTAAAAGATAATTCAAGTTAAAAGATGGGAAATAAACTAGCGAAAATTAGCCAGCAGTTACTGAGCAGCACGATACACCATCAGGACAGGACAAAGCTATGTGAATTTGGCTGTTTCCTGCAGAATGAGGTTTTGAACTCTTTAGTGAGTTTAACTTGAGGCCATTACTTTCAAAAGAGCATGGTAGGCCTCCTTCTGAACTCATGCCATGGGGAACAAACAGACTCATCTTGGAAACATTTTGAAAATAATTGCTGTGTCAGTGGGCCATTCAGATTTTGCATAAAAAATACCTACTATGAATACCTACTATGGAGTGTATGTTCATTGTGGGGGTATGGGGAATGCCACATGAGTGTGTAGAAAAAATATAATGCACAAATATTATTTTTGGAAGGGCCTGCCAGTAGAGACAAACTAACAGCAGGTTCTTCAGTGTTTTCCATCAGCATGTGTGTTTGTATGTGTGTGCACATACACCATATGCATAATCTTTATCATTTCTGATTTATCTTCACTCAGATTCTTATTTTTTCCAAACATAATTTTGTTTTGTATCATTCTGTTTGCAGAGTTTTGTTTTTGTCTTTTTAAATAATAATAATAATTTTTTTAAAAAATTCTGCAAAGTTACTTTTGTCTCAGTTCCATAAACAACAGTTGTGAACCAACAACAACAACAACAACAACACAAATTACAAAAAAGGCTTAGGATACAAAAAAAGTATAAGGGATGCAACAAATTGTCTATTAATGTTTTTTTTCTCCTAATATGCACATTTATTTGTATCTAGATGCTTCTATGAAGCTTACTATGAACATCTACTGAATGATAATAGCAAACCTTCTCTATTGTTTGCCTTCGGCCTCTTATGTTTGCAGGCACAATCCCTTTGCATGTGAATATACAGTTAATCAAACGTAGTTGATGATGGATTACAAGCTTTTTACCTATGGATATTGTTGCCAGTTCCAAAGGGTTAATATTGCCTCATTATTTTTTCAGTTTTTAAAATAAACATTTTACAGTTCTTATTTATTCTCACAACCTCATGAACGTACAAAGTCCAGCATGTAACTATGATAAGGAAATTGATATCTCTTTGAAGACTTGGTTAAAAAATCAAAACGACTCCCTTTCCTAGAGACTGATAGCCTTGGTATTGTGATGCCCCTTATTATTTGTTACTCCCATGTGATTTCATATATTACTGAAGAAGAATAAGATGGTTCTCTAAAGGGCATGGACATAACAGCCATGAAGCCCATGCACCATGGACCAAGGCAAAAAATGGAGTCAGGACTTATCAAGGTCTTGTATCTATTTTATTAGAAGAAAGAAGAAGATGCTTAGTTCCCTCTTTTAATTTGAGATGTGGGGCTGAAGAAGAGTTCTGAAAATACCATGGACTGCTAAAACGACCAATGACTGGGTCTTAAAGCAGATCAGGTCTGAACTCTCCCTGGAAACAAAAATGATTGAACTGAGCTTGTTGTATTTTGGTCATATCATGAGAAGAAAGGACTCACTAGAAAAGATTACAATGCTTGGTAAAGTAAACAGCAATAGGAAAAAATGAAGATTGCATTCCTGATGGATACACTCAATCAGAGAACCCACAGCCTGACCAGGGCAGTGGAGGATAGAGTGACTTGGAGGTCTCTGACACATAGGGTCACCATGGATTGAGGTCAACTTGAAGGTAATTAACAACAACAAAATAGAACGTAGAGCTGAGAAAAAACATTTTCTTAATTTGTATCCAGTGATAAGGACTTCAGGGGCTATTTTGGATGTCACAGTGAGTGAAAAGAAGAGAAACTGCATATGACCCTGTTTTTCTGTTTCCTGTGCTTTTCTACCTTATCTAAATAGAACAAGCATATCTCCCAGACTGGGAGATCAAGATCAATTGACCAAGATCATTTTTGCATAAATCAGAAGGCTACATTCAGTTACTCTTCCTATTTAGAATAAACCCATTCAGTCAATGGCATTTGCATGAGTATTGGTTTACCATTCAGCAATTTATTTAATGGGTTTACTCCAGCTGAAATAGTTATAGGGTGAGAGAATCTCATCATTTGTTTGTTCTATTCTTTTCTTTCAATATTTGAAATAGTGGTAAAAGGAAGACTGGGAATCATTGTTTGCAGAAGGATCATGCAAAGAAAACCATTGCCATTGATGTCTTTTTTATAAGCCATTAGACAACCTACATAACATCTACTGAAGTATGGATTGGAATAAAACTCCTGGTAGCTATTAGTTTCTGAGACATGCTGCCTCCAGTCCTTTGCTTTCAGTTTTGTTATTGTTCAGGAAAGGACAATTGGAGCAAGTGTGTACACATACATGCGCACGCACACACACAAACACTAATCCACAGTAAAAGGATTCAAAGTATGGGAAGGAAAATATAATAAACTCAATATCATGGACCTGAAATAGCCACCATCAAAGCAACTGACACTTGACTCCTTATTTTAAAGAGAGTCTTCATGGTATTATGGAGAGCTCACATCAACAAAGACTGTATTTTCTCAAAGGGAAAATGAACCCTTAAGAGTTAGAACTAATAAAAAACCAGCACCCCTATATGACTCAGGAAGCTTTCAGTGACAGAACTGGGACTTAGACAGAGAGATAATGGCACATCTTCTGTGAACAGGAGCTTTACAGAAACAAGTTCAAAGAGGTGAACAAATTAGAACTCCAATCTCAAACTTCCTTTGTTTCTTTTTTTGACAGTAACATCAGTTGCAATGCATAGCTGGTTATTTTGTTGTATATTGTTTGCTAACAAGAAAGCTTTCAAAGAGGATTTGGAAAAGTATTTACTTTCAGAAATATTAGGTTGCATTCTCCACAGGCATAGGTGGGTTTTACATGGTGAATCATGGGTTTACTCAGAAGATATAAATCCAGTTGCATCACTTCTGATATTTTCCTCATATTTATGTTCTAATCTGGCATACAGCACTAATCTACCAAATGAAAGAAGCAATACAAATAAAACCCTAAGAAACAATGCTGTGATTTCAAAAGCAAACAAATTAGAGAGTCTGTATCATGCCTAAGGATGTTATCACACGGGGAGTTGCGGGGAGAAAGTGGAAATAAACGGGACGAGTGGAAGACTTTAATTTACGGGATTTGTCCCATTCCGCCTCGTCTGATAGCTAAATTCGAATTTAAAAGGGGGTTAATTCGAACAAAAACATGATCTTTTCAAATCCTCAAAAACTCTGAAAATGAAAAGATCAGGTTTTTGTTCGAATTAACCCCCTTTTAAATTCGAATTTAGTTATCAGACGACGCATAACGGGACCAATCCCGTAAATTAAAGACTTCCGCTCTTGCCCATTTATTTCCACTTTCTCCCCATGACTCCCCGTGTGATAACGTCCTAAGATCCTAGCATGTAGATATTTATAGAGCCTATGGATTACAGAGATCTCCACTGAGCAAACACCAATAGCAATAGCACTTACATTTCTATACAGTGCTAAACACTCTCTAAGCATTTTACAATGTGTTAGTCAATTGCCCCTAACAAGCTGGGTACTCATTTTACCAACCTAAAAAAAAGATGGAAGGCTGAGTCAACCTGAAGTCAAGCCTCAGAGACCTCCAGTCCTACCCCCCCCCCCGAATTATTTATATAGGAGTTTGTACCATTGAGCACTGGTGACATGGTGGGTCAGTGGTTAAAATGCAGGTCAGCAGTTTGAGGCCCAAGCACTGTGTGATGGAGTGAAATTCCACCACTAGTCCCAGCTTCTGCCAACCTAACATTCAAAAGCATGTAAAGTGCAAGTAGCTAAATAGGTACCACTTTGGTGGGAAGGTAACAATGTTCTATATAGTCATGCTGGCCATATGGTCACAGAGTTGTCTTTGACAATGCTGGCTCTTCAGCTTAGTAATGGAGATGAGCACTGTCCCTACAGTCAGACACGACGACAACCTTGTCAAAGGGAAAACCTTAACCTTTCCCTTTTTACCACTTAGCACAGTGGAGCTCACTTGTACACACTGAGATTACTGGAGCAGAGAGGAGGAGAGGAAAGAAAGGAATTAAACATAGTGAAGTGGTACAATGGTCACTGGTCACAACAGTCAACATAGCATAGTGGTTTCAGTATTGGACTATGACTATGGAGATCAGGATTCAATTCCCAGCTTCGCCATGAAACTCACTGGGTGACCTTGGCAAGTCATAATCTCTCTGCTTCAGGGGAAGGCAATGGCAAAACTCCTCTGACCAAATCTTGCCAATAAATCCCCAAGATCGGGTTGCCTTAGGGTCACTGTAAGTCGAAAATGACTTGAAGGCTCACATCACACAGCATCTGGCCTATTGTGCACATGGGCTGCAGGCTATCTGAAAGGCTGGATCTTCTTACATGAATCTGACTGGATTGTAAGATCTTTGAGGTAGAGTTTTCATTCAGTCCCACTACCCCCACAGACACATTTGGCGAGCCTCCTCATTGGCTGCTCCTAAGCAGTGGAATTTCTTCCCACAGCTGGCTTAGTTGACCTCCATTCTGCTTTCTTTTCACACACAGGTGAATACTTTTTAAAACTTTTTTTATATTTAGAAAGGCCTGTTGCTATTAACTGTCTGTCACAAAAAGATTTTTGACTAAGGTGTAATGTGCTTTCATATTCTTTAATGTGTTTTATATGTGATCTAAACTGTTTTATATAAGCTTTTTAAAAAATGCTTCTTTTTATTTTTAAAATCTTTTGGGGGTTTTGCTGCACTTTCTTTTAATCTATACTTTAGGTTGCCTGAAATACTGAAGAAGAGTAGAAGGTGGAAGAAGGGTGAATATGGGTAGAATTCAGAGATATAGCTATATTAGTCTGAAATGTAAAGGGATTTTGTAGCACCTTGAAGACAACTCTGTGAAAGATGTAGCATAACCTTTTGTAGACCTGGTGTACTTGCATCTGAGGAAGTAAAATAAGGGGTTATTCAGATGTTGTTTTTGTTAGTGTGACTATGGGCCTTTACAGACTGCCAGAAATAATGCAGCTTGAAGCCACTTTAACTGCCCTGGTTCAGTGCTAGGGAATCATGGGAATTGTATTTTTTTCTGGGACATTGAGCCTTTTCTATCAGGGAGCTCTGGTACCACAATAAACTACAGTTCCCATGATTCCTTAGCACTGAGCCAGGACAGTTAAGTGGCCTCAAGCTGCATTATTTCTGGCAGTCTGTAAGGGCCCAATGTGAATAATCTCATCCATACATTCCTGTTTTGTTGTTCACACTATTTTGTTTTTCAGAACCACATCTCTATGCATCTTTGGGAGTTCTGTCAATCACACATGTTAACATTGTGAATAAAGATGGAGTCAGTTATGCAGATGTACACAAAATATGTTCAAGGCATGCAGAATTTTACCCCACTTTATCCCAGGTCTATTTGTAACAATTATTCACATAGCTGACAATGTAAATCTTTTAGGAAAACTCAGGGAAAAATCCCAAGATTGATTATCTTTGGATTTGCAGGTTTTTGGTTAGCTCCCCCAAAAAACTTTAGTGAATGTACTAGAAATACATGTGAACAGCAGATATTAATCCCACATTCATCCAAGATTTTTTTTCACCATCTGAATAACCCCCAAGTTTCCAAAAGCTTATGCTACATCTTTTGCACAGTTAATTTCAAAGATGCTACAAGATCCCTTTGTATAAAATGAATAGTGTATGGAATGGAACCAGTTATAAGTGGCACACTACAAAGCCAATTCCCCTTCCATCTTGCATACTGAGAAACAGATACAGGATGGCAGGATTGGAGGGCTCACCAGATCACCTGGGTGGAGGGCAGACATCTCAGCCCAGATTTGAGTAGTAGTCTGTAGGTCGCATTCGCAAGGAATCATATGGGGAGCCAATTGAATAAACCGCGCTTCAATTTTGTTTCACCGTTCCAAAACTAGAGAAGAGTATTTGTCATAACCAGACAGATGGAACAGAAATAAACCTGATGCACACAAGAAACAGCCAAACACACTCACAGAATGTCACCCAGTTTTTATTTTCTGGAGAAAGAGCAGACCTGGACCCTTAGCCTGGTTTTCTCAGCTAGAAGTTGGGGTGGGTGGGGTGAATTATTACTCAAAGCAGAATGACAGAAAACTCTACAATTCTTCAAGAGAGTTTTTAAAAACATTTCATGTGCATTGAGGGAAGAGGAAAAGCCTTCAAATATATGAACTCACCCATTCTATTTCAGTGAACTGGATTATAACCCAACATCTATTCTCCTCATAATCAACAGGAAAACTGGTATGTTTCAGTAGAAAGCTTTAAGGCCAAATACCATGCTAGAGAGCATGTTCCATGGCCATTATAAATCTCTGGATATATAAGTTGTTATCAGAAATGCTGACATTTTTCCATGCCTACATTCTCTATAAAAAGATTATGAAAGATGAAATGGATTTGTTAGCATTGCCCAAGGAGACAGAAAGGATTTTAAAGAAAGAAGTTTGAGGGTTTTAAAAAAACAAGGGGGGGTGCATGGGTGGGGGTGTGTGGGAGGGTAGACCAAGTAGTTCTAGGCACATTCCATGCTTCTATTAAACAAAGTAGGATACTGAAAAAGTAATATTTGTTTCTGTAAAATAATTTTGTAAAAGGCTGAATTTCCCAGATTAATATGCTAAACAGAATGAGAAACTTTAAAAGTTTTTTTTTTAAAAAAAGAATAATTAGTATTACTAGCACATTTTAAAAATATATATTTATATATAAATTTATATATTTATTTGACTGATTGATTGATATCTCATCTGGAGGCAGTATACAATTATGACTATTCATTCCTTATTTTCCCCCTTTACTTGTTACTTATTTAAAATTCATGGGAGGGTCCTTAAAAATATTCTAAAATATAAGAAAGTGGTTTTAAGTCTAGAAAAACAACCCCTCATATTATACAAAGTTGTATCATCAATTGAAATAATAGAAATAAAATTAGCCATTATTTTATTTTCTCAAAGGATCATCATTATGCCCTCATAATGTCCACTTCCAAAGTTCTCCCTTGGACTGTGCACTTTTCAATTTTGTGTGATGGTGTTTTCAACTCAGTGCACATGTATAAAAATGCATACATTAAGGAAAGATGCACACAAAAAGACACATATGTTAGTGAAACTGCATACATAACTCTGGGGACATTGCATGCAGGTAAAGGAGGGGATAACAGACTGATGGAGAAAATGGATGGAAAATATATATTATTGAAGATATATGCAAAAGGAGTCAAGGATAAGTGGATACAGCCACTCCTAATATGTAGTCCCATATATTCTGTTAGATTCCATCATTCCTTTAGATTCCACCTTCAATCAAAGAAAGAAGAAAGAGGAACAGGGCCAAAACTGCAGTGGGGTGTGGATGCAAGCATCTAAACAATACTAGGGGGAAAGGGATACATAAATTGCAAAGATGCAAACCATTTTTTAAAAAATATCAATGATCCAAATTATATAGTATAAGCACATTGGACATCACCCATACAGTCCCACTCAACTACTTGTCCCAGGATATGCACACCTGCTTGAAAAATCAGGTGCATGCTCCTTCAGTTATTTAATTGCCAGGGTGCTTGGATGTTGGGTGTTTGGCCAGCTTCTGGCTGCATTTCTGCAGTTAAAATGAAACAGGAACTGCCTCCTTTTTACATCTCTAGTGAGTATGGTGGAAATCTAGGACTGAGCTCTTTTGTCTGGGCTACAGCCAGATATCATTGCCCCACTCCTTCCCTTGGCTGGTAAATGTTTAAAAGATCATATGGCTGGCTTTTGTAGTATGCTTGTGGAACAGGGGGAAATGCTGCACTAATGGCTACCTCCCTATGCAATCATTGTAGTAGGATATATACATGCTTACAGTCACTGGCCCTGCTGACTGAAGGATTTTGGAACTTGTACTCCAAAACAAAAGTGGAATTTTCAAGCTCTGATACTAGAAGTGGAATTTTCAAGCTCTGATAACAGCCCAAGTGAGAACATCACTATTACATACATATATTTCAAGCAATTTCCCTGCGAAAGGTTTGACCCAAGTGAAACACTACAGTAACTAAATACCAAGGTTTCCTCAGTGATGCAGCAATATCCTCCTGACATAATTTAATTAGCCCAGCTGTAGAGATTATAAAAAAACCCAAAGTGAGCTAATCATTTCTGATAAAGAGTGATAATATCATAGTTAATGGCAAAGTGTGAGTAATTTTTTGGATGAGGATTCATGGGTTGAAACAATATGCTTCAAATTATGTCGTTGGAGACTGAACAGACACAATGCAACAGATCCTATGGGTACAAAAATGCTATTAGAGAGGGAAATCAGATAATTAGAAAATATAATTGTATCTCGATAGGATTTCCTAAGGAAAAAGAAAAGAAAAGAATAAATACATAATTATTATGTTAGCATCTATTTTGCCATTAACCAAATGCAGAGTGAATCACAAAATCACAGGACTGTAGAGTTGGAAGCAATGATCTAGTTCATGCCCAGTGCAGGAATCCACAGCTAAATCTGAATTCCTGACAGATGGCCATCTAATTTCTGTTTAAAACCCTTTAAAGATAGTCCACTATCTTCTGAGTTAAACCATTGAATAATTGAAAAAAATATTGCCATCTGGAAACTATTTTCAGTGCTTACCTGGCATTCCCTTTCTCTCTCTTTTTGTATAACCCATTGGTTTAGTTCTTGTTTCCTAGAGTAGTGCTATTTAAAGTGCTAGTCTGTTGACTGGTGCTAGTGGCTGCAGGTTTGCAGAGAAAAAAAAGAAGCACTTGTAGCATGTGAACACAAATATATTATTGTTAAATGCCATTCCCCACATGAAAAGCACTGCTCTAGAACAGTAGAACACAGACAAAACTAGATGGGGAAAGGGGTGGTATAGCATTTCCCACATATATTATAGAGACAGAAACAAAATCAAAGAGATAAATGTCAATTAAATCAAGGAAAATTCAGTGAGGAGGGGCAATGTGAAACCACTGATACCACTCTTTGGGAGTGCAGTGGTTGTGGATGGCACCAGGAGACACCCCAGAGGGGGGTGTACACCTGATGGAGTGGTACACTGAGTGGGAGTAGCATGGCTGCTGGGTGAGTTAGAAAGGGTGCTGCATCCCTTTCTCATCTGTCAAGCAGCCACAAAAGACCAAAAACGGTTAGCCTAGGGATAGCTATTGAGAAGGCCCTATCTCAAATTCCCACCAGCTGAGGATTTCAGGGCAGGGCCAAGCTTATATGTGACAATCATAGCATTCTTCCACTTTGCTACTGGTTTTACTTTGGCTTTTATATTTATTTTTGATGGATTTATCTTGATTTTCTGGATTACAGTACTCCTTCCTTCTCCATATGGGATACATTCTAAGGCCGCTGGTAGATATCTGAAACCACAGACAGTACCAGACTTGTACCTGTAATGTTTACAGACTGTAATCAATAAGGGTGGACTACTTGACTGGCTCCAGTTACTGTTTTTTTGGGGTTTTTTACAGACAGTTTGTGTTTTTGGTTTTTAATATTCTGTGCATTGCTGAGAACTTTTTTTGTTATCATGTGATCTAGTGTCCTATTTGCATGGATCAAGATACTCTGGGGGCATCCTTTAGTACCTTGGCCCTGGAGCTGCCCCGACCTCCCCTGTTAACTCAGGCCATCCATTTTAACACCAGGTGGCTGTTCATTTTCACATTCTGCTCTGCTGCCCAGCATGTCTGATGCCACCTTGAGTCGCTTTGCTCTGAGGTCAGAACAAGGCTCCCAGCAACAATCACATGGCTGGACACCTCTTTGTGACCTCAGAATTGCCCAGCATCAGAACCAAGGGCTCCATATCTTCCAGGAATATCTGGAACAAATAGGACATGTTTTAACTTCATATTAAAGGATAGTATACTCTGGGTTTGGTGCTGAACAGTCTGGACATTGTCCAGTCTGTTTGCTCCAGACTCAGGGATTTGGACTTTTATCACCTAGACTCCCTGCCTAGAGGATGTGGGGAGAGGACGTTTCTTTGGCCCATACATAAAAGCCATAGAAGATACAAACTTACAGTATTGGAGTGGGCCTTACCCCCATGTGAAATTGTGTGTGCTCATTTTTTAAATTGTATACATTGCTTTAACATATTCCCCTCATTGACTAAAGCACATTTAATCAGTGTTTTGCACATATTTAAAATACATGTGCTTTTCAAATGTGCACATTTTTTCAGATGTTCATCTCTCAGTGCAAGAATTTCAGAACAGGGAGACTGTGGGCCTCAGCAGACGGCTTAATTGAGCCGTCTCCGAGGCCAGGAAGAGGAGGGGCCACCGCACGCGCGGCGGCCCTTCCTCTTCCTGAGGTTGACCTGAACGCTTCCGGGCCACCGGACGTCCGGCGCGTTCAGGGCGACCTCCTCCCGCAGCGTCCGGACGCGCTGCGGGGGATAAGTCAGAGAAAGGGCACCCGCCGCTTTTAGGGCACCCTTTCTCTGACTTATGAAAGGAGTGCCTTTTTGGCGCTCCTTTCAGGGTCGCTCTAGGAGCGCCGCGGTGGGGCTGCCATAGCCCCGCGGCGCTCCGGACCAGGGCGTCCCAAACGCCCTGGTCTGCAGAGGGGGAACATCATCCCTAATCTAAAATTACACGCATAACATTTTTATTTGTACTTTTAAAAGGAAATCCTTTTTTTCCTTACACAGTGAAAGATTTTGACTTTGTGGTCAGCTTGATTTATCATCCTTTTCAAGCAGTTACCCTCTGTTCTGTCTGGGTCACTAAAAATGGTCCATGATAACATACAACTAAGTACAAAAAACAGCACTGTTGCTGGATGCATTTTCTTCCAGGAGATTTCATAACCTATATAGGGGAAAAAAGTGCTTTTTTTGCTAATGGTCGACAAGAAACCTTTCCTGGCTGGAAAAAAGGAAAGAAAAAGGAACCACAAATGTCAAAATTGTCAATTGCAGCATGGAGAAAAGAACTAAGAAGGATTGCTTATTTTTTTTAAAAAAATCAGTGTGCTGAATTAATATCATTGATATGATTTTAAAGGTACCTGCTGGAACACCATCAAAAGCATAGCTTGGAAAACTTCCATTTGGGATTTTGAATCTCAGAATTTCCCAGCCAGCATGGGCAAAAAATAACTTTTTCCAAGTTCTAAGAATATCGCTCCACATTCCCTCATCAATGATATGTAAAACATAACTCCTATAGAACAGTAGAGGTTGAGACTCTCATATCTAAAATGTTTGGGACCAGAAGTGTTTTGGATTTTGGAATTTTATTATTATTACCAGTATTTAAATTTTTGAATATTTGCTTATGCATATTGGGATATCTTGGAGCTGGGACCCAAGTCTAAACATGAAATTCATTTATGTTTGTTATAAACCTTATATACATAGCCTGAAGGAAATTTTATACACAATATTTTAAAAATAATTTGGTGCACAAAAGAAAGTTTCTATACATTGAAGCATCAGAAAGCAAAGTTGTCACTATCTCAGCCACATATGTGAGCAATTTTGGGTTTTGAAATATTTCAAATTTTGGATTTCCAGATAAGGGATACTCAACCTGTAATAGTCCTTCTCCATAGTAATGACCCATTTGTGGAATAGCCCCCAAAAGTCTCACCTAGCAACTGCTTTGTATGTCTTTTGGTGCCAGGAAAAGATTTTACTTCCATTCTATGGTTTTTAAAGACCTTTTAAGGGACTTTTAAAGACTTCTGAAAACTTTTCATGGCATTGAAAGGCTTCAGATGATTGAATGCTTAAGATCTGTTCATGCTGTGAAAGTGTTGTGGTATTGATTGGTTTTATTGATTCTTCTCCACTTCTGTTTGATTTTATGCTGCATTCGTACCCTTGTTTTTCAACTGTGTGCTCATTTTATTTTTTGTTTTAAGATTTCATAGGGAATCTTACTTAGAGGGTGTTATAGAAATACTGTTTTATCACCATCAGATCACTATCACTATCACTATCACCACTAGCATCACCATCAGGAATTGCATTGCTATAAATATATTTTATGCTATTTCTCTTCCTTGTATGACTTGTACGATTCTAACTTTTGTGCTGAGGTGTATATCTTTACATTTTAGAATCTTTTTTAGTTCTCTCATAGCCACTCTCCCCATTCTTAGTTGTCTTCTGATTTCCTGACTGCAGTCCCTATTTCTATTGATGTTTGATCCCAGGTATGGGAATTCTTTTACTATTTCTATTTCTTCATTGTCTAGGTTGAACTTGTGAAGGTTCTCAGTGGTCATTATTTTTGTTTTCTTTATGTTCAGCATTAAGCCTGCCTTTGCACTCTCTTCTTTGATATTCCTTAGTAGGTGTTCCAGATCTGTGAGGTTTTCTGCTAGTATTATGGTGTTATCTGCATATTTTAGATTGTTGCTATTCCTTCCTCCTATTTTCACTTCTCCTTCTTCTGTGTCCAAGACTGTTTTTCTTATAATATGTTCTGCATACAAGTTGAATAGGTAGGGTGATAGGATACAGTAGGGGTAGGCAACCTTTCCCCTTTAAGGGCAAAGGGACTTCAGCTCCCAGAATCCCAACAGCTATTGGCCAACATGGGACTATTGGCCAACATGGCTGAGGCTTCTGGGAGCTGAAGTCCCTCAGCCCTTAAAGGGGAAAGGTTGCATACCCCTGGGATACAGACTTGTCTGACTCCTTTGCCAACTGGGAACCTTCTCTTTCTCCGTGTTCTGTTCTGACAGTAGCCTCTTGTCCTGAGTACAGATTTATCATCAGGACTATCAGATGTGCTGGCACTCCCATGTCTTTAAGGGCATTGCATAGCCTTTCATGATCTATGCAGTCAAAGGCTTTGCTGTAGTCTATAAAGCACATGTTGATTTTCTTTTGGAATTCCCTGGTGCACAAACATCATATGTTTGCAGTGTGATCCCTAGTGCCTCTTCCTTCCCTGAACCCTGCTTGTACCTCTGGGATCTCTCTTTCTGAGTATGATTGAAGTCTATGTTGCAGAATTTTGAGCATGATTTTCCTTGCATAGGAGATCAGTGCTATGGTCCTATAGTTGCTGCAGTCTCTTATGTCTCCATTTTGTGGATGGGGATGTATACTGATCATTTCCAATCTGTTGGCCATCATTTTGTTTTCCATATCTGTTGACATATGTTGGTTAGCACTAGAACTGACTCTGTCAATGTGGATTTCAGCAGTTCAATTGGAATATCATCTGTTCCTAGTGATTTGTTTTTTGCTATTTCACTTATTGCAGTGTCTACCTCACTTTTTAGGATTTGAGGTTCATCTTCATATGGCTCTTTATTCCATGTGTCCTTCATTTTGTCATCCCTTTTGTATAATGCTTCTGTGTATTATGTCAAGTATCTTTCATCCACATTCACTAGGTACAGGACTTCCATGAATGTGGAAAAAACACAAATAACAGAAACAGTATATTTTATCTGAGAGAACACCTCTCTAAGAATCTCTAGGCCCTCACTGCAACTCTGTGGTCAACATCTGCCAGACACTGACCATAGAATTGTGCTGCAGGAGCTACAAGTGCTTAGTGAAGTGTTCTCTCTGGGAATCTCTAGGTCCTTCAGTGCAACTTTTGGTTAAAGTTGACCATAGAGTTGTGCTGGAGGACTTAGATATTCCTAGAGATAATATTTTAATAAAATCTGTGAATAATCAAAGCTGCAAAAGTCAAAGCTGCAAATGTGGAGGGACAGGTGTACACTGTTGCTTGTCCTCTGAATATCAGAGGTATAAGATCACACTTCTAGATTTGGAGATTCCATAGTCGTCAGTTCTAACAGCCATCTATGAAACTATATTGCATTGATTTGTCTAAGAGATCACTAAGTTTGTGGCCATCCTCACATCTTTTGGCAGTTAAATATGTACACAATTTGCTGAAAGTACATCCCTAGAATTATAGTACTCATTTTAAGCTCCTCACTTACACTACTTGCATAGACCAAGCTTGCCTGTAGAGACATCCCTCTCAGTCTATATCTGGTGGGAGGGAGAGCCAACAGGAAAATAAGAGAAGTGGAAATTACTGGGCAACAGAAGTAAGTAGTGGTCATAACTCCCTTCCATCCACATTTTTGCAGTCATGGAGATGAAAATACCCAATTATTCTGATTATTTAGAGCAATCTGAAGAATCATGCTATATCTCATGACCAATTCAATTACTTCACAAAGATGTCTGGAAAAGGTAGCACCTAGACTGGAGTGGCAGCTAGAAGGAACAGAATTGGTGCATGCAATAACAGAAAAAGAAAAAAATACATGGAAAACTGAAATATGCCAAATGCTTGATGATGATAATGATGGTGGTGGTGATGATGATGATGATGATGATACAAATTGTACCTCAGGATCATAAAAATGGCCTCTTCTCCCTGCTGTTTTATGTAGTACAGATTTCAGGCAGGATAAGCAATTGTTGATTGAAGGAATGTATTCAAAACTGCCTTGAATCATTTCATCCCAAAGGAAATCAAAGTTCTGAGCAACAACATTTTTGTGTATGTGTTTCCAAAGTTATTTTGAATGTATATGTTCAATGTTCATCACTCATTCTGTAAAATGACCTCCACATTCAGATCTCTTTGCCTAGACCAAAATTGGAAATAAGCTACTGTAGGTTGTGTGTGTCATTAGCAGGATATGAAAGCATTTAAGAGAGAAAGAAAGCCTAATACAGGGGGGGATGCAGACGGGCAGCCATGGGCCACCCTGGGAAGCGGAAGACTGGGGCTGAGGCTGCCCCATGCCTTGGCCCCAATCCTTCCTTTCACCACCTGGGAAAGGAGCGCTAAAATAGCACTCCTTCCACAAGTAGCGAAAGGGGTGCCCGAAAAACTGCCATGCATCTCTTTTGCACCTCTTCCGGCTCAGCGTGTCTGGAAACTGAGCTGGAAGGATGTCATCAGGAAGGGGTTGGGGTGCCTGGTGTCCACCTGTCCCTCCCCTTCCTGGGATTGAGGATGGCATTTTGCACCATCTGCAAAAGGAGACAGTGAGTTTAAAATTTATTTATTTATTTCATATGTAGATCACTTACCTGATCCAAAACAACAAAACAACAACAACAACAAAGAATTTTATGGCATCTTAATGACTAATAAATCTATTATATTTCAAAAATGTATTGCAATGCAGATTGGATACTGAAATACAAAACATCATCATAATATATCCTCACCATTTAAAGCATTCAAAAACAGAATAGATCAGGTGCAACTGTTAGGGAACTGTCTGCAGTTTCAGTGGGGAGCACAGCTCCATGTGTGATACAAACACAAGGAATACCTTGACTTGTAAAGTAAAGGCCACAACTTTTGGTTTGGCTTCAATATGGGTCCAGATCCTGCATTGATTGCATTGCCTTCTAAATGATGAAAACCAACCATACCAGCCTGACTGCTGGGTACTCCTAGAATGACAGGTGTGGGGATCTGCATGGGTGGATGCCACTGCATAGTTCTCCTGCCATCTGATGTGGGATAGTGCTCCTTGCCCCTGAGGTGGGCTCAATTCCATTTTACTCAACCTATGGTCCCTTTTCACAAGAAAGGAGACACAAAAGACTACGGCAATTGTAGGAGCATAGCACTACTCTCTCATGCAAGCAAAATTATGCTTAAAATACTGCAGGAGGCCCAGAAAGCGGACTGGAGGTGGTAGAGATGGCAGCGGCTCATTCCTTAAATCCCTGCCCACCAGCCCATACCACCGGCAGGAGAGTGGATGGGCTAGGTTGCCAAGTAGAGGTGGCAGCGGCTGTTCTCCAACACTATTTGTTATATCTGAGAAACAGACAAAGCAAAACAACTTTATCTTGGTAAATGTTAGAGATTGCTATTGGGCTTGGCATATCCTTTTATTACAGGCATATCTTGGATATAAACACCTATAGTTAGGTCATTTATTTAATGCTTAAAGTAAGGGGTAGGGGGTAAAAGTAACTCCCTAAATATCAGACCTCCGGGAAGAGGTCTGATAGATTGGGGCCTACTGGAGGTGGGAAGAGAAAGGATGGGATATTTGCTGAGCCTTTCTATTCAGCTGGCAGGGGCAGCCACACCCTTGCTTAAGTGTTGTGCTGATAACATCCAGCAACAGAAACCAGATACACATGTCTATTTTTCTTATTTATGCTACTAATACCTGAATGTCTATATCTGTTATATCTCTGACTTCACAAGATAGTCTCCAAAACAGTTTTATAACAATAGAACTTTCGGGATAGTTAAGGATACTGTTTACTCTTAAAGTGATTTCATTTATCTATGCAATTAGGCTGTTGTTTGTACTTTTTATGTGTTTTATATGATAATTGAACTATGATAGATATGTTCAGATTGGTATTGTGGTTAAAAATTTAAAAGCAAGGAGTAAATTC
Source organism: Phrynosoma platyrhinos (assembly GCA_020142125.1). NCBI lineage: Eukaryota > Metazoa > Chordata > Lepidosauria > Squamata > Phrynosomatidae > Phrynosoma > Phrynosoma platyrhinos. The sequence goes on along the minus strand of JAIPUX010001880.1, from coordinate 100,127,752 downwards.
ATAATAGTATGTCAATAACCACAAGGTTTCAGTCAGCAAAATTACAACACAGTAGAAGAGGATCCATAGAAATGCCACCTAAAATACAGGATACAACTCAAATGCAGACAATGCTCGAAGAACTACTAAAAAAATTTCAAAAAGAAATAAGCCAAGAATTAAAAGAACACAGAAAAGAATCTAATGATAACTTGAATAAAGGTCTAGGTAAATTTGAAAAGAAATTAGAGGAATTAACAAAAGAGATGTCCACACTGAAATCTGAACAAATTAGTATCCAAAAGAAAACACAACAACTATAAGAAACTACAAGAAAGATAGAAGAAGAACAAAGAGTGGATGAAAACCTACTTTTGATTCAAGAATTAAGATATCAGGAAAAATGTCTTAAGTTGAGAGGCTTAAAGGAGACAACAAATGAAGATTTATATCTAAAAATAATACCAGCTTCACCTAGTTTTATGGAAATAGCCAAGGGGTTCTTAGAAATGGAAGTGAACAAATTATTTAGAATTAATTCTGAAGTGGCTAAAGATAAAAATTTACCCAGAGATGTGGTGATTAACTTTGTAAGATCGAAGGTCAGAGATGATCTTCTACAAAGGAGTTACAATAATATTCTTCAAATAGAGCAGGGGTCGGAAACCATTTTTGCCGGGGGGGCCGGGGTGGAAATGGCACGGGGGGCCAGAAAGGCCCCTGCAACAGCCACTGCAGACGAATTCACCCGCCAGAGGAATGGGGGTGCTTCCCTGGGCCTTGGAAATGCCCTACCGTGGCCACTGTGGGTGAATTTGCCCACCACGGGTGCAGGGGGGCTTCCCTGGCCCTTGGAAAGGCCCCACTGCAACTGCTATAGGCAAATTCACCCACCATGGACACAGGGGAATTTCCCTGGGCCTTGTAAAGCACCCACCATGGCTGCTGTGGGCAAATTCACCTGCAGCAGCCACTTCCCTGGCCCTTGGAAAGGCCCAGGGAAGCCCCTGCTACAGCCTCAGTGGGCGAATTCGCCTGCCGAGGGTGTAGGGGGGCATTTCTAAGACCCAGGGAAGCCCCCGCCATGGCCACTGAAGGTGAATTCACCCACCGTGGGTGCAGGGGGTCTTCCCTGGGCCTTGGAAAGCCCCACACACACACCCTGGGCTGGTGAATTTGCCCACAGTGGCCATGGCAAGGGCTTCCCTGGGCTCAGTGCCACTGCAAGAGGCCCCCGAGAGGCCCAGTGCCATCACCAGGGCCCCCTAGGAGGCTTCCCTCAGCAGTGCTGGGCCCCCGCTGACCCCTGCCACTGCCGCGTGCCCCTTGGCCACCATCTTGTTTTCTAAAATGGTGGTTGCAGCTCATTCACGCATGTGCAGGAGTACTGTGCATGTGCAAACAAGTCACGGCTGCCATTTTGGCAAACTAAATGGCTTTTGTGGTCGCTCGGCAGTGGCGGCACATGCGGTGGTACATTCAGCAGTGGCGGCATGGGCAGCAGTGGCAGGGGTTGGCGGGGACCAGTTGGCAGGGGTCCACGGGCCAGGTGTGGCCCACGAGCCATAGGTTGCCAACCCCTGAAATAGAGGGACAAATGATAAAGATTTATAATGACATTCCAACTGCTATATTGAAGAAAAGACAACAATATAAACAGCTGACTTATTTCCTGTTAAAATATAACATTTGTTATTCCTAGGATAAGATTGAAAGTGTTGTATTCAAATATAAGCAGAAAAGATTCAGAATAAACTCAAAAGAAAAAGAGGAAGAATTCCTTAAAAGAGCCAACAAGGATAAAGAAAGTAATCAGGAAAGTAATTACACAAACAAAAGTGGAAATAACCATACAACAACTGGTAATCAAGAAATGGGTATAGGACAGGAGGTGAAAGACTCAGAAGTAACTGGTGCAGGAATAGGACATCTCACAGAGGAAAAGGAGACATAACCTTAGGTCTATATTTTATAGGATCTGTAGCATACTGTATTAAGTTGTATTGTTTTTAACATTATAATTTGTGAAATAAACAAGATATGGATAAAACCATCAATCTCTTGACTTGGAATGTTAAGGAGATAAACATGATATGTAAGAGAAAAAAGATCTTCCATTATTTGGAAAAGAAAAACCTAGATATAGTATGCTTACAAGAAATTAAAATAAGAAAACGACTCATTTTGCATAAGAAATAATAAAATGGGGCAATGTTTCCATTCCCTTCATGAAAAAATAAAATCAGGTGTAGTACTGTACATACAAAAGTTTATTCCAGCAAAAGAAATGTGTAAAGACAATGAAGGGCATTACATTGCAGTAGAAATATCTCTCCCTCAATAGTGCTGGTGGGCATTTGTGCACCAAATGAAAGCAACTCAAAATTATTTTAAAAATTACAAAAAAAATTGGATAAACATAAATTTGATAAGATATTACTTATGTGGTATTGGAATGGGATATTGAAGCTGGAAACTGATAGACTGGTCAAGAAAGAGCAAAAAAGTAAATATGGAAAGCTACCCAAATAACTTTTTAATCTGAAACAACATTACGGCTTACACAACGTCTGGTCCACGATCCATTCAAAAGATCCAGGGTTTACATATTACTCAAGCCAATATGGATCCTTTTCAAGAATAGACATGTTTATGGTTTCAGCAGTCCTACTTCCAAAAATCAAAGAAATCTCCATCCTGGCTAGGACTGACTCTGATCATAATCCAATTTTGATGAGTTTTGAATTAGGCCAAAAACAGTATTATTGGAGATTAAACGCGGAACTCCTTTGTGACGATGGCTTTGTGGAAAAACTGAAAAGTAACATCAAAAATTATTTCAAGGAAAATAATGTGGAACAGCTACAAGCTAAAAGGATTTGGGATGCGCACAAAGCAGTCTTAAGGGGAATATTCCTGAAAAAGTCTAAGGAGGTAAAAATTGCACATTGAAAAGAATGTAAACATTTGGAAGCAAAAATAAAAGAAGCAGAAATGAATTTGATGAAAGATTCTTCCTCTATAACCATAATAAATCAAATAAAATATTGTTAGAAGAAACTTGAAAATACACTAAATCAGGAGATTGAGCAGAAAGAGAGGAGAGAGAGAGAAGATATATTCAAAATGGATAATAAGCCAAGGAAGTGGCTGGGAAACAAATTAAAAAAGAAGACTGAGACAAAAATGATTATGGAAATAGTTGACGACGAAGGTAAAACAACATTTCAAAAAGAAATTCAAAGGAAATTTCATTATTACTTCTCAAATTTTTACAAGAAAGAAATTGATAGAGATGAAAAGAATAAGACTTTTGAAGATTTTCTACAAAATATAGAGTATATGAAATTGAGTGACAATGTTAGAGATAAATTAAACATGGACATAACAACAAAAGAAATAGAAGAAACCATCAGGAAACTCAAACAAAAAAAAAATCACCTGGACCAGATGGTTTTATTCTGGAATATTATGTTAAGTTGGCAGATCACTTAATAGAACCACTAAAAAAATACTATTAATACTATTAATGATATATCAATAAACGGAATCCCTGAATCTTGGAAATTCGTAGACATTGCGCTAATTCCAAAAGAAGGAAAGGATAGTACAAGGATTGAAAATTATTGACCAATCTCATTGATGAACATAGACTATAAAATATTTACAAGTATTCTGGTGACTAGATTAAAAGATGTGCTGAAAGACAGAGTTCATGAAAATCAAGCAGGCTTCTTGCCACAATGACAAATTAGACAAAATATAAGAACAGTTATTGATATTATAGAATACTATGAACAAAATAATGAGAAAAACTGGCAATGTTACTAATTGATGCGGAGAAAGCTTTTGATGTGCTAAATTGGGATACTATGCTTTTGATCTTAGAAGAACTGAATTTTGGTGAAAAATTTATAACATGGATTAAAAGTATATATGCAGATCAAAAAGCTAGATTAATCATAAACAGGGAGAAGACTAAAAAAATCAGAATCTTAAGGGGGATAAAACAAGGATGCCCTATTTCACCATTATTGTTTCTGATAATAATAGAGCTACTTAATAATAATATAAGATAGAATAAGGAAATAAAGGGCCCCAAAATAAAAGGATCAGAATTTAAGATAAAGGCATATGCTGACGATCTAATTGTATTCCTTGAGGACCCTATAATTAATATAGAGAAGCTAATGTATATTTTTGAAGAATTTGGAAAACACACAGGGTTTAAATTAAATAAAGACAAGTCGGTAACCATCACAAAAAAATTGTCAAGAAGATGAGACTCTGAAGCAAAAAACACTTTGTAAGATTGTCAAAAGGGCAAAATACTTAGGAATTTATATTTCCAATAGAAACATGGAATAATTTGATTTAAACTTTATGAAAACATGGAATGAAATCAAAAAAAGACCTTATAAGATGGATATGACCCACCTAAGGATATGAAGAAACAAATTGGCAAGGCAAGAGGAATACCCAGGAATCATTTAATACAAGACAAACCAAAAACACAAAATGACAGGACACTCCTAATGACCATCTACAGTTGCCTGCTAAGATCATGCAAACACATCATAAACAAGCTACAACCAATCCTTGAGAATACACAGCCATCTCACAAGCTCTGGGAGCAGGCCTTTATTAGCATCCAAATCTTAAAGTGATATACAGATTAATGTCCTTGGCTAGGGAAATTACAAAGACAGACTAGAAAGAGAAACTGCTGAATCAAATTATATTCACAAATTCCAGTTTATCAGCAGAGGTATGAACAATGACAATAGCATCATGGCACATTACATATATTAGTAAAAGAGTTGTTGCTACTGCACATATAGAAAAACGAATCTTCTCAGAGAGCATTTTGAACCCTGGGAAACTGACTTTTGGTAAACAAATTTATTGTTTTCACACATCAGCAGTAACTAACCACTGTAAAGTTCTGAAGGACCTGTATGACTTTACGCAGACCTTTAAAAATTCAGGGGGAGGTAACGATTTGCCTATTTTTGGAACGTATTATATTCCATCCCATTCCCGCAACTGTTTAAATATTCTTTATACCTGAGCACTCTGTACTGCATCCAAAGAAGTGGGTTTATATTCATGAAAGTTTATGCAAAAATAAAATCCAGTTATACTTAAAGGTGATGCCTATTTCCATTCTTTCTTTATGCTGCAAAAGACTAACAAGGTTACTTCTTTGAAAAATCTTGCAGTCTTATTGAGAAAGTAAGAAACACTGCATATTATCACAGCACTAATAAAACTGGCTTACCTGAGCCAGCTTAAAATTTTAAACAGGTGGCATTCTGATGTTATCAGAAGGATTTAGCCACCGAAATTGCCACCTGGGTTCAGCCTGAGTCCATCCCCACTCCCAGGGCCACTCACAGTGGCTTTTTTTCGAAGCCAGGACTTTTCCGGCTTAAGGAAATAGCTGTTGGAGCGGCTCTGGGAGCAGGGATGGACCTGGGATAGACCCAGGCAGCAATTTCAGTAGCTAAATCCTTCTGATAACATCAGGATGCCGCCCATTTAAAATTTTAAGCTAGCTCAGGTAAGCTGGTTTCATTAGCGCTGCAATGATCTCCATTGATACTTTTTTATTCTTGCAAAATAAGCAATGATTTACCTTCTGGAAGTATTGGCATGGGGTATTTGACATCCTGAACCCAAACACTCTATACTGCAGTTTTTCACTGCAAGTAGCATCTGTAGTTTGCTAAAGATGCATTTTTTCCTTTAGGAATATATACCATCAAGTTCCCTTCATTATTCTAGACATTTTATGTACTAAACTATTAGCTTCTTTGGAGGAGAGAAGCAAATGGTACCATTTGTTCACTGGGAAAGCTGCCTTTTTTAAAGAAATGTGTAGGAGCTTGTGGTAAATGGGCAGAAAGTTGGGAATAAATAAGAAAAAAGTAGATGAGATAAATCTTTTATAAAGACTTTGCTCATTCATTTAGATGGGAGCAGGCCCAGGCAATGGATACAGGTGACAAGAAGCAACAAAAATTGCCAGTTCCTGAGGAAATGGGTTTAGTAATGGAGGTGATTTTCAAGGCAGGTTTGTTGAGATGTATTCTTGTAAAATTCTGAAGAAAAATGTAAAAACATGAACCTCTGAAAACAATGGGCAGTGGAGTTAAATTATAGCAACAACACAGCAAGAGAAAAACATTGCAGCCAGTTAAACAAGAAATTGCTTGAAAACACTGATGTGAGACAAAGAGAGAGACACTATATCTCACAAGGTGTCAGCTATACTCAGAGAGGCACTTTAATAGCACCAAATATAGAGAAAATGGCAACGGGGTTTATATTATGATGTCTGCCTTTCATAAGGCTTCAGAATCCCATTTTACATAAGGTAAGTGTTCTAGATGACTGGTCTACTCTTCCAAGCAACTTCAGTGCCTATTGTTCCCCTCTGTTATTTGAGTAAATGTATTCTTCATTCTTTGTTAGTTCTTTCAGTTTAACATACACAGATGTAATATGGGATTCACTTGGGTTTCAATTTTCTAGGACCTAACTCTACAGCAATGTGGGGAAAATGTGACCTGAAGGCTACATGCAGTCTCCAAGGCTATTTTTGCCTTGAACTGTCCAGGGTTTCTAACCTGTCCTTTTCTGTGCAAAATAACAACAATTAAAATGATGAATTCATAACCTTGAAGGTGTTCAAATTTCCCCTTACATAGGTTGCAGTCTCTCTCCTTTACACGTTTTTTTTTTTAAATATAAAACTCCTTTTTTCCCCAGAGACTTCTGACCAATCCTGGGCTTTTGTTTTTGGACATCTTTGATGATCCATGTGTTCCCCTTACCGCCACCACCAAAAGGATTCTAGGTAGAAAAGTGACCTCCAAAAAAACCCCACAGTTGCTCAGATCCTGTTTTGTAGTATTTCAGAGATGAAAACTAGCATATGTGTGGCTAAGTAACATCAGAGTGTCGTCAAGGTTACAAAAGTTATTAAGGGAGGGGAGCCTTCAAAAGTTTGCTTTTGCCTGAGGTTACTGAGAAGGGCAGGACTCTGCCTCCTTCTCTCCTCTCCTCCCTCTGAGTTGCATGCAAACTGTTTTTGCACTTTAAACTCATTTTGCAGCAACAGAAGTAAACTGAAGGCAATGGGGAAAAGTGAGCTGGGAGAGAAAGAAATATTTTTTTATATATAATATATTTTAATGATATATTAAAAAACACATCGTTAATAAAAAAGCACAAGACATTACAACCCACAACATTCACCTATATACATATATCCCCCTCTAAAACAAAACAAAACACAAAAAACACCAAACAAAAGAGTAAATAAATAAAAAGATAACAAATATTGATTTCCCATTTGCCAATACAAACAGCATAGTACTTTAGTCCTTTCCCCCATTCCCTTCACATATAAATCTCCTGTATTCAGTTTACTCTTAATTTTAATATTTTATAACTAAAACAGGAAGAAGAAAATACCATCCTTTCCTTATAAAGTCATCTCCTTCCTAACCTAAATAAAATTAATCACACTTCAAAGCCTGCTGATGCCATCTCCCCGTCTCTGAGTTTATCACACTGTCCTTTCTCATCCTTTCTTCCTGAGCTAGGTGCAGGATGAAAACTTTTAATGGCGGATTCTGTAGTATGCCTCTATGGCCAGGCAAGAGGCATCCTGTACCCGATCATGGCATCCCGTACCCAATCTGGACTTCTCCCACACTTTTTGAAAGAACAGGATTTTTCCGTTCTTTGCAAGGTGCTGATGAATTCCAGATTGGGTACAGGATGCCATGATCAGGAATGGGGTGCCTACTGCTTGAGCATGGAGGTGTGCAATAGAATCCACTTTTAAAAGTTTTTATCCCATGCCTAGCTCAGGAAGAAAGGATGGGAAAGGGCAGTACAATAAACTCCTTAGCTACAAATAAGCTGTAAGCAGGTTCCAAATTCTTGCAAGAACTGTTCTCTAGGTTTAGCTCTCATTAGTTGTATTAACTTATCTATCTCTGCAATCTCTACTAATTAACAAATCCACTCATCCACAGTTGCAATCTTTGGGATCTTCCAATATTTGGCATAGGTCATTCTTGCCACTGTCACCATATGCCAGGCCAGACTACCCATTTCTTTTTCTATCTGTCTTTCAAAGCCCCCCCCCCCAAAAAAAAATCCCAAAAGAAATTGGAACATTTCAAAACCAGCTGAAAAGGTGAGATGAGAAAGGATTAATTGGGACTATCCTTCCAAATTGGTAAATTGAAGGATATGCCACAGAACAGTGATGTAGACTGACTCAATTGACTAGGGCTTCAGTTGATCTCAAAACACTTCAATTACTTGACATAGATTTGTCTTAGCAGAAATGACACACTGACTTGACTACACTTGAACCTTTTATATTTTTAGTGACTGAATTGATCACAGGGTGATTTCTCAAAAGAGATTAGCAAATGGGTGGAAGGAAGCTTTTCAAAAGTTTTAGAAGGCTCCTCTGATGTGTAGTGGGCACAGGCTGCCAAGCAGAACTCAAGCCCATTGCCCAACACATTTGATATTCCCCTCCAAGAAATGTGCCAGCCTCCTTTTTTTCTGTTAAATGTTGGTTCCCAGACTTGAGACTCGACTTGAAAGTATCTTACAAGGACTTGAGACTCACCTTATGAATTGAAGGTAGAGACTTGAGATGTGACTTGAGACTTGGATTAAAACACTTGAATATATCACTGCACAAGAAGAGACTATGGGCTGATGCAAACCGGCCTAAAGTGCTGGCCTGGGGGTGGAATTGGGGTGGGTTGACCACGTGCCAGCTGCCCCTACTCCACCCTGACTCTGCCCTGACAGACCACAGGGTTCATGGCATCAGGGCACCCTGTTAGTGCAGCATGCAGACACGCTTTGCCAAAGGGGTGCAAAAGAACCGTTGTGGAGGCTCTAAGGGTGGCTTTTTGCCACCCCAAAAAGGAGCGGCATTTGCCAGCTCTTTTGGGAGTGGTAAAAATCTGGATTGCAGCTGTGACATGTGGTTGCCGCAGCCCTGATCCAGTGCTACCAGGGGTGGCACAGAGCCACCCCTTAGGGGCTGTTTGCATCAGCCCTAAGGCAACATTACACACCAAGCACATTAAAAATAAAGTACACATGACTATTTACTAAAATATTTAGAGCCTGATTCACCCCCAAATGTGTATGCATGTGGTTTTAAATTGTTTTAAGCTTCATCAAATTTTTGAGCATGTTTTAATCTCTTTAAATTGCTTTTGATTGCTTTTGTTTTAATCTGTTTATTTTGATTTTACTTGTGCACCACCTTGAGATCTCATGACATAGGGTAGAGTAGAAATATTTAAATACATACGATAGATGGACTGGGCTACAGCAATACAGCACATTTTCCTGACCTAATGGTGTTAGCAAACATCTGAAGAGGGAGCCTCAAGTCTATGAAAGTTCATGCTACCATCTTCTTTTGGTGCTACAATCCCTTTGCATACTAGCATTCCTCAAGCTACTCTTGATCTTGAGTGATTCCACATTCTATGTGGCTCTCCAAATACTGGGGCAGCTTGCAAAAAAAACACAACACAACCCTCTCTCCAATCACCATTAACAAGGGTAACCTATCCTCATTTTCCCCTTCCTGAGTCACTATAAGTAGTAGGTGATGTGAGAACTCTAGCTGGAGTCTACTTTCAATGGTCCTTTGACTGGAGGTTAAAAATGAAGAGATGAGTATCAGCCAAACATAATCTTTATTAGGTGTGCATGATAGTAGAATTTTTTGAAAGCAAACTATGGCTTCAGAGTTGGGAACATCATCATCATCATCATCAGCTTAGAAAGTGTGTGCATGTGCGTGTGCATGTATGTGTATGCACAGAAAACAGCCTGATATTTCTTGGCCCTCAGTCCTCACACAGAAGTTGTTCAACCCTGCCTTAGGCCTTAGGTGAGTCTTATAACTGACTATAGGCCAATGCAGTCTGGCACTATAGGCCGGCCTGGGGGTGGCCCTGATGCCGCGTGGCCCTGATGCCACCCAACTCCACCCTGATGCTGTGTGCCCGTCTGCATGGCGTGCGGCATAAGGATGCCCTTCTGGCACAGGGTGCATACACGCTGAGCTAAAAGGGCAAAAAAGAGCTGCCATGGCGGCTCAAAGGGCAGCCTTTTCCTGCCACAAAAAGGAGTGGCCTTTTGCCACTCTTTTTGGGGCACACAAAAGAGGATTGGGGCCACAGCATTTGGTTGCTGTGGCCCTGATCCCCCACTCCTAGGGATGGCCTAGAGCTGCCCCAAATGGACCGTCTGCATCAGCCCTATGATCCTCTTCCTGATGGCCTGCCTTTCATCATGCATGACCACTTGTACATCTTGCCCATCTCTTCTTCCTAATGGAGAGCAAAATTTCCTCTGCTTGAGTGCACCCAAAACATAATTCATAGCATAGGCAGGTAAATAACAGAAAAACTTCATGCCTTCCACTCTAGATAAACAGTTCCCTCATGCAGGGCGGGAAGGGTTTATAAATATCCTATATTGTGATATTGAAAGTGAAAAATTTCATAGTCAAAAAGCAATGGAAATGAAGATGGATTCCACATGTAAACTCTGCAGCTTCAAAGAAACTAAGGATTAATTTTCCCAGACAGCATCCAGCAGAGTTTTGATTTCAGTAAAGTGACTATCTAAGCCCAAGGTGTTTTTATAGTAAGTGCCACTGCTGGAAATCACAGAAGGCAGCTTTACCAAATGGCCAATTGATGCATTTTATTTACCAGAAATATAAATAAAAAATCAGAAGGAGCAAATCTCAAGTCAGTGGCAGAGAACAAGTGTGTTTACAGAAATCATTAATTAGATGAATTGCCTAGGAAACATCTTAAAGGGTGGATCAGGTGAAGTAAACTTCAATTAGCAACAAATACATAAATACATAAATAATCAGCCATCTTACTATAGTAACAATCTACTTGCCATTAGCAAATCAGTTTCAGGCCATGAAAGGCTGACTGAAAAATGCATTTTCTAAAGAAAAATGTAACCAACCTAGAGCCATATATCTGCAACCTGTATGCTAGACAAATATTTGTCATAGAACCATAGCATCCTGGAGAGAATTGACCAGTGGGGTGCCACAGGGTTCTGTCCTGGGCCCAGTGCTATTCAACATCTTTATCAATGACTTGGGTGAAAGAATAAGGGGGCATACTTATTAAATTTGCTGATGACATCAAATTAGGAGGAGTAGCTAATACCCCAGAGAACAGGATGAAAATTCA
>JAIPUX010001880.1:100061247-100078640 GCA_020142125.1 Phrynosoma platyrhinos | reverse complement strand
CTTTTAATACCCTTGGATGCATTTCATCTGGTCCTGGAGACTTATATTTATTTAGCTTAACCAGGTGTTCTTGTACTACCTCTTTACTTATTCTGTGCTATATTTCCCCTATTGTGTTCTTTGCTCCATTTTCCTCAGGTTGAACACCCTTCTATTTTTCTGAGAAGACTGAGGCAAAGAAGTGTTGAGTAGTTCTGCCTTTTCTCTGTCCCCGTTAGCATTTTGCCATCTTCTCTGCGCAGTGGCCCTACCATTTCCGTCTTCTTTCTTTTGCTATGGACATACCCAATACTTAGAATACATCTTTATTGAATAAGTCTCCAGACCATTTCAAATATATATATGATAAAAATGGTAAAAATGATTATAAAAAAGAATATATATATATACAGAGTTATATTTGAATCAGGTTACACCCTTCCTATAATTTACACAACAGTCTATTTGAGGCCCTTACCTGCTTCTTGCTTCCGTAAAATAGCCGCTTTCATTGCAAACAAGGCAACCCTAAGAGTTATGAAAGGCTCTATTCCTTCCAATAGCAGAGACATCTTGCTTTCCCAGACATACCCAAAGAAGCCCTTTTTGTTGTTCTTAACCTCTCTAGCAAGCGTGAGTTCATTCTTCATTATAGCTTTTCTAACTTTATCCCTATAGTTTTGTGAGACATATCCCAAATTAGCCAGGGCAGTTAAAGCAGTCTCAAACTGGATTATTTCTACAGTGTGTTTTGGATCTTACAGTGTTTAACTAAGCTTGTTAAACTTTTCCAGGGAAAATAAGTATTTGCTATAAAGATGTATTCCTATTATTCTGTGATATGCATTTTCTTATAGTCCATTGCTTAAGATATCCTTAAGGGAAATACTGATGTTCATCTGGCTACTAGATAATATTGTTGTTTGTAATGTGGGGAACTCAGGTGACTCTAGTTGGTTGCATATTGACAGATATGAAGCAAATAATGTTCATTTTGATACAAGTTTAGAGGAACCATTCCTATGTCACTTTACCAGATCATTTTTATATGCCTAAGGCCAAGTGAAAATTTGGCAGTCACCCATGGCTTGCATATCTCCCTCACACACTTCCTCATCTTCTCGTGCTACTTTCTGCCCAGCAGGTTTGCTGGAGTGAAGAAGCACTATGCAATCTTAGTACTCCAAGGGCTTGGCAACCCATGTTTGTTCATTTAATATCCAGGTTTTCCCCCAACATGAGATTTACCACTATTTTAAAACAATATAAAATCATTTTAAATAAGCTAAGACATGCAAAAACATATATGAAGGAACTAGACAAGATCTTCAAAAGTGAAGACACACAATATTGTAATTTTAATCTTCATGTTGTAGACTGGCTTGAGTCTAATTATTAAGGGGAAAATGCAATATAAATGAATAAAATAAATAAACCATTAAATGCTAAAGTCAGAATTCATGCCATAGTATTTCCAGTTTCTGTATATGACTGGGAAAGCCAGACAGTGAAAAAACTGAGATGAAGACAATCAACACATTTGAAATGTGTTTGCTAAAAGAGAGTTTTACACATGCCATGGACCACCAAAAAAGAATTGGTATCTTAACCACTAAGCCCTGCACTGTAAAAAATGTCATGAAGCTGTCTGTAACAGAAACATACTAAGGAACTTATAAGTATGTATCTTCATGTTGTTTGTCCTCCTAAAACAAGAATAATAATTTCCCCAGTATTCTTTTCCCTGGACAAGAATATGGTGACTTCTGCTGCCACTGTGATCATCTTAGGAAGTCATAGCTTAAGCAGAAAGAAACATGGATTTTCTGCACAACAGCATGGTTCCTGCACAGAAAATGCTTATTTTCTGAGCACAATATACTGTTTCTTAAGTAGGAGGTACCTCTTGGGCATGTATGTTTTTGTGAAAATGCTAAAGGTGAACAATACCACACCATCCTTGTGCTGCCTCACATGTTACCTTTAAAAACTGGGAGTGAATGGTAATGAATAGTTTTTCCATCCTTAGTACCATCGTGAATTACATAGATTAAGTGTATTTGGTATCTGGCTGAGTGTTGTCTGTACAGAATGGCAATGGTTCTCCTAGGATTTAAAAAGAAATCTCTCTTGGACTTACCTAGAGAGGTCAGGGACTGCATCTGCAAACTTTTACATGATAAATGTGTGTCATTTAACTGTGATTTAATTGATGGAATGAACATGAGATGTCTAAGCTATTGTTCATAAAAGTCAAAAGTTGTTTTGTTTCAAAAACACTGAAGATTTTTTTTGGAAAATAGCAATAAAAAATATGATGTGTAGTCCCTGGCCATATTTTCCCATGGTGGCACAGTTCTAATTACTATGTGCAACATCTTCCTAGTCTTCTGCTTCATTACTCAAAACCATAACAAAGAGAGAGAGAGGGAGAGCGATCTATTTTGAAAGTTTCTTTGAACTTCATAAGTCAATGGTTTCTTATATAACTATAATAAAAACCTCTGGGAAAGAACCTATTATGAGGACTGTGTCAGCAATTTTAGCTTATTACAGATGGCTTGTTCCCCTTTTCACATAACTATTTAATGAATTTAAACTAAAGATTGTATAATTTCATAGCTGGTAGCAACCCTTTGCTTTTTTCTCCGAGTTTTTAAAACTGAAATTACAGACCAATTTAGTAAGGGAATTTAATGAAGAAAATAATTCTTAAATGCTGCTGAACTATATTTGCCTTCAGTCATTTTACTAGGGATTCAGCAGCAGACTACATCTTGCAAAAACCATTCCGGAAACCTAAGCAGCTTTTAAAATTGTGTCAGACGACAAAATACAATGGAAACATGAGGGAGGGCAGAATAGAATTCAAATAGCTTTTTTCCTACTGGGTAGATGTATTTCAGTTTTGCTGGAAGAAAATTTCTACATCACTGATATGCTCACTCTGAGACAGTGGCAGATATGATTTTTAAAAAAACAGCTTTTTAAGTCTTAGGAATAACTGTAAGATTTTCCCCTGCCTCTGTGTAAGAAATCTTGAAAGGAACATTGACAAGAAATTAGAACAGGAAGAATGGCCAAAATAGGAATGTTGCTTGTTTTTAATTTACAGTATATATTTATTTAATTCATATCCTATATTTTTCTTGATATGAGGCCTTAGTAAACCCAACAAGATAAGTATTTCTCAAGATTTAATATCATAGGAAAACCTAGTAAACAGGTAGGGCTACTGGACTTTGCAAAAGTTAGGAAGGAAATCCTTTTTAAAAATTGGAATCAATTTCTAAAGCAAAACAACAATCAGTGTTTCCCAAAATTGTTATCAAAGTTAATTATCGCACCAAATTTAGACATTCTTGACTGGATCAAGCATCTGAAGAATTTCAAGGGACACCTCTCACGAGGAATAATGACATATTTCAGGGTCTTCATTCTCATAGCAGAACCCCTCTCTGAGTCAATAAGGCATTTGGAATATTTCAATCTTCTATTGTATTGAAAAGACGGAGTTATGAAAACTTCTGGCAAAACTTTCTAGATTCTTTCTCAGTATTAACTTTTTGTTACTGTTTTTGTACAAAGGAGCTGCTAAAGTCATAATATTTGGACCAAGTCATAGATATGCCTTAGGCTGCTATACTCTGGTCTTGTATGCCTCAGGCCAATTTAAGCTCTTTGTAAATGCTATTGTTTTTTTGTTGCAGTTTTGTTACCTCTGAGCACAAAAGCCTGGAAGGTGAACTCAGCAAAAATGTTGGCAATATCATGCCTTGACATTACCTAGAAGGAAATAACAGTGCTTTGACTTTAGATGATGAAAAAACTCAGTAAATCTTACTTCTGTTATACTAATCTTGCTAATCTGGTATTCAGCTTTCATGTAATGTCATTGTTTCTTTCCAGAAGGGTTTATAAAACCATTTGAAGGACTAATGAGATACACTTGTCATCATGGATCTTGGCCCTAGGGTATTGACCTGTGATATCCAAACAGGATAACACAAGTAACAATGCAAGAGGTTCCTCCCCTCCCATTGTATCCATGTAGATGAGCATTTGCATGTATCCACCTGCATATGAAACTATATGAAGAGAGGCCTACTAGCTTATATTGAATTCCTTTGCTGAATCAATGCAACCACATACATAATGTTACTTTTTTGTTTATGTTGTTAGCTGCCTTTTAGTTGACTTCCTTATGGTGACCCTGTGAATGAGAGAGCCTGACCCCCTATACTCAACCTCTCTGCTCAAATTCTACAGCAGGGGTAGGCAACCTTTTTGAGCCGGGGCCGGGTTGCTGTCCCTCAGACAATTGGGGGGGCTGAAGCACAAAAAATAAATAAATAAAATATTTTTTTAAAAATTAAAATTAAAAAAAATATGCATGCACACTCTCTCAGCCCCCGAAAAGCCATGGCAAAACCCCTGTGGAGATTTTGCCAAGAAAATCCCAAGAACAAGTAATAACAATAATATCATCATGGCGGGCAGTGGTGGTGGCAGCAGAGGCCTCAGGGGGCTGCATCCGGCCCCCGGGCCTTAGGTTGCCTACCCCTGTCCTACAGGTTCAGACTTGTGACCTTCCTGATTGAGTATAGCATCATGTGTATGGTATTGCTCTCTTTCTACTGCCTTCCACCTTTCCTAGCATAATTGTCTTTTCTAATGAGTCATGCCTTCTCATGATGTGGCCAAAGTAGAACAGCTTCAATTTAGTCATCTTGATTTCTAAGGACGTTTTCAAACTACCCTCCCTAAAGCCGGGTGGAGCCATTCCGGAACGGGCCGTGCCGCTGATTCCGGAATGGCTCCAGCTGTGGCAGGCTAATTCCTTTTGACACCCGGAATTACCTTTAAGCCGCTGAAGCCAGAGTTACAGGTCTTTCGGCCGGAGTGAGGCCGGACTTACGGCTCCGTGCGTTTGAACACACGGAGCAAGGAGCCGGACGGACGCAGGGATGGCACCGGAAGGGGCGGGGTTTGCCGCCACACGTGTGTGAACGAGCTGGAAATGGAGTCGGAGTCGGGCCGGATGAAGGTAGGATTGAGTCCTCCTAAAGCCCCGTGTGAAAACGTCCTAAGGAAAGTTCAGGCTTAATTTGTTGTAGGACCCCATTGTTTGCCTTTTTGGCTGTCCACAGTATCAGCACTCTTTTCCAGCATCACACCTCAAAAAAGTTTTTAAAAATTTCGACTTCACTGTCCAGATCACACATCCATACTAGTGGTCCTCTAACATGGATAGGATGAATGGATACTTCACCCTCTAATATCTGACATAGTAGATGAGGGAAATATAGGGGCTTGGTGAAGCCTATACATTATAGTGTTGCCCTGAATTGTTTACTATCACTACCTCAATCTAGTGATATAAATATATGCTTATCTCAGACACACATGCAAGAACAAATAATATCCTCACTACTCTGTGAGGTCTGTACAGATTTTGAGGTTGATCCATTTTTAGAGAACTTGCTGAGGAAAATTCATTTGTGGAAAAATGCATGTGCTTTCCTGAACAGAAAATACATTTTGTGTAGAAAATGTGTAAATACAAATATGTAAATTCCTGCATGCATGTACACATACACACATCAAGGCAAATGCAGGGAAATTGCATTATTTAAAAAGTGCAGAAATCTGTCAGTTTCATGTTAACACACATTGTGTACACTTTATGCCATTGGGATAAAATTTAGACAAAGCTATTTCCCTGTTTAGAAAACAAAATAGTTTTTATGTTGCATTTTCCAAGGGAACAAAGCCTCACAATATATTTACATAGGGTTCATTATTATTATTGTTGTTGTTGTTGCACAAAATGCATGTTTTCTGTGAAGGGAAGACTTAGGTCTTTTTTTTTTCTTCATACAGACCAATTTCCTCCAGTGAAATCCCAAAGTGTGAAGAATCTTGCAGCCCTTTCCTCATTGAGAAAGCAAATATTAATGAGTATATTTCACATCCACACTTCAATATCATGAAAATAATACACCTGGGAAAATGAGGTGAAGTGTCTTAAAAGCAATGGAAGCAGAAATGGTGAAAACAACTGTTTGACCACACAATGCATAAACACAGCATCACATAAAAAAACTTTCAGTTCCCAAAACCATTTTTCATATTTCTAAGAAATGAGTCAGATACAGTTTTGTGTTGTTGCTGATAATGACTGGATACCATGCTTGCCTCCTGCCTTTTAACATTGCTACCATATCCTAAAGACAATTAAATGGATATTTTAAACACTTACTTCTTTAAGCTGTACCAATTCAACATTATTTATCACCCTAAGACTGCTGTGTTTAGTTTTCCCTTAGATTTTCATGGGAAGCTTTTTCTTTCTGAAACTAGAAGATTATATTGTTCTCATTTTCTGCCATTGTACAGGGCTCTCCCTGCAGGAATTATAATTGAAAGGAGATACAATATCCTTTTCATACTCTCAACTGGTCTATCCCTGACAGTGTGCTCATTTTCCCCTCAAACTCTTTAGTTAGATTTCCTCTAATTTACCAGACCATGAAGAAAGACTTACAATTATCAGACTCACCTTTACTACAGATTTGAAGGAGAAGCAATACCTTGTCTACCCTATTGTCCTCTTGGTTTTAATGACTATGTGTGTGTGCATGTATGTGTGTGCAGTGAGTACAGCAGGTCTGGTATTTCTACCTTAAAATTCCATAGACCTATTAGATAAATATTTCTGTCTGGAGAAGAATGAAATTTAGATGATCAATATACTTAAACCCACACGCTCGCCAGCAACACTTCAACATCTTGACAGTTCTTCAGCTTTATCGTAACCAAGAGAACTTTGAAGAAGGTATGTCCCTGTTGTCCATTTTGAAGGCTTCATCTCACAAATAGCACACTTGGGTTTTCCTTTTTTTAAAAAAATAAAAAATGAGCTGCCTTCCTGAAGCTTTATTAGCATTTAATGCATCACATGCAAAGTGTTCATGACAATACTGCCAGCAATAACCTCCAAGTACAACAAGGTTCAGTTGTGTCTGTTAATCAATAAGAAAACTACATTAAAGTCTAATTAGTAATGTGTTTGTTTATGAAAGACTCACAAGGTACCCCATAGACTTTTGGAAGGGTAAAATGAAGTTTTTCCACAGCTTAGGCTTTTAAGGATACCAGGGCCTGTCTGTATCGGCCAAATAAAATTGTTTTCTACTGTCTTGTTGGCAGAGAGAGACCAGATGACACATGGCCGAAATCTCAGTTCTGGTGCAAAAAGACTAGCCAACAGCCAGCTCATTCAGCACCACAATCAGGGTATAACACCCTTAACACACATTGAAATTATTTGTTCCAGATCTTCTGGGAAGATCAGGAGCCCTCTGTTCTGATGCCGTGGTTATCTCAAATGTGTCCCACTCTGCCACCTGGTGCATCAGTCAATGCCACTACTCACTCAATTTGAGGTCAGAACAAGGCTCTTGTTCTGACCTGACAGCAAAATGGTAGTGGATGCACTGGGTAGCTGAACGGAACAAGCATGCAACCAGCCACCCAGCATCAGAATGGAGTGACTTTGCAAGGGGTCAGGGAACTCCAGACCTAGGAAACTCTGGGCTGCCCCATGTCAATGCAGAGAAGCCCCTAATGAATGAAACTATCTAAATGATAGTTTAGAGTAGAGATGGTACCATTTTGTCACCTTATGGCCCTTTTGTGTGAAAGTTCTTTTAAAACTATTTTTCAGTCTTATTGTAGCAATTCAGACTAGAGGTAATAATGACATAGTCCTAAAACAGATAGGATGAAAAAACTATGATGGGGCTGTGGCAGCATCATTTGCATTAGAGCCATGGCAAACACATGCACCCAGCCCTGATCTAGGCTGCCACTGAAGCCCTGAACTGGGCTGCCAAAAAGGAGCAGATTTTCCTGCTCCTTTTTGGCCCGGTTCTTTTCTGAAGATGTGGCATCAGAGCGGTTTCCCGCCAGATTCAGGGCAAATGTCACCTAAACATTATACCCCAAATGTGGTGGGAAATCATGTCATTTGGCCCATATGTTTTGGGCCACAGTGAAGAGATGGAGGAAACTTTAGCTGAGCCTTTTTAAAAAAATTCAGATTTTTTAAAATTGTCTCCAAATAGGAAGACATTGGATATATTGCTATTTTTAAAACTGAAAAGTAAGTATATACCTCATTTGCATTGACCAAATTCAAGATGCATAGCAATTTCCAGCACTGAAGGGTCTCCCTTCAATATAAATGTCAAAATTCAGGAAAATGAATGATAACTTAATTCAGCATGACACTCAAGGCTGAACCTATGCAATCATTCAAATAGTCAAGAAAGAGTTAAGCACTGAAAGTTTAGATTGATTATTTCTTCTAACACATTTTATCTTAAATCCCCCCCCCCCCCAATTTCAAGGTCTTTATATTCCAGATCTATGAACATTGATTAATTGTTAACAAAAGCAAAACAAAAAACAAAAATCACCCATGTCTATTCCATTGAATATCCAAGTTAAATGTTGCTAGCTCTACAGTCCTTGCATGATTTTCACAGTATGCCAAATAGCCCAATGTGGAGTGCTTTGAATCACAGATGCAGTATGAAGAAAAAGATGTAACTCTGATGTCCTCTCTACATCAGAACTCCATTCCAAATCAGAGACCTAATGGGTACAAAGAGCTGTTTATAAAACCTCAGGAGATCTGGTCACAGACTTCCCACTATATTTTTTAGTTGCATCCAAAAATGTCAGCATATATATATCCTTAAAATGGCCTATAAATATTCCATAAGAAAAGAAACTATTTCTTACTACCTTAATAAGAATATAATATCCATGCAGTCACACCAAAGGTATATTTAATTCAGCATTTTGCTCACAGAGTGGTCAGGCTGTCAGCAATACATGCGCTCTGCTGTACCCTCCATTCTGAATTTCCCCAGCAACTGCTATAGAGAAGCATACCACATCTAGATAGTGGAGGTGATACATAGCCATCTTGACCAATAATCATTTATGATCCCCAAACTCCATGATTTTATCTAATCTTTTTTTAAAAAACAGCAAAAGTCAGCCACTACTGTTCATGGATTAGACAGTTTAACTATGTACTATATGAAGAAATACTTTGATTTGTTTGTCTTAAATCATCTACCATTCTGCAACAGCAGATACTAACATTACAGAAAGGAAAAGCATGCATAATTTTATATACTTCTATCTTATGCCCCCTTACATATACTTTCTTCTCAGCTAAACAGACCCAAACATTGTAACTTTTCTTCATGCAGATGTTGTCTCAGTCCCAGTCAATTTGTTTGCCCCTTTCTGCCCCTTTCCCAGTTCTATGATATATATTTTTCAGGTGAAGTGACCAGAACTGCACACATTATTCTATTTATATGGCCCCACCAATGATTTTAATGGCCAGAGCAGTAGTTCTTGCGCATATTTTTAACTATGGCTGCAGCTAAAACCACAACACACACATATAGTCCACAACGTCATGAAACTAATAAATCATACAATAAACTGATAAACCAAAGGCACTTTCTGTGGCATCTGGGAAAAGCAATATAACTAAAGAGTCAGAAAAAGGAGAAGAAATGATGAACACACTTTTAGTGATAAATCACCCAAGCCTCTGATGGTTGTTAATTAATAAACAATACTTAATCTTGCTTTAGGCCTAGCCTTGAGCCAAATGTCAAAAAATCTGCTTGACAGATGCATTCAGAATCAAGCTGAAAATTACACATTCATATCTAAAAGTAGGGCCTACAGCCAAATGTTGTTATGTGACTAGAATCTTCTTTGTTCAGGATCATATCTCCATCCTTCTAATCTTCGTCTCTCAGAATTTTTATTTATTTTATGTGAACCCACTTGCCAATTCGTGCTCACTAAGCATACTCAGTCCTCCTTGAGATTCCTCTCCCTCACCCATACCACAGCCAAGGGTGTCAATAGAGAGACAGATAGATAGATACACAGATAGATAGATTTTTAAAATGTCTAAATTTTGTATTCCTTCAAGTCTTGCTGATACTTCTGTTGTGCAAGTAGGTTATGACATTTTTGACTAACAGAAAGGAATAGATTTAAAAAAAAAAACTGCAGAGGCTAAAAAACAATGAGGCCAACACATTTTGGACAATAGTCCTTCTTCATGGGCATTCTGTAAACTAGAAATTAGCTTCTGATTATATTTGCTCCAAAAGGGAAGAACAAATAATTTAATGAATTATCTCCCAATTCTGAGAATGTAATTGAAAATAGTCCAGTTTTTAAAGATGCTCTTGCATGTGGGAGAAAGTCTCTCCCTTCCACACTCACCATTTTCTTGCCCCCCAGTACAGCCATGTGTTCGCTGTAGGGAAGATGGTGTCAGCTGATGCTCTGATGGCTAGTGCATAACAATAGCATCATCCTCCAGGATCTCTGGAGAAGCCATAGTAAGTTCCAGAGGATGTTTGTATCATTGTGTGTCGGCTATTGAAATATAGCCAGATGACAATACTCATCTACCCCTGACCACCTTTCATCCCCTACATGGCCATGACAGGTGGGCAAGAAAATGGTGAGTGTGAGGCATGGGGATAGTCCTCCAGGACTCTTCAAAGACTCAGATAAATGAAGTGAGAAGCTAGGAAAAATGAACATAAACAGGGAGAAATGTAAGGTACTGCACTTATGCAGAAAAAATGATATATATATATAGATAGGTAGAGAGAGAGAGATACGATGGAGTACACCTGGCTTAACAAGATTACATGTGAAAGGAATCTAGGTGCCCTAGTAGACCACAAGTTGAACATGAGTCAACAGGAACTTCAACCAAGGTAAAACAATTTATTTATTTTTTCTTAAATTTGGACTGAATTCACATGTTTTACATCTACATCCACCAAAATATTCCTGATGCAAAAACGGAGACTTCTTGAGGAATCCATTGTTCTCTGCCACAAAGAGGCCTGTGACTTCACTGGAATGGAGAGATATTGGATTGTAAAAAAGGGGTCCCTGTTGAAATGCAAATGGATTTTAAATTTCCTGGACTTTGGAAATCTCCCTATAGCCACATGGCCAGAAGGAGGAGGAGCCTGCCTTCTAAAGATATCTTCCCCACCATATACCATCTTAACTAAAGACTGAAACAACATGTAGGCATCTGACTAACATCCCCAATTGTTTTTTCTCTTGTTTGGTTTGTAACATCTTGACCAATGAAGAAGCCCATGGAATTTTGAAAGCTTGCAACAAGTATATTGTGCATTTTGGTTGGCCAATAAAGGTATCACTGATGGATTTTTGTTTGAATGAGTCAATAGTGTCATGCAGCACTTAAAAAGGCCAACATGATTCTAGGCTGCATCAGTAGGAGTATAGGGTTGACCAAGGGAAGGAATAGTGCCACTCTATTCTGCTTTGGTCAGGCCTCACCTGGAATATTGTGTCCAGTTCTGGACACCACAATTCAAAAAGGATGTTGAGAAGCTGGAGTGTTTCCCAAGGAGGTGGTAAATCAAAATGGTGAATGGTCTGGAAACCATGCCTTATGAGGAGAGAGTTAGGGATCTGGGTATGTTTAGTTGGAGAAGAGACAGTTAAGAGGAGATATGAGAGCCCTATTTAAGTATTTGAAGGAGTGTCACATTGAGGATGGAGCAAACTTGTTTTCTATTGCTCCAGAGAATAGGACCTGAAACAATGGATGCAAGCTACAGGAAAAGAGATTCCACCTAAACATTAGGAGGAACATCCTGACATTAAGAACTATTTGACAGTGGAGCACACTCCCTCAGAGAGTGGTGGAGTCTCCTTCTTTGGAGGTTTTTAAACAGAAGCTGTTGGCGATGCTTTGATTGTGATTTCCTGCATGGCAGGTGGTTGGATTGTGGTCACTTCTGGCTTTGTGTATCCCCTTTTTTGGGTGGAATAATTATAGTCTCAACTGTAATTGAAACAGCTGCAAGTTTCTGCTCCTGTCTCTTAAGCCCCACTTGTGTGTGTGTGTGTGTGTGTGTGAGAGAGAGAGAGAGAGAGAGAGAGAGGTGCTCAGTAGTTCTCACCACAAGCATATAAAGCCAATCAAGACCCTACTCCCAGAATGTCAAGATATGGTGTCTAAAGGTTCATTGTAACCAAATGTGTGGTATCAGCTCTACTCTTTGCAACACAACCCTGTTCTAGCTCCTCTGCACTGTCTCATGCACCATCTGTGAAGAGTTTCACAAGCTGGTGTTTCATGTGCCATTTTCCTCTCCCATCTTTGGGGTCAATACAGACATATGACCCCTTAAGATTGATATTTTTTTCAACACTACTTTTTCTTTTTCTTTCAATAACTGAAAGTATTCATTTTATTTATTTTATTTCAAAGATCTATATCTTGCCTTTCTCCCACAATGTATCTGGGAAAGCAGCCAAAAGCTGATAACAAGGCCAAACACTCAGAGTTTTGTGGAGCAAGATAAGTCTTGAAGGTCAGACTTGCAGGTAAAAAGCAGTGACCAGATATGAAGTCAATAATCAGTCTGAGTATAAGTGAAATGGTCAATTCAAGAGTGCGGTCAGGCAGTCCAAGGTCAAGGGTTCCAGAAAAGCAGGATGGTCAAGTCAATCTGTAATCCAAAGGTTCAAGCTGAGAAATCAAGAGTCAGGAACAAGGTGCTTTCGCCAGGGAACTCAGCTTCTGACAAAAGCACTGGCATCCTTTCCAGCCTTTTATCATCAGCTCATTAGTGCAGGTAGTTTTTAATGAGCTGGCATTTTTCATAAAGCCTCCTCGAGCACGAGAGGTATGTCCTGTTTGATCCTTGCTCCTGAAGTCTTCCTCCTCCATGCCATAGTACTAGAAGGCCCAGCTGACTGGAGGTTTGGCTCCTGGTTATCTTCTGGTGCCACAGCCTCTGCTGGAACTCACAGGACAGAACTAGGGCAAGGCTGAGGCTGATGCTCTATCTCAGACTCAGAGTCCTCCCCTGAGTCCTCAGCCAAGCTGGGCCTGAC
The DNA here is from genome assembly GCA_020142125.1 of Phrynosoma platyrhinos. NCBI lineage: Eukaryota > Metazoa > Chordata > Lepidosauria > Squamata > Phrynosomatidae > Phrynosoma > Phrynosoma platyrhinos. Next base: position 100,065,650 of record JAIPUX010001880.1, on the reverse strand, counting down.
ACAATAGGATTCAAAAGTAATAGGAAATAATTGGTCAATTCTTATTAAATTCCTTTTTGAAACAAAGCCAAAAGGAACTTCTCATGCATCTGAACTGGTACCTATTCAATAGGTACAGGTATAGAGTCCATTGTGTACCTGCTTGCCATATAACTGTGTGGGTAATATCGAAGAGGTACCATCCATAGTTTAAGACCAGGCAACCATTCTATACATGGGAAGCTCCAGCTTTTAAGAGTTAAGGAATCAAATATCTGGGTCTGGATGAATGAATATATTATACCTTTCCCCGTCAAAATCCCCGTCAAATTATTTGCATTCTGTATCAAATGTCAACTTTTTGTCCAGACCTATTCTACATTGTTACTTGTTCACTACAGTGGTCCTTCCATATCTGTGGGGATTGTTTCCAGGACCTTCTGCATATATAAAATAATACAAAAATAAAAATATGGATGCTCAAGTCCCTTATATAAAGAGACTTTGCAGTATATAGAACTTGAATGTCACCCAATCTCTTCCACTTCACCATCCACATGTGCACACCAATGGCAGCTACCACCATTGCAAACATGAACCTGAGCCTCTCCTCCCCACCATGACAATCATTGTTCTTTCTTGCTTGCTTGCTCTCTTCCTCTCATACACACAAAAGGCAGCTGCCTCTGATACAGAGAGGAAGAGAGAGAAGTTGTGTCAGGGTAGGGAGGGGAGGTTGGGGGTTTATATGGCTGCTGGTGGTGGCGACTTTGCCCTCAGCAGGGGAGCACCACATGCTTCCACCACAGTCCTCTCATGACTGTGAGGGAAGGAAGTGATAAGACATCCTGCACTGTTTCTTTTTTGTATTTTTTCATAATGTATTTTTTTTTAAAAAAACGAATACTGTATTCAATTTTTTAAATTGTCTTTTTTGATCTGCAGCTGGTTGAATCTGAGGATACAGAGCCCATGGAGAGGGAGAGACCACTGTATTAATAATGGAAGGACTGTATAATAGTATAACTGTAATAAGTTGAAATTAATGGGGGGAAATCAATGTGTCTCAGCCTATCATAGTACAGTGAATTAATGTTTTTGCTTGCCTCTTCCCCTGTCACAATCTTGGGCTAAAAGGACAGGAAAAATAAAAATAAAGTGAATCAACAGAACAGTGTTCAAGTACTGGTAATATATTCTAGATTGGTGTATTTTTCCCACTGTGTAAAGTCCAATCCTGTTCAACAATGAATCAGCGCCTCAGGTGTATGATTTCTGTCAAGATTTCCAAACTTGTCTGTTGTCTAATTTACTTTCTGCAGTGTTTGCTAATTTATTTATGACATAAAGACTAGCCTAGACATTTCAAAAAGCATGAGTCATTTGAACCACAGAGATGTGACATCTTTATTGAGGGATTTGAGTTGTAGAAAAACAGTATTTACCCACTTAAGATAAATCCAGAGCAGTTTTAAAAACATCTTATTTCTATTCTCTTTTATTGTTCTTTAATCATGTAGAGATTTTGCAAAGTCTTTTCATAACTTTGAATCTGAATGTGCAGTTGCTTGGCTCATTTGTGCCAATGAAATGCATAGATAGCAGACGTTTGTACCTTACTAAAAACTTTGCTCTGGAGTTTTGTCCCCCAAATAAGGATGTTGCTCATTTCCTGAAACTAAGGGCTGGAGCAGACAGCCAGGAAAAATCTCATCCTGGGTTTTCTGAAAGCGGGTCAAAACCCTGCTGTCTGCACAGCCTACTCCCAAGGTAGGTCAAACACGCATGGGTTTTCCACACCGTACAGCATCAAGCCCCATACACATTTTTGTTTCCCCTCCATGCATGCACACCACCACACAAACACACTGCCTGCAGCCTCCAGTTACCTGCCCAGATGTCATTCCATTGGATGTCCACCCATATGACTTGCCACACAATCACATGTGCAATGTACTGTCTGTACAGTGCATTGGTGTGTCCAGTGATACATTTGCAAAGCACAATCATGGAAATCCCTTATGCATGTCCCCTTCACCCTCCCTTCACCCATGCAGCTCTGTTGGACTGTCTGATTTATGTATGTTGTAATTACATCCATTGCATTATTGATGATTGTGTTTAGCTTTGCTGCAGTCCTATACTGGTGCTGGGCTGTATATATGCTGATGTGATGATGCACATTTTTCACCTCGAGTTGGAGTATCACAGCTTCTTTTTGGTCTGGTTTTTAGCCCTGGAGCACAGTTTCATTTTACTTTCCACCTGGTTTCACCTCATGTGTCATCTAAACAGCAAGGCTTCAACGTGGTCAGAAACTGCTTTATTTGGCCAGTGCAGGTGACTCCTGAGTTTGGAAGATTCAAGATGAACAACAACAACAACAAAAAGCATCTTCACACAATATATACCTGTCATATCTACTTCCAGTGGTGTTTACAATAGTTCTTCTGGTAAAGAAAGTAGTTTAGTGATATGTTGTTCTGTGCTTAGTAGCCAATATTCCCTTATACAAAGGTAAAATACAGTTTATCCATGGTACATGTTGACTAGTGAGTTATACTTCCATTTTTCACTTGGCTACACTTGCATTATGAGTGTTACATATAAACAACAGCATGTGTTAACAATTTACAGGAGGATTCCAGCAACATAGAAAGGTTCAGGTGCTTTGTAATTTAATGCAGGGTCAGTGGAATATGCTTGTCCAACCAAGTAAATACTCTATCCTCCCAATATGGATTTAGAAAGAAACAATACAAAAGGGGAAAAGAAGGGAAGTTGAAACCAAGCATAGTTATTCTACATTATTCCTGCTCAAGTGATACACTGGCTAATGCATACATATTTATTTTCCAGTTTCCTGACTTTCAGCCCCTCTTGCAAAGGGGAGAAAACAACAATAAGAACTCTGGAAGTCCCAGAGTTCCCATTCTCTCATAGGATGTTTGACACACCTTAGAAGAGTTTAAAGGGGTTAGAGCACTGTTCAACATCTGAACATTGTAGGAGAAAAGGGATGTGATAATTCAAGATCTAGAACAGGTTGGTCTTCTTGATTGTCATTCTAGCTGTGAGAGGGATTATAGAGCCATGTTGGTGCACCTATGGCACAAGTGCTATTAGTAGCATGTGGCCCAGTCTGGAAGTGCATTCATGCATACACAGCTTGGCTACTTGTCACAGCCTGGTTTGCTCAGGACATACGGCCGTGACAAGGAGGGGCAAGGAGATGTGCACTGCCGGCCAGCTCAGTTCTCCCGCTGAAAAGCAGACAGCTTCAAGGAGCCGGCCAGCAGCACTGGCATCCAACCAGCAGTCTTGCTCCTTCTGGGGTTTTGGGAACTAGTTGTTTGTTGATGTGTGCCAGCTCTTCTCTGGCAGCAGGAGTTTGTGTCCCTGTTGATGGAGTTACTGCTGTTGTTGTTGTTGTGTACCTTCAAGCTGTTTCCGACTTAGGGAAGCATGGCACAAGGTTTTCTGGGCAAGTTCCTTCAAAGAAGACTTGCCAGTGTCTCCCTCTGAGGCTGAGAGAGTGTGACATGTCCAAAGTCACATAATGGGCTCTGACAGGAGGGCAAGAAGAGTAACCCTTGAAAGGTAAGAGAGCATAACATCCTCCATTTTGAGCCAGGGTGACCAGCTGTCCTCCTTTTTCAGGACAGGCCCTCCCTTTCCACCTCCTTCTGTCCAGGAGGAATTTTAAACGGTCCTCCATTTTGAGCCATATGACCAATTCAGAGAAGGTTTGCCATTGTCTTCCTCTGAGATTGAGAGAGTGTGACTTTCCCAAGGTCTCCTGATGGGTTTCATGGGGTTTTCTTGTCAAGGTTTGTTCAGAGGAGGCTTGCCATTGTCTTCCTCTAAGGCTGAAAGAGTGTCACTTTGGGGTGTGAGTGTGTGTTATGTGCCTTTAAGTCAAGCCTGCACAACATATGGCCCATGGGCCACTGGCAGCCCCCCAAAGGATTTTTGGCAGTCCCAGAAAAAAGCAAAGCAGCAAAGCAAAGCAGCTTCATTTATATACCACTTCATATCGCGCTATGGGATGTCTAAACAGTTTACAACTGTGAGCTGATTGCCCCCCAACAAGCTGGGTACTCATTTTAGCAACCTCCGAAGGATGCAGGCCTGAGTTGAGCCTCAGCCCTGGCTGGTATTAAACTCGCAACCTTGTGGTCTATGAGTGAGTGGCTGCAGTACAGGCATTTAACCACTGCACCACCAGGGCTGTGCCCCAAAGCCAGCAGAAGGCTCCATGTCCCAGCTCCCAGAGTCCTGCCCTAATCACACAGGGCTTTGGGGGACTAGGGAGCAATGAACGCTTCTCCCAGACATGGCCTCTCTTTCCCAGGGTGGCCAGGGGTCAGGCTTCTGGCTTCTCCCAACCCTATTGGCCAGGCCAGGCCAGGCCCAGGAGGAAA
>JAIPUX010001880.1:99956459-99971190 GCA_020142125.1 Phrynosoma platyrhinos | reverse complement strand
TTCAAATACTTAAAACAGGGCTATCATATCACCTCTTCACCATCTCTTGTCCAAGCTAAACATACTCAGCTCCCTAAGTTTCTCCTCGAAAGACATGGTTTCCAGACCCTATGTAAAAAAAGAATAGTAATCTTCATATTCTTAGAAGCCATTTCTGCTTTTCATACCATGTCATATAGTTCACAAACACATAGCCATTTCCCATGAACACCAATATTTTCCTTTCTTTTCAGTCACTCAGCAAATCCTGGGGTTTCCATTTTGACATCCACTGCTTCAAAATGCTCTCTCTTGCACATCGGTTTACACTTTTCTTTGAATATTTTTTGGAGAATATATTTCTTAGCATAAGCATTAAAAGTAGAATAACTGAATCCACTCTTATTCCCCATCACAATGTATGGATATGAGAGCTGGACAGTGAAGAAATCAGATAAAAAGAAAATGTACTCATTTGAGACGTGGTGCTGGAGAAAAGTTATGCAGATACTGAGGACCACTAGAAAGATAATAAATTGTAGAACAAATCAGACCTGAATTCTCCCTGGAAGTCCCAATGAATAAACTAAGGCTGTCATACTTTGGCCACATCATGAAAAGGCATGAATCATTGGAAAAGACAGCAGTGTTCAAAAAGTTAAAAGGTAGCAGAAAGAAAGGAAGACTGCACACTAGATAGATTAAATCAGGGAGCTCATGAGCCTGAATCTACAAGACCTAAGCGGAACAATGGAGAATATGGGATATATATATGGGACGTATAGTGAGGATAAGGCAGGTAGCCTTGTTGGTGGCTGCTTCCATGATTTGGAACTCCCTCCCTCATGAAGACTGGTTGATCTCTGATTTCTTTCTGTCATCAGGAGAAACTTTGGCATATATATGTTTCAAAGACCTTTTTGCTTGTTATCTATTGCTAGTTGTTTCTTAACTGGACATTAGAGAAGGTAATTTAACTGTGGTGTCCTAAGTCATTGTTATGTTGTAATTGCTCTTTAAAATGCATATCCTGAAGCTATGCCATTAACACAGAACAATACCTATTCAACACAGAACAACACACAGTTCACCTGGGAACCACTCCTCCCTGCCCAGGGTCTCACAGTATATATACACCCATGCTTTTCCATTTCAGTTTTCTCTGAAGATGCTAGCCACAGATGCTGGTGAAACGTCAGAAAGAAACTCTTCTACAACATGGCCACACAGCCCAAAAAAAAAAACCCACAAAAAAGCTCTTTAAATTGTTGTAATTTAGTGTTTTTAATATAACTGTTTATTTAATTATTTTTAATTTTGTATTATGCTTTGTTGTAAATGTATTCTGTTTTAATATTGAAAGCTGTCTCTTATTGGGAGAAAGGTGGAACATATATTAAATAAAAATATAAAATAACACTTTTAATCAATATTTTGTGATACTGATTTGCATTTTTAATTTTTAAAAAATCCTGTAAAATGCTGTAGGGTTACTATAATTTTTAAAGATGGATATGAGATCAAAACAGTTTTGAAAATTGGTGTCTTTTCTCCTCCTGAAAAAAGCAGTGATAACATGGAGAGTAGTAGTCACAGGAGGAACGTTTTGTGAGTCTTCTAATTCCTTTTTGTTCATCCTTGCTTCCAAATAATGGGGAAGAAATCCATGCAACTACCTACGCTGGGCCTTAGTTTTAAGATTGTTAGTTGTCAAGTTGGCTTTGATTTATGGTAACCTTTTGAATGAGAGACCTCCAAGACATGTTGTCATCAACAACCCTGTTTCTGCTCCCACAAACTCAGGCCTGTTGCTTCCTTGATTGAGGAATCACCTGTATCCCACCTTACTAAGTATTATTGTCTTTTCTACTGAGTCAGGTCATCTCATGATATGGCCAACATACAATAACCTAAGTCTAGTCATTTTGGCATGTAGAGAGAGTTCAGCTTTTATTTGCTATAGGAGCAAGGCCTTTTGGCAGTCCATCAAAGGACTTTATCACAAAGGGGAAATCCTGTGCAGAACAGGGTTTTAAATAGGGAAAATCCCACAAAAGCAGGTAGATTTTCAGATGATGCCATTTTTAAACTGTACTTAACATGAACAGAAAATCGTCAAAAGCCACTTCTTTTTACTTTTGGAAAATCCTGAAAGTAAAAAGAAGCAGTTTTGACTACTTTCCTTTTTGGTTAAGCATAGTTTAAATGCAATGTGTGTGAAAATCTACCCACTTTTGTACGTTTTCCCCACCTTTTAAATCCCATTTCTGTATGGGATTTCCCCCATGTGATGAGGTCCATAGTCATAGAACTCTTCTCTGGCACCACATTTTAAATGAATTGTCTTTCTTTTAGCTTTCTTCACTGTCCAGCTTTTACAAAAATACATAGAAATCAGAATGAATGATGAATGATCCTGATTACATCGACATTTTATCTATATTTTACGAGCTCAGCATAATTTATAACACATCCCTCCTCCCTGTACACACACACACACACACACACACTCATTTCCATCAGGTTTTATGATAAATCTGGTTAACTATGCTTTTGTTCATAATATTTTCTAGGTTCTCATTTGTTTAAAAAGGCCTATCTTTTATAAAGTATTTGATTTACGCATTGATTATTTTTAAAGCTGGCTTATGAGGCCAGAGGCATTCCCATTCCAAAGTAATCTCAGGGCCTATGGTTTTCTCCATGCATTAATAATTATAAAAGCCAGAAACTGTCTACTTAAAATGATATCAATATGTCTAGTTGAAGCAATAAAATGCAGCAAACTTAATTGCTGTTTAATTTCAAAATCTTTAATGTCGTAGGTGATCTCAAAAACATTTGCAAAGCTTGACACAATTATTCCTAGAAAACAAATAAAAACTAAAGAAAGGGGATGGAATAGACATATCTGTCTTTGTGGTTTAACTTCAATTTCATTTTTAGTTAATGATAACAGACCCCAAAAATTCCAAGCAATGAATGATAAGAGAAGCGTCATTCAAAATTGAGTTAAGCAATCCTTTGCTATCATTAATCATGGCAAAACTGACAGGAAAAAATGAGTTGGCTGGATATATATAATATATTCTCTATGCTGATTGGTTCAGTGCATGAGGAAGTAGAAATTGGTATTCTCTCTCTCTCTTTTTAAGTGTGTAGGCCAGGGGCAGTTCCATTTTTTTTGTTACTAGGCAATACAACCCATATTTGCTACCTGTATGTTTTTTTTAAAATATACATGGTCTAAATCCTGAACACCAGGCCCCCACTCCCATTAATATCATGTTACTTATGTCTTTTCATTTCTAGAATCACAAAATCATTGAATCAAAGTTGGAAGAGACAACAAGGGCCATCAAATCCAACCCTTTGACATTTAGGAATACACAAAGTCATGATTTTTAGGAGATTATCACATGTATTTTTCTCCTGAGCTGGGCATGGGCTTAAACTGCTTAAAAACAGATGTTATTGCTTACCTCCATGCCCAGCTCAGAGGCATCACATACCTGATCTGTACTTCTCTTGTACTTTGCATAGAACTGGACTTTTCCATTCTTTGTGAAGTCCAGCAGAAGTATGGATTGGATACATCAGGGGTCGGCAACCTATGGCCCGTGGGCTGGGTCTGCCCCCCCCGAGGCCTTTGGACCAGCCGCTGCTGCCGCCACTGCCGCCACCCCCCGCCGTTGCTGTGCGCACTGCCGTGCATGCCGCTGCCACGCCGCCACCGCGTGTGTCATGGCTGCCATTTTGTTTTCCAAAATGGTGGCTGCGACTCGTTTGCGCATGCGCAGTACTCCTGAGCATGTGAGAATGAGCCGTTGCCACCATTTTGTTTTCCAAAATGGCCACGATGGCAGGGGTTGGCGGTGTCAACAGGGGTTGGCACATGCGTGCAGCCATTTCCCCACCACCACCATCGGCCCGCGGATGACCCAGGGATCCCTGGACCGGCCCCAGGTAAGGGGAACTTGCCGACCCCTGGGATACATGATGCCTCTGAGCTGAGCATGGAAGCATGCAATAACATTTGTTTTTAAGCAGTTTAAGCCTGTGTCTAACTCAGGAGAAAAAGACGTGCAATAATCTCCTTAGTTTTCATTTTTAAAAAGCAGTTCTCTAGAACCTGGGATATATAGATGAAATTGTACATGAACTATTTTGTTCATTCATTGCACACAAATGCACTTTTCAGTGTTATCAGGTTAAAGTGATCCATCCATTAGTCTTTTTCCCTTTTCCCCCACAGTTTTCTCTTGGAGAAAAATAATTTCTATCATTTTTTAAAATAAAAATTTAGAAATCCTGGATTTCAGTGTAGTTGTGATTGGGAGAGACTGTGCCTAGCCAAAGCAAAATTTAGAGGAAGGTGGGAGTCTATAATCATCCTCACTCAATATTTAGAATTATATTAGAAATGATGATGCAAATAAAGGAGATCATTATGACATTGTAGGAACTAGAGTTGAGAGAGTTTTACTATACAAAATAGTCCAGTGCTGTTACATTCACTTTACTTGGTTGGGTAGCCAAAGAAAGTATTGTATGATAGTTCTTCAGTATAACTGAGTGTAGTTATCCAGTGTCTGGGCATCGGGGGGGGGGGGCAAGTGGAGGTGAGCTAAAAGCAACCATCAGCTCAATTATTTTGGGCCTTGAAGGGTGATAAGAGTTAGAAATATTCAGTGACAGGGAAAATACACTTTTAGGTCTCTTTCTAGATGGACAGAAAATGATGGACACACAATTTACAAGTTTTTCAAAGGGGGCGAGTTTTCCCTGTCTCATTTGGCCTATTCATTTGTTTCATTACTAGTCTGGCCACCAGATCTACCAGAATTGGTAGGCCTGTCTTCTGACACTACTAATGTGTACATGTACTTCACATGTACTTCCATTTTATGTTATTTTCAGAGTCAGTCCAACCCATGAACAGTTGCAGCCTTCTTCTGGTCAGTGGCAGCTAGTGACTTCCATGTTGTGTTGGTGTATGTGTGTGTGTATCTGCTCTGGTAGTCCAGACTTTAGAGGAGCCTTCCATGATGTGGAACATTTGTTGATGATGGGGTTCAGCAACTGGGACAGCTCCCTGAAACTTTAGAATAACACCTAGAATTGATTCCACTGACATGGGAGCCATCATCTGTCACTGATTATACAAAGACAGAACATGGGGAGGCCAATCACCAATGATAAATCAGGAATGAACAACAGGAATTAAAAATGTCCATATGAATCAAGTGAAAATAGTGATTCATACACTAATATATACTAGAAGAAGGGACAACATTGCAGTTACATTTTGTCCTGTGAAATAAAATGAGAAATTTCACATAGCAGCTACCTTTATAATTCTACATATTAAAAGTGACAGCTACTTTAAAGCTGATTTACAGCATGCCTACTATCCATCTGCTGCTGGGATCTCACCTGCTGAAAACATAATTTTAGAGTCAAGTGGAAAGAAAACTACTGATTAAGACGTATCTGGGTCTATTAATACTTAAAAAAAAATCCACACACAACAACCCACTTCCTTCTGTACTAATTGACACAATTCTCTCTGTAAGACAGACCTCTTTTTCTTCAAACAAGAAGGGAAGGAATAACAGTATCAGAGATATATGGAAGAAGATGTCTCCAATTTATGATAAGTGTAACTTATCTAAAGTCAGTTGTTATTGTCTCCTTGTCCTGTTATGGTCTCCCTGCCTTCTACAAGGGAAGGGAACTCTTATTCTGGAATCCCACATCCTTTGTTTCTATCAGTTTTGAGACGTTTTCCCATTCTTCATGTAAATTCATACACATTACTCACATTACACACACTATCTCCTCTGATAAAGTTACAAGCTTAACAGATGAAAGGAATGCTATCTCCTCTGATAAAGTTACAAGTTTGACAGATGAAAGGAGGGCCTTTTCTGCAACTGCTCCCAGATTGTGGAATTGCCTGCTGGATGAGATTCGTCTTATTACTACCCTAGCTGCCCGGCAAGAATTGAACGTGACCTGCCAGTTTTTTCACCATTGTGATATGTAGGTAATTCTATCAAGATGGTTTGGTGTTTTAAATTGAATTTGATTTGATTTTAATTTCATGATAGTTTCTTTTTTAAGGGGTGGGTGGGTTAGTGGCGGGGGTATGGAACTGTTTTAACTTGTTATATTTTAATCTGTTGTACATCACCCTGATTGTCTAGCAGAGGGGCGGGTTATAAATAAAATTTATTATTATTATTATTATTATTATTATTATTATTATTATTATTATTATTATTATGCTGTAAATACTTATTTCAGTAAAGTCTGTGACAAGGTCCTCCAGGATATTCTTGCAAAAAAGCTAGCAACATATGAGCTAGACAGTGTGACTGTTAGATAGAGATGATTGGTTGACTAACTGAACCCAAAGGATGCTCAGTAATGGCTCCTCTTCATCCTGAAGGGAAGAACTTCCTGCTGGTAAGAGCTGTTTGACAACAGAACACTCTTCCTCAGAGTGTAGTGGCATTTCTTTCTTTGGAGGTTCTTAAACAGAGGATCAATAGACATCTGTTAGAAGTGCTTTGATTGTATCTTCTTGCATGACAGGGGGTTGAACTAGATGGTCTCTGTTTCCCAACTCTATGATTCTGTAATTCTACCTCTAATGCTTTCATTTTTCCCTTTTGAATAAATCATGTTTTGTGTATGTCAAGTGCATGCATTTTTATCTACGCACATGTTGTTAAAAAAATACAGCTGGTTTAGTATGTATTTTATTTCTCCAGGACATACAGCAAGCCTCATAAATAATACATATTTCTGGGGCAAGATGTGATTTGTTTCTGAGAGGTGACAAAGTGGACATTTTCACTGAGAATCATGACTTCTGCAACAATCTTTCCCAACCCTAACTTGTATTATGCTTCTGTTTATGTCTGCTGCATCCTTGCCCTCTATACATTACTTTCTCTTTAAATCATATAAATTGCAAATTCATCCTCAATTGCAAACCCCTCCACCTGGAAATTCCACTTGAAAATCCCTTCTCAAGGCCCAATTCTTTATGGAGACAAACATAAGAAGTATCAGGGCTAGTGTTCATGTTTTGTTTTCAGCTTCACTTCTCACATTATACACACACTGAAGCTGAATCTCTGATTCTTGATCATTCACTCACTTGCTTAAAAAGAAATCTCAAAACTCCCTTCCACTCATCCCCATCATATGTTTGCTCACTCATGGAGATCTGCAATGCAGTGATGTAAACTTGATTTGATTGACTTGAACTCAAGTCAGACTCAAGTGTCTAGTACTTGACTTGGCGAGAAATGATGCACTGATTTGACTTGACTTGTGACTTACTTGCATATTTTTAATGATCAACTTTTTGGCATTATTCACTTCAAGAAGTAAACAAGGTCCACCACAAAAGTACATGGCACATTTCTTGGAGAAGAACAGCAAACATGTTAGGCAATGGACTTAAGATGGAAGGATCCTTCTAAGGGGCTATGCAGATGGGTGGCTCTGGGCTGCCCCTGCTAGCCACAGATTGGGGCTGCAGCAACCCCACATTGCGGCCCCGATCCTCCCTTTTGCTGCCCTAAGAGCCAGTGCACAGCTCTTCAGCACCCTTTCTGGTGCAGCATGTCAAAACACTGTGCCAGAAGGGTGTCCTGACTCTGTGTGCCAAGCATAACTGCGCATGGTGTCAGGACGGCATCAGCATGTAGTTGAGGTGGCTGGTGTGCGGCTGCCCCACCCCATCTCTGTCTCCAGGCTAGTCCTTTGGGCCAGTCTGCAGAGGCCCTAAATCTTTTCAAAAGGTTTAGAATATTCCTCTGATGTGCAGCAGGAACAGGGTAATGGGTAAACTTCAACCTCCACCTCAAGACCACTGCCTAACACTTCTGCTGCTCCCCTCTAAGAAACATGTCCCACCTCCTTTTGTTTCTTTGTTTTAAAGTTGCCTCTCAGACTTGAGACCTGACTTGAAGATAGAGACTTGAGAGTCAACTTGAGACTTGGAGTAAAAGACCTGAATGCATCATTGCTGTGATATATGTATGGGAGAGGAGGAAGTGTATGAGATATTCACATGAGCCTGCAAGCAAATGATCTGGGGGATGGAGAGGAAGTGTGTATGCTCCAGCCACTCAAATAAAAACAGATGGCAGAATGCTGATTAAGTGGGAGGAGGATCAAAGTGGAGGGGGATTAAAAGTGTCACAGCAAAGGTGACAGATGGGATTGAGGAAGAGGTCTAACCCTTCATCGCTGATCTCATGGCTGTACATTTCCATAAAAAATAACAATTTAATTTTTCATTCTCCATTATGGGTGTGTATATGTGTACCCTTAAAATTACCCCCCTTCCACACAGGCAGCAAAGGGGGAAAGGGAAAGCATCCAATCAGAGTGCAAGACACTCTAGATTGATGGGCAAACAATAACAGGTATTGGTTGATAGGTTGATATATGCTGGGAAGTGGAGCAAAGTGACTTTGCCAGGGAAAATGTGTGGCTAGCTAGACTCAGTGTCACCTCACTCTGTTATTGTGTCACTGAAGGGTTATTGTGGATCAGGAAAATGCATGGTGATGCTGATTTTTGGGTCCATGTAGACAACTTTTTAGCCATGACGTTTATTGGATAATCTTGGTCTAATAACTATCTTTCAACCTAACTTACTGCACATAGTCATTGTGAGAATCAATGTGTGTGGGATGAGAAATGGAGAGCTATAATCCCCTGAGATCTAAGTTTTCAAATGCTTAGAACAAATTAGAACATTTCAAAATTTAATAAAACAAAACTTCAATTGGAAATACAGAAAAAAATGTGCTAAAGGAGTAGAAGCAATATAAAAAGGACAAGAAGATAGATTTTGGTTGAACATTATATGAAATGTCTCTGTGGTAACTCTCAGGCTTGGAACCAATTACCTAGTGAGATTGTGGTATCTGCCTTACTAGATTTTTTTTCAGGCACTGGTTAGACAGCCATTTGTTGGAAAGGATGCTCTAACTCTGAGTTATCTATTAAATAGCAGGTTGAACTAGATGGCCTACAAGACCTCTTCCAACGTAGTAATTATGTGATAAGCCCAGCCAAGATAAAACAGATAGTATAAGTGCAGAGGCCCGGTGGAGACTCATTGTGATGTATTGGTTTGAATCCTGGACTAGGACTCCAGGAGAATTCCCATTCAGCCATGGCAATCCAGTGGCTGACCAGTCACATTCAAGGCCTTAGAGGAAAGTAATGGAAAAACTTCCACTTACTAAATATAGCCTAGAAACTCCAATGCTATGATTGTCATAAATCAGAGTCTGCTTGAATGCACATAAAAACAACAAATCCCTGGAGCAGGATGGTGTGGAGAATACTTTGGCACTGAACTTACTATAATATGATAGCCAAACTTTTATAGGGAAGTCATGCCACAACTGGGATGCCAATACTGAGTTTTTCACACAATTGCTATTTTTGTATAACTATTACTATCTTCCACCTCCACCTCTTCTGACATTCTTCTTACCTCTGAATATCTTCACTAACATTTAAAATGGCATCAGCAACTTAGACAAGATCTGCAAAGTAAGTTGTTACCACATATTTTGCACACCACAACCCTTGCTTTGAATCCCTATCATTGGGGAAAAAAAACCTTAGGGAGAAACTAATTTCAACTAAATGGCAATTTGAATAAGCTACTCAAAAGTGTGCTCTCAACAGGACCAGAGAGATCATTGTTAATATTCTGGAAAATGAGTGTTAACATAGACATGATGTGGATATCTACATAATAATTTATTTTAAAACATCTGTTTGCCATCAAACACCTGTAATTGTATGTGGACGGCTACTTGAATGAAGCTGATCTCTCTCTTTGTCTGTCTTTCTCTGTACATTTCCCTCTCTTCCTGTCTGTCAGTCATGTGTCTATTTATATGTGTACATATATATCACATTTTAAAAAAATCTTTGCAACTTGAACGTCTGTTATCTTCTACTGGGCAGTCTAATCATGTAGTAATTTATCTGGACAAAATGTGTGACTCGTATAATATGGAATTATTCTAAGCTGCAGGGCAAATGACTGCCGAGTCTGTCTTGCAAAACCTGCAGCTAAATCTGGAAGCCTGGTTCTGAGTCTGACCTTCATGTGAAATACAGAAACAGCAGCAATATAAATTAGGGCAAAAAGATATTCCAGTGTCTGCAGTAAAACACAGTTGCCTTGTACTGATAAAATCGTTCTTTCATATTGGGCTTTTCTCTAATTTATGCAATATGCAGAAAGGGGAAATGAACACTAATCTCTTGTTCACAAAGTGCCCATTTTGTGCATTTATTGAACCCAAAACATTATTTAATGAAGATATAGTAGGAAATATTTTCTTGTCTTATATTTCAGATTTCATGCCTCTATTTTGGGGGGAAACCGCACCTCTCAGACTCATGCATTCACTGAATAACATGGTGAACGAATCATCACTTACATCATTCCATGAGATTGATGTATGTACGAGGATATCATTTTTTTTTACACTCTCCTGCTGCTATTTCTTTAGCAGCAACTTCACCATGAGGTGTCCTGCTTCTCACTGTGAAGTGAAAATCTCCTCATGATTTCTTCATGTCAAATGCTATGAAAGGAAATTGGGGGAAAAGAAGTTTAGGCCCAATGGGCAATTGGCTGACACATTGTAATCCATTTAGAGGATGCTTAGTTCACTATGAAGCGGCATAGAAATGTAAAGTGCTAAAGTGTACATATCACATTGTTTCAAAACTAGATGGGTGCTGGATTTGCATAACTTGGGATCTTAAATCCCCTAGTTTCCCACTTTTTTATCTTGTTTAATTACAAAGCAGGCTCTTTTAGTTTGCTATATCACACATTATCAAAAGGCATGTACAAAAACCATCACCAGTAATTAGCTTTCTGCAGGGTGGGTTATTTCTAGAGAGGTGGTGGGACCATGTCTTCTAGATCAGTGCTTCTTAAGCTATGTGATGGGAAAGACCATCAGGATTTTCCCCTCAATGTGCCAGTGGCTGGAACCATATTTGTGTCAATTGGCTATAAATACATATTTTTTTTTCTTTTCTGGAAACTCACTCTGACTAGCAGCCAGTAGCTCATGGACCAGCACTGGATCGTCACTTTGAGTAGCACTCTTCTAGACCAGTCCTCAGTATTGCTGCATCTTCTGGCCCCACTCTTCTTGTGTCTCCATGGTGTCTCTTCTTTGTCCAAGGAATGAAAAATGAAAGTGAAGTTTTCAGTTACTCCAGTGCTACAAATTTGGAGGATGAAATAAAGTTTTATTTGGAACAGCAACATTCTTATGGGAGAACAATGCTCTCATTAGCTACACTTCTACATGGGCAAAGCACTTCCCAACCCATCAGTGTTTTAAAGTATTTGTCTCTTTTAAGGGGTGTGTAGGCTCAGTTGATCAGAGACCTTTTTTACAATAAGAAGTAATTAGAAGTCACTTATATTTTTTTGAAAAAGTCCCACCCCAGTGTAAAATAGCTTACAGACCTTTGAACCTGATAAAATCCCTCCCACATCATTTGGAGTGTATGGAGAAACCTTTTCATATGCAGAATATTCAGAATTTTTGTGGTGGGTGTGGATACCAGTGTTCATTTGAGCCCTGGGATTACATATTTGGTCTATTCTGGATTCTCTGTTTATGCAGGTGGATTATCTTCTCACAATGCTAATTTGCAGTGGGAGAGGAGGTGTTGCAAGAATTAACATCAGGACATGCAATTGGAAGGAAAAGGCCACAATTTTATTGAGTACAGCTGACAGGTAGGGTTAGCCCGAAAGCATGAGGTCTGGATCTGGCATTGACCAACCCAATTGTTGATCAATGAACCAAGTTGCCTGGTCACAGCCAGGCCTCAGGATGATGAAAGGGGTGATCGACTTCTCACACATTTGCATCTCCACCACTTGTCAATGAGGGATGCTGAAAGGGAGTTGCCCCCACAACGGCAATACCTCAACACTACTGGCACCCCTGGGTCCCCAAGGAACTCCTGATCCAGCACCGGAAGCCACGCCCACCAGATACATGACCTATGCTACTGGACCTGGAAAGTTGTGACAGCAAACCACCACTCCTAGCAAACACAGGGAGAGTGGGGAGAGCCAAGCTACAATGGCAACCATCACCAGAAGTCCTACCCCACCCCCTGAGGCCCTGGCAGCCAACTGGGGGCTACAAAACAGCCCCAGCACCTGTTGGGTGAGCACTGGGGCCCAGGCCATGCTGGACAGGTAGTGCAGACCCTCCAGCTGCCCCCACCACAACTGGGCCGGCCCGGTAAGTCAGGCAGCCTCATTTGCAGTGGGAGGGAAGACATCACAAGAATTAACACCAGAAAACGCAATTGGAAGGAAAAGGCCACAACTTTATTGAGTACAGTTGACAGGCTTACTCCAAAAGCATGAAGCCTGGATCTGGCATTGACCAACCCGCTTGTTGATTGGTGAACTAAGATGCCTGATCACAGCCAGGCCTGGGGATGACAAAAGGGGTAACTGACTGATTGCACATTCGCATATCCACTCCTGGTCACTGGGGAATACTGACAGGGAGTTGCTCCCACAGTGACAACACCTCAATGCTCCCAGCATCCCCAGGTCCCTGAGGAACTCCTGATCCAGTGCTCCATAGCACGGGAAGCCACACGCACCAGATCCACAACCTATGCTATCATAACAAAAGGCTGCCCCCCAGCCAGGGGGGCCACTTTCCATCAACCCCTACTGAAAGCTGTACAGCATCCCTAATAGGAGACCCACACCTGCAGTCCCAGTGCAAGAGCCTATACCCAGAACAACACAGCCAGCAAATGTCCTGGATTTCCACTGATCCCTCCATATGCTGGCCACCGGTAGGCTGCATCCCACTATGGCAGTAGCACCCCTGATGAGGAATGCATGTCCTTCCAAATCTACTGCTGGCAACCCTGATGTGCAATGAGTGTCCCCTAAACTCCACTGCTGGCAGCCTGACATGTCGCAAAGCTGTTAGTCCTTCCCATATCCAAGTGTGACCAGTTGGGAAAAGGGTCCATCATCAGGCTTCAATAGCTTCACCACCACTAGTTGGTACTGAGTGAGTGGAGTTCTACCTTCATGGACTTAAGGGGGGTGGGCTTCAGTTGGGAGACAAGATGCAATGTATCTACACAAAGCCTGAACAGAGCAAAGCCAGCAGCTGTGAAGCTCTTGAAGCCTGATAGTGGACCTGTTCCCAACTGGTCACACTTGGATATGGGAAGAACTAATAACAAGCAATTTCAACAAAAGAGACATCTTCCTGCCTCAGTGCCCACCTGGCCCAGTCTTTCCTAAAAGAGGGAACCAGCTGACCCACGTGGAGGGCCCCGAAAGGCAGCTCAGAAAAGGTGGGCATCCAATCTGGAATGGCACACCCTCTTGTATGTCAAGAGAGCCTGGAAAGCAGTTTGAAACAAGTGGGCCTTATCTCATCCACCCACCTGAGCAATGTTGTCCTCCAACCCTCAGTCGCCCTTCTGATGAGAAAGGATACACAAGGGTCCTGAAAACCATTGGGAAAGAAAGATATACTGGCCAAGTGTACCAACATGACCCATAGGACAAAACCTCCCTGCCACAGCCCAGTGAGGAATCACAGAATGGTGCGAATATCCACTGGCCAACTGGCCAGATGCCCATCACCCTGCAGGAGGAGGAAAATTTGGCAACAGACATCCTGGTAGCAGAGGCCAGTGAAGACAGAACCCTCTGAATCACAGCACTCTTCTGAGACCCTGCAGCTCGTTTGGGGAAGGCGTGGGTGAGGAGTCTGCTCCAGGTGCCAAATAATGGAATCTGGCCTCCTGGAAATGAGAAAGAACATGTGTGATGTTAATTTCTAGGTCTGGTAGAAATTGGGCTATGAAAGTAATGTTGTAGAAGCACAAATCAGGGCCTTTACAGACTGCCAGAAATAATGCAGCTTGAGGTCACTTTAACTGTCCTGGCTCTTTGCTAGGAAATCATGGGAATTGTAATTTTTCTGGGGCAAAATGAAATGGAAGACCAGGTGTATGACCCACTCAGACATGGAAGAATGGCAATTGAGGGTCTTGGCACAGCATGGTTGCCATGCCAAAAACAAACAGCCTTGTCTTTGAAGGACCCACCCCAAGAGTGAACCACCACCAAAATGAGTGGAGGGGAAACACCAGGAATGTGAGGTCCCAAAGGACCCTAAGCCCAATGGGCAGGCCAACATTGGGTGCACTGATGACCCTGGAAAGAACTCTGGACCCCAAAAACACAGCAGCATCTGAGTGAACTTGGAGGCCCTGACCTAAGTTCCAAGGGCACTGCCACAGGGAAATGGAATGGAAACCGTAGAGGAAACCCAGCCACATGAAATCTTGTTTTATGGCCCTGGTGATGATGGGCCACCCTGTTCGCTACAGTGACTTTAGCCAGCCGGGTGAAAAATGCCTTGCTAGGTGAAAACACCATGCAGGCTAAGTTCAAATGTCCCAAGAGGGACTGAATGTCATGTGTTAGCGTATGTGCTCCATTTTTCTTGGATATTTTAGCCATGTGAAGTTCCCTATGACCCCAGCCTGACCCTTGGGAGATGGCAGCCATAATCCCCTAAATGTAAGGTCAGGTAGGCACTTTTGAAATTGGTCAAGACCACTAAAGATTTCCTAGACAGGCAGGTTTGGGAGTTGCCCT
>JAIPUX010001880.1:99895707-99908467 GCA_020142125.1 Phrynosoma platyrhinos | reverse complement strand
TGTCCTCTTCTCCTCCCAAGGCTTCTTGATGCCCCCACCTCTGTCCTCCTCCTCCTCCCCCCCTCCTCCTTATACCCAGCGTATAAGATGACTCCTGGGTTTTCCTGGGTTAAAAAGTCATTTTTTATGTGTGAAAATATGGTAGCTTAGTATTATCCCACACTGAACACTCTTTCCTATAGAGTCTTGGTGCCAGTTGTAGTTTGAGAATATGAAAGCAAGAGTGAAGAGAGGAGGTGATGAGTTGACTCCCATGGAATGTCTACCATAGCCTCTCAGAAGCTGTCTGCAGCAATCTGAGCAAATAACACATTTAAAAACAACAACAATCTTTCAAAGGCAGCATTGTTGCCCTGATTTTCTCTCCTCACTCTAAGGACCAGAAATAAAAAGTTTAAACCCTGTGACCTAGAGCCATGCTGTGGGATCTGAGAAACCTTTTTTTTCAATCATAAAATGCATATAAAAATGCAGTTATTGGGTAAAAGTACACACAAAAGAGCATTTTATTTATTTATTTATTTACCCCACTCTTCTGCCACAAAGGCTCTCATTTTTTCCCATACCAGTGAAAATACCAGCTTTATGTATCATTTATTTATTTACTGTATTTATACCTCACTCTTCAGCCACAAAGGCTCTCAGAGCAGCTTACAGATAGTTATTTAGACATTTCCCCCCTCAGGCTTATAATCTAAAAAGACATGACATAAAAGAAGGGAATAGCAGTGGGGAAGGGGAATAATGCAGTGCTTCTTCTCTCCCTCTGAGTCCTGGAAGATGGCAGATAGCATGGAGGAAGAGCCTTCCTCTTTAGGCTAGGCCTGATGGAACTGGGCCTTCCTTTTACTCCCTGTGAGGCCTGAGGATGTCAGATGATATGGAGGGAGGGCCTTCTTCTTCAGACTAGGCCTCATGGAGATGGGCTTGCCTTTCACTCCCTCTGAGGCCAGATGATGTATTAATACTGTTTAATAGAGAGCCAGCATGGTGTAGTGGTATGTGTGTTGGACAACAACTCTAGAGACCAGGATTTGATTCTCCACTTGGTCACAGAAATCCACTGGGTGACCTTGGGTGGGTCATGCACTCATTCCTTGAGAATTCTATGATAGGGTCACATTAGGGTTGCCATAAGTTGGAAATGACTTGAAGACAGATGACAACAACAATAATCAATAGAATATTAAGAAACCTGCTTCCAAAAGCATGCATGTTGGATACAAAGATGCACAAAAATGTATATGAAGTAGCTAAATGCTTGCGTGTGCTTACTGAGCTTTTATGATGAACTTTTATGATTGCTGTTCGGGGGTCAGACTGGATAGCTACATGGGACCTTGTAAGAATAAAAAGTTTTTTTCTTCCTCTCTCTCTTGAGATTTAAGCGTTGTTCCACTCAAGAGACAACGTGCATCCTGATAAGACTTCCTGTTCTGTAAACATTTCCTCTGTCTTATATAGATTTCTTGTTCTATAAACAATGTCTACTTAAGCAAAAAGTGTTGAATATTGTGAAACTAGTTAATTAAGGAGGGAGGGTGGAAATACTCTTTGTATATGTGTGATTCTATAAAAGATTCTCAGTTGCTCAGTTTGGGGTTCAGCACCTCTGGAAAGTTATTTCCGGCTGGGCCTGCTGGTGTTACTTTTTCAATAAAGCAACTAACGTTATTTGATTCCATGGTCTCCAGTCCCATTTTTCTGCTTCATATACATTAGGAAACACATCCCAAAAATGCATGCAATGTAAACTTAAAAAAAAAAAACTTTTGTAAGGGAAAAAATATAAGATTGGACAGATGAAAAAACAGAAAGAAATAAAAACCATGCAGTGACATAATGTGACATAAGATTAATTTGATTCCAGAAAAGCTATGACCTAGTCCACCATCAACAACAGACTCTCACAGATGAATTTTCACAGGATGTACCCTTTCTCACTAAAAAGAAACAAGTTTGATACTTCTGTTCTACAACATCTGGCAGAAATTCACTGAGCAAAATTTTCAGACTGGTGTCCTTCCCAACGCTACCTGGAGATGCTATAGATTGAGATGCTAGATAAAGATGCTATGGGATGCTTGGGTATTTTGAATGTAAAGTATAGGTTGTGTCCCACTGAAATAAACACAGCAGTTATGATTCAGGACATGGAATGTAACCACAGAATGGTACATTTTGTCTTTCTATTTGAGATTATGGTTTGAAAATTGACTTCTCTGGGCTACCACTCTGAGAATCCTTTAGCCAGCATGCTTTTGCAGTTCTATTTGTGGGGAAAACTTAGGGCCTTTACAGACTGCCAGAAATAGTGCAGTTTGAGGCCAATTTAACTGTCCTGGCTCATTGCTAAAGAATCACGGTAACTGTAGTTTATTGTAGCACCAGAGCTCTCTGACAGAGAAGGTTCAATGTCACAGAAAAAAAATACAGTTCACATGATTCCCTAGCACTGAGCCAGGACAGTTAAATTGGCCTTAAGCTGTTGTGCCATTTTAACAACAGTTGTGCATTGCCCTGGTATCTGTAAGAATATCAGACAGTTTTCAACTGTTTCAATAAATAAATAAAGATATTCCCCATATTTAGTCCTTGCATTACAGGTTTATTTAAATACATATCCAAATATTAGTATTGTTAACATGTGCAAGAACAGCAGGCTTCTCCCTTCCCCCTTCTCCCCAGCCCTGACTGCAGAATGTCAGAGTGAGTGCCTTAAAGGTAAACCTTAGGCTGTCTTCAATTTCTCACTACATTCTATTTTAAGCAAAGGTTGCAGCCTTGAGGCATCCAGGAACCTTGGAATCTATTATCTCTGATGAAAATACCTAATTGATTGTATCCATCAAATATGAAATTTGGTTTCAGCCACAGATTTAGTTATGGCTTGTCAGTGTGAATAATACATGTAAAATAAAAAAGAGCCTTAACTGCTGAAAAGTAAGTGTGTGTGTGTGTGTGTGTGTGTGTGTGTGTGTGTAAAAGAGTGAGTGAGCAAGTGAGCAAGCAAGAGTCTATTGTTTTTTTTTTTTTTTAAATAATACAAAAGAGACATCCTGTCCATCACAAACTGGCAAAGCCTTATTTCATCACTGGAAGGGGTAATGAACAAAATAGTGTACCCACTTACCTATTTACCCTTCTCTTCCTGCAGTCTCTTCTTTTCCTTTTCCACCAAGGGTGGGGGGATTTTATTTTTCTGGCTGTCTTCAAGAATCATGTCTCCAACCTCTCAAGTATCTACTTTTAGGCAGTGTGTGAATAGCTATCCATTATAGTGTAGGTGAAGAGGGCACATTATTTTAACTAACAAAGGGCCTCTACTGACATGCCCTTTGGGCCATCCTGGAGGCAGGGATGGGGAGGGGCAGTCACACGCCAGCCATCTCAACCCCTCCCCAAAGACATCCTGATGCCACGCACTGTTGCGCACAGCATGAGGCATCAGGATGTCCTTCTGGCGTAGCCTTTTGATGTGCTGTGCTGGAAGGGGCACCAAAGAGATGCACAGTGGCTATTAGAGCAGCCTTTTACCAGGTCTGAAAGGAGTGGCATTTTGCTGCTCTTTTCCAGGCTGGTAAAAGGGAGGATTGGGGCCACTGCATGTAGTAGCAGTGGCCTTGATCCTCTACTTCCCAGGGCAGCCCAGGGCTGCCCGTCTGCATCCCCCCAAAGTTTTTTTAAGTGTGCTGGGGAAAATATATCAATAAGAAAAAGATTTTAAAATCTGAATGGATACACACACATGCAATGAAATATTAGTAAACAAACAGAAATAAATGTGTTCAGAAAACTTATCTAGGAAGATTATCACAAAATGATATAAACTGGCTTACCTGAGCTGGCTTAAAATTAGAAGTGGATGGCATCCTGATATTATCAGACACATTTAGCCACCAAAATCACCAACGGGGTGCAGCCTGGTTCCATCACCGCTCAGCAGGGTGCTGTAGCAGCCATTTTTTCAAGGCAGAAATCTCCCAGCTTTGAAAAGAGGTAGAAGGAGCACACTTTGAGTGGCGATGGACCCAGGCTGCACCTGGGTGACGATTTTGGCAGCTAAATGCTTCTGCTAATATCAGGATGCTGCCTGCTTCTAATTTTAAGGTGGCTCAGGTAAGACAGTTTATATCATTATGCGATAATCTCTTAGGTTGAATCTCAGTTTCAGCCAGGTCTTTAAGCAGTATGGTACTGTCCTTGCTCCAGTTATCTCCATCAGTTTTCCAGTTTGCTCTCTTCCCACCATACTCTTCTTTTTCTTTTCCCTTTCATCCTTTCCTCTCTCCTAATCTTTGCTTCTATTTTTCTGGAGTGTTCATCGTTTAATCTTGAAAACACTAACCAATCTTCAGAGTTGTTTCTCACAGATACATATGACTCTTTTTCCTGATCAGTGCCCAAACACAAATTTAACTCTGAAAACTAAAATGGAGGAGAGCACTATTCTTTCACACATCCGTTATTTTTTTCAAAGCTTTTAAAAACTCTAAGATCATCAGGGGAAGCCTTTCTCTTGGTCCTTCACATCACAGAGGGCTGCTCCCACCCTCAGGAACTACCTTCAATGGGAGGCTAGGCTTGAACCCCCTTTGCTTGGTTTTCGTCGGCAGGCCTTCTTTTCAGCAGACTTTTAATATGCAACTATTTCAGGGAGTCTTTTTTTATTATTGGGATGTTTATTTATGTATTGTTTTAATTACTTGTATATTGTTTAATATTAGCTATTTTAACTGGTGTTAAAATGGCACTGGAAATTTTGATTGATTTCCTACTCTGAGTTGTCCTAGGTCCCACTCTGGGAGAAAGTTGTTATAAAGATAAATAAATAAATAAATAAACTTTATGCTCACTTTTTCTCTAATCAACAGACATTTCTAAAAACTGAACTTTGTAGGGGAGATGAAACATTTAAGAAGATGAATTTTATATTTATGTATCTTTATAAACATTAGCACATTTATCTATGGTCCAAAACACACTGCAGAAATAATCCACTTTGAGATCACTTTAACTGTTCTGGCTCAATGCTGGGGAATCCAAGGAACTGTAGTTTTGTGAGACATTTAACCTTCTGCATCAGAGAGCTTTGGTGCCATATAAACTACAATTCCTAGGATTCCCTAGCACTGAGTAAGATGCAATTAAAGTGGTGTCAAATTGGATTATTTCTGAAGGGTGTTTTGGACCTATCTCTGTCTAAATTCCTATAAAACCAGCAAGTTATTATGACCTTCAGTTTTGCAGGCTTTTGTAATGTATCTTCTACAAATATTGTTGTTGCTATGTAGTTTCAAAACATTTCCTACTTGTGGAGGTCCGATGACAAACCTATTATGGGGTTTTCTGGGGCTGAGAGCATGTGACTTAAGACCATTTGGTTTATGTTTCAAGTTTCTTTGGCATACCATCCTCTCTAAGATTTTTTTAAAAAATGTATCTGTTCCTTAACCCTTGCTCAATATTACATTTTCCAAGCACATTTGAAAAAGGTTTACATTTAGAATGTGGAAAATAAAAATAAAAAATGGAAGTGGGTTAGCTTCTAACAGATATTGCTTCAAAAACAATACCTAATAAGAAAGCTTATATCATGCTATTAACCCCTCTCCATAGAACTTACAAGAACAGAAGCTAACACAATATTAATGGCTGGTTTAAAAATCTCCAGAACTTGTAATATTTGCCTCACAAATAAGGTGAGCATTATGAATGATCACTGAAAACCTTAGACTCAGATTTTCATACGTACCAAAGAAAATAGCACTGGACCTCCTCTCATATCTTCAGCCCCTGAACATCCTTCTCAACAACTCAGTTTCTTCTTCTTTCTTCTTATTTTTATTTATTGCACAAAAAGCAATTTAATACAGTCACAAATATATACAGAAGAGCAACTTATACATGTTTACCAGGAAAAATATTTAAATTAAATATGTCCCTAAGAACTCATCAGAGCTCAAAAGTAGACATATGGACCTTTACAGACTGCCAGAAATAATGCAACTTGAGTCCACTTTAACTCTCCTGACTCAGTGCTAGGGAATCATGGGAACTGTAGTTTATTGTGCCACCAGAACTCTCTGACAGAGAAGGCTCACTCTCTCAGAAAAACTGCAGTTCCCATGATTCCCTAGCACTGAGCCAGGACAGTTAAAGTGGACTCAATTTCTGGCAGTCTGTAAAGGCCCATATTTCATAGCAACCATTTTCAACTAAGGTTGACTTTTCTTTTTACAGACAGCAGTGTATTCTGACTTTATTATTATTATTTTGTTTATAGATTCTTCTTAATGATCAATTACTTTAAAGTAATTTTCTTTTAGGGCTTAAGCAACTGTAAATTCACCTGTTTTAATTCTCGCTTTCCCCCATTTTTCTAGGTCTATATTATGTCCCAACTCCTGCACCCATTTTACCATACATTCCTTAATCTCTTCTTCTTCTAAGTACCTTTTCAATAATATGTTGTATAATTTGCTTACTGTTTTTCTTTCTTCAAATTTCAACATTATTTTGTCTAAATCATTTTCTTCTTTCACAAAACCTGTTAATTCGTCATCCTCCTTAAATCTTTATGCAATTTGCAGGTAGGTCAACCATTGCATTTAATTTCTGTTCCATCAGCTAACTCCTCTATTGACCTTAGTTTGAAATTACCCTCTCTATCATAAGACAGTAAATTTTTGTATGTAAGCCATTTTTGAACCTTGAAAAGAAAAGGCCTCTTGTGGAGAAGCCCAAAGGTGGATGCCTGTATAAAACTTTTGTTTTACTTTCAACCAACTGTTGAGTAATGATCTCCTTAATATATGTTCGTTAAATTCTTTATCTTTTTTGTAACTGTCATACCAAACATATGCATGCCAGCCATATTGTAATTTATTTTGTTCTAATAATATAGTTTTTGAGTTATTTAGCTTAAACCACTCTTGGATCCACACAATACAAGCTGCGCTAAAGTATAGTTGGAGATCAGGAATTGCCATTCCCCCTCTTTATGTAGAGTCTTTCAGAATTGACCATTCAGTTTTTACTTTTTTCCCATCCCATATATATATATTTTTCTTTTTCCCAATGGAAAGTCTTTTCTGGTTATATATTATCAGAATATTTTGAAACAGGAATATCAATTTCAGAAGGATACATATTTTAATTGTCGCTATTCTACCTGATAGAGATAGCTTTACATTTTTCCAATTCACCAGATTTTCCTGTATTCCCTTCCAGGTTGCAGTGTAGTTTAAATTAAAAAGGTCTGATGTTTTATTTGAGAATCAGATACCCAAATATTTAATTGTATCCTTGATTTTACACCCCAGTTTTTCTTCTATTATTCTTCTGTCTTTTTATTAATATTTTTAATATTAATTTTTATTAGTTTAAAAACAACATTTACAAACCATTAACATAAACATAAAACTTACAAACTAACTATACAAAATACAAACAAACAAACAAATAAAACATTAACATAAACAACCCAACAATGAAGGACATAACACATAAAACATAACATTTAAAACATAAATTCTCCCCATTATACTCTTTACAACTCAGCATATTTGACTGGAGAAAGAGTGGAGAGTGGAGAGCAGAGAAAGGGCTGATACTTAAGAGCCACCTGGATTGGTCTTCTAATAGGTGGGGTATTAAATACATTTTATTATTATTATTATTAAGAGGTGAGAGAAAGTAGAATTGTGGAGAATGGTTGACTATGGGGAAGAAAGAAAAGAAAAGAAGAAGAAAACTTAAGAAAGGCCATACAACTAAAAGAAAGGAAAAGGTAAAGACTACAAAGACTGTAAAGACTATATGTGTGGGGAAAACAGAATAGACTGTGACAGAATTTACAAAAAAGGATAAAGAAATTGGGAGTGACTGCTCAAAAGAAGGGAAATTTGGAAGAAAACTGAAACAACATCAACAAGAAAGGAAGGAAAACATAAAGGAAGGAAAGATATATATATATATAACAGATATAAGAGAAGAAAATAAACGACAACAGAAAAATATTTATATTAGAAACATCTGTAAACTTAAACTACAGCAGTGAACAGTGCCCCCTAGGACAAAGGGAGAAATAGAGAGATTTGTGAAACAATTCAATGAAATAAGACTATAAAATGAAATAGTAGAAGCGCACACTAAGAAGAGTTGATATTGGAATAGAGAAAAGAAACTTTGATCAACTACTACTATAAGCTAATATTGAGTGTATGGACACAAGAGATTCAGCAAGAAGAAAAGAAAAAGTAAAAATAAGTTTGATAACCATACAATTAACAGCACGGCGATAGGTTAACCAAAAAACTAAACTAAAGTACATGATTTAATGTATTAAAGTAACAAATTTTTATGGAATGATAGAATGTTAGAACATATTGAGATTAAAGGGTAAATTTATAGATACAAGAAATATTATATATAACCTATAGAAATTAATAGTAAATTTAATTGGCTAAGAGTATTGAAGGACATTATATTTTTAGGAATAGAATTAGAGAGAAAAAGAGAGGAAGGGAAAGGGAGAGGAAGGAAATAAAATAAAACAAAAGGAGATTTAATTAAGATAATTAAGGAAGAAACATAATTTAGATAACTTGCCTGTCATGATGGATCAGCTAGACTTTATGGTATAAAAGCAAGATTTCTGTATAAATTGATTCTCTCCCTCCCCCTTTTTTCATAAGAATCAAGGGTAAAACGTTTGATTGTACTATAAGAAAGGAATAATAAATCATCAGTAACTAAGGATGGAGATATATATATATATATATATATATATATATATATACATACAGATGGGGAATATAGATATGAAAATTGAATTTATTACCATTGTATGTTTGGTAGTATAATACATATTGACAGATTTTTATATTCTGATAAGGAAAAAATTGATAAAGAAATATTGGAGAAAATGACATCATTCAAAAAAGGAAGTACACAGATTCAAACACAAAGGAGAAGATCGATGGAGGATACAATCAAAATAACAGACCCAAATATGCTGGTTCTGGAGGCGATAAGAAGAATCAGGCAAGAAATGAAAGGAATGAGAACCGAAATGAAAGAGGACTTAAAAGAAGCTTGCCAGGTACTGAGAGAAGAGATCAAAGATGTGATAGCAGACACGAAAAAAGAACTTAAAAAAGAATTAGATGGTCTAGGGAAGAAAATCGAAAAAAATAACAGCTGATTTGACAAAAACACAGAAAGAAGTCAAAACGATTAAAGATAGAACACAAAGATTAGAAAAGACATCTAAGGAGATTCAACAACAACAACATCTACATAATATAAAAGACTGAGCAACTGAACTGAGATACAGGGAAAAATGCATAAAAATCAGAGGCATCCCAGAAATGAAAAAAGATTTAGCAGCAAGGATTTTACCTCCATTAGCGAAATTTATTGACTATAGTACTGAACAACTGACAACAGATCTAGATAAAATCTTTAGAATCAGTTCACCTCAAGCAAGGGAATGTAGTATTCCCCAAGATATTGTCATATGTTTTATAAGATCTTTTTTATTAATATTTTTGTCAATAACCATGTTTTATCTTTATTTAATTTAAAGCCCGACAAATTCCCAAAATTTTCCAGTTCTTGTACCAAAAATTTAATGCTTTTTAATGGGTATTCCCAAACAATAACTAGGTCATCAGCAAAGACTTTCAATTGAATCTCATAACTCTTGACTCTTCTCCCTCTGATTTCCAAATTTTCTCTTATGGCATTCAAAAGAAATTCCAAAATCAAAATAAATAACAGAAGAGACAGTGGGCAACACTGTCTTGTTCCTTTATCTATATTTAGTTCTGGTGATCTTACCCCATTAATTGAGAGATGTGCTCTTTGGGTTCCATAAATGCATTTATATTTCCTAAAAAGTTATCCCCAATTCCCATGCTCTTTAAAGTTTCTAACAATAAAAGGCAGTTTACATTGTCAAATTCTTTTTCATTATTGACAAAGATTAACAATATTTTTTTTTATCCTTATTTAGTTCATAATGCTCCAATAATTTTAAAATTGTTCTTGTGTTATTTCTTATATACCTCTTAGGGATAAATCCATTCTGGTCTCCATTAATTACATTTACTAAAATATTTTTAAATCCCAACAACTCAGTTTGAAAACATCAATGATCCTATATTTTGAAAAGGCATCTTTCCTGTACTTTTATAGAGATACAGTTGCTGTATCTCTATAAATACATTAGCAAAATACAGAAGGAAGGAAGGAAGGAAGGAAGGAAGGAAGGAAGGAAGGAAGGAAGGAGATTTCTCCCACCAACTCCTATCCCTACCACGTACATCCAGAGAAGTAGTCCCTGAAGAATATTGTGGGCTCAAGTACTTCTGAACTGATGTTGGAAATTCATTAAATTTTGCTTAGAAATAAGTCAATCCCCCCCCCAAAAAAAACCCAGAAAATAGCTGAGCATATCCAAGCCAAGCTGCCTAGAGCTTGGACAGATTTACCAGTCACATCAAATATCATTTAAAAGCTCCTGAGAATATCCTACAGCCAGGGATACTGGGTTGGGTAATCCCCAGAGACCAGACTTCTGGATGGCCTAGGTCTTTGAGGGCTTTGGCAATAGACAAATGAAAAGTATAACATAAATTCTGCTTTTTTGGTAGAGCAGAAATATCCATTGGAGATTATTGCAGCACTAATTAAATGATCTACCTGAGCCAGCTTAAAATTTAAAATGGATAGTATCCCAATATTATCACAAAGATTTTGTCACCAAAATCACTGTCCAGATACAGCCTAGGCCCATCCCTGCTCCAAGGGCTGCTCAGCACGGCTTTCTTTGAAACTGGGAGTTTTCTGTCTTAAGGAAATGGTTACCGGAGCAGCCCTGGGCTGGACCTAGGCAATGATTTTGGTGGCTAAATTCTTGTGATAAGATCAGGATGCCACCCATTTTAAATTTTAAGCTGGCTCAGGTAAACTTGTTTAATTAGTGCTGCAATAATCTCCATCTATAATGTCTGTTGCTCAGTTTTGAAAGGGGGAACAAATCATTTATTCTGGGTGTAGTGCTACCTTTCAGTGGTCCTGGATGGGAGGGTAGTCACCTTTGGACCTTCCATAGACTGTACTTTCTCAAGCTAGTGAAATTGGAAATTAAAAGATCACGACTTTTATGGGTTATTTTTAAAACTATGTTGAATAAAGCAATGCATGTTGAGTTCATGTGCTTTGTTTTGTAGACAAATCATGTTTCCTGGAAGCTCTGTTTCTGTTAGATTTCTAGGGTTTGGGGGAGGAAATTGCATTCTAGGAGTTTCAAAAAAAGGATTGGGTTTGAATGCAATCTATGGGCCACATGCTGTTCAGTTTATCACAGCCCTATATCCTTCCTACTATCAGATAACCAATATAACAATGTAAACTACATAAGCCATATAAACAGTGCTACCCTTCCAAATTCTGAACTTTAAAGTCGTCTCACATGGATCCAGACATGTGCATTTCTAAATCACCTTTGTTTGCTAAAATATGAAATATCAGAGTAACCAATTCATCAAATATTTATTGCACATCTTAACCTCTGCTGATCTAAGCAAGCCAGTTGTTCTTATGACTTTTAAACAATGTATTAGTACATTTCTAATCTATATGGTTTTACTTTTCAGACTGCACTCTGTTATTGATCATAATGCATTATCTACACAATGGAAACTGCTAAGCATATTCCATCTCTGATGCTAGAGCTAAATAATTCAGAAACTAATTAGATTTTTATTTTTCTTCCATAAAAGTTTGCCTTTTCTTTGAGAATGTTTTACATAGCATGAGTATAATATAGTACACCAGTTTACATATTTCCTTTGATTAATGTGTACATTACTTACCTGTTACATTCAACTGTTATACAATCACACATTCCATTTTTCTTCCTCCCAGCCTTTTTTATTTTGAATGCTGTTGCAGTGCAATGAAACAGATGGATTCTCATACAAAGACTGGAACTAAGTAGCTAGAAATAATGAGCTATTTATAGTTTCTTTCTTTTTTAATAACTAAGGTAGGGGTGAGTAACTGCATTGGGATAAGGAATAGTTTTTCCCCCTGCTGCCCCCCTCCCAGGCAGAAACCTCTCACTGCAAAACCAAATCCCTGTTTTCATCAGAACAGTGACAGGAAGCAGCATCCTTTCACTTCACTATTTGAGAGTGACTACAGAAGAAAATATAGATATATAGGGATGAGTGGGTAGGTGGGTTCTGAAGTGCTTATAGGGATGGTTGGAGGTATTTTGTGCATGTTCATATATTTGACGAAGCTTTCTGAGAGGTTTGGGGGCGAAAGCTGTTCAAAAATTTTATATTTTTAAAAAATGTGGGTTAGGGGCTTCAGGAGCTACAAATGTAGGACCATGTGTGACCCATGGACTGTACTTTAGCCTGGCCTTTCACACACACATTACAACACCAGCTAACTACCTAGCGTCATGCAAGATGTCTTGGCCAGTTCATCACAATTTCTTTTTGGTTTCAATGCTACATCCAACTACTCATTCATATGGTTATATGCTCACCTTGGCTTTAGGCAACATCCTTCCACTTGCCTTGTCCCCCAACGTCCTCCATAAAAGCTAAACTTGTCACCTTATCACTACACCTGCATTCCTATGGACATTCTTGCATCCTGGACTTTCCACACTAACCCATGAATTTAAGGAATCTCAAGTCTACAAAAGCTCATGCTACCAACTTCTCTCTTTTTT
>JAIPUX010001880.1:99868569-99888146 GCA_020142125.1 Phrynosoma platyrhinos | reverse complement strand
TATTCTCTGGAGCAGCAGAAAACAAGCTAGCTCCCTCCTAAATATGACTTCCCTCCAAATACTGGAACAGGGCATCTCTTAACCATCTCTTCTTCAAGCTAAACATACCCAGTTCCCTAAGTCATTCCCCATAGGACATGGCTTCCAGACCCTTCACCATTTTAGTCAGCCTTCTCTGGACATGCTCCAGTTTCTCAACATACTTTTTGAATTGTGGTTCCCAGAATTGGACACAGCATTCCAGGTGGGGCCTGACCAAAGCAGAATACAATGGCATTATTACTTCCCTTGATCTAGACACTTTACTTCTATTGATGCAGCCTAAAATCACATTGGCCTTTTTAGCTACCACATCGCACTGTTGACTCATGTTCTAGAATCATGTTGTTGGCATGATCGTTGTTGGCATGTTGTATAATTCTAACTTTTGTGCTGAGTTGTATATCTTTGCCTTTTAGAATCTTTTCTAAAGATTCTTTCACAACCACCCTCCCTATAATTAATCTTCTTCTGATTTCCTGACTGCAGTCCCCATTTCTATCAATATTTGATCCCAGGTATGGGAATTCTTTTACTATTTCTATTTCTTTATTGTATAGGTTGAAATTGTGAAGTTCCTTGGTGGTCATTATTTTTGTTTTCTTTATGTTCAACATTCAGCCTGCCTTTGCACTTTAGCAAAAAATTAATTTTAAAACCTGCATTAAGAAAAGCTATATTGGGAGAAATTATTTACATACATATGTATTTTGGGAGGAACAGTATGATAATAAATGCATAACATTTTTTTAAAAAACAAAAACAAAAAACCTTCAAGCCAACGTGAAAAATTGGATGGAATAAACTTGAGTTTCAAGGAATGTGGATGTAGCAGAAAGTACACCTGGCAGATTCTTTCATATATCTTTGATGCTAAACTCTGGTTCAACCAACATTTAATACAAACATTGATTTTCATCCTGAGGAAAAACTTCTGAAGAACTGCAAGTGTCAAGACTCTCAGGAAGATTAACATTATTTTAAAAATGAAATTCAAATGTATGCATCTGGAGTTCACCTTTCTGCATTTCGAGACTAAGTTCTAGAGATATCTTATCAATCAGTTATAGCATTGAGGATTAAAGTGGTGGCATGTATCTACCTCCACAACACATGACTTCACATTTTTTTTTTGTTCAGGAAATCTGCATACACTTCATACAGCTAGTAAGATGTGGGCTAGACAATGCAACTGCTAGGTGGATTTGTAACTGGTTGACTAGCTGAACTCAAAGCAATGGCTCCTCTTCATCTTGTCCTGAGCCCAGTGGTATTTAACATCTTTATTAGTTACTTGGATGAAAGAATAGAGGGCATGCTTATCAAATTTGCAGATGACACCACATTAGGAGAAGTAGCTAATACTCCATAGGAGAGGATCAAAATTCAAAATGACCTTAATAGATTAGACAGCTGGGCAAAAACTAACAAAATGAATTTCAACAGGGAGAAATGTAATAATAATAATAATAATAATAATAATAATAATAATAATAATAATAATAATTTATTTATACCCTGCCCCTCTGTTAAAAACAATTAGGGCAGCTTACAACAGTTAAAATTACATCAAATTATAAGCTAAAAAACCCCAAACCCCACCCTCCCTATTAAAAGTAAAGTACTGCACTTAGGCAGAAAAAATGAAATGCACAGATATAGGATGAGGAACACCTGGCTTAACAAGACTACATGTGAATGGGATCTAGGAGTCATAGAAGACCACAAATTAAACATGAGTCAACAATGTGATGCAGCAGCTTAAAAGACCAATGCGAGTCTAGTCTGCATCAATAGAAGTATAGTGTCTAGATTGAGGGAGGTAATAGTACCACTCTATTCTGCCTTGGTCAGACCTCCACTGGAATACTGTCTCCAGTTTTGGGCACCACAATTCAAAAAGGGTGTTGAGAAGCTGGAGCATGTCCAGAGGAGGGCAAACAAAATGGTGAAGGGTCTGGAAACCATGTGCTATAAGGAGAAAATTAGGGAAGTGGGTATGTTTAGGCTGGAGAAGAGACAGTTAAAAGGTGATATGATAGCCCTGTTTAAGTATTTGAAGGAGTGTCATATTGAGGATGGAGCAAGTTTCTTTTCTGCAGCCCCAGAGAATAGGACCCAGAGCAATGGATTTAAAATACAGGAAAACAGATACCACCTCAAAATTAGGAAGAACATCCTGATAGTAAGAGTTGCTCAACAGTAGAACATGCTCCCTTGAAGTGTGGTGGCCTCTTCTTCTTTGGAGGTTTTTAAACAGAGGCTGGATAGCCATCTGTTGGGGGTGCTTTGATGCTGTGTTCCTACATAGCAGGGGGTTGGACTGGGTGGCCCTTGTGGTCCCTTCCAACTCTATGATTATATGATTCTACACAAATGAATTATCTTGAAGTCCCAACATACAAACAGCTTAAGAGAGGTCTGAGACTAGGAAATCCTAGATCTAACTGCACCAGCTAGAGGTAGATTTCTCATAAGCTTTGCCCTGTGTGAGATTCAATGAAGATACCCTTCCATGACTAGACACAGCACCACCCCACACCCTTATCAGTGTCAGCTGAAAATGTAAAATTGATGGAAATACAAATAATGTAGATGGAGAATTGAGATTGTTTTCCTCTGTTCTATGCATGCCACTGGATAAACAGGAGGAATTAATACTACATATAGAAAAATACACACATTTGATTGTATGCAGGTAAACAAACCATGCAAGTCCTTGAATGCATGTAGGCTGGAAGGAGGGACTAGCAATGGGGGAAAAAAGTAATTATCCAGGTTACAACCAAATGGAAATTTAATGTAGGGCCAAAACAGAGAGGCAAAAAACACCAGCTTCAAGGTGTTGTGTGGGTATGGTGTATGCACAGCGCATACCCCAATGCCACCCCAACACTGATCCCAAGCCAGCATCATGCTGTCCTGCTGAGTATACAATGGGTAGTGTCATGTCATTTCTTCATTGTAGCGTTTACAAGCCCCATACCCCAGAAACGCTGAAAACCTGCTGCTGCCACCATAGTAAAGGTGCCTTTTTCCTGGTGCAAAAAGGAGTGCCTTTCCACTGCTTCTTTTCGCACCACGAAAATGCCAGGTTGAGGGCATGGCATACAGTTGCCACAGCCCCAATCTAGCAATCAAAGGGGTGGTGTTAAGCTGCCCCTTTACAGCCATCTGTTTCAGCTTTAACTCCATATTTGCAGGCCAAATTATGAACCTTCAATGGCAAACTGAATTCTTTAGAATTTGAATTTTTCTAAATTTTGCTAAAACAGCCTGAAATATGTAAATTCTTGAAAATGATATCCAATAAGTATTACAATTGCTTTTAAAGTGTGTGTATTAGGCTAAAAGGCATCCAATTACGTAAATTGCTTGCAAAAAATAAAGTGAACTGAAGTTATACTTATGTCCTGCTGGTGGAAGTTGCATAAGCAATTGGTTGGCAACCGTGTTAACAGAATCCTGGATAGACCTTTGACTCCTCTTATGTTCTTACGTGTTTTTGGCTCTTCTTTCTTTTACTGTATTTTAGGCAAAGTTGCATGTGAATAGTAAGAGAAATGTGAAGAAAAATATATTAAAATTTTCCCATTTTGGCTTAAAAATTTCTCAGAGTTTGGGACCAGACAAATTTCTCAGACCAATTTTGAGATTGGAAAAAGGAGAAGCCAGGGGAAGCCACACCTTGTGGGTTTGTCCATTTCTAATAGAGAAAGAAGACATGTCCCCAGTCAGCTTCAGGATATACTCATTTCTGTATAAATTAATGTATGTGTAGGGTCTTGAAATCTGAATAAATAATCAGCAAGCCTATTTCAGACCTCTTTACTAATGCAGTTATAATTTTAGGCTTCAAGTTAAAGAGACCTTGTATTTATTGATCATGATGCATTATCTATATGGTGGAAACTACTAAGCAGTTTTCACCTCCTGTCATTGTTCTAAATAATTCAGAAAGTAATTTCAGTTTTACTATTCCATCAGTGCTTATCTCATTTAAAATAAGAGCACTGTAGATGTGTGTTTTAAAACTCTGGCTGTACAAATGACCCAGCAGTATATAAGAAGAAAGCACTTTTTATAAAATCTTTATGTTTCATAATGCAGATGCTTTTTATCTTGCTGTCTCCATTACATCATAAGAATCATTAGATATCTTCATTATTCTGCACATTGATTAGTTTAAGAAATAATGGATGTAATATGAAAACAATGTGCTTTGAAAATGCAGTACGTACAATTCAGGTGGTACAGAAAACAGTTAATCGCCTTGCTCCCCAATACTAAACTTGCACGTAATTACCTTGGAGGCTCTGGATGGCTATTAAGTTCTTCAGTCACAGTCAAAAGAGTGTTGCAATTTATTACGATTGCAACTACTAGTTAACTTTTCTTTAGAGCCTGGAAGGAAGGCCAAAATGACATTGCCCTTGCTCGACCTACATTTACAGAATGGGGCATACAGTATATGGTTGCTCACATGACAGTGCTGTTCTCAGCCACATAAATGTTAATGACAATTATTCATTAACATAAGTGGTACTTCCTCATTGCTCACTATGGTACACAACACTTGCCTTCAGTGAGTTTCATACGTGGGGATGGGAACCACATACACACCCAGGACTCTAACTTTTATCACAACTTTTAAGGAAGTAGGATGACAACAAGCTGTAAATGAACAATTTCTTGATTTCTTAGTCAAATTTAACATAGGCTGTTTCTCTTCTACCTACTTCTAGACTAGCATTGGGGATCATTATCAAGCATCAGTCAATAGGCACATCACAACAGGGGAAGTACTATAAACCTCTAGTGGCATAATTATGGTATTATCACCACACCACCCTGAACACATCCAATTTTATCTGATTCCAGAAATTAAGCAGAGCTGAGCCTGATAAGTAACAGGATGGAAGACCATCAAGTAATACTACCAGTCATCTTCAGATTAGACAATGATTTTTTTTCTCCTGGAGAACATTTGATGAGTCAACAATACTGGGTTAAAAGAACATATTACAAAGCCTGATACATGGCATATTAACTCCTATAATTTTATTCTTTTTATCAGTTTAATTACATAAGTGGATGAGCAGTGACAAGAGCAAGAAGCAATTTCAGTAGTCTCTGCTTATTCTTTTCCTGAGAGAAAATATGTAGAATGAACACAGAACATGAGAACTGAATAAAGCAGTGACAAATATGAAGAGGAGATGGGACTAGCTCCTGAAGGCATCTTACCTAAGGAACCTAAAATTAGCTGGAACTTATCTTGTTTGTAATTTTAAAAAGCCCTGTGATGTACTTATTCAGCCTGTTTGTTTCTGACATATTGATGATTATATCAATAATAATGCAAGGAGATCGAATGTAGACAGGTTTTCACAGTATTGTCTTCAGTCTCTCTGAGCTATCTAGCTTGCTAGAGGGGGGAAATGAGAACAGTTTATTCAAGGAAAGATTTTGGTCTGCATTTTTAAGTAAAGTGACCTCATTCATACTTCCTGGACATACATACAGGTTGGAATGCAATATTTTTCACTGAAACATCTGCAAATTTTGCCGTGCAATTTTCCACTGCACACAGAGATATATACATTTGTATATCATTCTATGTACAGCTGAGAACTATAACACACAATTTGCAGATGGAGTTAGCTTAAAATATAACTATATTCTAAGCTATATTTTTTGGGGAGCTCTATCCAAATGTAAATTTTAGAGAGAAATATCTATAATTTGCATGCAATTTGCTTTAAAAAACACCATAGAAAACAGAACAGACATATGATGGAAAATATGCATAATGTCACAATATAATAATATGAATAAAATAATATTTTAAATGAAAAAAAGAAGGTAAGAAAGTATATATAACTGACGCAGGCAGGGGTAAATCTGTCCAGATAGACAGACAAATAGATAGATAGATATTCTTCATACCAACTTCTGGTTGGGATGGCATCCGTTTGAGAAGTTTCTCAGGCAGCCTCTGAGGGACAACTCAGGTAGTGTGGTTTAGATCATCTGGAAAGAAGACAATCTTGGGATCTAACAATATCTCCATGGTATAGGGGATTCGGATGACCTTATTGTGGGTCTGGATTCTGACTTGAAAGCCCCCAAATCCCTGCTGGCGAAGGATTCCCAAGGAGGTAGAAGGGCTAGAGCCAGAAGGACTGAAGAGAGACATGACCACGTTACCAAGATACTCTGTTAGGAAGACGGAGATGCTACCAATTAAATATTCCAACATGCAGAGTAAGTGGTACTCTATTATAGAATAAAAATTAAGATCTAACCAGGTCTGGACAGTGTTTTGGTTGACCATCTTCAAACATAACATCCCACGTAGACCATAAAACCAAAGTGGACAGATATCTTGTTGATTTTGTAGCCTATAAAAGTATAGAGAGTGACTTTGGGACTCTGGTCCACATCTTATTGCCCTCTCTTTTGGAGATATTGGTGGCTCATGGACAATTATCCTTAAATTACAAACTCTTTAAACTCACAGTTGGAGACTCTATAAATATAAATATAGATAATTAATAGTGAGCCACGTTTGGAAATAACAACGTAAGGTTGATCCAAACAAGTTGGAAAGGACTAAACCAGGGGTAGGCAACCTTTCCCCTTTAAGGGCTGAGGGACTTCAGCTCCCAGAATTCCAGGAGCTATTGGCCAACATGAAACTATTGTCCAACATGGCTGAGACTTCTGGGAGCTGAAGTCCCTCGACCCTTAAAGGGAAAAGGTTGCCTACCCCTGGACTAAACTAATCTGCAGTTGGTGATTTTGAGCTGGCTTTAAAGTAAAAAGTTAAGGCTTTGACCGAAAGAGAAGATTTATAAGTAAAAGTGCTATAGTAGCAGTGAAGAAAGAGTTAACTCACCTAGTTGGTCTTGGTGGAGGAGAGAAGTATTGAAAAACGAAGATTGGAGTGACCTTGGGAATGAGATAAGAGTGGAAAAGGAGGAGAGTCTTGGTTTTTTTTCCCTTTTCTCAGATGGAGGCATGTCTGGGAGGGGGAGGATGTGTGCAGAGATGGAGGCGTGTCTGGGAGGGGGAAGATGTGTGACAACTGACATATGATACCAATGGAAGAGCGAGTGGAGCATTCAAGAAGTTGCTCTAGGAATCAGCTGAAGACTCACTGATATTATTGATGCTCTAGGATTTGAAGATAGAGACCTGGAAATACTTCTGAGCAGAGAGTGACAGAGTTAGGAAACTATAGAACATTTCTGGCCAAATGGTATAGAGAATCTCTTCAGTTTGGGTTTTATTGTCTGCTTTACTATGAAACAGAAAGAGCATTTCGGATTCAGCTCCCAACTGAATGCTACCAAGAGGACCAACTGATAATTTAATAGATATCTAAATTAACTTTTTGTTGGTAATGTTAATCCAATTGGGGATAAAATTAAAGATTAACTGTGGGGGAAGGAGAACTTAAAGGGAAAATATATAGAATTCTAATATAGACTTTTTTTTTTCTTTGCAATAGTATACTGTTCTTTCAGTACTTAGAAACTCAAATTGGGGAACATATAGTGAAGTAAATGAAACTATTGTGTTTTTCTGTGTGGTATTGTATTGGTTTAGATCTAATTGACAATTATTGTGTCTCTTTGATAACCTCCCCAGAATTTGACTAAAGTGATTAAGCTACTTGGACTTATTGATTGAATAATTAGAAACTTAAAACAATAAAAAGTAAATTAATTGTATAACAGAGGACAATTATAGTATATTAGGCATTAAACATTTAATTTTTGGATTCTCTGACTCAATCAGAAGGGTATTACATGTATATATATATATATATAGAGAGAGAGAGAGAGAGAGAGAGAGAGAATTGTAAAAATAAAACAAAGCATTAGTGTGGAAAAAACTGGAATTAGGCTTGTGAAATAATATTAATATAATAAAGCTCTAAATTGGTGCTTAATATTTAATATTACATGTAAATAAAAATATAAACAAATAAATAAATTACTTAGGAAAAATTTCTTTATAATATATATATATAGATAGATAGATAGATAGATATAATATTTATATATATGGAGATGATGTCAAGGAACCAAGCAGCTAAATCACAAAGCCAATCACAACTCCCCCAGAGGCCATCCACTGAACAACCTAGAATGATAGAATCGAGTATAAATATTGTCAAGGAGATTAAGAAACAAAGATTGGAGATCTGTCAGGAAATGAAGGAATTCAAGGTGGAAATATGTCAGGACATTAGAAACAAACTTCAAGAGATTAACTAAACTATAGGAAAAAATTCAGGGGAATTGTCTCTGGCAAATAAAAGAATAGAAAATTTAGAAAACAGAAGCGATAGGAGGAATTAGAAGAAGTGAGGAAAGATAGAGAAAGAGATTTGGATGATAAAGTGGGCTGGGATCAGAAACTCAGAGAAAAATGTGTAAAGATTCAGAGACTACCAGAGAATAAAAATGAAGATTTGTTGGAATTAATAAATTTTGAATTGGCAAAATTTCTGGGCAACAATGAATCTCAATTCCAATTTGAAATTGATAGGGTATTTCAACTGAATTCCTGGGTAGCTAAGCAAAATAATTTTCCCAGGGATGTAGTTATCTATTTTGTCCATAGACAGATTCGGGACTTACTCCTCAAAGTTCATAATGAATCTCCTTTACAAATTGAGGGATGTCAGATGCAAATTCCGAAAGATGTCCCAACAAGATTGTTGTGAAAAAGAAAAGAATATGCATTTTTGACAACGTTTCTGAGAAAAGAGGGGATTCTATATAGATGGGGAACCCCAGAAGGTTTAACCTTCTGGTATAGAAAAAGAAGAATAGTAATTAAAACAGTTGAGGACACAAGGAGATTTTGGGATAGAGAAGAGAATAGGAGGAAAGCCAAAGAGAAAGACCATAGTAGAGAAAGTACTCCACCACCAGAAAGAAAAGTGACTGAAAAAGGAAAAGTAAGAAACCAAGATAGAGTGAGAAAGGAGAATACCATGAAAAGAGATTTACAGGATGAAGGGACCAATCAGGTGCAGAATTGGAGATACAGGTTAGAGTTAGATAGATCAGAAGAAGAGCTATTGGATGATATTAATGATTTTCAACAAACTAGAGAAGAGGAAGTCTCTGAAGAGGGAAAAGATATAGAAGAGAGTTGTTAGATTTAAGACACAGTGTAAATAGTTCAACAATTAGTTGAAGTATATAGTAGATTGAATAAGACAGTGTATAAAGTACCTTGATTTGTATTATAAGATTATTAAATGGAAAATATAAAAATTGTATTTTAGAATGTAAAAGGTTTGAATACTCCACAGAAAAGGAGAAAAATTAATCACTACCTTCAGAAGTTCAAAGCAGATATATATTGTTTCCAAGAAACACATATTAGATCTAAAGATGTTAAATATTTGAAAAACTAAAAGTTGGGAGAAGAACATGTGGCCACTGTGAGAAATAAGGAAAAAAGGGGTAGTGTTATATATAAAACCAAGATTCAATCCTAAATAATTATATGTTGATAAAAATGGATATTTTGTGATTGTTGAAATTAATTGTAAGGGAGAGAAATGGCTATTAGTTGGTTTATATGCACCATTGACAAATAAAGGAAATTTTATGAGCATTTGCATAGTAAATTAGAATCATGGAACAACGAATGATTATCATGTTGGGAGACTGGAATGGGGTCATTGACCTGCAACTTGACAGAAGCTCACAAAAAAAGATAAAAAACACAAGGTAAACTGCCAAAGAGCTTCTTTGAGATGCAGGATAGACTATCCCTAAAACATATGTGGAGGATTTTATATAACAACACAAAAGATTATACATTTTTCTCGCATACTCAAAACTCTTGGTCGAGAATTGATATGTTTAGGATCTCGACTATACTATGTAAAAAAGTATATAAAATTGATATACTCCCAGCAGTATGGTCTGACCATAATCCATTAATTATGAGAATCAAAAATGGGCCAAAAGAATTTAAGTGGCATCTAAACCCCAATACATTAAAAAATGAAAATGCAATACTTGAAGCGAAAAAAGAACTGCAAACATTTTTTCAACAAAATTTGAACAAAGAAACATCCATTAATGTGGTTTGGGATAATTCAAAGGCATACATGAGAGGCTTCTTCTTTAAAAAGGGTACAGAAATCAAGAGAAAGAGAGAATATCAAATAAAGAAATTGGAACATGAGGTTAAAATAAAAAAGGATGAACTGAAAAGGAAACCAGAAAATTGGGTATTAAAAAATGATTTGCAAAGCCTGAGAAAACAAATATGTATTTTGTCAGCAGAAGAAATTCCAAAGAAAATCAAATATCTGAGATAAAGAGTTTTTGAATTTTCTAATAAATCAAGTAAATTTTTAGCTTATAAACTAAGGAGAGAACAAGAAAAAAAGACCATTGTAGAACTCAAAGAAGGGAGTAAGACTTTCTCCACACAGGATCATATTAAAAGAATATTTCTTGATTATTATACCAATTTATATAAGAAAGAACAACAAGATGAGAACAAAATGATAAAAATTAAACAATATTTAAACCAACAAAAACTACCAATAATAACAAAGGATCATAAAGAAAAACTTAACAAAAAAATTACCT
Source organism: Phrynosoma platyrhinos (assembly GCA_020142125.1). Taxonomy (NCBI): domain Eukaryota; kingdom Metazoa; phylum Chordata; class Lepidosauria; order Squamata; family Phrynosomatidae; genus Phrynosoma; species Phrynosoma platyrhinos. Next base: position 99,877,470 of record JAIPUX010001880.1, on the reverse strand, counting down.
TTCAATAATTACTTGGTACCATAGCTCTAATGAAAAGTGGCAAATCACCAGGCCCAGATGGTTTTACTGCTGAATATTATAAAAGCTTTTTGGATTAATTGGCGGTTCTCATCCTAGAAACGATGAATGCATTATTAGATTAGAAAATCCCTGCTTCATGGTCACAAGCTAACATATCATTAATTCCAAAAGAAAAGAAAGATAGATCCAATCCCAAAAATTACAGACCAATTTTGTTACTAAATTGTGATTATAAGATCTTCATAAATATAATGGCAAATAGACTAAAAGAATGGTTAAATATTTGGATAAATAAAGATCAGGCAGGATTCCTCCCTGGAAGAAGAATTAAAGACAACACCAGGAATTTATTAAATTGAATTGAATATCATAATAAAAACATCAATAAGAAAGTGGTGACTTTTTAATGATATCGTAAAAGCATTTGATAGCTTAAATTGGGTATTTATGAAAAGTATTCTGGAGAAATTAGAGATTGGTCAAAATTTTAAGAAGTGGATAGACATGATTTAGGAAGATCAAGAGGCCAAAATATCGGTGAATGGAGAATTAACTAAAAGTTTTAAAATTCAAAAAGGTGTGAGGCAAGGGTGTCCTTTATCCCTGTTATTATTCATTATGTGTTTCAAGACTCTATTGGAAAAGATAAGAGACAATTCCCAGATACAAGGAGTGTAAATCGAAAACAAGGAATTTAAACTCAAGGCTTTGGCCGATGACCTAATGGTATCACTAGCAAACCCAATAGAAGGATTAGACAAATTAGTAGCAACATTGAATGAGTATGAGAAATTGATGAGGTTAAAAGTAAATAAAGAAAAAAATGACAATGTTATTGATGAATATCTCCAAAGAAGAAAAAGAAGAATTTAAGGTTAAATCAAAATTCCAGGGGAAAAAAATTGGGAATTAAATTTATGGCAAAAAATTCAGAATTATTTAAAAATAATTACAAGAAAAATGGAAAGAAATAAAGATTAACTTAAATAGATGGGAAAATTTAAACCTTTCATTGATGGGCAAAATTGCAACAATTAAAATGAACATATTACCGAAAATGTTATATTTATTCTAAAATATCCCTATCATGATAAGCGATACATCTTTTTATAAATGGCATAGTGACCTATCTAAATTTATTTGGGGTGGCAAGAAACCTAGAATAAAGATGAAACTACTACAAGATGCTGTAGATAGAGGGGGAATGGGTTTGCTTGACCTGAAACTATATTACTACGCATGTAGCTTATATTGGATATTAGATTGGATAAATCTCGATAATGAAAAAAAAATTTGGAAGGTTTCAAAAATGCCTTTAGCTGGCATGGCTATTTAGTTTATAACAGAATCACAAATCATAAGGATTTTAACAATCACTATTTAAGAAGAGCCCTATTGAGGGTATGGTGTAAAGTTAAATCCAAATGGGATGATAAGATACCTCTGTGGATGGTGGTAAATGAAGTAGTTTTAAGAGAAAATAAATTAGGGAAAAATAATTGTCTGACTTACAGAGATTTATTGTTAAAAAATAGACAAGACCAGGAGATAAAATCACAGGAACAACTGAATTTAGAAGCTTACAATTGTAATTGGTTTGCCTACAGACAAATTAGAGAATGTTTTCTGATTGATAAAAAACTTAAATCAATTGGCATGATGTATAGAGAATTTGAAGACATAATAGAGTCACAAGATAATCATAAAATAGTGAAACTATATAAAATGTTGTTAAAATTAGAACTGGAAGGAGACTTAATCAACCACAAATGGTAAAATGGGCCCAAGATTTAAAATGTAATATTGAATCAGATCAGTGGGAGAGATGATGGAAAACAAGAATAAAATATACTTTAAATTCAGATATCAAAGAAAATTTCTATAAGATGCAATTCCGATGGTATCTTACCCTGAACAGATTGGCTAAAATGAGAAGTAATTACTCAAACAAATGTTGGAAATGTGAGAAAAAATAGGCACATTCTACCTTTTGTGGTGGGGGTGTAAAATAGTAAGAAAATTTTAGTAGCAAATATACAAAGAAATCAGTAAGATATTTAAGATTAAAATGTGCTTGGACCCACAATTATATCTTTTGGGGATAGTAAGAGAGGAAAATCTGGAAAGACATTATGGTAAATTAGTTTTTTATTTAATATCAGCTGCAGCTAAATTGAAAACCAGAGAAATTCCGAGTATTCATGAATGGAGATATAAAATTGTAGACATAATGGAACTGGAAAAAATAATGTTGATAATGAAAAGAAGGGACAAAGCAACTTTTAAACATGATTGGAAACCTTTGATGGACTACTGGAAGGCAGAAGAGTGATTTCATTTTGTAATTGACTTGGATTGAGAAGGCACGAATAAATATACTGTGATAATAACTTTAAAATTGCAAATATGAATAGAGTTACACGTTAGAATTAAGAATAGAAACATGATAATCAAGTTATAATGTGAGATGTTAGATTGATTAGGATTTAATAAATGAAGTGTAATTTAATTGGGCAGATTAGCAAGCACTGTTCAGTAAGGAAGTCTTTTTAAAGTTATTTTATGTTGAGTTCAATGATTTGTTATATTTAGATGGATTACGTATGCAATATTTGTTTGTGTTCGTTGTTTGTTTGCATTTATTGTTTGTATTTTGCTTGTTTGTTTTTAATCAATAAAATTTATTATTTTTTTAAAAAAGATATTCTTCATACCAAACATTGCCTTACTAAACAGTAATAATGTAGTATCCAGGATAATGTATTTCATTGAGAATAATGTGCTTGTTTATTTTTGTTTTGTTTAGTTTAATTATGTTAAAATCAAAATTCATACAGTCTCTTATTTCCAAAGGAAGCTACAACAACATAACAATTTGGTTACTCTGCACAGTCATCGTAATAGCACAGCATAGTTTTTTGAATTTTAGACATAGCCAATGAAAAGAAAAACCATAAACTTTTTCTAATTGTGATGCAATCCAGATAATCCCTTAGTGTTTAAAAGTAACGATCCAATTCCACCATTTCTTTGTTTTCCCCCATTTCATACAGAATTGTTGGTCCAATTTACCATTAATCATCATTGTTAATTTGTCCATTATCATCAGATCATTTACTTTTGATATCCACTCCTCCAGTAAATACTCATTTTTCATTTTTCAATATTTAGCAAATATTATACGAGCCACTGTGATCATATATAAAACAACAATTTTATCCTTACTTACTTTTCTTTTTAATTTCTTAGTTATATTCAACAAGAATAGTTTTTGATTCATCTCAAAGCAAAACTGACATTTATCTTGTATTTTTTTTTATGGATCATTTTCCAAAATTCTGCTGCTACCTTGCACTTCCACCACATATGAAATAGGTTGGCATTGTTTTGATTGCATTTCCAGCATTTGCTTTCATTATTTTTTTTAACTTGGCCAATTTTTGGGAAGATATATGCCATCTGTGAAGCATTTTATAGTAATTTTATTTTAAGTATGCACTTTTTGTAAATTTTAAATTTTTTGACCATACTTCTTCCCAGGTATTTTCCCCCGTATCCTGCATCCATTTTATCATGCACTCTTTGTCTTTTCTTTTAATTCAATGTCTAACAATATCTTATATAAGCACGATATCATATGTTTTTTCCCTTTATCCAGAATTTTTTAAAAAATATTTTTTTCAGGTTCTATTCCCATTAAATGTTTGTCTTTTTAAAATCTTTCTTTTATTTTCAGATACTCTAGCAATTTTATTTCTGTTCCTTCTTTTTGACATTTCTTTAATGTTTTCATATTTTCTCCTTTTTCTGTTTTAGTTAGAATGACTTTGTAGGTAAGCCACTTTCCTTTATAAAGTTTTTTGTGTTTTGTGAAAAGCTTCCTTTTTTTAAAAAAAAAAATTATTGGTACATTTAAAACACAGCTAAGAAGTACAAAATAAAAAGAGTGTACAGAACTCTGCCATCTACTTATTCCTGGGATGCCACAGCGTTGCACCAGCACAAAAATGATACCATACAACTCCACATGGGTGATAAATTGGCCACAACTTTATTTATCTGTACAGGGTCATAAACAAGTTTGTTAACAATTCCGAATTAACCATAATTTACCCTGTTCATGACACACGTATCCATGTACATAAGGAATTCACTGACAAGGTAAATCAAGCCCTTTACAACATGTGTCAATAACAGTAAATTCCAATTAAATGTAAAACCAAATAAATCCTCTCCCCTCAACCTGAAATGACGTCATAGCTTATCCCCATGACGTAACCTATCTATGACGTCCTCAACTTATTTGGTGACATCATAGGAAAAATTTATCCATACTCTTCATCCTGATTAAATTGATCCAAATTTGGTAATTCTGATTAACTGAATTATCCCCGGGAGGGGGGGTGTACCTGCCTGCCAAAGGTTGTACCTCCCTTGCTTGAAAACATCCATAACAAGACCCTGACCCTGTGACAAATAAGCCTAAACTTGAACCTCAATGTAAATAATTGTGAACAAATAACAATTGCTTATAACTATAAATACAAGCAGACCCTGTATTATTCCCAGGGAGGGTGAAAAACCCAGGTCACAATAACACTGGGAAAAAATTCCCTCCCGGTCCCCAAAGGTGACCAGCCGCAGCCTGAGAATAATTAATCCGGCAGCTATTAACAAAGGGCAGGTGGGTTGGGTCACTTGCTAGCTATTCAGAAATTGCTGCTGCCTCATGGCAGCCAGGGGGCTTTATAGCCCCCAAGTCTCGCTGGTAATCTCGCGAGATGCAAGATTACCAGCAAGTGGGGATTCTAGAAGATCCCCTCCCCAATTGGCTGGGTGGTGGAGGAAGGGGCAAGACTTCCTCCCACCCTGTCAATAAGGCGTCCGGCATCATTTTCAAAGGCCAGTTCAACAGGTAAACCCTCCCAACATGTGGGGGGGGTTCTTTGCACTGGCACAAAAATGACACCATACACCTCTGCATGGGTGATAAATTGGCCACAACTTTATTTATCTGTACAGGGTCATAAACAAGTTCGTTAACAATTCTGAATTAACCATAATTTACCCTGTTCATGACACATGTATCCACATACATAAGAAATTCGCTGACAAGGTAAATCAAGCCCTTTACAACATGTATCAATAACAGCAAGTTCCAATTAAATGTACAACCAAATAAATCATCTCCCCCCAACCGGAAATGATGTCATAGCTTATCCCCATGACGTAACCTATCTATGATGTCCTCAACTTATTTGGTGATGTCATAGGAACATTTTAACCCAACTAACACATACTCTTCATCCTGATTAAATTGATCCAAATTTGGTAATTCCGATTAACTAAATTATCTGCGTGGGGTGTCCCTGCCCGCCACAGGAGGGGGTCAGCCTAGCTTGGCATCCCCTCCCCCTCCAGGATAGCTCATCCCAAATGATGAGTAATGGACTCCAAGTATACGTCAGAACCCATAGGGGAGAGATGGACCCCGTCACCCCTGTACAGATGTGGCTTATCAGCCTGAATTTCATTATGCTCCACAATCAAAATCCAAGCATTCCCAAACTTCTTAGCAACAGTCCTATTCAGCCAATGCCGAGCTGCATTGATCGAAGAGTTCTTCTTTGCTCCTATCCAAGCATGGTGTCCACATTATCATGGATTGTGGGAACTTGGTCCACATTACCATGGATTGTGGGAAGCTTTCCTTGATGTCCTGCATGTCATTTAATATCTGTGTAGCCAAATTACAAGACGGAGTTTGAACCAAGTCATTTTTGCCCAAGTGCACTGGAAGAATCTTGGGTGGTGAAAAGGTTGCTGAAAGCTCGATGATGCATAGCAGAAGAACTCCCCACAGCATGCTTCTTCTCCTGAACCAGCGCCCCCTCCAGATCTCTTGAATCCCTAGGTTTTGATTGTGACATAATTGCAGGACATGGCATTCGGCCTAAAACACAAGGCTGTGCCCAAGGATTCAAACATCTCCAAGATCATTGCCTGCTTAAAATGGAAAAAATGTAAGTTAAGCAAACCAAACAACTATTATGAATAACCATTTCAATTCCTAACTGTGTTGCTAAGGGTGAATGTATGACTTGAAGGCCCTAGACCACCAATGCCCAATCCTTTGGAGTGCAGCATCACTTAATCCATTAGCCACAGTGGTAGTTGCTGCCCCTATTCTGAAAGAATGTGAAGAAAATTGGGCCACTGGCAAACCTGCATGCCATAAAGCCTCCTGTAGCACCGGTCAAAATTGAAGCTGGGTTAACGGAAGGCCTGAGACATGAAGCAACAAATAGCCAGGGCCAGAGGGGTGAGGTCTGAGATAGTCAGACAAAGCAGCAACAGGACAAATCTGAACTCCTGTTGCTCTTGGCCAACTGATTAGTTTTAGAACGCCTAAAACAGATGTGAATGTCCTGGTCTACAAATAGGACATCAGACAAAAAAAGTGCCCTGCCAGTAGTATTGGAGCGGGAGCTAGGGACAACTTCGCTAATTCTAGCGGCTACAAAAAAGGCCAAAGAAAAAGCAGCCCTAAAAAGAACAACCTCCTCAGTTGAAGAACACACGTTAGGAAGGGACTGCCAGATCTGAATGAAAACTGGTCCAGTTACCGGCAAGCGATTGTCGCATGTCGCAGGAAGCTCCCTAACCCATCCCTCCAAAGCCCTATGAACTCTAAAGTCCATGGTAGGGTCCTTAACGCCCCCTTGTCTAGAATTAAAAGACAGTTCCACTAACTTCCCCCTAATTGTGACCGGGGTCAAATCTAACTGCCTAAGGTGAACAGCAAAATGCAACACCATCTCCATCCTCAAGGGCCAGACATCAACCTCTCCCACTACAGATAGAAACAGTCTAAAAGCTCACATCACAAGCTGATATGACTTGAGCGTTAATGGAGCAACAGATTGGAGAATCGCCCTGCCGATCTCTAATCTCCAAGGCTCCACAGATGTTTCAGTACCTCCAGTGGTTGAGATGCTGCCTCTGGGGCAAGTTGACGAAACCTATAAAACTGAAAATGGGAAAGGGCATCCACCAAAGGATTTAGCAAACCCAGTACATGGTGAGCCTGAAACAACACATTGTATCTCAAACACTGAGTAACCATTGCTCTAACCAATGCCATCACCCTCAAGGATTTGGAGGTTTGGGAGTTCACCACATGAACCACTGCTTGGTTGTCACACCAGAACCAAACAGTTTTATTTTCAAATTGAACTGGACACAAATGAACTGCAACCACAATAGGGAAGATTTTGAGAAAAGTGAGATCACGTATCCAACCCTTATCCACCCAGTCTTGTGGCCATCTCTCAGTTGCCCACTGACCTTTCCAATAAAGGCCAAAACCATGTGCACCAGAGGCATTGGTGTGTACTTGGTGGTCTGCCTTTAAAAGCATTTCAGACTGCCAAAAGGAGACTCCGTTAAATTGATCCAAAAATGACTCCCAAACCTTCAAATCTGCTCTTATCCCACTAGTAATCCTAATATGGTGATGTGGGGCAGAAACCCCTTTAGTAGCATGGTATAAGCGAGCACAAAATGCTCAACCAGGAATAATAACTTTACAAGCAAAATTTAACAAGCCTGTCAGGGATTGAAAATCATGAAGCATGGCCTTAGTCCTACTATTCATAAGCCTTGCCTGTTGTCTCATCACCTCAACTTTCTCTATAGGGAGGCGAGAAATTCCCTCAACTGTGTCTAACTCAATGTCCAAGAAGGTCAGACGGGTGCCAGGACCCTCCATCTTTTCCTCTGCTAAGGGAACTCTCTTCTCAGCCATCAACACCTGAAATGCTGACAAGGTATTCACACACCTCGAAGACCCAGGAGCTCCCACAAACAAGTCATCCAAATAATGAGTAATACTATGATTACCTGACTTCTTGATGGCACACCAGTGCAAAACTGTACTAAAATTTTCAAAGACAAAGCAAGAAATAGAACACCTCGTCAGCATTGCTTTCTCAAAGTAGGACATCCCTTCAAATTTAAAGCCCAATAGGTCAAAATCATCAGGGTGTACTAGCAAAAGCCTAAAAGCAGATTTTATATCACACTTAGCCAATAGGGCACCCTTACTTAAAGCCCGTACCATCTGCACTGTTGCGTTGACTGATGCTTATTTCACCCATGTCAAAGCTGGATTAATGGCATCATTAACAGATTCACTTTTTGGGTATGACAAATTGTGAATTAAACGGAACTCACTGGGTGCCTGCTTGGGTATAACATCCAAAGGCGACAATCTTAAGGTCGGCATTGGCAGGTGCTGATGGGGCCCAGATATCCTACCAGCTGCCAACTCTTTAGCCAGCTTCTCCCTGACAATCTCTGGCAAATCACTTATGGAACATGCATTAGGCACGAAGCAGTGAACCCTTGGGCCAGAATAAGGAATATGGAAACCATTTGAAAAACCCTCTAACAAATACCGAGCCGAATCCCTGTTTGGGTAAATCCGGAGCCAAGCCGCCAAAGCATCCAGCTTAATTGGTGTTGTCACTTTACCCTCCTGCTGTGGATAGCTGAGAGGAACCTCCAGTCCCTGCCTTCCTCCCCCTAAAACAGGAAGTGACTGGGTGATTACCTCTGCAGGTGTGACATTTATGCTCATACTTACAGGGCTGCCTAGTGCACTTGCCAGAGTTGAAGTCCCAGCATAAACCTGTAACTTTTTTCTCTCCCATGCTAGGCCTCGCATACTGCCCTTTCAGCGGTGTGACCATGGGCACAAACCCATTATCACACCTGCTCGAAGAGGAGGCCCCTAGCATAACATCTGCCCACAGTTTTGATTGGACATGCTGCCAAGACAAAGAGTGATCCAAGGCAGCCCTCATTCTGAATTGTTCA
>JAIPUX010001880.1:99855676-99868469 GCA_020142125.1 Phrynosoma platyrhinos | reverse complement strand
CTGATGACCAGGGCCCAGAGCACAGGTAAGTTGCTTTGTTGTGATAGGTGTCCCATTATGGAACAGGTCCCTAACTATATACAGGCCATATACTTCCCAACTTTGAAACTGGGCATATTTCTCTGGACTCTGAAAAAGAGAGTGAATAAGAAAAGACCGTAAAGGGGAAGGGTAGGGGGCCAAGAGGTGCCTCCATTTCTTCCACAAAACTCAGGAAGGGCCTTTGCAGACTGCCAGAAATAGTGCAACTTGAGTCCACTTTAACTGCCCTGACTCAGTGCTAGGGAATCATGGGAACTGTAGTTTATTGTGACACCAGAGCTCTCTGACAGAGAAGGCTCAATGTATGAGAGAGAAAAAAATACAATTTCCATGTTTCCTTAGCATTGAGCCAGGGCAAAGCAAAGCAAAGCAGCTTCATTTATATACAGCTTCATATAGCACTATGGGATGTCTAAACAGTTTACAACTGTAAGCTCATTGCCTCCCAACAGTTGGGTACTCATTTCAGCGACCTCAGAAAGATGCAGGCCCGAGTCTAGCCTGAGCCCTGGCTAGTATTGAAATTACAACCTTGTGGTTATGAGTGAATGGCTGCAGTACACACATTTAACCACTGCACCATCGGGGCTCCTGGGCAGTTAAAGTGGACTCAATTTGAACTATTTCCAGCAGTCTGCAAAGGCTTGAAGTAAGCAAAAAAAGGTTATCACAGGAGAAGAAAATGATCACAGGTAGCCGGGGATGCTATGTTGACTTCAATATCTACCCAATTTGTCAGACTATTTCTGCTAATCAGCTGGGTAATCTGATTCAGCTGAGAAGCTTCAAAGTAAAGATCAAGTTTTGGAAGTGACAACCTTCCATGTCCAGTTTTAGAATACTTGGCCTCTTTTGAGAAGCATGAGTGTTTCCCATTAAAAACTAGGGAGTCCAGTAATTTATTCCAGCATTTAAAGTATGAGTTTGGTGGTCTCAAGGGGACCGTTTGAAAGAGAAACAGTAGTTTTGGCAATATGAAAGATTTAACTAAAGCAACATTGCCCTAGAGAGAGAAATGAAGTGACCTGCAATAGGCCAATTTTGATTTAATCCATTTAATAATTGGATTATAATTGCAAGGGATAAGCTGAGAGATATCTCTCGTCATGATGACCCCTAGATACTTTACACCTGAGGGGCTGATTTATATGTGTGTTAATCCTTCCCAATAATGCTGGGTTTCAGGAGTTGCATTAAGGCAAAGCATCCTGGATTTTTCATAATTTATTTGAAACCCAGAGCCCCTGCCAAATTGTTTCAGTACTTTATCAATCTCCTGAAAGGAATCAGGTAAGTTTTTATTGTAAAGCATCAGATTGTCTGCATATAGCCCAATTTTATACATGGCCTTATCAATTTTTTATCCCTTCTCTCATGTTGTTATCACTAATCAATGTTGCAAGAGGTTCTAATGCTAATGCAAAAAGGAACAGGGACATGAGGCAACCTTGCTTAGTGCCTCTTTGCAAGGTGATGGGTGCTGAGTCCTCCTGATTTACATATATCATTGCTCAGAATCCCCAATAAAGGTCTTTAAGCACATTCACAAAGGGAATCCCAAAATTAGATTTCCTAAGTAAAGGAAACAGATAGGGCCATTCATTTTTGTTTTTATGAAGATAACTCTACTCTGGGAATTTCAGAGGCCCTTCCTTGGGATATGTTGAAAGCGGTCCTATGAGGCTTATTCATTAAAGAAGGGACCCATAAAAAACATTTACGAGAAACAAAGCGAGGGTCACTCTTGAATGAGATAACAGAATTAACACATCTGCACAAGAGATCACAAGATAAGTCTAACCTGGCACCTTTGTTTCAGAAAAAAGCTCTCTTGGAAGAGATTGATTCCTATCAAATTCAGAAAGCCACATTTCATACAAAAGCTAGGTTCTATGAGTTAGGTAATAAGAATTGTAAATTAATCACACGAATAATTAAAAAAAAAAACCTGTCATGCTACATACTTCTTCTAGGGTTGACCATAGCTTTGTAATGCTTTTTTGGGGTTGTCTAATATAATTGCTATATTGTCCACCAATAATGCTTTTATTTTGAATTGCTGGTCTCCTACTTGTAACCTTTAATTTGTTTATCCTCTCTTATTTTTCTCATTAGGATTTCTATCATCATTATGAATAGAAGTGATGAATGCAGGCAACTTGTCTTGTCCCTTTAGTTATTCTACACTTGTCCGATTTCTCTCCATTTATATCTATTTGTGCATATTGCTGAGTGTAGAAGGCATTAATCCATTTTTGGAATTCATTTCCAATATCGCTTTGTTTTAATACTCAAAAAGAACCAGTTAGCATTATCAAAAGCTTTTTCTAAGATGAGTAAGATAATACCCATTTTTTTCTCTTTATTCCATTCATAATACTCTATAATATCCACTAATAATATAATGTTGTTTTTAATTTGGTAACCTGGTAAAAAGCCTGATTGATCTTTGTGACCATCCACTGCAATAACATTTTTTTTCAATCTTTCCACTATGATTGAAGTGTATATCTTGTAAACAAGTTTCAGCAGGGATATAGGTCTATAGTTTTCAATTAGGCTTGTATCTCTAGCTTCTTTTTATATTAGTATTATTGTTGCAACACACCAGGTTTGGGAGTAGAAGCCCTCTTCAATCTCTCTTATGGTATTAGATAGCAGACATATTAATTCATCTTTAAAAGTTTTGCAATATTTGGCCGTTAGTCCATCCAGCCCTGGGATCTTATTATCTTTTAGATTCTTGATCACACTATATATTTCTTCTTTTGTTATTGTTTAAATCTTTTTTCTGTTGTTCTATAAATTTGGGAATTTGTTCATTCTTAATAAATTCTTGAATCTTTATTCTCTTATTTTCAGTTAGGTTATCTGCTTTAAATATATTTTTGAAGTATTCTGTTGATATTTGTTTGGTTTTCTTCTGATTAGTGTATTCTTTCTCCTTCTCTTTTAATTTTACTATAATTCTTCTTTCATTTTTTTTTATTTTATATGCCAGCCATTTGCCCATTTTATTAGTATTTTCAAAATATTTTTGTTTTAAATATTTTATTTTAATTGCTATTTGTTGTGTAATTTTTTGGTTTAGTTGATTCTTTAGGATTTGTAATTCTTGATATAATTTTTTTTTATCTTTCAGGGGTTTTTTAAACTCTTGTTCTTTTATCCATAACTTTTCCATAATTGCTTTTTTCTTTTTGTGGCTCTAATCATTTTTCCCTTACTTCATGTTGTATGAGTTGTCCACTTATAATAGCTTTGCTGGAGTCCCAATGGGAAGGCATTTCAGTATCTGTGTTTTCTTTAAAATAAAACTTTATGTCTTGTTTTAATCTTTGCACAAATTCTTCATCCCTTAGTAGATAATCTTTCAATTTCCAATTTAATAGCATTGCGATCTCTATTTTTACAATATCTTTACTAACTTGTTTTGAAGCACAAATTAAGTCAATTCTTGACCATGTTTTGAATCTGTCTGAGTAGAATGTTTAATCCCTACAATTGCTATGACATAACCTCCACATGTCTGTTAAATTTAGATTTTCTAGCGAATGTTGATAGTGGTAACTTCCCTTGATTACTCTTTTTGAGACTTGAGTTAGATCTATCTATGGCTGGGTCCCAAACACCATTCTAATCACCTGTTATTATGATTCTCTCATATTCCAGTTTCCCAATTTCTTGATATAAATTCTTATAGAAGGTTCCTTTATTTTCTTGTGTGCATCTATATTTACTAACAATATTTTTTCTCCTTGGTATGGTGTTTCAATCGCCACATATCTTCCATCTGCATCTTTCAGTATTTCTTTTACTTGAATTATAGTTCTAACATAAATTACTACACCTTTCTTTTTATTCCCTTTGTTGCATGCAACAAACATTTTACCCAGACTTTTATTTTGCAGAACATGTTTATCTTTTCCTTTAATGTGTGTTTCCTGGAAGCAGATCAAATCTACTGTTTGTTTGTTTAAAAAATGAAAAAAAATTCTCCTTTTAAACTTTGAGTTTAATCCATTAATATTCCACGATATTAATTGGATTGTCATAATCTATTCAGTTCTTTCTTTTATTTTTTTCCCCTCCCTCTTTTTTTTTTTTTTAGTACTTGGTCTTCCTTTATTTCTTTATTTTTTTTCTTTCCTTTTTTACTTTCTCCCTGTGCCAAATTTCTTGTGTTCTTCTTACCTTCCAATGTTTTTTTTTTCCTTGCAGAATTAATGACTTTGAGTCAGAATCCTATTTGGATTCTGTTTCCTGCCTCTGTTGTTTGTCTATCTAAATCCTCTGAACTTGCTTTCTCTTCCTCTAACTCTACCATTCTCAGTTCTTTTTCCAATCTAGTTTCCATCTTTGTCATTCTGTTTTCATTTTTCTTTATTTCTTCTTTATTCTCCTCTGTTTTCCCTGTTTCTTTGCCCACTTAGTAGTTGGTTAAGAAAATTTTCATCTTTTCTTCTGAGTTTACTATAAATCTTTCTTTCCTAAATTTAAAAGTGACTCCTTCTGTTTTTTTCCCATTTGTACTTTATATTATTTTGTCTTAGAAATTCTGTTAATATTGTGTATTCTCTCCATTGTATTGTGTATTCTCTCCTTTGTATTGGGATTGCTTTATAAATTTTTACCTCTTTTCCTTCTATCTCTATTTTTTTATTAAGGTTCGTCTTGAGAATCAAGTCTCTAACTCTCTCTCTCATGAAATAAATCATAATATTTTGGGAAAATTATTACTTTTGGCAATTTGGGAGTCTATTCTATACATGTTGTCTATTTCTAGGTCTAGTTGTTCTCCTGACCAGTCAATAAAGTGAGCTAGAGCAGGAATAATGCTTGTATTTAAGTTTTCATTTAGTTGTTCTCCTATTCCTTTTAATTTTAATGCTTCCCTTTGAAGACACAGTTGTAGGTTTTCTTTGTAAAGCTCATCTTGATGCTGTTTACCCTCTATAATACCTGTCCTTTTCCCTAGTTCTTCAGTTACCTCTTGGATTTCTGTCACTTTTTTATTAAATACCTTCACTTCTCCTGTAATTTTTGTTAAAGTGTCCTTAAGTAGATTTATTTCTTTTTGAATGTCTGTTTTTATTTCATCTCTCAGACCTTTTATCTCTTCCTTAATATTTGCTATTATCTCTGTTTTTATATCCATTCCTATTTTCCTAATTTCTTCTAGAAGAAATGAACTTGCACATGCTTCTTTTTCTTGTTCTCTATCTATTAGTGCTTCTATTTGCAGGACAGTTTTTGTTTCCTCTTGGCTTTTATATTGTTCACCATATTCTTTCTGATTTGATTGTATTGTCTATATTCTTTAGGTATGGTTTTAAAGTATTTATTAAAACAGAGCACCATTTTTTTTCTGATCTTACGTTATATTTCCTAGTTGCTGCCCCTTGCTATTATTTGTATTACAACTCTTAAGAAGCTCTTTTCAGATTATTAACAAATTCTACCACTGTTATTACCAGGCAGGTAATGAATGATCAGATTACACTTTTCCCTTTACACAGTGCTCATTTCCCCTCCTTACTATTGGTATTACAACTGTTGCTGGGATGAGAGTTGCCACTTGCCACACTCTCTCTCAGCCCCTCCTTCTCCTCTCAGGGGCTGCTGGGGTGGAGGAGGTGTGCAGGCAGTTTTTCTAGCTACCACTGCTGCTTGCCACTCTTTCCCTCTCTCAGCCCCTCCTTCTCCTCTCAGAAGCTGCCAGGGTGTTAGAGGTGTGTGGGAAGTTTTCTAGCCACTGCTGCCACTGCTTGCCTCTCTCTCTCTCTCTCTCTCAACCCTTCCTTCTCCTCTCAGATGCTGCCAGGGTGTTGGAGGTGTGTGGGTGGTTTTTCTAGCCACTGCCACCACTTGCCTCTTTATCTCTCTCTCTCTCAGCCCATCCTTTTCCTGTCAGAGGCTGCCGGGGTGGTGGAGGTGTGTGGGTGGTTTTTCTAGCCACTGCTGCCACCGCTTGCCTCTCTCTCTCTCTCTCTCTCTCTCTCAGCCCTTCTTTCTCCTCTCAGAGGCTGCTGGGGTGGTGGAGATGTACAGGAGGTTTTTTTAGCCACCGCCACCACTTGCCGGTCTCTCACTTTCTCTCTCTCTCTCTCTCAGCCCCTCCTTCTCCTCTCAGAGGCTGCTTGTTTATGATGTATCTTTTAATGTATTTTCCTATTAAAATATTGTCTTTAGCAAGGATTTGTTGCATTCTTTCTGGTTTAAACATCTAATCTGGTCACTGCAACTTTTCCTAGATGAATTCAGAAGAGAGTAGATTAAGGTTAATTTTTTATTGATCAGGCTTAACTTCACTAATTAAAGGGCAGGGAGGTCAGCCAAAATTCCAATACTGAACTTGCAGAAAAAAATGACAATGCATTTACCTAATACCTGATGTTTTTACTCATAAAAGAGGAAAAAATGAACTATACATAAGATGTCTGTTTCTGATAAGTAGTTCTTTAAATGAGAAATGATTTAACTAAAGAAAATGGAACCATTAAGATTTTTATTTTTTTCACATATGCATGCCTACTCATCCCCTCATTTTTGAGGGTAAAAATCACATCACGGATGGCATATCATCCTTGTCTGCAGGATATGGCATGCACTTAAGGTGCTTAAGTGCATGCCATATTAACATGATGCTGCTTACATGGCAGAGAAAAGGAGGTATTCTTTCTCCTTTAGTGTGCTGTGACTCATTAGCTTATACAAAGCAGGTAAAAGGAATTGTATTA
The DNA here is from genome assembly GCA_020142125.1 of Phrynosoma platyrhinos. Taxonomy (NCBI): domain Eukaryota; kingdom Metazoa; phylum Chordata; class Lepidosauria; order Squamata; family Phrynosomatidae; genus Phrynosoma; species Phrynosoma platyrhinos. The sequence continues at coordinate 99,861,687 of JAIPUX010001880.1, read as the reverse complement.
TTTTTAGACCTATTTCCTCAGTTTACTTAATCTCCCCAATCAAGTCCATTATACTGGAGTGGAGTAATTCTGTTCATGAGTCTGCAAGACCTGGGCAAGGCAGTAGATGATCGAAGACCTTGGAGATTTCTCATTCATAAGGTTGTCATAAGTCAAAGTCAACTTGGTGGCAAATAACAAGAAGAAATTCAGACAAATTTCTTATCCTCTTCACATGTATGCTAGAGTGACACATTAAAATAAACTCACCTAAATTCATGTTTCTTGAACAAACACAAACCAGAGCATAATTATCCACCAGTTTTCTCATTTTTCTGATATTTGTGATGCAGTCATCAGATCAAAAACTGACTATGCATATATGGCTGCTCATGAACAAATGCAAATAAATAAATAAATAAATAAATAAATATTCATGCTTGTGAAAATGCCCAGGAAATGGTGTATACATTTACGTGTATATAACTTCAAAAAGTCACAAAAGGCTGTGCTTGGAAATAGAAAAATGTCAAAGGAATTGAGATCACTTTCACACCACACAATTATAGTACTTTGTTATTACTTCAACTGCCAAGACCACATCCTATAGACTCATGAGATTTTTAGTTTGCTGAGGCACTACATCTCTCTGGCTGAAACTTCTTAATTCCTCACAAAACTATACAAAACATAATACCTCACCAAACTACATAAAACTATAGGGTTTCATGAAAAGGAAGTATAGTAATCAAAAGGCTACAACTGTACTGTGAAAGAGACCTGAAACAGAATTCTACCCATTCTGCCCAGAGGAGATTATTGTCATTCACCTTCCTGATGTGGTTAGAAAGCTCCAACAGTGGTGCTGCCTGGGTTTGGTCTTGTTGAAGAAACAAGATCACTGGAGACTTAGGGGCTGTAATCACTGATCACTGGAGACTTAGATGGCTCCTAAGGGGCAGCTCCATGCCACCCCTGGAAGTGCTAGATTGGGGCTGCAGCAAGCTTTTTGGAAAGATGAAAAGCTGCCCTTACTGCTGCTGCCATGGCTCTTTTGTGCTTCTTTGGCATAGCGTGTCTACACACTGTGCCAAGGGAGTGCCCTGATGCCATGCACTGTGTAGTGGGGCACACAGCATGACGGCAGAGTCAGGATGGCCAGCATGTGGTCACCCTGTCCCAACTCCACCCCTAGGCCAGCCCTTGTGGCTGGTCTGTACAGGCTCTTACTGGGTTTTTGTAAAATCTTGTCTGTTTACAAATAGAAATTTACAAGTAGAACACTAGTGAGTGGAAGATAAGGAGCAGAATCCTCATCAGCTCCCCAGAAGGAGGTATTTGTGTTTGTCTCTTAAAATACCTCTGCTTGTCACTTTAGATGCTATTGCACTACCCATTTGCATTAATCTCATATTGCTTTGAGAATAATGAAAATGGGTAGTGCAGTAGCATCAAAAGTGACAAGCTAAAAGATCTTAAAGGGAGGAAAACAAATACCTTCTTCAGGAGAGTTGGCTGTGGCTCCAGCCTAAGGATCTTCTTCAGGAGAGCTGGCTGTGGCTCCAGCCTAAGGATTTGCACCGGCACAAATGACACTGTACGCCTCTTTATGGGTGATAAATTGGCCACAACTTTATCTGTACAGGGTCATAAACCAGTTCGTTAACAATTTGCATTAGCCATAATTTAAACTGTTCTTGACACATGTGTCCATGTATTTAATAAATTTGCTGGCACACTAAACCAAGCCCTTTGCAATATGTGTCAATAACAGCAAGTTCGAGTTCAATGCATAGCCAAATAAATCATCTCCCCCCAACTGTAAATGACATCATAGCCTATCCCATGATGTAACCTAGTTATGATGTCCTCAACTTAGTTGGTAACATCATAGGAAATTTTTTTTTTACTCCATTAACACATACTCTTTGTCCTGATTAAATTTATTCAAATTTGGTAATTCCGATTAACTGAATTATCCCGGGGGGGGGGTCCTTGCCCGCCAAAGGCTATACATCTCATGCTTGAAAACATCCATACCAAGACCCTGGCCCACAGTTGTGACAAATAAGCTTAAACTCGAACTTCAATGAAAATTATTGTGAACAAATAACATTTGATTAGAACTACTATATACTAGCAGACCCTGTATTGTTGTCAGGAAAAGCGAAAAAACCAGGTCACAATAACACTGGAAAAAATTCCCTCCCAGCCTCCAAAGGTGACCAGCTGCAGCCTGATAATAATTAATCAAGCTGCCATTAATAAAGGGTGGGTGGGTTGGGTCACTAGCCTGCTATTCAAAATGGCTGCCATCTCATGGCAGCCAGGGGACTTTATAGCCCCCAATTCTCACTGGTAATCTCACGAGATGCAAGATCACCAGCGAGTGGGGATCCTAGAGGATCCCCTCCCTGATTGGCTGGGCAGTGGAGGAAGGGATGGGACTTCCAGCCAATCATGCGTCCGGCATCATGGCAATGGCTGGCACAACAGGGAGCCCCTCCTGACACATCGGGGGGTGGGTGGTTCTTTCTCAGCTGATTCTTAGAAGGTACTGTAAGAGCCAAAACAGAGCAGCTTGAAGTGCTGGTTTCCTGGTGGCTTGGTGGTGAGATGTTCACACGATGCATGCCCTGATACCACCTCAAAGCCGGTGTCATGCAGCCTTATTGCCCACATGGGGGGGCAGCTTTGTGGCACTCCAGCAGTGCATCGTTTAGATGCCAAACATTGCAGGAGCACTAGAAATCCACAGCAATAGTGGCAGAAAAGCCAGCTTTCTGCCAGCACTTCTTTTTAGGCTGGCAAAAAGCTGGATTGGGGCTGCAGTATGTGGTCGCTGCAGCCCCAGCCCAGCTCTCTCATGGGCAGCATCAAGCTGTTGCTTTGGGGTGGTCTGTTCCACCCCAAGTTAAGAAGAATCAAGGAAGAAATCAATTTAATCTTGAATTGACATTTAGAGTACATTAGGAAGTATATTTCAGGAGAGTAGATTGTAGGTCTCTAGCAAAGAGTTCAAAATATCATACAAAGATAGAATCATAGAGTTGGAAGAGACTACAAGGGCCATCCAGTCAACAACCTTCCATTCAGGGATAAACAATCAAAGCACTTCACCCAACTACAAATCCTGGAACCCCACAGGAAGAATTAAAGAGACATGTAATGCAGATAAAATTGATTACTTTCCTCATACAGTCTTTAAGGCATCTCCTTAGCTGTATTAATGCAACTTACCCCCACTTCTCATGGTTTCTTCCATTCAGAATATTCATGAAGAGATTTCTTGTAGGGAAGAACAATTTTCTAATAATTAGCTTCTCCAAAGGGAACATCTGCCAGTCTTTATATATTTATTAAAATATGTATGTCACAAAATATTCAATTAAATCAATTTAAATTAAATCAGATTAAAACAATTTTAAAACTATAAAACAGAAAACAGCTTTTTTAAAAAAAATGGTTAAAAGCAGGTTTGAAAGGTTTAAAACCATGTGCACAAACATTTTGGACTAAATAAGTTAGTAAATCATGTTTTCATCTGTTGCTGAAATGACGTTAGTGTTGGAATCAAAGGGAGGACATTTTGCAAGAGGGGTCCACATCTGATAAGTCCCTCTTCTAAGTCCTCACACAATGTATTGACATCACTGGTTACTTTTTAAAAAAATTATCTACTTTAATGCACTTTAAAAAATGATAATAGCTAGAAAGGCAGTACAGCATTCATAATAGGATGTTAATTGGATATCCACACAATTGGGTTTATGCAGTGCCTAGTTCACAAGATAAGTTATTTGGATTGGAGAGGATATAGAAGATGAACAAACTCTTAACACCACGTGAGGAGCAGAGTACCCCCCCCCATGAATCAATGAACTTTAGGAGGGAGAAAATAGCGGGAGCAAAGGAGAGGAAGAATGGTAACCAGGTACCAGATTTGAATAAAGGAGTGTTTTTACTGCAGAGCACATTTCAATTTCCCCCTCAAAAGTGTGAATATTGTGAATTTAAATCTATGAAAATCAATGAAAGGAACCCCCCACTAGTTAGGTGTTTTCTCCTTTTCAAACCCAAATGGCTGTTTATTTTTATTTGAAAATCAGTTGCTGACAACACAGTTACTTTTGATATACTTCCTGCAGAGTTCCACTTGAAAAATGAATTTGTGCTCACTTTAAGGAGATCTTACATGTTGGGGGGAATGGGAAAACTCTCTTGGCAATCAATGTGAGACAATACAATTAGCCACAGGACTTTTCATATGTGAAGTTTCTGTTACCCTATATTTTTTTCTTCTTGCCACTGCAGACTATCTGGCATGTTCTGAACTTGCTCCTTAATGCATAGAAAATGTCTAACTTAACTGAGCAGCTTGGAACAAGATCATTCTTGAGGGGTTCTTTCAGTACATATATCCAGTTTTCTAGAGTTTAGCCATAACCATTCCCCACCTCCTCTGCAGTTGAGTTGGTTGGAAGAATTCCAGACCCACAGGTACTGCTTCATATTTCAAGAGTATGTCTCTGAGGTACAGCTGCACAAAAACAAATTTGGCTTTATATAGCTCTAAAAACTTATTCTGCAGATTAGACTGCAAGCCTGAGAACATTCTTTCTGTTGGACACAGAATCCAATTAGGATCTTAGAATGATGTGATGCATGAGAAATGTAAAATACACCCCCTGACATCAATAGGGAAAATGGAAAGGTCACAATATAAGATGAGTTTCCACATTGCAAAATAAATGGAAGATTATAGGTCCAGGACTGTGAACTTGATACATTTTGAAACATGCCACATGGATATAAAAAATCATCTGGCAATGAGATTTCTTTCTCTAGAGTAAGGTGAAGGAATTTTATCTTTCCGCAATTGTTATGACTGGCTGGAGGTGTGAACAAAGACTGAATGATCACACTTTTGACAAATAAAGGTGTTATTCTCCTTATTTTGGATAGTATATTTAGGATAGGCCTCTTGTCCTCTATATAATTTGAACAACAACTCCCTAAATCCCTCTTCCATAGTCCCTCACTACTGGGAATACTGGATGGGATTTCTGGGAGATAGTCTAAACATTTTCCACTTTCGTCACTGAATGGTCATGGGGACATCCCAGAAGCAGATAAGTAGTTTATATATATATATATATATATATATATATATATGGTGAGAGGAAAAGAGGAAATATGCCTTACAGAAAACACAGATATAGCCATGTAAGCCTGCTGAATCAGTATGTAGAGAGATCTTGTAGCACCTTTGAGACTAACTGAAAGAAAGAAGATGGCAGCATGAGCTTTTGTAGACTGTCTACTTCCTCAGATGCTTTGGGTGGAGTGGAAGCCAGGGACAGACATATATATGCCCTTGGTGTCTGAGAATGTCAATTCAAATTCAAAATTCTGCAGATCTGCCAGTGCAATCCAGGACCCTGATCCAAATTTATGAAATCCTTTGAAACTGTAAAGGATGGTATAAATGCTAAGTACCAAAAAGAAATGCTTGATGGTGAACCAAGTGACTTCTCCTCAGTTCTATTGGAGATGTTGGTGATGTTGAAATACAGTATCACTTCTCTCCATTTTTTGTTCTGTTCTTTTTTAGGTCTTAATTCAGGCTCAGAAGAAATAGCAGTTTCTTAGGAGGAGCATGCTGCAGACAAATAAATACATTTCTTTATGCAGAGGCGGCTGTTCCCATCAGATGGAAGCTAATGTTCAGTAAAGTAGTACAGTAGTCGTTATTAGCAAATGGCTAAATACACTAGTGACATCTGTTTGATATCTTACCCTCTAAGGAGTACAAGCATCTACATATAAAAGTCTGCTGCTCAGCTTTACTGTCAACTTATCATCCCAGAGTTGACATTTAGTGTGTATATCCTTGAAATGTCTACGCAGTAAGCACTAGCAATAATGTATACATTAAAATACTGTAGCCATGTGTCAAAGAAAAGAACAGATGCAGAAACTGAAGACAAAGGACGTTATCACACTTGCAGCAAGAGAGCGGCGAGAAAGCT
>JAIPUX010001880.1:99782579-99792696 GCA_020142125.1 Phrynosoma platyrhinos | reverse complement strand
CCCCCCCATGAAGCTTGAGAGAGTTGCCTGAATGTGCACATGGCAACCTTGGCCTTTAGAAAGAGTGGTATAGGAACTAGCCACCAGGTGTACATTCTTCATGCTCTCTGCTTTAGGGATCATGCCAACTGCCTGCTTCACAAACACAAGGAGAGCACACCTGGCAGCTGGGTCTTGCTTCTGCTTCCATTGCTGCCTGCTGTATTCTGTTTCCCACTTAAATGGAAGCCCAGTCCCCCTAACCCCTATAAATGTGAAGGGCCAACTGTAACAAGAAATTATTTGTTGTGTTTTTATGGACCTCAAATATCTGCTGCTTGAGATGGTCACCTCTGCTCCAGTAATGATAAAACTGGTCTTAACCTGTCTTAACCTGGAGATTGTTAAAGTGTTCCTGGTTACCTAGTGAATCAAACCACAAACCATTGAGACAGAAAGAGAGAGAGAAAGGCTCTTTTATTGTTCACAAATCTAAATCCCTTGTACTTCAAATTTTAAACAAAATCTGCCTCAGAATTGTATGCTTTTTCACACTTTCCAACCTTCCAGCACTGCTATAAATGTGCCAGAAAGTTTCATCCAGAATTTTTGGCAAGGCCTTAGAATGTACTTCTTGTTTCATGCAAGAAGTAAGTGGAGGAATGAAAGGTACTAGAGACTCTGCATTCATTATAATTATAATATACATTGTGCATTGCTAGCCATTTAGTCAGTTTCACTGCAAACATTTTAAAAGGAATCTTCAACATTCTTATGAAAAGGAGCAATAAAGTAGAATAAAATGTACATCTGTATTCTTTTTTGGTGATTGGACCTCCCTTCTATTGTTTATATATTCTCTATTTTCTTTTGCACTTCCTTCTTGAGTTTACTCTGCAGCCACACTGGCTTTTTCAAATGTCTTTCTCTCTTTTTTTATTTTTCCCCCCATAGAATTGTTTGTGATTGTGCTTCTTCATGAAATCCCACCTATGCTTGGTGTTTTTTTTTTTTTTCCCCTTTGGCATCTCTAGCCATGGGAGTCTGTCTGATATTTCTCTGAGCTTTTCTAAAGTTTGCATTTGGCTATACTCTTTTTGGTCTTCCCACAGTCATGAATTCTAGCTTTACTTGGGGGTGAAACAGACCACTGAAAAATGGTGGATTGGGGCCTCAACAGAGCTGTGTACCACAGCACTACAGCAACCACATGCCGCAGCCCCAATCCAGCTATTTCTGGTGCAAAAAAAGTGGCAGAAAGCCTTTCCTTTTTAAGCTGGCAAAAAGCTGGCTTTTCCACTGCTGCCACAGCTTTACAACACTCCTGTGGTGTGCAGTGTCTAAATGCCACACTGCCGGAGTGCTGCAAAGCTGCCACCATGTAAACAGCTGGGTGGCCTGCCAACTTGGGTGTGTGTGTTGTTTAAATTGCATGCCTCCAAGCCACCAGGAAGCTGGCTTTTTATGCCAATCTGTTTTGGCTGTTGGTCTCCCCCCACAAAGTACCAACTGCTTTGGGTCCAATTGGTTAGGATCAAGTTCTGGATAGCTGATATCCTCATTTCTTCCTTCACATTTTGATAGAGAAAAAGATATTTTATATGGTTATATGGATCTCTGTGTGTTACACTGCTCAGTTTGCATGAAGATATTTCATGCAGAGGATGCAGGGTTGAGGCTGCGCTGTCAGACTGATGAAGCTGTATCTAGATCTCCCTTGGAAGATGTCACATGTTAAGAAGACCTCAGACTCACTCCACTTTTCTTGGCTAACAGAGGATACCATTGGATGATCTACCTACTATATTCCAGTTTCATGATCTTAAAGCATTAGCTCAACTAGTGGTATAAAACTATCTTTGTGTGGGTGAAGTACAACTTCTTCTCTTTTGGCCCTTTCATCCTTTGTGATGACAGTATGGTGCTCCTTTTGTTTTCCTCACATTGTGGCTCATTATTTGGGTTTATGATTATTATTATTACAATTATATTGTTCTTCTTGTTACCTGCCTATTGCCCCAAGTACTGATTACTGAGATAATTTATCACATATGCTTTGAAAGTGTTAAGGGAAAAAAAAACAGCTTTATAAATACTAATTGCTTTTCTTCACAGCAATGGCCTTTCTTTAGACCACTTGTATTATATGTTATGCAGGGGGAAAGGGAAATTGATATTTTTAAAAAGTATTTATTTAAAAAAGAAGAAACTGGGGAAATTACAGAACAACCCCCCCCCCAAAAAAAGTAGGGTTTTAATAAGCTGTTCAATTTTAAATCTGTCACAATCTGCACAGGAACTTTAAATTTCCTCCTACGGTTTATGTTTGCTGAATGAAGTTACAGTACCTATTTTCTAATTTTATGGTCTACTGCATCCTGCCAAATATGACTGGTGGGATCTCACTGAGTCAACCCATGTACACATGCAGTTCTCCTTGATTCATTAAAAGGCTTTGATTTGTCACTTAAAGGAAATATTTCATTTGACACTTTCAAGATTGCAGTGGCACAGACTGAGTCTTAAAGGTCATTATGGCTAACTCATATTATAAACCCTCATTTTCAAATCCCTTGGCTCAGATTTATTTGCTAAATTTTGCATTCCATGCCCTGTGAAGAGGATGCCCTTTCATTAAAATGGCTAATAACTGGGGACATGGGCAAGCTCAGTGAATGGCACCCAAAATACCTGTTAAATTCTTTGTGGGGGGACAGGACCCTCTGCTTATAGAGCATTTTCTGGGGGTCTGGAAATGTGTCCAGAACAGTTGGATAGCGAAGTGAAAAACTGAAAGTATTGGCAGAAATTATCTTTTTTGCTTCTTCTGACAGTACTTTCCACTAGTTCTCAGCTGCTTCCATTTCTGGAACAGAAAGTTAGAATCTGCTGCATTCACTCCTTCCAGTTTTTCTTCTTTTTATGGACTCAGGTAATTCTATACCATGACATTCATTGCCAAAAACTTCCTACTATATGCTGTTTGCTCGATTCAATACAGTTCAGAGTCTGAAATTAAATTGATGTTCCTAATCATTTCATGTTTAAATCAGACTTTTTAGAAACAGAAAGAAAGAAAGAAAGGTTTCTCTAGCAAACTGAAATTATCCACAGGTATGACTATGAACTTTATTACATGGGGACAACTGAAGTATAAATGGGGATTATCTCATGAAAATAATGTGTTCAGAATTAAGATTTTCACACGATGTTGCAATTAAATGGCCATTATCCCAGGAATATCCCAGGAATGTCACACAATTGTGATAAAGCTTTTCAAACAACATTGTATTGAAAAGTAATTAAAGTGGCATTAACCAGGCAATAAACAGCAACAGATCATTCACAGGAAAATCCTGAAAATGTCTTGCTGCTTATTGCCTGGTTATTCCCGGGATAATGGCTATTTTATTGTGCTGTGTCTGAAAATCTTAATTGTGATTTAATAGTAATTGTGCAGTTTTCATGGGATGAATCACATTTAAACTTCTAATTTTCCTCCATATGATAAGGCTCTATGAGGCATTACTCCTCCTAATTAAGAATTCTGTCCCTCCCATGAAATATTCCTTCAGCCCCTAGGCTTAAAGTAGTAATTTCAAACTTCCATTGAGCATTTAGACATACAATTTAGGTGCCTAAAGAAAGGGAGAAGGCAAAGTTACCAAGAGAATGAAAATACAGAAGTACTTGTTTGTTTGTTTTGTATGCCACCTTTCTCCTACAGAGGGACCCATGGTGCCTCACAGAATAAAATCAATTAAAATCTGCAGTACATTAAAAAAAAACACAATTAAAATAGTCAGAAATAAGGCAACATAAAATTATTTAAAAACATGTATAAATAAATAAAAAACATAACTCAATAAAAAAGCCTCCTTGACATGGGTATATATTAAAAGCCTACTGAAACAAAAAGGGTTCTGCTTGCCAGCAAAAGGAAAGCAGGGAGGGAGTTCCAGAGGGTGGGATCACCTGAGAAGGCTCTCTTTTGAGTTCTAGGTTCTATGTATGAGTTCTAGGTAGCAAAAATTTTCAGTATCTCACTCTCTACAGTGCTAGAAATTTAGAGACTGAAGAAAAAATCATAAGAGGGGGTAGCATTCCTATTGGGGAGAGAATACCCTCATTTTGCATCCCTCAATACACTTTTTGAGAATTCATTAAAAAGGGTTTAAAATCAACAGCATCTAGCTCCACCTCCATCTATCCTCACTCATAAGAGCTTCCTGACACAGATATTAAAAATCAAGGTTCCTGCTTTTGAGGAAAGGGTCCATACATTAGGGACACTATCTTATTTCTACACACATGGACAATAATGAGGGAAACGGGGGTTAACATAGTCTCCTCCTCCATGTTGTTTTTAATACCTTTTATGGATAGTTGAATGGGGCTTATATCTCACAGTTAAAGATTGGCTTGACCTTTAGGCCTATTGTCAAATCATGTTGGCTTCACACCAACATTCAATCATTTTTGTTTGTTTGTTTTCTTATTTCCCTCTCCCATTACTTTTGGTTTGCCAAATCCAGTCCCCTAATTTATTAATTAAATGTGACATTTAATAAAACTAGTAGAAAAATGGCATTCATGTTAGAGAATGAGTAGTAGCAGCATATTGCACCTATTATATTGTATTTTATGTTGGAAGCCACCCCAATTGCTCTGCAGAGGGGCGGGGTATGAATAAATTTTATTATTATTTTATTATTATTCACCATATAGCTATTAAAGATGACAGAGGCTGGATGGCCATCTCCCAGGAGTGCTTTGATTGTGAGATCCTGTATGGCAGGGGGTTCGACTTAATGGCCATTGGGGTCTCTTCCAACTCTGTGATTCTCAAATAAATAAATAAATAAATAAATAAATGGTAGCCCTCTTCCAGTACCACAAATATGGCTGAATAAATAGGATTCAAGTCAGATTTTTTGAAGTGCTAAGTGCTCAAAGGCTTCTGCATGGTTTGCTAATCCGTCAGTTCTCCTACATTCATTTTTTAAAAATGTTTTCTTTATGTCAAATTTATGAAACAGATTGTGACTGCTGGAACATGTTTTACCAGCAAAATGAACAAAATGAAATCCTTGTCCATATTTAGTCACAGGACAGTTGAGCAAAAACAGAAACAAAGGCCCAACACTACTATTGCACCTTCAGTGTACATCAAGCTGTACTTTTTTGTGCAAAGCTATATTTTGTGCAAATGATTTTTTTCATTAAAAAGGCTTAAGGTATGAAAAAATGTTGCAGTGGTTGATCATTTTCTTAGTGAGGGTTTCAAAGAATTTAGACACTTTTTCTTCTCAAGGATGAGAAGAACTGTGACTATTGTCAGCCCTGGTCTTAAGATTCTTCACTGAGGGGCCATTCCCACTTACATTTAAATTGGTTCACAAATTGTGTTGACATCATGTGACTGAAGGAAATGAGGCTGAGGCACAGTTCCCACTATGGAACTAAATTGCAGCAATGGCACTAGTAGTTCCCACTAGTGCCATTTGTGATGCTTCTGGGGGTGGGGACCAGTTACAGGGTGTGAGGGACCCGATCCAGGACCCTTTGAGTGGCAGGGGCAATGGAGGCTGAGCAGCTGGGCTTTCTCACCTGCTGGCACCTGCTCTCTTGCTCACCCATCCACCCACTCTCCGCCTGCCCACTCTCTCACCCTCTTGGCAGTAATAAAGAGCCCCAGGAGCTCTTCTCTCTGGAGAAGGAGGAGGAGGAGCTGAGTAGCCCTTCCAGAAAAATATGAAATGTAAAATGCAATTCAGGTCCATCGTTCACACTTGTTGAACATAGTTCTGAATCACTTTATTCCAAAAAGACCATCAGAAAATTACTCTTCAAAAAGTGTGTTTTCTCTTCTTCTTCTTCTTCTTCTTCTTCTTCTTCTTCTTCTTCTTCTTCTTCTTCTTCTTCTTGTTTTGTATTGGTGACTGTTCAAAGCTACTCTGAATGATCAGGGTTGCTTCGGAAATTGTTCACAGTGAGAACAAGGCAAATATACAGCAAATCTCAATCTACTGTAAATCATAGTGGGAATGACCCCTGAGACTCTTCTCAAAAAACTTTCCTTCCTTCCTTATTAGAAGTGCACAAGAGTAATTACAAAAGTGAGAGCTTTCTTTCCAGTGGCAATCACATTTAGCATGCCCTACCAACAGAGTAGTTACTTTTTTGAATTCCAATTCCAAGACTCCATAAGCTACTATGCTACTTTTCCAAGTTCAGTCAAAGATATACAGCTAACATAAATATCTTGTTGTTGTTGTTGTTGTTGCTGCTGCTGCTGCTGCTGCTGCTGCTGCTGCTGTTATAATGGCCTTTTAAGTGATTTCTGACTTATGACAACCTTAAGGTGAACCTATCATGGGTTTTCTATGTATTGAGAGTATGTGACTCAACCAAGGTCACCCAGTAGGTTTCCATGGCCAAGCAGGGAATTGAATTCTGGTCTCCAGAGTCATAGGGCCTAAGCAGACCAGGGCGCCCAGGACGCCCTGGTCCGGAGCGCCGCGGGGCCATGGCAGCCGCACCGCGGCACTCCTGCAGCGACCCTAAAAGGAGCGTCAAATTGGCACTCCTTTTAGAAGTCAGGGAAAGTGCACCCTAAACGCGTCGGGCGCACTTTCCCTGACTCTTCCACCGCAGCGCGTGCAGACGCTGTGGTGGGAGGTTGCCCTCGGCGCGCCGGCTGTGAGGAGGGCCGGCAGCTCCGAGGGCAACCTCAGGAAGAGGAAGGGGTGCCACTCATGCGGCTGCCCCTCCTCTTCCAGGGCTCGGAGATGACTCAATTAGTCATCTGCCGAGGCCCATAGTTAAACCACTACACAATGCTAGATCTCATATAGCTATTAAGGCATCTTAATCTAAACAGTTTAATTTGTATAATCTCTGTGTTTATATCATAAATCATTCATCTGATGTTTTAGTGTTGCAGTTTGCTAATGGTGTTATATTGTATTATATCTCAAGTAATTTATTATCTTCATTGCTCTACACTGGAATCTGTTCAAAGGCAATACATAAATATTTTAAATAAATGAGCAAATTTTCTTCACTTTAAACCAATTGTTGGTCTCAATTCATGTAGACTTGTTAAATCAATGAACTTATGTAAGTGCTGATTTACCAAATTCCAATTGATAATGTTTTGGCTTATCCTATTTTAGCTGAGACAATCAATTGGATTTAGGCCATTGAGTTTAACATTTCTTGCTCTATGATTATTCCACCATTAAAATGGACTGGCATGTTAATCAAGTATGACTTTAGAGTTTCATGAAATTAGCCTTGATATATTTTGTTTAACAGTGTTCAACAGCCATCTTCAATTGTCATGTGTCCTCTATGCATTCATTAAAGATTCACTAAAACCTGTGAAATTACAATGCCATACCTATCTACCAACATGTCCATATTGAACTAAGTAGGTGAAAAGGAACTCCTATGCTGGTTCATAGTGTTCCATGCAGTCTGATATCACAGTCATACAGAGGTCCTGACTTTGTGGAGCACCTTCGTATTTAGATGCACCTTTCTAAACTGTGTCTCTTAAATGTACATAGGAAGCTGACTTATACCATGTCAGACTGTTCATCCTTCTAGCCCAATATTGCCAGGAATATTGTGTAAGCCCAGTATTTTAACTGGAAATGACTCTTTAGGGTTTCAGATAGAGTTATTCTAGCCTTCATGAAGGTAGAAAATATTTAACTTGGAATCTTCTATATAAAATGCTTGTGCTTTACCATTGAGGTTTGATCCCTAAAGCCAGCAGAAACCAATACCACCCTTTCTACAAATTAAGTTCATGTGAAATGCATGAGAAGAGGTCAAATAAGAGTGGGAGGGAAGGAGAGAGACAGATAATGAAAGAATGAATTAATGGGAACTGTTCTTCTAGTATTCTATTCTAGGATTCCTTGTGATTGGGTGGGCTATAAATAAATAATTTGTTATTATTATTATTATTAGTAGTAGTAATAGTAGTACAAATTGTCACTCCAGAACCACTTTTTGACTGGTTTGTAGATTTGTTTTGGCCACTGGGAAATATAATAGCTCTTGGTGAGGGTTCAGACTGAAAATTGTGCCTATTGAAAAGGGGCATTTCTTCTTACTACAGAGCTAACCTTAGCCTTGTTCTACATTAGGCAAGAGGTTTAAATAATTGCAGGATCATGATCATATGTAGCCCAGTTATGAAAATCTACATGCAAAAGAACATTATTCTAAGTTGTCATCTTTTTAAAAAATCTGTTTATAGCACATTGTGTGAACACATTTTACCTATGTCTATTTTAATCCATAGTGATCTCTTTCTTTCTCTCTCTCTCTCTTTTTGCAGTTCTACTATCATAGGAACCCAAGCCTGCACCCCATATCAAAATGTCAATGTGTTACACAATTGCATTTAAAGACCAAAGCAGAACCAGGATCAATAGTGTAGATGAATGTTGAGTAGCTAGATTGTTGCCAACATTTTCCCACCAATAAGACCTACCATATGCCTTTTTAAGATACATCAGTCATAAGGGATATGCATCTTACAGAGGTCAACAAACATACATGAAAAAACATAGCAATGAATTAAATCTTTGAAGCACTCATTCAGAGGCAAGCTCATAAATCTGTCAGAGTTGTATATGATAACTGCCTTCCTCGATTTAGTTGGCAAAAGCATGTCATTCATCAGACCACAAGTGAAATGAAGCAGCTCTTTTAAGAGTCTCTTTTCTTAAAAGATACATGGAAGAAACATTGTATATTATATTTTATTGTTCTCTCTGCAGGGTTTAATCTTGCTCGCTTCTCTGTTGTATTATTTATGACATTTATAAATAAATCTACTTTCCTTCAGGGACTTAGGGTGGTATATCATTCTCCTTTTATTTTCAGACCCACCCTGCAGAGTAAATTAGTTTGAAGGATAATGACTGGCCCAGTTTCACCTAGTAAGCTTCATGGCTCAGCAAGGATCAGAAATGAAATCTTTATTCTCAGTCCAATATACTATCTGCCCATTGAATAACATTGACTTTCAGTGAGGAGACCTAGGTTAAGGCTGGGTTGGATGAATTCCTTTCTACCACTATTGCTAGATTTTGAGGGGAGGGGAGTAGTAGAGCCTATGGTTTAGGGTTCAGTAGATATACTGGAAATTTCAGTTTCAAACAAGTAGATTTGAGGTTGGTTTGTTATAACACTGAAGTTTAAAGAGAGAGAGAGAGAATTGGAGCTGTTATTCCAGCATAAATTGTCTCTCCATAACCACTTTTGACCAGTATGTACATAGATAAAAGGAAAAAACAAAAACAAATCACATATCTATAAAGTTTAGATTTGACTAGTGCTCTTGAGCAGGATAACAGACTCTGTTCTTTTTTTAATCACACAGTTTGTTGAGGTTAAATTTGGTCAGCCAATATCTTTGGATAGTCTTTCAAATATCAGGTATCCAGGTATATGTAATATATGATTTGTCCTGATCTTATCATTTCACCAGATCATGTTCATTAGTAACTACTTTAACTGATGTAATTAATCGGGGGGGGGGGGAGGGTGACCAGGACAGAGTGTGTATGAAATGATAATAACATGATTGTTTACTGGTAAGTAAGGTGAGAATGCAGAGGAGGGGAGATTTATGTTCGTTAAAGCAGGCATCTGGTGAATGATAGATACAGTAACCTTAATTTGACATAAGATATATAAAATAGCCCCTCTGTATTCACAGATCCTGTATCCATGGATTCATCTAACATTTTTCAGAAATATTCACAAAATTAAAAAATTTGAAAAAGCACACCTTGATTTTCCTATATATAATGGATTCTGTTTTACTATGCCACTGTATATAATGGGACTTGAGCATCTACAGACTTTGGTATCCACAGGGGGTTCTAGAACCAAACCTCAGTGGATACCAAGGGCTAACTTTAAATTATCTATGCAACTCTTGCTACCCTAATGAAGGATGGTATTCTTTTGACCCAACTGGATCTAAGCAAACACACAAGGGGTGATATACCAGCAGTGGGATACCATTTCAAAACTAGTATGTGGCCTATTCCGATGTCATTGGGGGGAAGCAGATGACTGCTTCCGGGATGCTGCCGGACGGAGCACC
>JAIPUX010001880.1:99749116-99773789 GCA_020142125.1 Phrynosoma platyrhinos | reverse complement strand
CCCGCCTTAACATCCATCAGTTCTCCAGGTGGTAGAGACCTATTTTGCTGGCAACTGAACTTCAGCAGAATGATGTTTCCAGTGATCTTCAATATCATGAAGAATTGTGATAAGGAATTCTATTTTTCACAGCCTCTATCCTTCCTCATGCTGCAACAGAATGTAGAGTGTCAAAAATGCAATACCTGAAGGAACAACCAGTGTTCTGTAACAAAGAGTCCAGGGTGAGGAGCTGTAAATCAAAGCAGAGTCCACATAGTAGCAGAAAGATACAGGAGTCGAGAAACAGGCCAGGGTCATAAATCACAGGGTTGTATTACACAGTAGCAGCAGCAAGATATAGGAGGATGAAAGAGAACCCATAGAATAGAATAGAATATAATAGAATAGAATAGAATAGAATAGAATCATAGGAGATTATCACACAGAGTAAAACATCCCTAAATTGTGCAGCAAGCACAAAGTTGTGATAGTCGGTCACACTTGTCCCCATGATCAAATTGTCATAGAGGTGTCCCTTTGCCTCACCTGTCATTAAAGCATTCACAGAGCCTGCCATTTGTTAATAATGGGAACTTTCCCATTATTAGCATGACTGACTATTACACTTTCATGTTTGCTGAATGATTTAGGGATATTTTATGGATGGTAAGTCTCCATGTGATAATCTTCATAGAGTTGGAAGAGACCAAAAGGGCCATCCAGTCCAATTCTCTACCATACAGGAACTCAAAGCACTACTGAGAGATGACCATCCAGCCTCTATTTAAAGACCTCCAAAGAAGGAGACTCCACCACTCTCCGAAGGAGTGTGTACCACTGTCCAACAGCTTTTACTGTTTAGGTAAAATCTCTTTTCCTGTAGCTTGTATCCATTGTTCCAGGTCCTATTCTCTGAAGCAGCAGAAAATAAGCTTGCTCGAGCCTCAATATGACACCCTTTAAATACTTAAACAGGACTATCATGTCACCTCTTAACCATTTCTTCTTTAGACTAAATATACTCAGCTCCCTAAGTCTCTCCTCATAAGGTGTGGTTTCCAGACCCTTCACCATTTTGGTCTCCCTCCTCTGGACACATTCCAGCTTCTCAACACCTTTTTTGAATTGTGGCACCCAGAACTGGACATAGTATTCCAGGTGAGGCCCAACCAAAGCAGAATAGAGTAGCAGTATTAATTCCCTCAATTTAGACACTATACATCTATTGATGCAGCTTGGAATTGCATTGGCCTGTTCTAGCTGTTGCATCACACTGTTGACTCATGTTCAAGTTGTGGTCTACTAAAGTTTGCTTCCAGCAAACCAAATGAGGAAAGATCCATGACTTATAAAGCCTACTGTCTCAGCCCCACCCAACTGGCAGAGTGTATTCCAAGAGGACATTTCCCAGCTCTGTGCACCCAGCCTCCCATTAGACCTGTGGGAAAGGGACTGGGTTTGTGCCAAACATCAAAGTGCTGAACATTCAGATTTATCTCCCTTTCCTTCTCCTCCTCCATACACTTGGAAATCTTAGGTGGCTGTCACACTGAGCTGGAGAAGTGAATGACTGTAATAGATCTGTTTTGTCTTCTGAATCCAGACTTTCAAGGGGAGGAACAACAGCCTTGCTCATTGGCAAGAGGGGGCTGAAAATGTCATCATGTTGCTCCCTAGTCACTGGCAGAACAGAGTTGCACTACTTCAAGTGGTTCTCTGGAGTTCAAGATGGGATTCAAGTGGGATTTATAGTCATACCAATAGTGTCATTATTGTGACTACATAGTATAAGTGAATGCAATTACAGATCTGTAATTCTAGGTTATTAATTCATAACTGCACTGCAGGATGCCATTATTATTATTATTATTATTATTATTATTATTATTATTATTATCTGCAATTCTAGGTTATTGATTCATAACTGCATTACAGGATGTCATTATTATTATTATTATTATTATTATTATTCCTTTCCATGGTACCTACAATCAGTTTTCTGAGACCGCCTTGATCAGGAGTCTATATGTCATTAGTCCATAACTTAACAGAGGGGATTACAGTCAAAAAAAATCTGAAAGGCCAAAGATTGCCTATCCTGCTTGTTAGAATTAAAATTCAATGAACTACATGGCTCAAAAAAGTAGAGTGTTTGCTTTAAAAAAATTATGTTGACCTTTAAAGCTGCCTTTCTCCTGCCAATTTGGCATTTTTAAAATGCTTTCTGTTGAGTTTCTCTCCCCCTCCCATGAGCAGCAACATCTTCAGAGTAGGTTTATAGGAGAAATAGTGTTGAGCAGAAATTCAAGCAAACCAGTCCTAGGCCTCACCACAGTCTACTGGAGACTCTTGCTGGTGCTGTGTGGTCCCTGGGCCATGTTAGTTCTTGTCACCAAAATATATAAGGCAGTGAAACAGTCAAACTAAATATAGTTTATGAAGAATCACATTAAGGAAAATATTTTGATGACCTGAAGATGGCTTTCAAAAAGTTGGAGAGAGATTTGCACTCTAATTGGTCTTAGATGAATAGTCTCTCCAGTATGGCTTCTGTCTAAGTATATGCTTCTAGACATATGTATGCTTTATGCATTTACCAGGGAAGAAACAATAGTTTTATAATAGAGCTTGTGAATTCCTTGTCCCTTCCACTGTACAAGCACCATCGTTAATGTGAAAGCAATTTTCTGTGGATACTACCAAAAGGATGAATACCATCAGATTATTTCCTCAGGGTAAAATCCAAAATCTGTCAAGGGATGAAAGAGAATTTTTTACAATTTAATACAAAATTATCAAATTTACACCTGGAATACAATTATCCCCTAGTTTCCTTACTTCCTTAAATTTTGCAATATAATTCTCTGATTTTAAAAAAACCACTACAAAACACATATAAAAATGCCTACATGAGAGAAAATGGAATTAAAAGATGGGCACATTAAGGAAATAATATATTAAAGAGTATATGTTAGCAGAATATGTTTCCAGAAATGCCTCCCTATTAAGAAAAATGGGAACAAGAAATATGGGTTAATTTTTATGCATACAAAATTACACACAAAATTGTGCATGGATTTCCATGCAGGCTTTTAAAACTACATTATCAGCTGATGGAGCAGTAGAATGAGATGAATTTATGCTTGAAGAATAATGTGACTTTTACAGAAAGTAAAATAGAGAAATCTGTACATTTCAAGATCCATTTAGTCTATTATACTACTTCATAGCTTGGCTACTTAGTTGCTTTTAGGGAGTTAAGAAGCAGGACATGAATTCTCTCCCACATCAATTACCATTCACTGATCTATTTCCAAACCCAACCATGATGCATACTCTTCTCCATTGAATTGATTCCGTTGAATCAAATAACATTTTAAAAGCATTAAAATGTTCACCTGCCATCATCTTGTCCCTTGCTCTTAGGACTTGCTGCCTTCTGAGTCATTAATTCAGAAATGGTCATAATGTCAACATGGAAAACATTTTGATAAAACAGCACTAGCTTTTGAAATTCAGCGATGGGTCATAAGAAGATAATGTAGTTGGCCCTTGGTCAGTTTTAATTTGTATGGTTTTTAATTCTTTATGGGATTTAATGCTTTTTTTAAGGGGGGGAGGGTATTGGGGTTTGAACTGGATTATGTATTTTACACTGTTAGCTGCCCCGATTATTCTCAGAGGGGCGGGATATAAATAATCTATTATTATTATTATTATTATTATTATTATTATTATTATTATTAGATAAGAAAAGATGTGCTGATGAAGAGGAAAGATACATCTAGTCCAGTATCCTGCTTGTCACAAAACCCAGCCAGATATTCTCATATATGTTGTAAAGTACCCAAGCAAGTCATAGAGTCAACAGCCTCTCCTCCTCTGCACACACACATACTGTTCCTACCAGAATTGTTATTCCATGACATAGTACCTCTGAACATGGAAATTCTATAAAGCTACCATAACAAAGAGGTATTTTGGAGATTTTTTCCCCCATTAATGTATCTAAATCCCTTATAAAAGCTAGTGGCTATATTGAATTAAATATATATTGAACCACATATTTAATCATAGATTCATAGAATCATTATTGGAAGGAATCACATGGGTCATTTAGTCCAACCCCTATGCAGTATACACAACTAAAACACCTCTGCACAATGCCCATACAACCTTAAAAAAAAAGAAAGAAAAAGAAAAAAACCTCTGAAAATGAAGAATGCACCACTTCCAAGGCAGTTTATTCCACTGCCAAATAGCTCTTACAATAAAAATGTTTAGGTGGAATCTTCTTTCCTGTAATTTGAATCCATTAGTTCAAACAAATTTCCTCCATCTTCATGTTTTGCACCTTCCAGTAGATATGATAATGATCATGTTTATGCTGATGCCACTTTCCTGCATAAATTAAGATTCAAAGTGGCTTCCAATTAAAAAAATATACAAAAGTAAAAAATCAATATAGAATTAAACTATTACAGCAGGGGTCGGCAACCTATGGCCCGTGGGCCAGTTCCGGCCCGGGTCCCCCCGCTTACCAGCCCCCGCCGACCCCTGCCGCCGCCGCCACCTACCACTGCTGCTGTGAGTTTTGGCCACCGCGTGGCCACGCACGTTGCATCCACCATTTTGTCTTCCAAAATGGTAGCCGTGATTTGTTTGTGCATGCGCAGTACTTCTGTGCATGTGCAAATGCATCACGGCTGCCATTCTTTCTTCCAAAATGGCAGGTGCGACATGTGCGGTGGTGGCTACGGAAGTGCATGCAGCAGCTGCAGCAGTGGCAGCAGTGCATGTGGTGGGGGTCATGTGCAGCGGCGGGGGTTGTGTGCGTATGTGTGAGCACACATGCTGCCATTCCCCCCCCGGCCCCCCGGAAGGGAGGAATTCAGTGGACCGGCCCCTGGCTGAAAAAGGTTGCTTAGCCCTGTATTATAGTATTAAAACACATCACTCATTAAAAGAAAAATGTAGTTTTAAAAAATGAAAGCACTTAAAAACAGTGCAATTCAAACAGTGCAATACCCTCAGCACCTTCTTTAAAAACTTTCTGTTTTATAAGCCTGTCTAACTAAAAATGTCTAACCATGCTGATGGACAGACAACAAGGAGGGGAGCATTCTGATCTCCCTGGGAAAGGAGTTCCATAGTCTTGGGGCAGCCACCAAGAAGGCCCTTTCTGCACTTTGAAGAGGTAATGTGGAGTTTCAGTGCACAACTCACTTGTTGCATCAGCTGTACTGGCTGCTGGTCCATTTCCAGGCAGAATCCAGAGTGCTAGTGCTGACCTATAAAGCCTTATTTGACTCAGGTCCATGGTATTTAAAGGACTGTATTCTCCCTTATGAACCTGCCCATATTTTGAGATCTACTGGTGAAGACCTTCTCCCTGTCCCACTATACTCACAGGTACATCAAGTGGGAACATGGGAGAGGATATTCTCAGTGGTTGTACCAAGGCTCTAACCATGAGAGAGGTTAGGCGGGCATGTTTCCTACCCCTCTTACATGGACAGTTTCAGCAAACCTGTTGGAGGCCTGTCCCACCTGAACAATGTACTGGTGTTTCTGTTTGTTATCTTTGATGTGCTGTTGTTTTAATAGCTTATGTTTTAATCTCATATCATTTATTTTTATCATGTAATAACTTCTTAATTTTAGTATTTTGTGAATTTTCATAGTCTGGTGTAAACCATTGAGTCCAAACAAGGGAAAAAGTAGGAGGATGATGATGATGATGATTCAGTGGGTTGGGGAAGGTCTGTCTAAGATCAGTAGAAACACAAAAAATGTCCTTGTGGAGCCACTGTTAGCCACAAATTGTTCAGTACTGCTTTAAATCCTTTTATGTGCCTAACTGTTTATCCCAGACTTTAGGCCCTTGCCTATATCAGTTAATAGCCTGAGTAAAATGCTACAGCCCCATGTCCAGTCAACACAAGATGTGGCAAGGCCACTCATTAGGAAAGATAGCAGTGAGCTCTCCTATAGTTAACATAGGGGCCTTCCATACCTGTTCCTAGCAGCACCATTCTCTTAACTTCTTCATCACCATGCAGAAGTAAATAGAAGCAGCAGTAATTTCCACTGTGTCTAATAGTCCAGTCTTCCAAGCAGTGACATCACTAGGGTTGGCATCACCCAGTGTGGTAATTCAGGGTGTCAACCCCCCCCCCTTGACTTCCTCCCATACCATGCCATACAGAAACCTTAGGAATGTTTTATGTTACCCATAAACGATAATTCCCATATATCACTGAATATAATGGGAATAGTTGTGACATAAACCAGTAACACAATAAAAATTATATCTTTAAATTATAATATTGTATGCATAGCCTAAATGTATTTACATGGACTGTTTCATGTAGTTAAAGTGAAAACTTGGTAAGATTAGATGATTTTAAAAGTAAAAATGTATTTTAAAAATCTGGAGCCTCTCCTATCTCTTCCCATTTACTCACCCCACTCACCCCATATCTTCAGCATTTTAAAGAAATATAGGCAAACACGACTGCCCGTTTCTGCCAAAGACAGATGTTTGGAGACCAGTGGTGTCATCTAGGGTGCCATCTGGTATGGCCCACACCCTTCACATCCCTTGCTTCCAAGCAAGTGTGAATGGAACTGGATCTTCTATACCGTTAATAGCATAACACTTTTTCCCTCTAGCAGTACTGCAGACATGGGGGGGGGGGGGTTTCAGACTGCCAGAAATAGTGTAAATTGAGACCACTTTTAGGGTTAGGGTTAGGTTAGGGAACCATGGAAAATGTAGTTTATTGTGGCACCAGAGTTCTCTATCAGAGAAGGCTCAATATCTCAGGAAAAAAAATTCCCATGATTCCCTAGCATTAACCCTAACCCTAAAAGTGGACTCAATCTGTACTATTTCTGGCAGTCTGCAACCCCCCATTGTTGCATTTTACAAGTTTGAACAACCCCCACAAAATACCCAGCTTGAAGTCACATGAGACTTTTTCTTCATCTACACCCTTATCGTCTATGCTGATTCTTTCCCATTCTGTTTGGAATTCTTGATCTGTTCCTTTTAATTGGAGATGATTGAGAGAGAAGTTTGTGTCTTCTGTACATAGAGCATGTGTTCAATTGTTGATCTATAGACCCTTCCCAACACAGGCACACTGCCCATATATCTTTGCATGTATTCTTTGGGCATGCCTCCTGTTTAGGAAAAGGTAAGGCTAGAGCAATGACTCATCATAAGGGTAATGGACTTCTGCCTCTCAGTTAATTATTATGCATTAGACTTGCTGGGGCATTCATACTCAATATAGGCATGGAAGAATTATAATACCCCTGCAAAGGCCCCTTTGAAAAGACCAGGCAAGACTCATTCACTCATTTATTCATTTACTCATTTCTTGCTCAACCCAGTCATGCCTTAACATAAGGTAATTGCTGCAGAAAGGATAAAATTTATGATTTATTTGTTTTTTGTCTATAGAACGAGATGTAGGGAGTACTGTAAAAATGCTCCTCTCTCTTTCCCTCATGCCATGCCCCCACTTTTCCACATCTGATCCTGTCTTACCTTTGATTCCCAACAATATGGCAAAGGTGAAGGAGTGGAATCTCACACAGATGATGCAAAGAAAATCAATGACTCAAAGTTTAATGAGACAACCAGGCTTGGTGCCATCACCTACAGAGTGTTAATTAATATGAAGAGATATGTTTTGCATCAGAAACCAAGTGTGATTATTCCTGCATGTGAGTTGAACTTGAGTGAGTTATACTACAGCAACATAACCAGAATACAGAAACTAGATAGTTAGGAAGAAATTGTACATTTGAAATGACAATAGAGATGGTGTTGTAGGTTAGGTTTAGCTGTGTGTCAAATTATATACATGGAAGCTTCTAATTTACTGCATATCTACAGATTGCGATAGGGAAAATGTGGTCTATGGACACATGTAGCCCCAAGGGTAAGGCCCCCACCACCCTCTACTTCCCAACATCTTTTGTGTGTGTGGGGGGGGGAGAATGAGTGGTATTTTTGTTCCAAATATCCTCTGGAGAGAATAGCAGATAATTTTGGTATGCTTATGGAGCTCTGGGCTATTTGAAGCTTAAGGAAGGCCTATTTTCCTAACAGGAAGTAGAACAGAAGTTGATTTCCAAGATCTCCTAAGGAGCCAATACCAAACTAATCCCTGATAGTTGCCCACCTTGGTCTAAATTACATTTTGCAACATTTTAAAATATAATTAAACATAAAAGAGTGTACTGCGGACTGGCAATGAGATTATTCATAGGCCTGGTTTAATTAAGAACATGTGAATATGGGATTAGCATTTCTTGTTCAGAAAGCCAGCATGGTATAGAGAGCCAGCATGCTGTAGTGGTTTGAGTTAGACTAAAAATCTGGAGATCAGGGTTCGATTCCCTGTTCATCCATGGAAACCCACTTGGAAACCTTGGGAGAATCATACACTTTCAGCCCCAGAAACCCCTATGCTAGGCTTCCCTTATAGTTTCAATAAGTCAGAAATAACTTGAAGCCACACAACACAACCACCATGAACAGCAACTTCTTGTTCTCATATGAAAGGAAAAATCTATCAATTTGCCTTTCTCACTGGTAAATTTCTCCCTCATTTCTACTGGCATTAGATTCAATAGATAACATTATTTCCAGCACAGGGGAGACCATCCTACATCTGTTTGCCAAAAAGTATTAAAGATGAGTAGCCTCACAGAAAAAGAGAGATGGAAACCATAATTCAGTACATAAATGGTGGAATATATAGGGCACTGGAGAGGTACTGGGTATGGTCACTACAGCAGCATCACTGGGGTGTATGTGTGGGGGGTGCGTACCACACCGGGTGACACCCCAGAGAAGGAGAAGGAGGTGGCAGCAAGGAGCCAGGAGACGCAGCAGGGAGGGGTGTGGGCATGGAAGTGTGTTCAGCCTGCCTGAGCCTGTGCCCATTCCCATACCTCCTTGAGCAAGCCCTGCCCCTTCTGCAACTCAAGCCCCACGTCCACACCAGGTGACACCAATGGCAGGGACACCACTGGGTCACTGATTGCTTTAACAATTGTTTATTTTGCCTGCATTGCAAGAGGAAATGCAAAGATCATGGGGGATGGAAAGTGTTCAGCCAATCCATTTCCTTAGTTTTACACATGTCCTCCAGCCAGCATGACTCCTACATGTGTTTTAATGTATTGTTATGTTTTAATGTATAATTTGTTTAATACTTTCTTAAGGGGTGGGTGGGTTTCAGAGTTTTTGGGATGTGTGTTATATTTGTATGATAATTTTAATGTTGTAAGCCACCCTGATTGTTTGGCAGAGGGGTGAGATATAAATGATAATAATAATAATAATAATAATAATAATAATAATAATAATAATAATAATAATAATATGCACAACTGTAGATATTAATTATGAAACTGTATCCAGCAGGAGGGGTGTAGGTATGCTAACACTGTTGACCTACAAAGACCCAAATGTCTTGGATCCAAGATATCTGAAAGACTGCCTCTTCCCATATGAGCCTGACAGAAACTTGAGATCCTCAGTTACTGGAAACTTGGGGCCTTTGCAGACTGACAGAAATAGTGCAAATTGAGTCCACTTTAACTGCCCTGACTTATGCTAGGAGATCATGGGAACTGTAGTTTATTGTGGCACCAGAGCTCTCTGACACAGAAGGTTCAATGTCTCAGAAAAAGTACAATTCCCATGATTCCCTAGCACTGAGCCAGGACAGTTAAAGTGGACTCAATTTGCACTATTTCTACCATTCTGCAAAGGCCCTTGATTTCTTTACCCTAGACTTGTTTCTTGACCTCATTATCTGCTACCCATGGACTTTGCTTAAATTTACAACTTAATAGAACCAATGCACATGGCTTGTAAGGGGTGGCTCTGGGCTGTCCCTGGGAGTGGAAGACTGGGGCCGCGGCAACCACATGCCACAACCCCTATCCTCCTTTTTGTTGTCCCCAAAAGAGCAGCAAAATGCTGCTCCTTTTGGGGGCAGCAAAAAGCCACTCTTAGAGCTGCCACTGCAGCTCTTTTGCAGATGGACACACGACATCGGGGCAGAGTCAGGGCAGCTGGTGTGTGGTTGCCCCACCCCAACTCCACTCCCAAGATGGCCTAAAATGCCAGTCTGCATCAGCCCTTACTCTGCAGTGTTTAGAATTCAAAGATACAGCCTGGAATCAGTATGTAGAGAGATCTTGTAGCACCTTTGAAAGAAAGAAATTGGCAGCATGAGCCTTTGTACGCTTAAGTATTATTGGATACTGCTTATTCCTTCGGCTTCTCAACTTCTGGCATTCTGGCTGCTGCAGTGTAAGAACAGGATAGGAATGTTCCTAGACTGCTTTTAGCAGTTTTGAAAAAGTATTTTAATGTGTTTTTAAAATGTTCTAATCTATGTATTGTTTGAAGTGGTTTTCATATATTCATTACTTTAGGAGTCCTTGTACACTGGGAGACAATGTAGAAATACTTTTAATTAAAAAAAATATACAAAAAATAGTTCAGCACTCAAACCACTACACCACACTAGCATATACCCTAAAACAGGAGTAGGCAACCTTTCCCCTTTAAGGGCCAAGGGGCTTCAGCTCCCAGAAGCCTCAGCCATGTTGGCCAATAGCTCTTGGGATTCCGGGAGCTGAAGTCCCTTGGCCCTTAAAGGGGAAAGGTTGCCTACCCCTGCCCTAAAAGGTTAAAGAAACTTAAAAATGATGTGCCAAGTGCATTAAACTTCAGGATGAATATGTGAAATACCATATATGTTTCATGGCTCTAGGTTATTCCCTTCTAGGTCAGGCCAAAAGCTTTTCAGCATTTCCTTGTATAACTAACAATTTTTTTCTAATGCAAAATTAATACTTTGCAATGCCTCCAGCCAGGTAATTGCCTACTGTCTCAAATTCTTTTCATCATTAATATGAAGACATTTGTAAATTCATATATATATGAACTGAATCGAATCCTCACCTATTTCTATTTGTCACTGCCATATGTACAGCTTGTTGAAGCTGAAAGACTCACAATAAATTCTGCTGGCATTATGGTTTGTTTGTTTTCCCCCTTCTCTCCCTTGCCTTCCTGGTGCTTTTAGGCATAGTGGCTATGTTTAAAACATGTATTTTATTGACTAGCGGCCTTTACAGACTGCCAGAAATAAGGTAGATTGAGGCCACTTTAAATGTCCTGGCTCAGTGCTAAGGAATCATGGGAACTGTAATTTATTGTGGCACCAGAGCTCTCTGGTAGAGAAGGCTCAATATCCCAGAAAAAAATACAATTCCCATGATTCCCTAGCACTGAGCCAGGACAGTTAAAGTGGCCTGAAGCTGCATTATTTCTGGAAGTCTGTAAAGGCCCTAGGAGCGGGGTGGGTTGTGTGTGTTCTGTGACTTTCCATTTGTTGTTGTGCAATGATTCATGTATTCCTATACAGCTGCCCTTTGCTATCACCTGTTATTTCATAGTGCAGACACTATGTATGCCTTTGGAAAATGAGATTCCATAATGAGCAAAGCTGGAAAAGATTAATTTCCATGAAATGACTAGACAGGTACTCTGAAAGTGCTGTTAGAAAAAGAGAATACTTGGCTTCAGAGAGATAATGGCTTCAGTCCTGTAGGCATCAAGGCTCTTTAAATCCTATTGACTTCGATGGGGTATGTCCCCCCCTTTATTTATATTATGTTACCTGTCGAACTGTAATACAACTATCACTGAGGTATCTTAAAGCTGTTTTTGTTTTTTGTTTTTTATAAATACACAAGGTTTCTTTTCAAGTGAAAGCTGCAAACCTTTCTAAAAGGGTATGAAAAATGCATTCGTTAATGTCAGGCAGCTGCTGAACTGTATGAACAGATGTAGGGAATTCAGAAGTATGTGCTTTAAAAAATCCCTTAGGTACATATCATAGAAGTGAACTGGTTTCCTCCATGGTTTACTAAGAAATAGAAGGGAATGAAGGAATCTGACTGCCTTTTTAAAGTTTTGTTACAATGCAAGTCACTCCATGGTTATGAATGGATCTTCACAGTCCCTTATTTAGATTGTCCAGTTATTTGAAGTGAAATAGGTGGTAATCTCTAAGATCAAGGATATTTATTTAGGGTATCCTGTCTTTGAAATTCACTTGCTAAAAAAATGCACTCAGTGCTGAGTATGATTTTGAGGTTGTTGGGTTTTTCCTCCTTCATATCTGCCCATGTCCTTCTATTTATCTATTTAGATTTCCTCCTCCCCCCCATTTTATGCTGGAAAATTATGCATTCTATTGTTTTGTATAATTTTATTAGGTATATTGGTCAAAGGAGATACTTAGCACACACATCAGTACTTTGATTGCCCTATCTCCTCTTCTAACATTGCTAATTCATCTAAATGAGTCAGGGGAGATAACTTTACATGTTTATCTTATGTTTGGTCTGGTTTCCCCAAAGGCAGGGAGAAACCATCTCTAATCTGCACTCCTGCCATTTCTCAGAGCCAGAAATCTTCTCAATATCCATCCCATTTTCATCTCAGAGCTGTACGTTCATCACATCAGTATTAATTGCTAGATGTTTTTAAAGTTAGCCTAGCACTTCATATGGATATTTTAATTCCCCATAATTCTGTGTATTTGTAAAATTGGATAATAAACTGTTCCCTTGTTTGCACCTTGTAAGAGAGTGAGTGTAGGTCTCTTGTGACCAAATACGCATGTTGTGCACACTTGTCTCTGTTAAAGATCATTGACCATATTGCTTTGATAATACATCTGGAGTCATCTACAAATATCCTGACCCATGTGTAGTAGTAGCCTGAGCTCATTTTCTGTTCCTTTTCTTTCCTTTTTGTTTCTTCAGCTAATAACCAATTAGGGGACCCAGCATATGTGTCCCCTTTTGTTGTTGTTGCTATGTACCTCCAAGTCATTTTTGACTTATGGTGACCCTAAGACAAATCTATCACCGGGTTTTCTTGGCATGTTTTTTCAAAGGGGGGGTTGTCATTATCATCACAGCCTGAGAAAGTGTGACTTGCTCAAGGTCACTCAGTATGTTTACATGGCCAAGCTGAGAAGTAGGGCTGCCACGGCCCCTAGGAGTAATGGTATATGAATATGAATTGGGGTCTGAACTGCATATTGTGCTTGCCGATTAGTTTCTAGACAAGGTACAAAGTGTTGGTTGTTGCCTTTAAAGACCTATATGGTTTAGGTCTGGATTAACTCTTCCACTCTGCACACTCCATTCCTCTGGGAAGACATTTAGGGCCTTTACAGACTGCCAGAAATAATGCAGCTTGAGTCCACTTTAACTGTCCAGGCTCAGTGCTAGGGAATCATGGGAACTGTATTTTTTTCTGGGACACTGAGCCTTCTCTGTCAGAGAGCTCTGGTGCCACAATTAACTTCAGCTGCTCCTAGATTGTGGAATGACCTGCTGGAAGAGACTTGATACCTGAATATGCTGTTTGAATTTAAAACAGCATTAAAGACCAGTCTCTTCTGGCAGGCCTATCCAGATTATTTTTAAATTGTGAATTTTAAACTGTTTGATTGATTGATTGTTTTGTTACATACTGGCCTTTATTTATTTATTTTATTTATTACGGCCGTTCGGCCAGCACAGACATACTGGTCTTATTTGTTCTTTTAAATGGATTTTATGTGTTTCAACTGAGCTATATCTTTTTAACTGATGTAAAGTTTTTGGCAGATACTATGTGTTGTGTGTTGATCTGTTGTGGTCTCCCACCTCGATTCATAGGTAGAGGTGGGCAAGAATATTATTTGTCTATCTATCTATCTATCTATCTATCTATCTATCTATCTATCTATCTATCTATCTATTTTCCATATAATTCCAGTAATATCTCTGGACATCAAACCTGTCAACTTTTAAAAAGATAAAGGTAAAAAGATAAAGAAAAAGATAAAATCATATAAACAAAAAGAGAACATCTTTTTTTAAAAAATGTATTTAATGATACCCCCTCAGAAGGACCAGGTAAAGGGATTTTTTTTATTATATATTATTGTATTTATTTACATATTTTTTCAGTGAATTTTTAAGGGGTCTTGGGGGTGCCATTGGATCTCCTGAGGGCCACACAGGATTCTCCCATTCCACATGCAGTCTAGCCACACAGTGCAACTGTTTCTCTTCTCTTCTTTTCTCTTCTGTTCTCTTCTCTTCTCTCTACATATATATGTTTGTGTGTGTGTATGTCTATATATATATATATGCTTTAGCTGATTTATTTGCTTTAGCTGATTTATGCATCTTTTTCCAAGAATAGATTGTGTTAATGCAAAGCCATTGCTGTTATCATCACTGAAGTGTTTGACATAAAATAGATATTGTTTGCCATGTTGACATTTGTTTATCTACCTAACAGTGTTTTAATATTTTTATTTGAAGACAACCGGAACTGTAAATCTTTTGCAGAAACTAGGATTATCCTTCTATGAAATTTCATTTCTGTGAGATGGTTTGTAATACTTTGTAACACAGATAAATGCTGGCACATTTTCAGGGAACTCTCTGTCTGCAGACAAATAAGTTTAATTTTAATGAAATACCTTTCAGTTTTCCATTATGTTCTCTAATCATGCGAGAACTGTATGTCTGGCTTAATAGAAATGTTTCAAAAATTTCATGAAATATGTCAACTTTTAGCTTCTTTTGAGTATAAATCAGCAACCTAAAATGTGATTGAGTAGCAAAGCTAGAAGACTGTTGGCTGAAATGGTACTAATTGAATTGTAGAAAGTGGTAATCCATTCAGTTTTGTAACAGATAGCTGGACAAAATTCTTATTTTCCTTTCTTTTTGTGATCATTACATGGGAAACATTATATTTAATTTGTGAGAGCCCTGATGACCACAGGAGACTACAGAAAACTTTGTGGTACAGAAGATTCCATTTTCAATACAAAAAAATAGGGATGTGTGAAAAATTGACTGTATTGAAGTTGTAGGGTTTTGTTTGTTTTATTTTTTGTTTTGGAAATATACTTACCAAAGTCCAGAATATATTCTGGACTTAATATATAACCCATACATTTTCAAGCTCACAATATAATCTACATTAGAAAAAAAATGTTTGTACATGAACATTTAAAAGATATGCAAACAGTCCTAGAGATATATTTCTGAAATATAGACTTTTGTCAGTGGATACATGTGCCCATTAGCAGATCAATTCAGGTGTCCAGTTTGGGGGGAAATGTATACAGAAATAAAGTTCTCTCTCTCTCTCTCCTTGTTAAAAACTACCTAGCATGGAATAGACTTTGGAGTATTATATTTCAAATTCTATTTGTGAGTTAAAAAACAAACGAGCATGCCATTTCAGATTTCAACAGAATAATGGTAGGGATGTGAATGAGATTTGATAAAGACAGGCCATCTCATCATAGTCATGTGTCTCATCAAGGATTTTCCAGCTTGCTATGATAGTATGAGCCAGTGTGGTGGAGAGATCACTAGATTAGGACTCCAGGAGACCAAGGTTCTAATCCCTACTATGGAAACCCACTGAGTAATTTCTCAGCCTCAGAGGAAGGCAATGATAAACCATCTCTGAATAAATTTTTCCAGGAAAACTCCATGATAGATTTGCCTTAAGGTTGCCATAAATCAGAAATGATGTGAAGGTACATAACAACAACAGCAACAAATGATAGCTTGACTCCAATGTGAGATTAGAACACCAGGATGCTCCACACACACACACTTTCTATATAATTTATGCAAATATATTAGTCTTTGAGAATATATTCCCCCTTTTTGAAGCTAAGCAAGACACATATCAAACACAAAAGGACAGTCTGATTGCTCACAGAGACACAAGCACCCCCTCTAGTGCTACCACAACAGAGTCATTATCACTTCCTCACTGCATTTTACATTATTTTATAGAAGTGCAGAGAAAACACTTCTGGAAATGTGTAAAAATCTCCTCAACTTCCTCTGCTTGAATCTCATGCTTCTCATATGATATGAATTTGGGGTATTGCCTTCTTTATCACATGAGGACAACCCAATCAGGATTTATATCTGTATGTAAAGTTGAACATGGCCATAGGAAGGGAACAAAAATATGCCCAAACCAAAAGCTATAGTACTGAACCTGAATATGTAAGAACACAAAATGTGTAGTCTGTAGTGGGTGGGCCATCTTCAACATGTCCAAAGCTGAATCTGCAGTTTCTGAAACTGCAGAAATAGTGCAGTTTGACACTACTTTAACTGTCATAGGACCTTATCCCACGCTGCTCTCAAAAGTGGCAAGAAACCGATATGAGCATCATTGCAGTACTATAGCACTAGTATAATATGGCGCTAGCGCTATAATAGCGCTATGGATAAGGTAGCGCTATTGCAATGCCCGATGAAACCAGGCATTCAAAAGAACCCGAATGATGCTGCATTCTGAGCGGTTTCTTGTTGGATTCTGAGCGACGTCGTGGGATCACCCGGAAAACTATAGCGCTATAGCGCCTGATTCTTAGCGGATTCTGAGCGACGTCATGGGATCACCCGGAAAACTATAGCGCTATAGCGCCTGATTCCATGTGGATTCTTGCTGCTTTTGGCCCCGTGGGATAAGGTCCATAGCTCCATCCTGTGGAATCCTGGGATTTGTAGATTGTTGTGGCACCAGAGTTTTCTGACAGAGAAGGCTAAATATCTCACAAAACTACATATCCCAGAATTCCATAGCATTAAGCTATGACAGTTAATGTGGGAGCCACATATATTATCCAAAGCATAGATTTGTTTTAACTCAAAAACTTATATGGACCTAAATGGACTATGAATTGCTTCAGGTTAGTGCTTGTCAGTCTCATGAGGTCTGTTAAACAATTTGTTGCTTTTACACAGTGGTGAAGCTGGCATAAGGAAAAGGAAGGAAAAGTATACTCTTTGAGACATAATAGAAAAACAGATATTCAGACAAGGTCAAGTGAAGCATGTTGAACTCATAAAACATTCATCATAGTTGTTTTGATTTAAAAGGACATAAGGTAATTTTTGAGACAGAGCAAAAGAGCTGAAGTAATGCATCTTATCTCTAATTCTACATCTCAGGAACTATAGAATCCAATAATATTGGCATAAGATGCCCAAGAACTGCATCTTTGTAAACTTAAAACCCAGAGGACACAGGCATCATGCTTTTTAGAGCAATCTTTGAGAAATATTTGAATGCCATTAACTAAGCAAATGAACAGTGAATGGAAATGTTCTGTACTGCATTCTCTACCCAGGAGTGGATCCATCACAAGTTTATGCTTTTTATAAGAGTTAATCTTACATCAGGAAGAGAAAAGCACATGGTGTCATCTACTCTAAACAAGATTCCTGTGGAGAACAATGTAAAGGGGATTAATGTTATCAGTCTTATAATTCCAGAGGTCCATTGATATGAAGGTTAAATTAAAATACAGCTGAAAGCTCAACATAGGTTGAAATGTGAAGACACTGTATTCTGCCAATTGATTTTGAAGTGAATGGACCAATAGTCCCTGCCATACCTTGGCAAGTCATCCAAGATTTGGGCCTGAATCTGAACTCTAGACAACTGTGCTGTGATACAGAGGTCCAATTGACAACAATATTGGCTTTACTTCACCCCAGAGTTAAAACACAGATTTTGTTAAAGGCTTTGAGATTATGTGATTTTATATGGCTTATACATATACTGCCTTTAACTGGTTTTAACTGTTAGATAGCTTAATATGTTTTTAAACTTCAAATTATCTTTTTATTGTCTTACATTTAAATGTTTAAAATAGTTTTAATTGATTTTATCATATTCCAGCCTGAGATCTTTCATTACAGGACAGGTTATACATATTACAATGCATACATACATATATTATCCAATTATAAATCTACTTTTTATTCTCAATCCAAAATAATATAAAATATCTTAATGTGTTTTCCCATCCCTCCCTTCAATGTTCCTTTATGTAGTAATATCTAAAGGAAGGTTAAACAAAATTCCTTGCCTTTTCTTTTTCAACTGCAGGTCATGATTGTTTCTACTAGGGGCGGGAGATGGGGCCCAGAACCCAATTTTATTATTTCTCAGCTCTAGATGGCTTTGATGTGGCATTGCAGCCATGCTTCACAAAAGTAACTTCCAAAGCCCTAGAAAAGAAAGTGTATATGCTTTGCTGACCCTTCCTCTTATGAACCTTCACTAAAAACCTCCATAGATGTGATTTACATGGACACAGTCCCCACTGGTGATGTGCTTCTTTAAAATATTGCAGGTGAGAATCTGCAATATTTTCTTTTGATCAGCTTTTTCCTTGCTGCAAGCATTTCTTTAAATGCCATGCAGTAGTCAAAGATGTCTTCACAGGTGGAATATTTCTGCCCTTGTGGTAGCAATCCTGCCTTGTTTGTCCCCTACTGTGGGTAATGGGAGAGGGGAGGCATGCAAAGAAAAATGCTGTTCTGCATATTCTAGCACAGGAAACAATGCTGATATTCCATGCATCGCTGTTCCCCATTCTCCTTTCTGGCAAGCCTATTGGCAATGTTAGAGGGTGGGTGGAAAGGCCAGACAAGAAGAATTGCCACTGCAACTGATGTTCTTGTAATGAAGGCAGTGGCAGAAATCCTCCTTGTGTAGCTGCTCCCACTCCCTGGCACAGCTACTGGAGTGGCTGATGGGCTTTATTTGTTATTAGCTGTTCATGGGCTGGCCCACCATCTTGCCCTGGTCTTGTTTTTGCAGAGACAATGGAGCTTCTCCATCTTCTGTTTCCAATTTGTCTATTTGATTTTTGTACTGATGATTTCCAGGTGATTTCCATGTATATATTTGCCTCTTTAGTTACTTGAAGAATGTGTCTGTAATGAATACAATGGCCTGCTCCATTTCTTAATTCTAGACTAATTTTTTATACAACATTTGATTCTGCTCTGTTTTCTACTTTTGTACTCCAATAACCTTTGCAAAGCAAAGCAAAAGCAAAGCAGCTTATTTATATACTGCTTCATATCACACTATGGGATGTCTAAGCGGTTTACAACTGTGAGCTGATTGCCCCCCCAACAAGCTGGGTACTCATTTTAGCGACCTCGGAAGGATGCAGGCCTGAGTTGAGCCTCAGCCCTGGCTGGTATTGAACTCGCAACCATGTGGTCTATGAGTGGCTGCAGTACAGGCATTTAACCACTGAGCCACCAGGGCTGTTCAAGTTAACCTTTGATTAACAAGTCTTGTTTTGGTGTGTGATAAATTTCTTCCTGGACCCCAGCATGGAATCTTTAAATTTATTCTTCTGCCTCTGTAGTTGGAGCATAATTTTTTGTCATAAGCACCACCAGTCTCTTATCGATATGTTGAGATTCCAGTTTTTCCCACAGATTTTGCCTTGGGATTGAGTCGAAAGCTTGCTTGAAGTCTATGAATGCTGTATGAAGACCTTCATTAGTTGGTGCATACTTTTCAGAGAGATGTTGCAGAATAAGTCCATGTAAAGATGAACTGTTGACTATAAACTACAACAAAACAAAGGTTATTCAATAAGAAGACCAAACATAAATGGCAGATCAACGGCCATCAAATAGATCAGGTTACATCATACAAATACTTAGGGATAACCTTCCAGTCAACAGGATCATGGAATCTGCAAATGAAGCATGCCATCGCAAGTGCCCAAAGAAGTACCAAAACACTTCTTTCCTTTTTCTATACTAAGGGTGGCCAATATGTCCCCGCAGCCATCCAAGCATTTGTCAGCAAAATAATTTCCCAGATGCTGTATGGTTGCCAGGTGTATACGCTTAATGATCACAACTCTTTTGAAGTAGTACAAGGAGCATAAATTTGGATTAAGGTAGTATGTTTGCTCAGTGGAGGGATTGCTCCTGTGAGACAATGGCTATTGTATTGATGGCATGTATTGGTGTATGTTCCACATAGGAATTCTCAATGTGAATTCCTGAAATATCCTTTTCCCAGGTCAGATATTGGAAGTTATTTTTTATCATGATTACTTTCTAATTTCTAAAAGAAACTCAAACAAATAGTTCTTACTTATTCAAAAATTATTATGTAACAAGCTGCAGGCTTGTGTATTGTTTCCCTAGATGATGATCACTACATGAAAACTGCTAATACCAACATCTGATGAAAAACTAGTTCTTTCAGAAAGTAAATTGTCAATAATTTCAAGTGATATTATACTAGGAAATTTAATGTTATTTTCAAAGCAAATGAACTGTCTTCCAAACAGGTAGTCCTCTTGTGTTGCAAGTACATCATATAATCTTTATTGAAAATGCAAAAAGGATTTCCTGTCATTGTTCATATTTTCTGCATTATGATTAACAATCAGAGAGAGTCACAGCCATACTGTCATATTGTGGAGGTGTATATTGTAGCACTATCTGTCCTGTCCTTGTTTAAAAATCATGGTAAAGTTTCAAAGATTTAACTGTCATAAAATTAAAGAACAATATATGAAAATGGTCACTTCCACACACACACACAAACATATAACACATATGAGGAAAATATTCAGGTACTGGTAAAAACAGGATTTTAAAATGGGAAATTCCTAAATGAACCAAACCCTAAAAAACAAGGATGGGGCCTTGTAGGCACTGAAGTAGAGAACTGTCCCAATCTTCTTCCCGTTGCCTGGCCCTATGTTCTGCTGTAGGGGGGCTATTCACATGTACACCCCACTGTTGGAACCCACTGTCAAGCAAGTGCCAAATTTCAGAGTTCATAAATACTTGACCCAAGCATTGAGAAAATGAAAAATCCCATGGTTAACAAACAACAATGAGCTTTCATCACATCCCTAGTTGCAACAAACGAGTCTCCCCAAAGTCTGATAATCCATGTTCATCGCAAAGCTATCCCTCAAATTTTGTAAATCATAGAAACATTGTATATAGTCCAGGGCTGATGTCTTTTAGCATTTGCAGCTATGTAGCTATTTATTTATGTATGTATACATTAGATTTATATCCCACCTTTCCCATGAAATGGGATTCAAGGTAGCTAATGAGATTTAAGGCAGCATAAAAACCTTGTTGTTGTTGCTATTGCTGTCTCTCTTTAGCTATAATTGTCATCGTCATTGTCATCATAGTCATAGTCAGTTTACTTTTATGCTACTTTTCCATGACAAACCATTTTCAAATTGAAACAATATTAAAATTGATATCTTCTTCAGTTCAAAATTCATCTTAAGTGGATATACATATATATACATCTGTATGCACTGAGAACTTGATTCAATCCAATGGATGTCCCTCAAGAGGAGAAGGAAGGTAACATAGTTCCGGCAGTTGACAAAGATAGCATATGAGTCCTCAGAAACCCACTTATGTGTTTACTGAAAGTGCAGAATAGTATCACATTTACTTTCCCCTTCCTTTTCATAGATAGTTGACTATGGATCTTTAGTAATGTTCAAAGTGGGGAGAAATGTCAGTTTTTGTTACATTTGAAATATACTTTCACTTCTGGAACCTTCTTGTTTTCCATTATCAGGTGAGAATAACTCAGACACATTGATCTTTTAGATTATTTTGTCTTTCACTGGCAGAAGAAGGTCACCTGTTTCATTTACATCAAAGGGAAAGAAAGAACAAAAGGAACAAAAAGAAAAGAAAAACCAACAGTCTCATTATAAAGCATCAGACTGTTTAATTCTTACTGACTCTTATTCCCTGGAGCTTTTTTTTTTTTTTTTAAATTCTTTGGAAACTTGGATTATTTCCTCTTGCTAACTTGAGATAGAGCATATTATGAAAATACAGTTTGGATCCCTGCTCCCCAATCTGCTATTTGACTGACCACTACTGTCTTGTCTTGATTAGATGCATTTATTTATCCTTGTCTAGTCTGGATCAGATACTGATTTAGATCCAAAATACCTTCTTCGGATTTGAAAGGAAAGGCTGAATGTCATCAGAACTTGGTTAGCATAAAACTCCCAAACTCTGAGCAACCTTTCTCAGTGGTTTCATGTATATGTGCATATATGTGGGGCAAAACAGACATAAATAGGACCTGTGCAGAGTGGCCAAAAGGGCTAGCCTGAGGGTGGGGTTGGGGCAGAGTGACTGCTGCCCCAACTCCACCCCAATGTCGCTGTCACACTGTGCACTCCACCACATGGTGCATGGCATCAGGGCACCCAGTTGGCACAGTGTGTAGATACGCTGTGCCAAAGGGGCACAAAAGAGCTGGGGTGGCAGCGCTAAGGGTGGCATTTTGCTGCCCCAAAAAGGAACAGCATTTGCCAGCTCTTTTTGGAATGGCAAGAAGCTGTATTGGGGCCACAGTATATGGTTGCTGCACCCCTGATCTGGTGTTCCTGGGGCGGCACAGAGCCTTCCCTTAGGGGCCATCTGTACAGCCCCATAGTATTGAATAAGAGTCATACCAACTTCCTCTGAACACTTTTCTCAACAAATATCTGCAGTCACCATAAAACTCTGCCTCCACATCTCATCCTAAACCAATAACCTAGAAGGATACTGTGGCAGTTGGTGGTACTGAAAGTCACTGAGATATCCAGTAAAATGAATGGTGGTACAGAGTCCCTGTGAGTAGTTCCTTTCTAGAGTAGAACATCCAACAAAGGGACTATAATGTCTTATAACCAGGCCTGGAGTCAGGATGCCATCAGTGTGATACCCAAATAGACTTCTCCATACCTTCTGAAATAGCATCAGTTAAGGATAATGTCTTTCCTCGGACTTAATGAATGGAAAAGATAATGGGCTGGATAAGGAAAACCAAATTGAAACTGAATCCAGACCAAATAGAGGTGCTTACTGTAAAGGTCCTAGCCTGTGGTTGTTGGTGTGTCAGGCAGTCCTGGATGAATCTACATTCCTCCTAGAAAACTGCATTCACAGCTTGAGGGTGCTTCTGGTTCTATTATTCCAAATGAGTGCTTAGATATATATATGATGGCCAGGAGTGCTTCCTTTCAGCTTCACCTGATATGCCAGCTGTGCTCCTTCTTAGAGCTGGAATACTTAAAAATGATAGTGTTCACACAACTGACCTCAAGGCTGGTTACATTGCTCTCTACATTGGACTACCTCTGTACCAAATTTGGAAACTTTAATTAGTAGAAAACATGGCATCATGGTTAGTTAATCGTGCATCTAGGAGTAATCATATTGTAACTATATTAAAATCACACTACTGGTTGTCAATTAGAATCTGCGTAAGGTACAAAGTGTTGGCTGTTACTTTTAAAGACTTACATGGTTTGGGTCCAAGTTCCCTACAGTATCATCATAGCCATATAGTCCACCTTGTACCCTCAGGTCTTCTGGGGAATATTTGCTTTAGTCAGCCAGAACCAGGCTGGCAACTTAACCAGGCAACTTTTTCATCACTTGCCCCCAAATTGTGGACTGATCTGCTGGAAGAGATGTGACAGGTGGATACACTGTCTGTCTTTAAAACAGCATTAAAGACCAATCTTTTCTGGCAGCCCTATTCAGATGGTTTTTAAATTATCATTTTTAAAAATATGAATTGCAGCCCCAATCCGCCACTCCCTGGGGCAGCTCTCTGCTGCCCAAAATGGGCTGTCTGCATCAGCCCTTAGTCTTCTTCAGATTTCCTGACTGCAGTCCCCATTTCTATCAATGTATGATCCCAGGTATGGGAATTCATTTACTATTTCTATTTCTTCATTGTCTAGAGGTTGAACTTGTGAAGGTCCTCGGTCATTATTTTCTACTATATATATATATATATATATATATATATATATATATATATATATATAATCTATTTTTCATTTTCCCATGAATCACATCTAAATAAAGCTTCATGTGGAGAGAGCCATAATGGAAGTTTTGTATTAATATGATTTTTTTATATTTTTTTCCAGACTGTAATGATGATCTTACAAAGTGACTATTAAAGTCCTTGTTTGCTTTTATTTTGTCATAATAATTCTAACATGACTTAAGTGGCACTGCCACTTTTAAGGGAAGATACACCTTTGATGGTCATTATGATTAGAGACCAGGATAATTGGGGCTTGGCTCATTAGCCAAGCCAGTGATGTTGGATAGGGCGCAGAGCACAGTGGCTTTTTATGCTGGGTGCCCCCTGTACAGCCATTCCTTCTCTCTCAAACACAAGAGAAGGGATAGTTTTTTGTGGGTTTTTCAGACGAGAGAAGGGACTTGTTGGCTTTGTTGATCATGTTTTGTTTTGTTGCTGGGTTAAATCCTTTTTTTTTTGTTTTTGATTATGAATTAGTGCATTGTGTGGCTGTTGTTTATCTAATGTGATATACATATTCCTTTCTTCCTTTAATTAATTTCTTACCTCCCACTCTCCCCTTCCCTTCCCCCTCTGGGGTTTCTATTCCTTTCTCCATTTCTTTATTTTCTTAACCCCCTGTTCCTCCCTATTTGGTTTGGCTACTGGGTTTTTTCTTCCCTTCTACCTCCTTATTATTGTTGGTTCTGATACCCTCCCCATTTTTATTCCATTATTTTATTCTTTACTTGTCTTGTTATTGGCCTGATTACTTCTGGGTTCTTCTTGGGCTGGGGTTTTCTTGTCAGTTTTGTTCTTTGTCCTGGGGCTTCTGCAAGGTTTTTTAATTGATTGATTTAGGCCAGGTACAACTTCTGGCTCCCTCATGGC
>JAIPUX010001880.1:99727349-99739644 GCA_020142125.1 Phrynosoma platyrhinos | reverse complement strand
TGACTAAAGGTAGGCATGGCCCCTTGATCCTCCTCCATGTCTGACAGCTCTGTCATTGGAAGGCTTGGCTGTGGAGCCTCTGGAGAAGTCACAGGCTCTGCTGGAAGCCTGCTGATAAAGCATAGCTGCTAGGGCCAAGCTGTGGCTCCTCCGCTGCAGACTCAGGACCTGGAATAAGTTGTGACTCATCCTCCTTGTCCTCTGAGTCCTCGTCCAGGCAGGGCATGACAGACTTCCCATTTGGGCTACTGCTGCTCTTGAAATAATTGCCATAGCTTATTTTCTTTTGTCTTATCAGACTCAGCTGTGGAAAATTCTTTCAAAGCTAAGAAATTAATCACCTGGGTATTTGCTTCTTTTATCTTGAAAGATTGTGGTTGTTCTTTTCTCTTTTATATATAATTGACATTTTTTATTCAAATTATTCTTTTTTCTTTGTATTTTCTTCTGTCTTTTACTTTCACTATGCACTTTAACTTTACACTTTCCCTCTTTTTTCTCACAACATTCTATTCAATCTTTTGCTTCCTAATCTCTCCTTTTCTTTTCTTTTCTTTTCTTTCTTCATATAATTTCTCCAGTGGTTAAATGCCTATACTGCAGCCACTCACTCTGATGCCTATACTGCAGCCACAAGGTTGCAAGTTCAATACCAGCCAGGGCTCAGGCTAGACTCAGGCCTGCATCCTTCTGAGGTAGCTAAAATGAGTACCCAGCTGTTGGGGGGCAATGAGCTTACAGTTGTAAACTGCTTAGACATCCCATAGTGTGATATGAAGCAGTATTCCCCTACTTAGTTTTTTTTAACATTTTTAATCCACTTTTATTTACTTCTAGAAAGATATAAATCTGTAAGTTTTATATTTCTAAATAGCAGCTTCTGCATGCCTGGATTTCCAACATGTGCCTCAGTTTCTCTTGACCTCCTAATTTACTATTTTTAGCTCA
Source organism: Phrynosoma platyrhinos (assembly GCA_020142125.1). Taxonomy (NCBI): domain Eukaryota; kingdom Metazoa; phylum Chordata; class Lepidosauria; order Squamata; family Phrynosomatidae; genus Phrynosoma; species Phrynosoma platyrhinos. The sequence goes on along the minus strand of JAIPUX010001880.1, from coordinate 99,738,696 downwards.
CCTTGGGTCTTGAAGCTTTACAGCTGCCTCTGTGGAGTTCCACTAACTCCCCTTTTCCAAGAGCAGATTTTTTTTCACAATTTGATCTTTTTATCTTTATCTTTATTTATTTTTATTCTTTTATCCTTTTTTTTAGTGGCTTGAAACAATGTGAAGTGAGCGGTTTCTCAAGCCAACTCTGAAACACTCCTCCACAGATTCAATTGCCAATTGGAAGTGCATGTATGAGTATAACAACAAATTGAAATGGTAAAAGCAAAGCTAAAAAAAAAGCTAAAGAAAAGCCATGGAAAACAAAGATCAACAAATCCTAAATGCTGACTGGAGTAACACTCTCTTCATATGGCAATTAAAAGTTGCTGAAGGTGAACGGGAACATCCCCAGGAAGGACATTCTATAACTGTGGTTCCACCGAAGAACAGACTTTACTTCTCATAACCATGCAAGGCTTCCAAGTATTATTTTATTACATGGATACCAAAGAAGCCAGTCATGAATAGAGAGCTTTCTTTGTGGGACACATCCATAGGTTATAAATGTGTGAAAAATATGACTATGCTCAGTAGCTCTGCCCACATCCCAGATTATAATGTGAGTTTATGATGTAGTGGTTTAAGCATTGTACTATGATTCTGGAGACCAGGTTTTCAATCCTTGATGGACCACAGAAACCCACTGGGTGACCTTGGGCAATTCACACTGTCTCAACCTGAGAGAAAGTCAAAAGTAAATTTCCTTTGAACAAATCTTGCCAAGGAATCCCCATTATAGTTTCACCTTAGGGTCGCCACAAGTAGGAAATGACTTCAAGTCACACAGCAACAACAAATGTTATCCACATTGATGTAAAGCCTATCACTGTTGCATATTGTTTTAGGTTATTGTTCTTATCTCTGTTTACCTGTACTGCATATTCATAGTGTGTGAAATCTTTGTACTTTTCATTGTTGCTATTAATTGACTTGAAACCAGCTTCAATTAATGGTGATTGTACCAATGAGAGAGCTCCAACACATCCCATTAACAAACAGCTCTGCTCAAGCATGCCAAACCCACTGTTACTATGCACTGTACTAGCATTTATCTATATGCATTCTATTCTATGGGGATTTAATTTTAAATTTTTATAGGGATCTTTGTTTTCTGTAAAATAATATATCATTTTTCAGCCTTGTGTAATTTAGTGCATTTGTTTCTATAAATATTTTTTATTAGACCTTGTTGAAGTTGTTGATTGATTGGCAGTGGTACATATTTGGCTGGTTCTGTAGGGCAGAGCTGAAGAGTAGATGGCTCAAGATCCCATCTAAATTAGAGTCTGTAATGAACACACCTTGAGGTAATTGGAAGTCATTTTTTGTATGAAAAAACTGCTAGCACAATTAAGGGCTCATTCACATTCGCGAAATACCTGGTTTTGGAGTCTAATAGATCCAGAATTGCAGAATTGATTTGAATTGATGTGAAATTCACATTTTCCATTGCCATACGCCTCCATGTCTATTTAACATGGTTCTCATTCACACTCACTTTAGCATCAGAACAAAATGGATTTTCAATCTTGAATGTGTTTGATCCATCTCGGTTCTTTTTTAAAAAAATGTCAATCATAGGATGCTCATGGGCATGTTTCCAGATGTGCAAGGACTCTGAGGTGTGGATGCATGCATCAGCTATTTCCATGGGCCTCTCTCTGTGTGTATGTGTGTATGTGTGTCCTCCTCCTCCTCCTCACTGATCCAGTCAGAAAAAGACATGCACCTTCCCCCCCACTCCCCCCACCCATACCTGGAAATTGGATGCTGGAAGCACAGAGAGTGAAGGGTGATGGAGTCAGAAAGCCACATGCAGACTTTCCTCCTCAGGAGGACTTTTATTTCTATGGGAGCAACAGCTGATGGAGGGCATAATCCCACCATGCAGCTCACGGATTCAACCATCTCTGGTATTAATCCCTCATGCCAAGTAGCTTCATTTTATTTATATACCACTTCATACCATGCTGTGATGTCCAGCCTGGACTGTTTAAATTCTCCCTTGCATTTTCCTTCATTTTTAGTTCAGTTTGAGCATAGGAATGTTCCACTGTATTAGTTTGTGGGAGGAGCTGTAGGAATCCCCTGCATTTTTCTAGTTTTTGGTTTGCCCCTTCCCAGCAAGCTCTGCTCCAGCTTGGGATTTTTAGTTTTTCTTAGGCAGGCTTGGCTTTATCTGTTTGGTGGCAAACAGGCTCAGGCAGAGGGAAAGGGCATTTCTTACACCATTTAGTCAATTTATTTACCATTTAGCCAACTTACACCTTCAGCCAATTTATTTACCACATTAGCCAATTTAGTTACCAGGAGCAGTTAATTCTAGTAAATATCAACAATAAAGAAGTTAATAGCACCAGAAGCTGAAAGACCCTTCACCAGCTTCAATGAGAAGTAGATCAATCCAGGAACAAACCCAGAGAGATGACAACACTGAAGACCATTAAAACATGAAGTGTAAAGTACCTTTTATTTTAAACCTATTAGAGCTTTGGAGGAGAAACACTTTTTCTTTTGTTTTTTAAAATAAATTTCCCCTTTTTGGACTTTACATTCAGCTTTGGAGCCTTTTTGGGTAAAGAGTTTGATCTCACCAGGGTACTGGCGTTGGACACCCATATTTGCCACCACCTTTAGTTGGGTGTGTCTTGACACATGCTATGCAGTGTCTAAGCAGTTTACAACTGTAAGCTTATTGCCCCCCAACAGCTGGGTACTTATTTTAGTGACCTCAGAAGGATGCAGGCCTGAGTCAAGCCTGAGCCCTGGCTAGTATTGAACTTGCAACCTTGTGGTTTATGAGTGAGTGGCTGCAGTACAGGCATTTAACCACTGCACCACCAGGGCTCCTCCACTGCACCACCAGGGAGCACCCATGCCAGGGGAGAATTCCGACCATGGCACCCATGACTCATTCTCATAAACCCACACAAATATGGCAGTGTGCAGAAATTATTTTTTAAAAAACATGCCACATCATGATCCCATAGGACACCCCCCTCCTGGCTTCCTGACATCTGGGGCAGGCACACATGGATCAATGCATGCCAGGACAGAGAGGAATTCCCCTCATGGGACTCATTACTTACTCTTGTGTTCCCCCAGAAATGCAGCCAACCACAGAAACTGTCACTTATTTTTAAAAAAATCCACACAGCAGCATGCCCCCCCCCCAGGAACACCCCCTACTTACCCTAGCTCTTGAAAAATTTCTGACAGAACTGGGGGAAAAAGCAGTGCAGTTTGATCAGGACCATGGTGTATTTAAAGGGACCAATTGGCTGCAATGGAAATTGAAATGCACAGCCTTATGGAAGCCCAACTACAGCCCCACAGCAGCACTGAGAGGGGAAAAAAATGTGGTTTGTCCAAGACCTGTGGTGGGATGGGTACCACCCCTCTGCCCACCCTCTCTGCCCATTGTCCCTCCCCTCCAGTGTGCCCTGAATGTGATCAGTAATGCGTTCACACTTGTTCAACAAGATGCAACCCAGTTCTTTTCAAAAGAACCCAGTCCTTTTCAATAGAAATGGCTAAATATTTGTTTCCGAAAGAACCGATTCTTTTGGAATTGCACTGATTCACTCCGATTCAGACTGAACACAAGAGGATCTGAAATTGATTCAAATATGAACAAGGCACATATAAACTACTTTAAGTCAATCTGAAAACCAGTTTAAATCATAGTGTGAATGAGGCCTAAGAGCAATTCTCATCCTGAAAGACAAATGAATAGGTCCATAATGTACATAAAGATACCCCCCTTCTCTTCTAGGTTATATATTTTCAACCAAAGTGAATGCACTTTGTTTTACTGGATCTTGGATCTTGGGATTTTAGTTAAAAAATTAAAAGAAATTCAGATAAGCCTGAACAAGCATCTACTTTCTTCAGGGTTACAGCCATCTCTCTACAAACATGGTCAGTTTACCAAAAGAGAGAACTACCAACATATCTCTGCTGTGTCAAAATTATATTGAGAACTTCCCAAAGGTATAATATTAACTATTTTTGTGGATTATGTATTTCCACTAAAGTCTTACACAAAGCTTACTCAGATATGAACCTGAAGGAGACTAATGAGGGTGTTGGTGTGTATATGTGAAAAATGTTCTAGTGCCTGATATGTAACAATATCTGAGAAGCAGACTTCATTTCTGGATATAACTATTATAATAAACAGAATTCATTGGTAAAGACTTTGTGAGAAATGATAGAAAATTAATTTTAGGTCCTAAGATGGGAACATTGAGAACTATAACAAGTGAAGTAATGCTAGGTTTGTAGAAATAAATGGTTTTCTGGTGGGATTTTACTTAATAGAAAGATGGCGATTGACACCTTCGAAACTCTGTCTACTCTACTCTCCATGGGAATCACAGTCAAAACATAAACAGAAGTGCTACCTTAGAAAGAAAATGCTATTAAACTCCAAGTCATTAACCTTTGACCCTCCAGATATTGTGGACTTCACCCCCTTTTAAGCAATTTTCATTGGGTGGGCTGGTGTGGTTGTCACTGAAAACATATAAGCGTTCACTGACAGTAAATAATGTTGCCTATGCTGACAAAATTCCTTGGTTTCCAGATTCCACACTGTGAAAATGTTTGCACATATGCCAACTCAAAAATTTAACTACCCTCCCCCCCCAAAAAACCCTCAGATATGTTTCTTTATATTTGAGGTGGAAAGATTTCACATATCTGAAATGGGCAGAAAATGAAAGTGACAAATCTCCACATCCTTAACTATCTCTATCTCCTGAATATAGGGCCTCAGCAGACGGCTTATTGAGCCGTCTCTGAGACCAGGAAGAGGAGGAGCAGCCGCACGCGTGGCGCTCGTTCCTCTCCCTGAGGTCGTCCTCGGAGCCGCTGGCCCTCCGCACGGCCGGCACTCCAAGGACAACCTCCCGCCGCAGCAACCGGACGCGCTGTGGCAGAAAAGACAGGGAAAGTGTGCCTGACGCTTTTAGGGCACACTTTCCCTGTCTTGAGGAAGGAGCGCTGATTTAGGCTGCAGCCCCGCGGCGCGCCGGCCCAGGTCTCGTCTGCTTCCTCCCATAGTGGAGAAGACAACATTAAAGAGCCTTATTATTCTACATATTTGGCTATTCAGGAGAGGAAAAAAGAAATTGTTGCTGTTATAATCTCAGAAAAAGATTTACACACCATTTGCTTTAGCAAAGCCTCATATGATTAAAACATCATTATTTTCACCAGATAGACTACCGAACATTTATGAGTATGTTAGGATGAATTATCATAAACAATAAACACTAAACTACAAGAGTTGGCATTAATCAGGAGTGCAATTTGCAGTGCACACTTTTGAAAAACCAAATTATTGCTTATTAACATAGGTGGAAATCTCCATGTTTGGAAGATGCAATACAGATCAAGTACAAATTGCCACCAGCTGTTGCAAAAGCAACTCATGAGTTTGAGGATCAACAGTCTACATTCTGCTTTAGTTCTGGAAAAGGGCAAAACACACACACACCTAGCCTGAAAGCAGAACCATTGGAAGTTCTGAAAAAGATACTTCCATCCAACCTGATGACAACTCAGTACATACACAACTTCAGCACAGCAGTCATCTGTTACAACTGTTTACTATGCTTATGGTATATCTGATAAATATTATTTAGTCTGGTCACAGGTTCCCTGATTAATTGGTATAAATCATGGCCCAGAATAAACTGGATTGATTCATATTCAGTCCATGTTGCTTCAGACCCCAAATATGAACAATGATTTCAGAAACAAGACCAGTCCAGTCCCATAGACTTGCATTGAGAAATCAACAAGGACTATAACTTTTTTAATGGGGAACCAACATATTATAGTAGTTTGAGTGTTTCACTAGGATTCTGGGAGACCAAGGTTTGAATTCCCGCTCAGTCATGGAAAACTCATTAGGGGCCCCTGAACATGTGGTATTCTCTCAGCTTCAGAGGAAGGCAATGGCAAACCCCCTCTGAACAAATCTTGTCAAGAAAACCACATGAGAGATCCATTTTAGGATTGTCATAAGTTGGAAACAATGTAAAAACACGAAATAATAACTCCCTGCATGCACATATCAACAGAAACTTTGGAGACATAGTAAATCCTACATAGGGGGTTAACCCATTCCACTTTTGCACAGGTAAATCCAAGATCTTTTCTGCTAGATACCTGTAAAATAGTAGTTTGAAAAGTTGCTGTTGACTGTTCAATCATGGTAACACTTTTGACATTTCTTCTGCCCTACATTGTTTTTCTAGGAGGTTATCAGACAGCTAAATCTGTTAAAGTTTAACTTATATAAACAGAATCCATTTTGTTTTTATGAACTTCTGAATTACCATATAGAAACTGCATTTTTTTGGTCCTGTGAATAATCCCCACATGTAGTTCAAGGTTGCTGAGGCATATTTACACATATGGAGCCATTTCATATGCACAAGCATTAAACATTGAACATGCATGGTCACTATGCACTGATGTATGTGCACTAAAGGCACCAAATGTGCTACCTAAATGCACCACTGAAAAGGCACAACTGGAACACAACACATAAAGAACACATACATCAGCACCCAATGACCATGCATGCATGCATGTGGTTGTGCCATTGCCAATTTGGTGTTTTGGTTCAATTGTGCAACATTGCCATTCAACACAAGGGCTTTATAGCACAAGTAAGGCATAACACTGCATGGGGGAAATTTAGTTTTCGAACTCAATATAGAATTTCTGTCCTGATAATGATAAAGATAATGGGTATACTTAAAGAGAGGGTACTTTCTGTGTGCTTTATTCTGCCAGCGTACTAACTGATGAGATTCAGTGATCCAGCATATGGAAGTAGCAGAGAAGACCATTTTTAATGTATTATTACCAGTAATTCAAACAGTAAGATCCCTATCATAAATACTCTGTTCCTCCTTAATACATTTGATAACTTTGGATGCTATTGGAAACTTACTCCTAACACCCCAAATTCCTCTTACATTATCTATTCCACAGTTGCCTGCTTATGTCTCTTGATGGGAAGGTGCTGAAAGCTAAGAAGGCTGTTATCATATTTTGTTCATGTCATGCAGTTTTTGCTCCAGCTGCTTCTTTCTTTGAGTTGTCTTCTGCCTCTGCCTGAAGCAAGAGAAAAGTAGGATATTAAATGAATAAATAAGTGTTGCATCAGGTTGCTCCATTGTTATCTTTGGTGATGATATTAGTACTACACTTCATTTATTTTCCTAATTTGATATTTTTGGAAAGCCAGAAAAGGAGTCACAAAAGTTTGCAGAATCTATAGAATCATTGCATTAATTTCCCATGCTAGCAAAGCCATGCTCCAAATTCTGTAGCAAAGACTCCTACATGAAATTTCAGAGGCACGATTTGGGTTCAGGAAAGGAAGAGGCACTAGGGACCGCATTGCAAACATAAGATTAATAATGGGGTGCACTAGGTAGTTCCAGAAGAAAATCAGCATATGCTATATAGACTACAGAAAGGGTTTTGACTGTATAGATCATGAAAATATGGACTGCTCTTAAAGAAATTGTGGTACAACTTCATTTGATCATTTTGATGTATTACTTGCACTCAGGACAGGAAGCTACAGTTGGAACAGAATACAGAGAAACAGAATGGTTCCCAATCTGAAAGGGGGTCAGTCAAGGCTGCATTCAGTCAGCCTATTTGTTCAATATGTATGCAGAAAAGAACATACACAGAGCAGGTCTAGACTTGGAGGAAGGAGGACCTAAGATCAGAGGAAGGAATATCAACAGTCTAAGCCAGGGGTAGGCAACCTTTCCCCTTTAAGGGCCGAGGGACTTCAGCTCCTAGAAGCCTCAGCCATGTTGGCCAATAGTCACATGTTGGCCAATAGCTCCTGGGATTCTGGGAGCTGAAGTCCCTCGGCCCTTAAAGGGGAAAGGTTGCCTACCCCTGATCTAAGCTATGCATATGACACCACAATTCTAGAAGAAAACAACAAAGACTTGAAACGACTGCTGGAGAAAATCAAAAAAGAAAGTGCTAAGGCAGGATTATTGTTGAACATTAAGAAAAGGAAAATAATGACCACAGAGTGTCTATATAAATTGAACTTAGATGATGATATCAAAATAGTTAAAAATTTCCCACAACTTGGATCAATCATTGATCAGAACAGAGACTACTTCCAAGAATTTAATAACAATAATAATAATAATAATAATAATAATAATAATAATAATAATAATAATAATAATAATAATAATAAATTATTTTAACCCGCCCCTCTGCTAGGCAATCGGGGTGGCGTACAACAAGTTAAAACAATACAGAAGTAAAACACATCACCAAGTCCCCCCCTAACCCTCCCACCCCTTAAAAATAAATTAAACTGAGATAATATTAAAAACAACAAATAGTAAACATCAAATGCTAAAATCATCAAACAAATAGCAGCAACAATAACGGGTGGAAGTAGGAGAGCAGGTTGACAAGCCAGACCATTTGGGGAAGGGAGCCGAGAGATTATTCCGGGAAGGCCTGCCAGAAGAGAACCATCTTTACTGCTTTTTTAAAACAGTCAAGGGTGGTAATAAGATGGATCTCATCTGGCAGGCCATTCCATAATCTTGGAGCGGTGGCAGAAAAGGCCCTCTGGGAGGTCTGTGACAGCCTAGCTTTCATAGACTGCAGCAGGTTCCTCCCAGAGGACTGGAATATGGGGGGGGGGATTTTATGGGGTGAGGCGGTCCCTGAGATAAGTTGGACCCAAGCCATGTAGGGCTTTAAAGGTCAAAACCAACACCTTGTACTGTGCCCGGAAATTAATTGGCAGCCAGTGGAGAGATTTCAATACCGGTGTGATGTGCTCTCTCCGAGATACACCAGTAAGTAATCTGGCTGCCATATTTTGAACCAGTTGGAGTTTCTGGGTTAGGCACAAGGGTAGCCTCATTTAGAGTGTGTTACAGAAATCCAAATGGGAGGTTACCCAAGCGTGTACCACAGTTTCGAGATCCCTATTCTCCAGGAAAGGGTGCAGCTGGCGTATCAGCAGAAGCTGATAACAAGCACTCCTGACCATCGCATTCACCTGAAACGACGAATCTAGGAGCACCCCCAGACTGTGAATGCAGTCCTTGGAGGAGAGTGTGACTCCATCCAGGACTGGGAGTTGTATTCCCAAGCCTGGTTTTGGGCCCGTCACTGTTAGTACCTCCATTTTCTCTGGATTCAGTCTCAATCTGTGTTTCCTCATCCAATCCATTACTGCTCTAAGACAGTTATTGAGAGGAGAGACACCAGCTGAGGTCTGGGCAGATGATCTGGTCAGGGAGAGGTATATCTGGGTGTCATCAGCGTACTGAAGACACCGTGCTCCATGCCTCCGAATGATCTCTCCCAACGGCTTCATATAAATGTTAAATAGCATCGGGGACAGGAAGGCACCCTGAGGGATGCCAAAATTAAGCTCAATTCTAGACGAGCAAATGTCCCTGAGCCTCACCCTCTGGGATCTGTCTGAGAGAAAGGAACAGAACCACTGCAGAGCAGTGCCTCTGATTCCTAACTCTCTCAGGCAATCTAAGAGGATGGAATGATCTATTGTGTCAACGGCCACTGAGAGGTCCAAGAGCACCAACAGGGTCACACTACCCCTGTCGATACTCAAGCGGAGGTCGTCGGCCAGCGCAACCATGGCAGTCTCAACTCCAAATCCTGTCCTAAAGCCAGTTTGAAATGGATAGAGATAATCAGTTTCATCCAAGACAACTTGGAGCTGGAAGGCAACCGCCCTCTCAATCACCTTGCTTAAAAAAGGGAGCAAGGAGACTGGTCTACAGTTGTTCCTGTTCAGGGGACCCAGGGAAGGCTTTTTCAGGAGGGGTTTAACCACCGCCTCCTTTAAACAGGATGGAACAATACCTTCCCTGAATGACGCGTTGATAGTATCCCAAAGGAATACCCTCAATGCGTCCCCCACCCTGGATGACCAGCCATGATGGACAATGATCTAGAGGGTAGGTCGTCTTCCTCACTCTACCAAGGAGCTTGTCCATGTCATCAGTACTCACAGATTGAAGCTGATCCAGTGAAAGACCATCAACGGAGTTGCTGGACACCTCACCTGCAGATTCTGACAAAATGCTGGCATCCAGGTCGGCTATTATTCAAGATATTTTATCTGCAAAGTAGATGTTAAAAGCATCACAGCAGGCTGCTGTAGGGTTAAGTAGAGGTTTCTGCACAGGAGGTACCTGTGTCAGTTCCCTCACCACCCCAAACAGCTCTGCTGGACGAGACTCTGCAGATGCAATGCGTGCAGAGGAGAAAAGTTTCTGCACTGCATGCAGTGCCTCCTGATAGGAATCAAGATGTTTCCTATGGTGAGTTCTGTCGGATAAGAGTTGAGTCTTCTGCTGTTCACGCTCTAGTCATTGTCCAGCTTGCTTCATCCTCCTAAGCTCCTCGGTATACCAGGGCTTACAATTAGGAGTGGGGTGGAAAGGACGCTTGGGAGCGATTGTGTCAATGGCCTTCGTGAAATTGGTGTTCCAGGTATTAACCAAGGCTTTGACAGAATCACCAGCATTACCAACCATTAAAACCTCCAAGGCTTTCTGGAATCCCATTGGTTCCATTAGCCTTCGAGGGCGGACCATCCTAATAGGTCCACCACCCCTGGAGGGGCAGACAGTGGCTCTTAGTTCCATCTTGACCAGGAAATGATCTGTCCATGACAAAGCAGAGGTTATGATAACTTCTGCCCATGGATATTCCTGTTCTGTACTAAAGACTGCATCGAGGGTATGACCCGCACAATGTGTGGGCCCAACAACCAATTGGGATAGGGCCATGCTTGTCATGGTTTCCATTTAGATTTGACAAACTAGTCTTGAGTGGAATATTGAAGTCATCCAGAACCAAAAGTCTGGGAGACTCCAACAGCAGCTCTGAGACCAGCTGCGTCAGCTTGGTTAGGGAGTCTGTTAAGCAACGGGGTAGCCGGTATACCAACAGAATCCCAAACTATCCCTGGTTCGCAGGCTTAGGTACATACACTCGATGTAGGCTGTTTTCCGGATAGGCTTCCTGGTCAAGGTTAGGTTGTTTTTATGAACCAAGGCCACACTGCCCCCCTGTCCACTTTCACTTATCTGCTCACTGACCAAGTACCCAGCTGGAAGGGCCTGCACCCACATAGTAGTGCTAGCATCCCCCAGCCAGGTGTCAGTGAAGCATGCCAGGTCAGCCGCCTCATCCACTAAGAGAGCATGGATGATATGAGTCTTATTTTTGACCAACCTGGCATTGCAAAGGA
>JAIPUX010001880.1:99712361-99727249 GCA_020142125.1 Phrynosoma platyrhinos | reverse complement strand
TGCCGGGCGGAGAAGAGGAGGAGAGCACCGGGGAAGACAGCAGTGGTGCCTCCCTCCCTCCCAAGCCCATAAAAACACCTGTGCCGGGTGGAGTCTCTTAAAAGCATGTAAGACCAGAAGCGGTGTGTCTGAAGCCACGGAGGACTATTGGTCACTCAGCAGCCCTCGGAGGACCAGCTTCATCTGCGGGGCTGGGGAGGAGCACCGGCGGCTTTAAAATCTCCACCAGCTTCCAGCCCTTGGAGGACTATAATTTGACTCTGAATAATTTATGTATTTTTAAATTGCATATTTTAATGATTGTTATTTAATTATTGTTCAGTTTGATCTGTTTTTGGGGGATGGGGGTGGGGGAAGGAGGGATGGGACTTAAACTGACTTATTTGTTTTTGATGTTTTGATATGTTGTACACCGCCCCGATTGCTTGGCAGAGAGGTGGGATATAAATAACAATTATTATTATTATTATTATTATTATTATTATTATTATTATTATTATTATTATTATTATTAATTATTATTATTATTCCCTTCCCCCGTACAACCTCAATTTTTGCTCCAAGATTGTTCCCAGCTACATTACAAGGTGACAATAACAAATGATCTAGATACTCTCCCCAGACCCACTGCAGCTATAGCTACAACCCTCCATCAGCTTGTCCTCCATTCCCGTTGCCACAGGTATTCTGGGCCAGTGAGGGGGGGCTAGATACAGCCTCTTGCAGAGCATCAGGGCCACACTGCCTCCAGATCTTAAAGGCCTCTTGGAGAGTCAAGGCAGGGCTCCAGCAGCTTGGAAAGCCAAGGCAGGGTTCCAGCACCTTGTCCTCCATTCCCATTGCCACAGGTGTTCTGGGCTGGTGTGTGGGGGGGGCTAGATACAGCCTCTTGTGGAGCGTCAGGGCCACACCACCTCCAGATCTTAAAGGGCTCTTGGAGAGCCAAGGCAGGGTTTCAGCAGCTTGTCCTCCATTCCCGTTTAGAAGACTGGGAATAGGGAGGATGGCTATGAAGGAACTAGACAACATCTTAAAAGTGCAAAGATGTAAGACTGAACACTAAAGTCAGGATCATCCGGGACATCATTCTCATTCAGCATGTATGGATGCAAGAACTGGACAGTGAAGAAACTTGACAGCAAAGAAATCAACTCATTTGAAATGTGGTGCTAGAGAAGAATGCTGAGGATACCATTGACAGCCAAAACAAAAACAAAAAACAAAAAAAACCCTGCAAATGCATCCTAGAACAAATCAAGCTTGAGCTCCCCCAAGATGATCAAACTGAGGCTTTCCTACTTCACTACATCATGAGAAGACATTATTGAGTAGAAATGTTAGGAAGGTGTAGGGCAGCAGAAAGAGAGGAAGACAGCATACCAGATGGATAGACTCAATCAAGGCAATGGCCCTGAGCCTGCATGACCAGACCAAAGCAGAGTAGTTGAGGATAGATTGTCTTGCAGACATTTCATTCATGAGGTTCTCATGAGTCAAAGTCAACTCAAGGGCAATTAACAACAACAACAACAACAACAACAACAACAACAACAACGTTATTGCAAGTGCAACTTCACATTGGCAGAGCTCATGCCACGGTACGATCTTATGACAAAATAAATTATGTAAAATTGTGTATTCTAGCAAAGCAATGGGAGAAGAGACCTAACATTACCTTTAGCAGCACAGGAATCACTGCACTGTAGCTCTTTCTTTCTTTGCAATATAATACAATTGAATTTCTGACATCATGTGGGAGTAGTACTCATTATGATTCTTCTCATACTAGTCTCAGTCCAGTTCTTGAGCTACAGCGCAGTGGTTCCTGTGCTGCTAAAGGTAATGTTAGGTATCTTCTCCCATTACATTGCTAAAGTACATAATTTCCATAATTTATTCCAGACAAACAAGGACTCTAACCTTTGAATAATTAAGTGCACATTGTTCTGTGATGGATCAGTAGCTGTGGCAAAGGTAAGCCTTTCCAGTTATACTAAAGTGTGTCAAATAATATGTAAAAGTGGTTGCCTTCAATGTATTACATGGATGTTGACAAACAATTATTCAGTTTTCAGCTTGTATTGGCTTATATTTACCAAAAAAGTGAACTGACTTGAAAAAGTATGAGCACAAAGCAATATGTCAAGTTGATGACTTTGTAGTGGCTTTTGTTTTTCTGGATGGAATCTGCTAACACATCAGGTTTGAGAGGCCCCGCATACAAATTTATGAGCTTGTAGGTAAACAAAGCATATGGCATGCTCTCTACTCCTCTCACCTTGGTAATAAGTCATTTAGCAACAAATGTCCAATCAGGCTTGGCAGTCTGTACACTGCAGCTACACCATTTCTAGATGTTGATTATATCACCTTAGTTTTGACAAAGTCTCCATTATGATTTGAATTGAGCATCTGCCTTTCCTCCTATTTGGTTTGGAGCTTTTGTGTTAACCCCCAAGAATGCTAAGGATTTTATCTACTATTCCTTCAAAACCAAATAAGGATGCACAGTAGGAGCAGGGGAGTGAGGTCAAAATGCAGAGTGATGGACAGAATGCAGAATGTCTTTGTTTCAGATGTCTCAAGCACCTCATGGGAAAAAGGGGGCAAGAAAGGAGCAATGGGTCCATCAAAGTCCACAAGGAAATGCTTTGACAGACATTGTTTATTATCTAATGTCCAACGAAAATGGGACATGATGAAAACTCATAAAACAATGAGTGCATTTCAGCCTAAATATAGAGACATTGAGTTGACTGGTAAATCATTGCTCAAAAATTAGCATGGACTTAGATAGAAGATAAGAGTAGGCATTCCTGTCCACATCATAGATCAGTGGGAAAGCACATTGCACTGGCACAAAGGACACGAGACACCTCTTTTTGGGTTTAAACAGGCCACAACTTTTATTTTTGCTGTACAGGGTCTATTTACAAAATTTACAGTTAAATCCCCAAGACTTTGTCACATGTGTGTGTGAAGGTGTAACCCACCAGATAGGTGGTCCTTCGCCACATGTGACAAAGTATGTAAATAAATATTAACAACAACAAATTTACAAACCCCTCCCCACTGGAAATAACATCATATTACATCATATGACATCATTAGTCAATGATGTCATGCATTTAATTGCATACATCACTTCCTTTAATTTAACCTTTGCCAAATTTACCCCAATTAAATTTAATTAACCAGATTAATTTTCCTGTGAGGTGGGGGTCATTACCCACCCCATTACAAACACAAGCAACTTTCCCAATATAGACCCTAACCCTTGAGTTGTGACAAAGCTAATAATAACATAACGATAACACATACGTTATTATTATCCTATAACCCATACCCAACAATCTGAGTATACATTAATCTCAGGGAGGGCAAAAAACCCAGGGTGATAACCCTGGGAAAAAAAATTCCCTCCCGGCCCCCGAAGGCAACCAGCCTAAGCCTGAGAGTAACCAAACATAATTCTTTAAATAAGGGTGGGTGGGTTGGGTCGCTCAGTTCAAGCTCTAAAATGGCTGCTGCCACATGGCAGTGCAGAGCTATAAAGGACAAACTCTCGGAGGAAGTCTCGCGAGAGTACAAACACCTGTGAGACTTCCTTAACTCAGGGAAACAACATGATTGGGCCAAGCACGCAGTTATCCAGCGGTCCCTGTGCGCTTGTCCAATCAGGCCTCTCATGTCCTTATATGGCCAGCGTAACAAGAAACCTCTCCCGACTCGTCGTGGGATGTCTTTGTTGCCACACTGTAGTACTGATGCATGCAGACCTATACTACACATATGAATCCATGCCCCAAAAGACCTTTTTTAGAACATATCAGCCACCTTGACTGAACATACAGTTGTATAGGGCTGTAAAAAGTAAATCCTTTGAGTTAATTGCATTTACTTGTCTATTAACTCATCATTCAACAATTAATTTAATTGGCCCACTTAGTTTAGGACTAACTAGCAGGATTCTGGCCATAGTCCTTGGGAGTCTCCTTCTGCATCCCCCCCCCCCCCGATGGTCTAGTACTTTAAAAATTCAAATGTTCATTTTCTTATTAGCATTTTTCTGAATTTCTTAATTAAGTTACCCTGAACATATATGCTTAGCAAGTGTACTTTATTATAAGTGTATAATAAAGTTGTCAAACCTGTCTTGCTAGTGATAAGATTTTCTGTGAATTTTTACTAGATTCAGTTTACCGTCACATGGGAGAACCAATATGTATCACATGCCACCTTGTATTTTATGCCAGCTTGTCAAATTTTACATTATGTATTTATTCTATTTTATGCCACTTTGTATTTTATGCTACTTTGTCAATTTTTACCTCATAGTAATTTCTTTCTTTCTTTCTTTTTGTACGTGTCTTTGACTGTAATAAATTATTGATTAATTGACTGGTTAATGAATATGGGAATGCAACTGAGTTTTCTTAGATCCATTGCTGTTCTTTGCCTTTTGTAATAACCAGAGAAGATGCAAGATGTGGTTTTAAAAGGAGACACTTTCTTAAACTATTTGCAGTGAGATTTTTTTATTATTATTCAGAGCTGCTACAGTGAGACCTCCTGAGCTTTCCAAAAGCAGTGAAAGACTCCTCCAATATGCAGCAGGAACAGGCTGCTGAGTAGACCTCAGTCCCCACCTCAGACAAAGAGTATGGGACACATTTCTTGGAAGGGAACAGCAAATGTGTTAAGCAATGGGCTTGAGGTAGAGGTATACTCAGTAGCTTATCCCTGCTGTACATTGGGGGAGATTCTATAGCAGTGATGGCAAACTTTTTAGGGGCCAAGTGCCCAAACTAAAAGGCCTTCCAAGTGCCCAAACTAAAAAGGTTACCCAGTGCTTGGGGTGGGACTCTCACCCTCCAGGGGTGGTAGTTCTGCCCTCTGGGGGTGGGACTTCTTCCCCCCAACCCTCCTGGGCCTTCAACTGCCTCTCCAGAGACAGCAGAAGGCCCAGGGAAGGGGCAAGGAAGGAAGAAGAGGAACAGGGGCATGCAGAGAGGCAGCTGAAGGCTGGGAAGAGTCAGGAAGGAGGAGGAACAGGTCTGCATGCTGGGGAAAGTGGCTTTGCAGGCCATCTCTAGCACGTGTGCCATAGGTTTGCTATCACAGTTCTAAACCTTTTTGAAAAGCTTTAGAAGGATCTTTCCACCTCAAGCCTATTGCCTAACACATTTGCTGTTACTCTCAGAGAAATGTGCAAGGGGAATAGCAAAAATGTTAGGCAATGGACTTGAGGTGGAGGTCTACAGGAAGTGTGGGGCTTCCTGTATGCAAATGTAAAGTATCACTTCCATCATGTGACTGACAGGTAAAAAGCAGAGAGATGTTCAAAAGAGGAATTTTCCATTTTCCACAACATTTCTGGATGAAGTTAGGCCAGCAAGTCAGTTGCTTAAAACATACAAGTCATGGGTCAAGTCAAGTCAGTTAATCATTCATGATGGAGTCAAGTCCAGGTTGAGTCATTGCAGCATCCTAAGTCTGACTTGAGTCTGAGCCAATCAAATTGAGTTTACATCTCTGGCCCAATGCACCATAGTTTTTAGTCATTCTTACCTCTAGAATGAGCTCTGGCTTGATTTGCTCTAGGAATCATTCATTTGCCTTTTTAGTTGTCCATGATAATAATTAAACTCTCCTTCAATACCACATACCAAATGATTTTAGTCTCATCCTGTCAGCTTTCCTTACTGTCCATCTTTCACAACCATATATAAAGGAGATTTTTAGGAGTCAAAAGTCATCCGTTCTTTTGAGTATAAGAAGGGCAGTCAGGGATGCCTGGTAGAGTTGAGAGATGCAAAAAACAGCCTTCATGGGGCACACTTTACTAGTCCTGATCTTGCTCATTTGCAAGGGAATAGATTGCAAGATGGCAGGATTTGCATTAGTTTTTGCAGCCAAGATCTCCTCCCTCCATTCACAGCTTCCCTTTGCCTCATCTTGTAGTTCTAAGGCAGTTGGCTTTGTGGCCTTTCTTATCACCCATTGGAAGTTATGAGAATCAGCTTCCTATTTGCTTCTGCAGGGCATTCCCTGAAGGTTATTGTGCTTCAAGAACTGGAGTTCTTAAAACTCTGGACATGCTCCAGCTTCTCAATGTCATTTTCAAACTGTGGTGTCCAGAATTGGACATAGTATTCCAGGTGAGGTCTGGCCTCACTTGGATCTACTGCAAACATTATGAAGGTCAAATGAGAAGAGTTAGATAACTGCAAAGTGGTTTGATGACTAGTCATAGACACTAAAGATGAATAATTTTGTAAAGTCCTGAAATGTCTTCCCTCCTTTGCTTTGTCATTCTGTGCCCCTTTAGAGCTAAGTGATGCACATAGAGTGCACAATTTTGATCTGTCTTTTCTTTCAATGTACAGCTGAGTTTGGGAGCAATGAATAACAAATAGTAAGATGTAATTAATTCATTTTTTCCACTAAAGAAGATATAATTGATGCTGCAATTGTAACTTCAGGTGTAACAACTATATGGTACAGTATTAGGTGACATTTTTTTCTACAACAAGCTCTGCAGTCTTTTATGCCTCTGGTCCAAAACTGCTTTCAGACTCTGCCTCTTCTCTTTAAAGGATACGCTTTTGGTTTGAAGCACTTATGCAGACATTGAGCTAATTCCTACTACAAAATAACCTGGTGTGGAAACCGGGTTATTTTGTGATTGAATCTCTCTGGGGCCATTTATTCCCTTTTTAATCCCCTTTGTCATTCACACTTGAAGGTGGGGGGGGGGGGGGGAGGAAGAAGGGCTGCCACAGAGAGAGGAAGAGGAGGAGAAAAAAGAAAAGGCAAACCGCTTCTGAACAAACCTTGCTAAGTTGGAAATGACTTGAAGCACACAACAACTACAAATAGAGGAGGGATGGTGGCATGGTGGGAAGGCTTGGGCCCTGGTGGCTCTTCCTCTGCCTCCTCCAGATGGGCTGCCCTCTGGTGTGCCCCTCCACCTTGCCGCTGCTCACCAGACCCCTCTGGGGGACCCTCTCCTCTCATGGTAATGGCGGCAGTAGTGCTCCATCTCCCTTTCTTCCTCCTTGCCCTGAACCACCCTCGGCTGCCTGAGGAGAAGCAACCAGGGGAGCACCATGGGATAGAAGCTGACAAGAGCCAACGCAGCCCCCAGAGCACTGGGGCTGTCACCGGGGTTGGTTGAGAGAAGCTGGGAAGAGCCAGTGCAGGCCCCTCCCCATGTGAATCTGACCTGTTGTTCCCACTTGTTGAATACAGTTCAAAAGAACTGCTCAAAAGCTAGTGTCAAGAAAGAACGGTTCTTTTGTTTGCCTGGCTTCATCATGATTAAAACCAAGCATAGTAGGATTTGAAATATTTTCAAGTTGAAATGATGGACATATAACCCAATCAGCAATTTAGGTGAAATGCTAGTGCTCCCTTGGCCATTGCTTTACTGGCTCTAGGTACTGTGGAGCTCTTGAAGAAGAGAGTACCAAACTGTGATGAAGCTACATTCAGAGGTTGCTAATGGTGTTCTGAACTCATGTTCTTGGACATGGAACTCTCAGTAAAAGGGATGTCATGTCTCTCTGGCTCCCTTGCTTACTTCTGAGGTCTGAATGAGGTATCCAGTGACAAATGCACTCAGAATGAGTGTTTCATCCAGCCTGAATCTATGTTCAAGTGGACACCATTGGCAACCCCTGAATATAGCTTCATCACTGGAATGGTACACTCTATTTCAAGAGCTCCACAGTACAAAGAGCCAGTGTATCAATGTCTTCATGAGCACCTGGAGACATGATATTTAATAGTCAAATATCTGTGATTACTTAAAGAAGATTTTTTTTCACACTCAGGTTATAGCTGAAAATGCTAAGTCTAAACTGCAAATTCAAATAAAATCTGCAACTCTAAGTGTATCAAGTCTAAATTTAGCTCCACCAAAATCAATAGAGGTTTTTAAAAACCTTAATTACTTCATTCTGCTACTAATGTGCTAAGGTGAGGCTAATATTGCTAGAAGCACCAGCAAATAGCTTTAGCATTAGCTTTATGAATCCATTTTATTCTTCAATTAGAAAGTTTTAAAACTCAGTTTCCTACATTTTCATGTTTCCAATGCTTTTGTTTATTTAAATCTATAGCCAAAGAGAGTAAAAACATATACACTTTATAGTTACTTTCACCATATTTTCTGTAACACACTGTAAACAGATTCAACTTGAGTCTGTTTCAACTTCATTAAAATATAGTCTGAAATACAGACAACCTCTCCCTGTAATTTCTTTCCCCACGACCCGAATAACATTTTAGGCCATTCTATTTAAAAGTGAAACATTCTGGAAATAACTCAAGAATTTCTTTGCATGGAGGATGGGCAATATCCATATCTTTAGGCACTCAACTTTATGCCATTAATATTTTCTTAGATAAAATGTCTAACAAAAGAAAACTATATAAAAGAAAACAAGAGAAAAGTACAAAAAAATATAATGGGCCCTTGATCTTTGTTGGGGTTCCAGGACTCCCCATAGAAACCAAAATATGTGGATACTTAAGTCCATTAAATCCAATAGCATAGTGAAATGGTGTCCCTATTTTAAAATGGCAAAAACAAGATTTGCTTTTTGGAATTTATATTTTATGGAATATTTTCATGCTGTGGAAGGTTCAATCCATGGAAGCCATTCTCAATTGCTATACTACTTGCCAATTTATTGAGTTTAAAGTATAACATGCAGTCATAAACACTGCATGCATATGGTTATAGACACCCTTGTTTTGTTTAATTAATCTAACATACAGTGCAGATTTAAAATTGCCAGGTCATCTGACTTTCTTTGCTGTTTTAAAATTAACTATCAGTTCACTTCATTACACTCCACAGATTCTCTCCCCCCCCCCCCCCCCCCCCCCACACACATCTTTCTTAGGCTACTTTAAAAGATTTCCTCATTCTGGTGAGGAAATGCAGCCTTTACCTTGAATAGTGCTAGAGACCCTGTGCCAATTGTGTCATTGTAAAAGTAAATGGGGTCTTTCTGCCAAAACATAGAAGTATAGTGTCTAGATTGAGGGAAGTAATAATACCACTCTCTTCTGCTTTGTTCAGATCTCACCTGGAATACAGTGTCCAATTCTGGGCACCACAATTCAAAAAAGATGTTGAGAAGCTGGAGTGTGTCCAGAGGAGAGTCACTAAAATGGTGAAAGCTCTGGAAACTATGCCTTATGATGAGTGACTTAGGGCCTAAGCAGATGGCTTAATAGGCTGTCCTCGGTGCAGGGAAGGGGAGGGGCAGCCACACGCTCGGCGCCCCCTCCCCCTCCCGAGGTCGTCCTCGGAGCCGCTGGCCCTCCACACAGCCGGCACTCCAAGGAGGACCTCCCGCCGCAGTGTCCGGACATGCTGCAGTGGAAAAGTCGCCGAAAGTACACTGCAACCTTTTGCGATGCACTTTCAGTGACATATGAAAGGAGCGCTATTTTAGCACTCCTTTCCAGGGGCGCCGACAGTGTGCTGCTGGATCGAGGCATGGGGATGCCTCAGTCCCATGGCGCACCTTCCCAGGGCGGCCCATGGCCGCCGGTCTGCTTAGGCCCTTAGGGAGCTAGGTATGTTTAGCCTGAAGAAGAGAAGGTTAAGAGGTGATATGATAAGCCTTATTTAAGTATTTGAAAATTTGCCATGCTGAAGATGGAACAAGTTTGTTTTCTGCAGCACCAGAGAACAGAACACTGGATGCAAGCTACAGGAAAAGAGATTTCACCTCAACATTTGGAAGAACCTCCTGACAATAAGAGCTGTTGGATAGTGGAACTCACTCCCCTGGAGTGTGATGGAGTCTCCTTCTTTGGAGATTTTTAAACAGAGGTTAGATGGCCATCTGTCTGGAGTGTTTTGATGGTGCTACATGGCAGAGGGTTGGCCTTTGAGGTTTCTTCCAACTCTATGATTCTATATATGAAAAATCATAAGAGAGACAGAGAAAATAAGATTAAGGGGTAGGCCTAGAAAAAAGAGTGAGCTATTTGTCAGAAACTGAAGGGCTCATTTTAAAGTATGACCTGAGGATATAATAGGAAATTAACTTTTGGGGGGAGATATTAATTTAAATGAGTAAAGTCCAGGAGAAGTGGCTTCATCTTTAACTATATTACGATTTTTATAGCCTTTATCTGTTCTTTATCAGACACCCCATCCCATGAAAGAGGATTTGCTGTGCATTAAATGTCCTCTATCTGACCAGAGGCTGCAAATTAAAGGATTGATTCCCAATATAAAATATCTCATTTAAAATTACTTGAAGCTGAACCTTAGTACTTTTGCAAGCAATACCTTTATTATTATTATTATTTGAGAATTTTTTGTGTTTTTAATGAGCACCAGACATTTATGTCTGGTTGATGTCACAGGAGGAAGACCTATCCTGGCAAATCTAAGCATGCATTTACAACATCACACTGATTTTGTTCTATATTAATTAATCAGGAATAAAGGTTACCCTTCCTGGCTCAAAACACACAGCCACTAGCTAGTTTCAATGGTTAGAGACCTGAATATACTGCCTCTGTGATGAGTCAGGAGTGTCTTCTGTTAATAATCCATGCTTTTAAATACTACAGCAAGAAGGATAAGATATATGTTCAAATTCACTAGTGCCAGACTGCATAATTTATTTCTCCCAGATCTTTTGTTGTTGTTGTTGTTGTTTGTTGTGTGTCTTGAAGCCATTTCCCTGAGGTTTCTCAGTGGGAACATCAGTAAGAATTTATAGCTTTCTCTGAGAGGAAAAATTATCAGGGTTGGTCATTACTGGTTTTACTCCAGATCAGGTGCAGACCAACAAACTAGCTGCTTGTTAGTTCTGTGGTGCTCAAACCCTTCATACTCCTGTGGGCTTTCCTTCTTTTGGCCAAAAAATAATAAATAAATAAATAAAAAGGGTGAATGACCTCTTCTGGAAGTCTCCAGGAGAACTGTTCATTTTTAAAATAGTTTGCAGCCCCCCTCTCATCTAACTTCAAAAATTGTGGGTTTTTTTTTTTTACATCCTTAATGTACTTCTGCTGTACATTAAGGATGGACATATAATTACATGTACAAATCTTCTTTGTTTGATTCTTTGTTTGAAACTCAGAAGACAGAAAATTGGTCCCAGCTACCAGTTCCCCAGCTTGTTCTATAACATGTGCTCACCTGAAAGGGTTGCATGTGTTTTATGGTAATCTGGAAAACTCTAACAGTTATAAGTGGGGGGACTTTCCCTCATGACCTTGGATCGTTTGGCAAGTTGGAAATTATCCAAATTTTCTGAACTGATTTAAAAAAGATAAACACATTCTTTCCAGCAGGCCTCTCAATCCCTTAAGCAGTGTTGTATTAGTCCTTGGGAGACTTTAAATCTCAAGTGCCATAATTCCTAAATTGTTCCTCTGTTAACAATTCTCTTTTCAATAATGTAATCTGAGGTTATGCCCTTAGGAATAATTTGTTTCCTCTAATAACTGTGGAAGCAGGACATCAGTCCAGTTGTAGAACTTTACATCTAGTCCTAGTAATCTAAATGGGAAATATGTACGTTCATATATCTCAATCCATTACATTAATATTAATAGACTGGGAAAGCAGTAGTATAAAGATTCCTAGAAAAGAATACTTGAGCAGTTTTCTCTCCTGAAACCACTCATAACCTTGCCTAGAATTGTTTCCCCGTGTCCAAGAAACATATTTTCTCAGCAATTGATGGGGGTTACCTTTTGCCTAATGAAAGAGCAGACCCTTCAATTAGTTAATTGAACTCATATTTTAATCTGCAAGCATGAATAAAGTGAGCTTAATCAGTTATTTTTATGCCTCACTTTGGACTGCTTGTATGTGCATGTGCATGCTACTTCCAAAGCAAGCTGGAGGAGTGAAAGGTACCAAGCCAACTACGAAGGCTTGGTGCCTTCCCCACACCATTAGATCACTTTGCAAGCAGTATGCACATGCAAGCAGTCCCCAGCAAACCTCCATAGCAGTCCAAAGCAACTGCTGCTTGGCACTCCCCCCCCTTTCTGTGTTCATTCCATGGTGCTTCTGAGATTGTTAGCAATGCTCCTTCATCCCATTCTAAGTCATTCATGTTGCTCCTGAGATTGTGAACAGTGCATCTCTTATAATATTACTATAGTACAGTATTTGTGTTTATGATATTGTACAGTATTCATAATAGCAACTAAGTGCAGTGACTAAGCTAAAAGAGCCCATAAGATTCTCAGTTTGCAAGCAAAGCAAGAACTAATCTAATGTAAGTGATATAGGCCATAACCTAGGATTAGAGGTGAAATGTTCATATTGCAAATTCTTCCTTTCAACTACAATAAATAAATCTTCAACAATTAATATGCTATTCATTATAATTAAAAATGGACATTGTATTTGATCATGACCTTTTACACTTAAAGTGAAAAGTATGTAGGTTGTAGGACCAGGAAACCAATCAGTAGTAGTCAAAAGTAATAAGCAAAGTAACTCTATGACCACTGAATAGAACCACTGATGAAGAAGCCTGTGCAGCTTTGAAAGCTAGGAGAAAGAACTGTATGCTTTTTATATGGCCTAATAAAACTATCACAATATGTATTCTGGCATGTATTTTATTGTCAACACGATTACACTTTCATTTCTTTAACTACTAACAAAGACACCCCCGACGCGTCGGGAGGGGCCTTCTGTTGCGACGGCCCCATAAAAGGGCACCGACACATGATTGGCTGAGCAGACCAGGAGGCCCGCCCTTGCCGGCCTGCTTAGCCAATCAAATAGACGTCTCACTCCAGGGTCTCGCAAGACTTCAAATCTCGCGAGATTTCAGGGGGCTATTTAACCTCATGCTGCCACGTGTCGGCAGCCATTTTGGTTTTGCAGATGAGCAAGGAGCACCTTGCTCATCATGGCTCCTTGGAGAACAGGCGCGGCTTGAGCCGTTTAGATGCCTCATTCCACAGAGAGGACCACAAGAGCACCTTGCTCAAAGCGGCTCCTGGGGCTTGTTTCGGGCCTTTGAGAGGCTGAGCCCTTTACTGGGACAGAGCCAGAGGTCCAGAGAACGGGCGCGGCAGGAGCCGTTTGGACGCCTCGTTCCCTAGAAAGGACCATTTTGAGTGCGGCTGAGGATATTGGCCGCAGCTCTTTACAGGCCGTGCGTGACGGTCTAGCCCTCCTCAGGGGAGCCTGAGGATTGGGGCGAAGAGCGGAGAAGAGCACGGCAAGTTAATAATAATAATAATAATAATAATAATAATAATAAGCCGTGGCTCCTCTGCTCTGGTAAGGCCTAAGCCACTGGTTGGAGAGACAGTGTGGTATAGTGGTTTAAGCTCTGTATTACCACTTTGGTGACCAAGGTTTCTTTCCCAGCTTGGCCATAAAACCCTCTGGGTGATCTTGGTCACATTCTCTCAGCTTCAGGAGAATGCAAAGACAACCCTCTAGTGATTAAATTTTGAGGTATTATGAAGGCAGTGGTTTCTGGTACAGACTGGTTGTTAGTCAAGGCCCGTGCCCCCCCCTCCCTTTGTGTACAGTCGCATAAGACAGCTCGGAGGGCCACACACACACACACATGCATGCATACTGATAGTTTCATGACCTCGGCCTGAGTCTTGGCATTGCTGAGAAACACAGGTCAGCTACTCCAAATACCGGATTGGTCTTGGGGCTGTATACGGATGTTCTCCCCTTTTTGGGGGACTGGAGTGGGGGGCCCACTTTGGGCTTTGTGGCTAGCCTGTGCTTCAGGCGGCCTTTACGTTTGTGACACATGTCATTAGACTGATTCCCATGTTTAGGCTTTATCTGCACTTCCCCTCAGGAAGGTGCCCCCTGCCCCATATTATTAAATCATGTTCATGGCCTGTGCTTTGGCAGATGCTGATGCGACACAGGCCGGACTTGGTAATGGTGGTATTGGCTTCAGGCCTTGTGTTGCTGTCCCAGCTGGGACAAAGTTGGGCTTAATGTGGCCTGGTGTTCTGCCTGCGGTGCAGATTACATTGGTGGGTAGGGACACGTGCCAGTTATTCTTATGCCCTGATTGGGGCTTCTCTTTGACCCCCACCTTTTTTCCTCTTATGCAAGAGAGGAAGTTGGTTCTGGAAAAAGTAAACATTAATAATATTAATATTATAAAATAACAATATTAATATTTACAATTAATCATTGTAGTTAATTGGGAGTGACCTGACGGGTGAGTGCCCATTCAGGGACTTATTAACCTCGGCCTAATACAAACTGAGGTTTGATTATTTAATTGGCTTATGGTAATAATAATGATAATAATGATAATGATAATGATAATAATAATAATAATAATAATAATTTATATACTACATCTTTGAGGTTAATACTGATTTTATAATTATTGTTTAAGGATATAGCTTTAAAAAGAACACTATATCCGCTACACATTAGTTTTGAGGTATTAACAATGCTTTTAGTCAGCAATGTCATGTGACAAAGCACAGTCTAAACAACGCACACTATCTGCTGACCCTAGGAACGGCCAGTCTGAGCATAAGCGGACTTCTACTCCTTAAAAATAGGGATGAAGAGATTCCTGCACATTTGGTCCAAACTGGTCACACAATACAGTTATGTGCAGTGGTCTTTGAGCAGTTAGCTCGACAAGAGACATGGGGGGTCTAATTTGGGGTCACAGGCTAGTACTTCTTCAGTTGTGTTTGGAGGTGTATGTGCACTGCAGATTCTGGGCAACCGGCTGCGATTCATACGACACTCCCGGTGGACATGGCACGTGGTTCCCCTATTACCTCAGCTATGGAGGTTGGACATCCAACCATAGCTGATGCTGTGGAGCTTGGAAAGAAAGTTCCTGGTGTGTGACAACAGGGTGCAGCTG
>JAIPUX010001880.1:99661570-99677681 GCA_020142125.1 Phrynosoma platyrhinos | reverse complement strand
CAAAAGGACAAACAAGTGGGTCCTAGAGCAGATCAAGCCGGAAACCTTTCTGGAAGCCAAGATGATCAAACTGAGGCTGTTGTACTTTGGACATATCATGAGAAGGGATGACTCATTGCAAAAGACAATAATGCTGGGAAAGGTAGCGGGAAGTAGGAAGCCACATGCCAGATGGATGGTCTCTATTAAAGAGGTCATGGGTATGGTTTGCAGGATTTAAGCAGAGTTGTGGAAGATAGAGGGTCTTGGAGATGTCTCATCCATAGGATCACCATGCATCAAGGGCAGTTAAAAACAACAAATAAAGTTCTAGCTGAATCAGTGTGTCTATAAGATCACTATCAAGGCATATGGATCCCAAGCCTGTAGAAGGGTTGAATAAAAATGAAATGAAATGAAATGAATACAGAGTTCATAAAAGCTACTATGTTACAATACAATCCCAAAATCCCCCATCTAAAGTAGCTTGGAGAGAATTCTCAAAATGCAAGACCATCATTTTCTGAAGAAATGGGGCCATTGTAAATATTTTCACCAAGCTGATCTTTAATAGGACACAGATAACTTTATCCACAAACTTAAAAAGAGAATGCTAGGTGTTTATTTATGATTCCGACAGTTTTTTGGTCTATACCACTAGATGGGGTTGAAAATTACTTGAGATATGTGGGGAGGGGAACATTAAAAAGAATTTAATAATAAAAGTCTATTTTATTCTTAAAATAGACTTAGATCCCAAAATCTTTTTATTGAATATGGTTGACAGACTGGGGAAAAAGATTTAAAAAATCAAAGAAAATAGTTCTCTATATGATCACTATAATTAGGATACTGTATGCCCAACATTGGGAAAAAAATACTGGAATTGGAAGATTGGCAGATAAAATTACAGGAAGCTATAGATATGGATAAACTTACAAATATGATTAGAGGAAACGAGGACGTTTGGACTAACTTCCACAACATAAAACTGAGGAATGGATGGAAATACATTTAAGATAAATCAATATTGCAGAGGTTGTTTGACATAAAAAGTATGTAATGTTAAAAATGAATATAGATGGAAATAAATAGGGTAACTATTCAAATAGGAAGTACTATGAAGAAGAATGAATTTAAGAAAATAAATAACAATAATCCTCAAGATATATATGCTGAGTTGTAAAAAGGATACTGAGGAGAATTTATGTTTTAAATGTTATGTTTTATGTGTTATGTGCTTGATGGTTGGGTTGTTTATGTTAACGTTTGTATTTTGTATAGTAAGTTTGTAAGTTTTATGTTTATGTCAATGGTTTGTAAATGTTGTTTTTAAACTAATAAAATTAATATTAAAAAAGAATTTATTTCACAACATAAATGATAGACTAAAATGTTTTTCTTCTATATTTTAATCTATTATTCTATTTATACTGGGGTCTAAATTTAACACAACTGCTTAAGACATTGTTGGAAGGGATCACCACTGTTGCATGCTTGCCCTGTGTGTTCTCCCTGCTCAGTACTAAAATCTTCTTCCATGCAGTTCTATAATTAGAGGATGAAAATGAATTCTCACAAGACATTTTTTTTCCTTGAGAGGAGTTAATGGAAAGTATGAAAAATGGAAGCAGAGTACATATTAAAACAGTATCATCTTGCATTGGTAAAGAAAGCTTAAATTGCATTGCAAAATGCTTATAACCTTGGAAATTAACATGAAGTATAACAACTCACAAATGTAACTATTAAAAAAGAGAGAGATACACATTTCAAATACAATCTGTTAAATGGTCTAGTGTCTTCTTAGAGACTGAATTTGACAAACCTGAAGGATATAAGGAGGTTGGAGATTTTTACTGTTTCTGGAAAGACTAGGCAAAGATATAGGTAACTGAGGGAAAAGGATAAAATCAGAGGGACAGACTCTAATATCTCCAACAAACTTACAGATTCTTTTGTGATAATGTATTGGGAAACCAATATCCTTTGGTGAAATTCTCCAGTGACACAAACCAATAGACTCCCTTTTCATATGTTAACATGGCAGAAGAGCTCATATCAGGAAGGATTTCTGCAAAAGTTCTCCAATAATAGCCAATGGTGACAAGGGAGGAAAGTAGCTTTCTGGAACCACATGGTGTTTAAATCAATTAGGGGCAAGCAAAATAGAAATATTCATGTATGGAGGGAAAGAAGAGGAGGCAAAGTTCCCATTTTATAGAGGTAGCTTGATAACAGAGACAATCCTCACAGCAGATGCTAGGTGGAGTTGCTATCCTCTGGTGATGATCTTGGTGGACTTGAACTGTCCTTGGCATTCATCAGGAAGGAGGGAAGTGGGGCTGCCCTGCTGTCTATGGGCAGTGGTGGATGGTGACTCCTGTGTCAATGGAAGAGTAAATCTGCTCCTGATTTTAACCAAAAATTTAAAGGAGGTGTTTAGAAAGCTGAGCTTAATTCCCCAAATATGTTCAGCACTTTTGTATAACACCTTTAAAATTAAAGCCTGGAGTGGATTTGCCACCTCACTGACATAGAATCTGCTTACGTATTCCCTCCACCACCCTTTTGGAGCCAGTTAATAGACTCTTTTCCTTTGTCAATTTTTTAGGAAAGTGGCCAAGAAATATTCTTCAGGGTTTTCTTTTAAACATGCTTAGGGTTAACATTGTTCAATTTTGTAGTTGTTGTGTGCCTTCAATTTATTTTGGGCTTATGGTGACCCTAATGTGACCCTACTATGGGTTTTCTGAGGTTGAGTGTGTGTCACTTGTTTACAGTCACTCACTGAATTTCCATGTCTGAGCAGGTGTAGTGTCTGCTGTTAGAATCCAATCTTGTGAGAATTCAAGAAGAGTCCAGTCTCATATAAAATGATAAGTTTATTCATCCATGAGCTATTGAACACAGCCTATCTCAGGAGAGTAAGATGAAAAAGTGTAATGAATCTCTCTCCAACCCTCTTAAAAGTATAGATATACTGCAGCTAATACCACTAAGAGTTGTATCTTAAAGGTACCTTACATCACTGCAGGGATTAGAACCCTGGTTTCCAAAGTCAACGTTCAATGCTCAAACCATGCTTCTCTGCTGACTCCTATTGTTGAGTTATGTAACTCAGAACAACACCAAGAATATCTTGCCAAAATGTAAGCCTGTGACTAACATAATACTTTCCCTCTCTCCTGTATGATTTTTAACAACTTAGCCTGATGAAGGAGCCAGTTGAGCTTTGAAAGCTTGTGACATGTATTTTGTGCATTTTGGTTAGCCCAATAAAGCTATCACTGTTTTGTGGACTTGGGATGTTATTGTTACTATTTCTAGTAATTTTTTCTTAATCACTTATCTCTCCATCAGAACCCCTAAAGCAATGTTTACCACTAGGACCCCTAAAGCATGCAAATGTGTGGCTCTGTCATATGTATAGTAAATCTTTTTTTAAAAAAATATAACATTTTTCTATCCCATATATATATTTGCATGCTTCTATGGTTGGGAGCCTGGAGGAAATCCTGGCTATAGGAGCACTTGTTGTTGATATCACATATGATTGTGGCACAGATGGTTGATTGCTCTGCCCAAGAAAAGCCTCAAGCATGGGGTAGCAAGTGTATGGGGGTGAGGAAAAGCACTTGGGAAATGTGCAGAAGTGAAATGAAGAGAAAAAGAGCTGAGACAAGGAAGACAGCAGGTTCACAGGGGAGAATTGTGGGAATCATGTCAAAGCGTGAACTGATGAGGCATGTGTTAAGCCAGGCAGCCACTGGGAGGAGATTAAAATTGGCATGCCAGCCTGAAGACCATTCTTCCCCCAATTCTGTATTTCCTCTTGCACCAAAAAGTAAATATTACCCACCTTAAACTCTTCAATCTCTGCTATTCAGTTACCATATTTCAATTTAAGTTAGCTCTGAATGCTGTGTCTATGTGAATTGCTATTGTGTGTGTGATTGCTCTCTGCATTTTTCTAAATGAACCCTTAATTCACTCAAACCTGGAGTCTTCCTTAGTCATTAATGGTATACACACATGCCAGGGTCCTAATGGTTACCCAACCTCTTCCAAAGCTAATTTCTCCAAAATTTAAAGTAACACTGACATACTTGGTGTGGACCCACAGAACCACACCTTTCTTTCATTAACAAAACATGTTTCTGGAAAAGAACAGCACATTCTGAAGCACCTTGGACTGATCCAACAATCTGGACATCAAAAATAAGAAAAGTATAGACAATGCATCTGTATATGGAAGATGCAAAAGTGGTGTGATGCAGAGGAAGAGGAAGGCAACTGAGGGGAAGCAGACAGGCAACACAGGGCTGCCCCGGGAAGCTGCAGATCGGGGCTGAGGTATCCGCACTCCTCGGCCCCGAGCCGCAGCGTCCCAGGCCCAGGAAGGAGTGCTAAAATAGCGCTCCTTTCACAAGACACCGAAGGTGCGCCACAAAAGGCCTCCGGCGCACCTTCGGTGCCTCTTCCGCTGCAGCGTGTGCGGATACTGCAGCGGAAGTGCGTTGTTGGAGTGCTGGCTGTGCAGAGGGCCGGTCACTCCGATGATGTTTTCAGGAAGGGGTGGGGCGCCCAACGTGAGGCTGCTCCTCCCCTTCCTGGCCTCGAAAATGGCACTTTGTGCCATCTGCTTAGGCCCTGAGTTATCACAGCAACATTCTTTAATCACAGTGCTCACAGGGGAGGATTATGTTAGTTTACGTATAGTCATTCACCTCTGGCATGTCTTCATTTTATGTTAGTAGCAAGTTGTAAAATTACTGTAGTTAAGGTGAGTAGTTGTTGGTTCTTAGTTACTGTATCTTTCTTTAATGTCCTTTTGTCTTGTTGAATATCCTACCTTGATCTATTGTTTTTTTAAAAAATTAATTTGTTTGGATTGCAATCTGCTGTCACTATAGGCAGCCACTATAGGCAGGTGGGTGAGATCACAGCACCAGCAGTCTGATGCAACACCGGAAGAAGCAGCACCAAGTGGTACGACTGAAGGGAGAGGAAAAATTAAAATATGCTGAGATCATCATATATTAATTAAACCTCAACAAACCTAGGTAACTGATGCTTTAGAGTAGAGGAATAGTTACAAGGCAAAAGTAGTTTTAAATGAATATTGCAAATTGAACAATCAACTCTGAAAAAAAATGGCTTGTGTTTTGTTTTTGAAAAGCAGACACAAAGCCTTCTAGACTTATTTGTTTGAAATAGGATTAGATGAATTCCCTCTTTTGGATGTGCCACTTTATAAAGAATTGGGGGAGGCAGTTATAGAGACTTTTATTTTCCCTGTACAAGTCAAATGGAAGAAATATTGTGATTCTGATTTCTGGATTTAAAGTTGGATTTTGGGTCACATTCATACATTTCAAATCGACAAACTGTGCTACAAACTAAATCAGGAGTCTTGTGTACAGCCCTAATTTGAAGTGACTCTTGGTGATGGAAATATGCCATAACCCCCAAAACAAGCCAGTTTCTGAGTGCACTAACAATAGTGAGTTCACAATGTATCACAACATAGTATCACAACATAGACTTTGGTAACACATTAAACAAATATCATCTGTCCATGTTCTGGAAACATCAAATTATGTCTCAAAGCTCTCTGCTTTGACAGTTCTCATACCTGCACTACAGTGCATCCTCTGGGATAATTATCAGAATTATCATAGGCAGAATTATTTTGTTTACATTTGCAGGTTGTATACATGGAGGCATTAGAGTTGTGGTACATGCTCATACATGTTAGCATGAGACTCAAGGAACACCTAGAACTCAATTAACTTTCAAGTTTAAGCCATTAAAGAAACAATACTTCAACTTTATCTTAAAGACACTCTATCAGTTTAAAGCCATTTAATCATGTCACTTAATGTCACAACACACAGAATTGCTATAACTTCACATAAATGTTTAAGAGAGAATATATATTTTTGTCATTTTAGAGAAAGTTGGGTGGCACTTATTTCAAAGAGCTTTAAATAGCATGGTAGTCAATGAGAATTGACGTGCAGTATTGGACAGCATCTGTAGTTAAAGGTGCCTAATTAAAACTATATCTCTTGCTTTTTAAAAGGTTCAGGAGCATTAAGGATATAAAACATTGACTTATATTGAACCAGACCACTGGCACATCTTGCCTAGTAATTTCCATATTGACTAACATCAGTTGAAGTCTTTTTACAATTTTGTCATCTGTAATCCTTTCACTTGAGATGCCAGAAGCCTAATCTGGGATCTTTATAAATAAAATATTACACTATAAACTCTGGAAGAAGAAAGGCATAAGACAAGAAGCCATATGAGAGATTGATTATACAGCTCTTTATTGCCCACAGCTTACAGGAATTTGGTGTGGCATAAGGCAGGAATCTGGAACTGTCTGACCAAACTGCTGATCTGTCACCCTGTTACCTACATGCTGCTAGAGAAACAAAAAGAAGGGAACCCCAAATTTACAAGACTCAATAAAGTGTGCACTAATTTTGTGGGCCCAATCAAGTACTTGGGTGTGGGCTGACTCAACAGCCTATATCAGGGGTCGGCACCCTACGGCCTGCTGGCAGGGTACAGCCTGCGGAGGCCTTTGTACTGGCTCATGGCCATTCCCGCTGCCACTGTTGCTGCCGCCCCGCACATGAGCGCAGGCATCATTTTTGTATCCATTTTTGCATGTACACGGCAGTGGAAGCCATTTTGGAATGCCCAACGCACTGGCGTCATGTGCATGCACATGACACCGGCACTACTGGGCATTCCAAAATTATTCCCACTGCCGTGAGCATGAGTACACAAGCGTGGGTGCCATTTTGGATGAAAAAATGGCATCTGCGCTCACGGGTGCCATTTTGGAATGCCCAACAGTGGCTGCACCATGTGAATTTGCATGGCACAGCCACCGTGGGGCCTTCCCTGGGCCTTGGGAATGCCCCCCCGCCCGTGCACCAGGTGAATTTGCACGGCACACAGGCGGGTGGGTTGCCAAGGCCCAGGGAATGCCCCCCTGCCTGTGCGCTGGGCAAATTCACACAGTGCATGCACGTGGGGGCATTTCCAAGGCCCAGGGAATGCCCCCCCACCCGTGCACCAGCCGAATTTGCACGGTGTACGTGTGTGGAGTGTTCCAAAATGGCACTCCCCATGCGTGCATGCATACGCATGATGGCAGGTGTCGTGCACATGTCCACATGGAGGGGCAAGCGTGCGCGTGCTCACCCAGCCCCCATGCCATTTCCCCCCCTCCCAGCCTCCCCAGCAACAATGTTGCTGATCCCTGGCCTATATTCTGTAGCTCATTGCCTAAGACCCCTTTCATGAGCTCCCCAAAGAAGTAGAGAGGTGCACAGGTTCACTTCACTTCAGAGGTTTTTGTCATTGTTGTTAACTGCCTTCACATCAAGAAGTGGGAAAGGTTGTAAGGGGAAGAACTGATAAGAAAAAATCATCATACTAAGGACAAGATGCTAGTGCAACTCTGGATTTTGATCTAAGTAGTTACACTCACAAAGCCATGAAATTTCTGATGTACAACAAATTTCCATTAGTTTGGAAGGGGACTATGTCTTTACATTGTATCACATTGCTTCAGCTTGGACTATAGGGAAGCTAGGAAATAAAAGTGAAAACACATGTAGGTTTAGACATGAAAAAATATGTTTGTAAGTTATATGCAGTGTACTGGATGTGGTTGCTAATAATGCAGTTCTCCATATTTGAGGGTGCATAAAAGAAAGACTTGTTGGTAATGGTTCTCAAGTTTTGGAACTCCAAAGAAAGGTCCTCTTGTCTTCTTCTTGTTCTCCTTCCTTTGCAGAAAAATGCATTTTTGAGGAGTATTTAGGGACTTATTGGCTACTGAGGAAGTAGCTTTTATTGTGGGGTACTGTACATCTCCAAGTGTATTTAATTAAATTATTGTTTTAATATGATAATATGTTTCATTATACCAGAATATTATAACTTGATAGCTGAGATCCTCTGTCAAGGTTCCAAAATGTACATTTTTGCATGTGGAATTATTCACTGATTGTGCTAAAGTAGCCTAAATGGTTTGAATGGCAATATTGTGCACATCTGAAGACTGAATGTGCATCTCATGCTTGTTTCATGCGCATCTCATGTACAAATGCAGACACATCGCCATAATAATAATAATAATAATAATAATAATAATAATAATATTCATTTATATCCTGCCCCTTTGAGATCAATCAGGGTGGCTAACAAGAATAAAATCTACTTACAAAAGTAAAATCTAATTCCCTCCCCCCCTTAAAAAGTTATTAAATCAATTTATAAATTAAAACATACAATAAAAAACAGCAATAAAATTTAAAAACAATCACAATGTGGCTGTGATTCTTAAAACTAAGAACCTAGAAGCATTCTTACGGGAGGGATTCCTGAGGCCGGGATTATCTATCACTGAAAGACCTGCCGGAAGAGATCCATCTTAACATCCTTTTTAAAGCTGTCTAAAGATGTCAGTTGACGGATCTCATCAGCAGGCCATTCTATAGTTTGGGGGCAACTATCAAAAAAACCCTCTGGGAGGTAGCCACAAGCCTAGCTCTTTGTGGCTGCAGCAGATTCCTCCCAGAGGATCGGAGTGCACGGGGAGGATTTATAAGGGAGGAGGCGGTCCCTAAGATAGTTTGGACCCAAGCCATTTAGGGCTTTAAAGGTAATAACCAACACCTTATACTGGGCCCGGAAACTATAGGCAGCCAGTGGAGGGACCTTAAAACTGGAGTAATATGGTCCCTCCTAGATGTTTCAGACACTAATCTGGCTGCCATATTCTGTACTAACTGTAGTTTCCGAACCAAGCACGAGGGTAGCCCCATGTAAAGTGCATTACAGAAATCTAGTTGTGAGGTTACCAGTGCGTGCACAACAGTCTCGAGATCCCTTACTTCCAGAAAAGGGCACAGCTGGCGTATCAGTCGAAGCTGGTAACAGGAGCTCCTGACTGTCGCATTTACCTGATTTGTCATCAGGAGCGACGAGTCAAGGAGCACCCCCCAGACTGCAAACACAGTCACTGGAGGAGAGTGTGACCCCATTCAGGACTGGAGGTTGCAACCCAATTCTTGGTTTTGGGGCCATTACCGTGAGCACCTCCATCTTGTCTGGATTCAGTTTCAATCTGTTTTTCCTCATCCAGCCCATTACTGCCCGAAGACATTCATTGAGAGAAGAGATGCCATTGGAATCAGTTATCATACTGATTCCAATGGCATCTCCATAACTCCGTATAATCTCACCCAGCGGCTTCATATAGATGTTGAATAACATCAGGGACAGAATAGCACCCTGTGGAACCCCACAGGTGAGCTCCCTTTTATTGGAGCTACTGTCCCCGAGCAGCACCCTCTGAGACCTACCTGAGAGGAAGTACCGGAACCACTGCAATGCAGTGCCTCCGATACCTAACTCCCTCAGGCGGTCCAAGAGGATGCCATGATATATCATATCAAAAGCCACTGAGAGAACTAAGAGCACCAACAGGGTCACACTACCCCTGTCGATGCTGAGAACCAGATCGTCAGTCAAGGTAACCATGGCAGTCTCAACCCCAAAGCCTGCCCTGAAGCCTGCATATATCTATTTCTGCAAATTTTAACTGAATGCAAATGTTCCATGCTGCACAAAATGGCCAAATACTTACATGCATAAGACATCCACAGGTTTCTGACCATTTTTTTAATTTAACCATGTCATGAGCATAAGTATTGGAAGACAGTTAAGATATAATTAAGATTGTTGGGTGGAGGGTTGGACAGGTGGATAGATGCAGTATAATCAAAAATGCCATTTGATATTTGAATGGAATATAAGCCCCTTAAGAGTGAAGAGCAAGCCAAGAATATATGGCAATTTGCTGAAGAGAAACCACTAGGGTGCCAATAGGAAGTGTGTGGTGTTGTGGTTTGAGGGTTGGACTAGGAATCTGGAGACCAGGGCTCAA
Organism: Phrynosoma platyrhinos; assembly: GCA_020142125.1. Classification (NCBI taxonomy): domain Eukaryota; kingdom Metazoa; phylum Chordata; class Lepidosauria; order Squamata; family Phrynosomatidae; genus Phrynosoma; species Phrynosoma platyrhinos. The sequence continues at coordinate 99,667,720 of JAIPUX010001880.1, read as the reverse complement.
CCAGGCTAAGAAAGGATCCAACATTTAATTGATTATTAATCCTTTGCTTCTTGATTCTATTGCAGAAATTGACATTCCAGACAAGATAAAAATAAACTAGGGTGGAATCATAGGAGAGGTATGCAAACTTATTGAACAATTTAATTCCCAACCAATGTTTTTAGAGTAGGCAGGGAGAAATTGTGGCCACAATCTGAACTCTACTTTTGCAGTCCTTGATACCCCTTAACTATCTCTCAAAACTTTCTGAATCCCTCAACCTTAAAAAAACAAAACATTTTTTAGGTGACTCTTTGCCATAAAACAGCTGAAAATGCAAGAAAATCACCTGAAAGAAAATCACCACAGCTGTCTGGCTCCCTATCTCCCAGACCTCCCAACACATTTTGTGCCAAAATAGATACAAAAATAATAACTGGAAGTGATGTCTAATATGACATTACTGTTTAGCCATGCAAATAAGCTTCCCATCAAATTGTGGGGTATTTTGTTTTGTTTTTAAAGCAACACTTGTTGAAATTTTTACTGAATATTTGCATTGCTTTTGAGTGGGAATTTCTCACTTATTTAGAGCTTCCCAAAAATACCATCAGATGAAACCAGTGTAGTATAGGGCATTGAATGTTGTACTTTTGGAAATAAAGGTTTGAATCCCTACTCAGTCATGGAAACATACAGAGTAAGCTTGGAAAAGTCATACTCTTTGAGCCTTAGAGGAGGCAATGGTAAACCTCCTTAGAATTAATCTTGCCAAGAAAATTCTAGGATAGGATTGTAATAATTTGGAGCTGACTTGAAGGCACATAACAACCAATGTTACTACTCTGAACTAGTCCTCAGATCTGCCATAATCTCATTGTGGAAGGATAATATTAGACTAGGTTGGAATTTTGTTTGATCTACCTAGGTTCTTTGTATCTTACTCACTGTGAAAACTGGCCCTGATTGAACTGAGGTCTCATAACCCATTTGTTCGATAACTGAGGTGTATAGGAATGTTGCATAAACATTGTGCTTTCTCAGAAAAGAAATGTATAAAAGATCTATCAGGAAATACTTTTGATCATTTAGAGGAAGTTAATGTAAACTTTACTATATTCTGGTGCAAGTAATCTATCAGATATTGAAATGATTTCATGTCAGGTATAAAAAACACTCACTCAGGTATCAGATGCCATCAGATATTGACAGATGTTACATGGCAGCTTACAAATATAGATTATGGCATGGTAGAAACTGACAAATTCTGCCTACTCTTGCACTTCAGCTATCAGATAGTGCCAAAGGTTGAATGCTACTTGTCTTGACGGTAGCCATGAGTAATTTCAACATTTTTTCCCCATTGTGAACAAATGATTTGCAGTTTGGGACTTATTCTACATAAAATGTGCATGTGGTTGTTTTGTGCAATCACATTTTTTGCACAGAAAATAGCCTTTTTTGTTTGTGGGAAATAATATTTCAATGCAGAAATATTAATTCCTGCTCAGAAAATGGTATTTTCTATGCAAATCAACAAGAGAATACACAGAATAACTCCCCAATTAGAACATTAGAGAAATACAAAAATATTACCTGCATTCAAATATTATTTTCTACACAGAAAATGCTGTTTCCTGTGGTGAAAATGTTGTTATGTGTGAACTTTGCAAAGAATAAATCCCAAACTGTGAAGATTCTAGTCAGTACAGGATTCTTCTTGTCAGGGTTTCTCAGCACTTGAATAACATAGTTCCCCTCCCAATTATTGTCTAAATATTTTGAAATAATATTTTCATCTCTAATTGAAATGACTACTGCCACAAAACTCCATGATGCCAAGCACTGGCTGTGAATGCAAAATATTCACAAAAGCTGGTATATTTATATTAAAAATTATAGTATTAATTATAGTGAAAAATAATTTTGAGGATTCTTTTTCTTTTTAACAAATTTATTTTAGCTCTAAGATGATCTATATTGTATATTATATATATCTTCCTAAACACAAGTTTGCACTAATTCATTCAATTGGTGATTATTTTCCTGAATCAATCATTTCTGTCTTTCAAATTTCTCACTTGTCTGGGGGAGGACTGATATAAACAAACAAGCCTGCTGCTGTTGATTGTCTGAATGTAAGAAAAATCTACAGAACCTGTTTGATGCAAGGCATGTGCATCCATTGTCTATGCAGTTTGCAAAAGGAGACGTTGCATTTGTAGCTGGAGGAACCAGAATGCACAAGGAACATGTGTAAAACCAAAGTCAGTAGGAGCACTATTGGAGAACCACTTGAAAGAACCCATCTTGTACACAAAGCCAAAACAAGTTCCACTTAAATATCACCCAAAACAGTTAGTGAATAATGGTTGACATCTGCTACATTATCTGGTCTCTCTCAAATTTAATACAAACACATGGCAGAGATCAATATGTAGAGAGATCTTGTAGTACCTTTGAGACTAACTGAAAGAAAGAAGTTGGCAGCATGAGTTTTGGTAGACTTCAGTTTCCTTTCTCAGATGCTTTTGGTGGAGTGAACAGATGTTGCATTGACAGAGATGTTGCATTGACTTATTCAGGTCAGACAGTCTTGGTGGGTTGCTATTAGTAATGTAATATATTTAGATTATAGACACTATCAGAAAATATGAAAGGAAAGAATCAGTGAAGCTTTAAACATCAGATCATGGCAATTTCAAAGAAAAGCATATTTTGCCACTTAGCATTTGATTTACTGGGAGCAATTCTAAAATGTTACCCAGTCAAGTGTTAACACAGAATATTCTGCTAATGTCTCTCTTCATATCTTCATATGGTCTGGCTCACTTCATATTTGCTTAAGCAGTAGTGCTGTTATTCTATTCTATTCCTATAAATCAGAGTAGGGCAAAGTTTGGCCTATGGGCTGCATGCCACAACATGCTCCAGATCCTTGCCAGAAAAATGGGATAAGCAGACCAATAATTGTATCATAAAGTGGGATTCAGAGAGGATTTTTTTTTAAAAAAAAAAAAAAGAGGAAACACCTAATCACAGTTTTCTCCAGGCAGGATGGAACCCTGTTTTGTTGCACTGAGCCATTCACCATCTTGCTTACTGTAATAAGCCAAGAAGAACAAGAATCCAGTATACCTCTCATTTCTCCAAGGATCCTGTCCACATCCCAGGCTGCACAAATTGAAATGTATCCAATAATACAAGACGAGTAAGTGCCAAGATTACACCCGCCAAACCTGCATTAACCACAGAATCCAAGTTGGAGTGGATCTAAGCTATTTTATCCACAAAGTATCATGCAAATTCTTCACAAAAGTCTGCTGTCAACATTTCAAAGATGAAATCTGTGACACATGTGGTCAAACAACATCAGAGTGTATCAAAATTTATTGAGGAAAAACTCACAAGCCTGGAAAAGCTACCAGATTTGTCTTTGCCTAAGGCTTCAGGAAGGGAACCCTTCCTCTCCTCCTTGCTGACTTAATTTACTGCAAACTACTTTTGTATATTGAATTCAGTTTGCACCACTGGAACGATGAAGAAGAAAGTGGGAGGAGGAAAAACAAACTGGAATATTTTTAAAGCAGCTAAAAAAAGTAGGGTGGCAGAGGATTAACTGTGACTCTTAGTGCCAAATTGGAACAGTTGGAGGGTATAAATATAAACTATTCTTGTCATGCCCCCCACTAAATTCAACTAATGGCTGAAGTAAGGTATGTTTCTTTACTCAGAAGCTCTTGCCTAATTAATTCATTTTGAGCTTAGTCTTGAATTTGATATGTTCTCACCTTCTGTGCTTCTAGATGGATGGAAGAACAGGACTTGAAATTCAGTATAGAATTGTTTGCAAGCACATGCACCCTCTGATATTACTAGGTAATTATAAATTGCACAGCAATATCCCTAAGGTTTATGAAACCCTCAGGAAGATGAAGTGGTGAGATCTGTTGCACTTTGAAAAGGTCAGGTCTGGACACTTTTAATATTACTTGGTATTTAGTTAATAGCAGTGGGGAAAATCAAAATAAATGTATGTATTGTCCTATACTGCCATTGAAAATAACCTTGCTCACTAAATTAAGTGGAGAGCTAAACAGCAAATATTTGGTTATTTTTTTAAAATCAGTATGCAAAATAAATGGGAATTGTCTCCTCCCCCCCACCCACACTGCCTCAGAATTCAGAGCCCCCATGTTTTCTTCTTGCTTCTTTCTGAGCCATTTTGTGAGCTTTGCCAACAGTTTCAGCTTGTACTTCATGCATTTATTGGTATATTGTTGTAGTGGAATAAATGTATATTTTTCATACACATGTTGAAAGTTGTATCCTGTTTGGGTATGCAGACAGGTAGGAATCTAGCATACACACATACAGAGTGGATGCATGTACGCAAGAATGCCCAGAAGATGTTCTTCTGTGAAGAATCTTGCTCCAGACAGCACAGGAAAAACCCTCCCACACACAGCTGCTGCTTTCAGCTTGGAGGAATGAATTGCTGGACAGCGAGACTACACCCAGTGAAGGCTTTAATCTTTGTTGCAAATATTTACAAAGATACATGGATATCAGACATTCGTCTTGAATACTCACAGCTATACAGACCAACAAAGTGCTTCGCCAACCACCAACCACAACTAACCAACAACAGAGAGTCCGACTCCCTCCCATATATAGGTGGTCTTCTTAGGAACATGTGACAGTCATGCACTAATGAAACCTGACTGGTTTCATCCCTAGTGTCCGTTGCATCAGACCTCCCATGATGCATATCTGGCTTGTCTCATCCACTGTGTATGTTGCACCAGGCTTCCCATTATGCACAGCTTGCCAAAAGCTGACTCATGCTCCTGCCACTTGAACTGTAGTAACCCTGTTACCATTGCTCCAGTTCCTTTCAGTTGCCACATCCATGTCATTTTCAGACCATGGTGCCACACGGTCGTGACATATCCACACTGTAGAATTAAAGCAGTTTGATGCCACTTTAACTGCCATGACTCTATCATTCAGAATCCTGGGATTTGCAGTTTGGTGAGATACTCAAACTGGTGCCTCAGAAAAGTCTACTGCCTCACCAAACTACAAATCCCAGCATTCTGTGGGGTTCAGTCATGGCAGATAAAGTGGTGTAAAACTGCTTTAATTTCACAGTGTCTCTTCACCTGAAGTGTCTCTTCTTTTAAATCATCACAGCTATACTCACAGCTGTGAGATGAAGCGGGCTGGACAATGACTAGAGCACACCTGGCAGAAGACTCAACTCTTATCCAATAAGACTCATCATAGGAATTTCCTTGATTCCTATTGAGAGGCAATATGTGCAGCGCAGAGATCCTTCTCTGCATGTATTGCCTCTGCAGAGTCCCGTCCAGCAGAACCGTTTAGGGTGGTGGGAGAGCTGACGCAGGTTCTAGCTGCACAGAACCCTTTACATAACTCAACAATGGCCTGCTGTGCTGCGTTTAACAACTACTTTGCAGATAAAATCTCTTGGATAAGAGCCAACTTAGATGCCAGTGTTATGACAGAATCTATAGACGAGGTGTCCAGCAACTCTGTTGCTGAAATTTTACTGGATCAGCTTCAACCTGTGAGTACTGATCACATGGACAAGCTCCTTGGTAGTGTGAGGAAGACAACTTGCCCCTCGATCCTTGTCCATCATGGCTGGCCATCCAGGGGGTGATGCATTCAACGTGTTCCTTAGGGACATTATCAATGCATCCCTTAGGGAAGGTTTTGTTCCATCTTGTTTAAATGAAGTGGTGGTTAAGCCGCTCCTGAAAAAGCATTCCTTGGACCCCCTGGATAGGAAAAACTATAGGCCAGTCTCCTTGCTGCCTTTTTCAAGCAAGGTGATCTAGAGGGTGGGGTACATGGGGCTACCCTTGTGCTTGACTCAGAAACTTCAACTAGTTCAGAACATGGCAGCCAGGTTGGTTTCTCAAACTTCCAGAAGAGAGCATATTATACCTGTGTTAAAATCTCCCCACTGGCTGCCCATTAGTTTCCGAGCACAGTACAAGGTGTTGGTTATGACCTTTAAAGCCCTACATTGCTTGGGTCCAACCTATCTCCCAGACCACCTCCTTTTGTATGACCCACCCTGCACACTCCAGCCCTCTGAGAGGAATTTATTACAGCCAATAAAAACTAGGCTGTCAGTGA
>JAIPUX010001880.1:99620255-99641317 GCA_020142125.1 Phrynosoma platyrhinos | reverse complement strand
CCCCCCCCCCCCGAGCCTCATCCAACCAGATCTCTGTAATGCAGGCCAGGTCAGCTTGTTCTTCCAGAATCAAGTTCTGGATGACAGCTGTTTTATCATTCACAGACCTGGCATTCAGCAGCAGCATTTTCAACCTGGGAAGATTGCTGCCTTGGCTATCCAGATTATTTTGGCTGGGAAACAGTTTGGGGGTGACTATCACCCTATCATACATTCTATCCCTATAATAGTGCAACTTTCTCCCATTTCCATATCTCCCAATCCCCTGTAAAACTTCAATAGCTGCTCCCTGAGTAGCATTACCTCCCTCCTTTCACTCACTGTACATCTCCCTTCCCCATAGGACAGGTCAGTTGATTTCCCTGCTTATCAAAGAGACAGGCTACTTTGGGAGACAGGCTTTCATCTTTGAGTCACTCCTCAGCAACTCCAGGGGTGGAAGCCCCACTCCCAAAGTAGTCCATAGAGCCCAGGGGCTAACCCAAGGCAGCTGGGTAATTGCTGGGAGCTGCTGGCTAGGCCTCAGTCCTGTGAAGAGGCAGCTATCTCTGTGGAGGTAAAGGAGTCCCTGAATGGAGGAGGAGGTGGCAGATGTAATGTGCAATCCTTCACTCCCAAATGGTACATAGGATCTCCTCAATCTCTGCAGGATGCTAGAAGGATATAAATAGGTACCACTTCATTGGGAAGATGACAACATTCTTTGCAGTTATGCTAGCCACAAGATTTGACAATGCTGGCTGTTCAGCTTAGTAACAGAGATGAGCACCACCCCCTACAATCAGACATAACTAGACAAACTTGTCAAAGGGGAAGACTTTATCTTTACCTTACTCTGCAAATGGATTGTGTATAAAACATGGGAAGTGACCACTGCTGAAAAACTAATGGGATAGAACAAGAGTGGGCAAAGTTGGAAACTTCAGGAGTTAGTTTTCACACTTGGAAATCCACCATAGAATGACCATTGGCTAAAACATGTCCAATATGTCTACCCCAAAAGGTAGTGCTCAGATATTTTAATTCTAAAATATGTAGGGTTTTTTTTAAAGTCCATTAATTAAAAACACAACAAATACAAAAATCCACATTCTTACTGAAAGAATATAGAAATGTTTATTCATAATAAAGGATACAAGATCTGTGTATAACTGGTAAAGTCAAATTATGGATTGATTAGAAGCTGAGAGCCTACATCATGCTTGCATAGAGTAAAACTGCACTCACATTGTTACGTGGTGTTACTTGGTATGTGTCATAGTGATCAAGTCATTTATGTTACCTTCCACATGATATAATACTTTAGTAATACATTAGCTTTAAGGGTTGTTTATGTCTAATTTTCTATAAAAACAAGGGGGGGAGATAGAACTACCCTGAAAGTGGACACAACTGAACTTAACAGTAGATGCAACTAAATAGGGCAAGTGCAGCCTCCAAGAAACATCATTGGTAGTATTTCTTAAGCTCACCAAAGAATTATAGTGTTGGGATGCTCTTTAGTGTTTTTATATTATAGCTTTACCTTACTCTAGAACTATTTATAATCAAATACCTATAGTATTTTTAAAAATATATATATATTAATAATTGTTTTTTCAAAATAAAATAAACATAAATATGTATAAACTAAACTAAACTAAGGGGCTAAAGAGACAGCCCCTAAGGGTCAGCATCTGGCCATCCTTTTCTTACCACATCAGGGGCATGGCAACCATACATCGTGTCCCCAATCCAGCACTTTGCTGCTCTAAAAAGAGCTGGCAAATGTCACTCTTTTTAATGGGGAAAAAAGCCACCCTTGCCACGGTGGCAGCATTTCCATGCTTCTTTGGTGCACTGTGTCTAAACACTGTGCCAAGGGAGACCCCTGACACCACCCACTGTGTGGTGGGGCCCATGGTGTGACAGCGGAGTTGGGGTGGCTGGCATGCAGTCGCCATGCTCGACTTCACTCCCAGGCTGGCCCTTTTGGCTGCTCTGTACAGGGCCTAAAATAAAATAAAAATATGTATAAACAAAGAGGAGAAAAATCATGAAATTATCAAAGAATCTTTACAATAGTGCTATAGGCTGGACACTATTTGGATTTTATAGCTTGGCTATCTGTGATAAAATGTTAAGTTTTGAATTCATGAATAAACATACAAGAACCTGGAGAGATTCATAGAGGTTACTGGTGAACTTGAGGAAGCTTGGAGGGATAGAAAACCTTCTATGCCACTCAAGAGGGACTGGTAGGTTAAGGAGGAGAGAAGGTAACTCATCTTCCTGTTGGTCTCAGCAGGGCAATCTGCAACAACTGGGAAAGAATTCAAAAGACATAGGGCCAATGCAGACTGGCCCAATATGCCAGCTTCCTGGCAGCATGGGGATGTGTTGTATGCATGTTGCATGCCCTGGCACCACCCCAAATGAAGGCAGCTTTTTGGTGCTCTGATGGTGTGGCGTTTAGATGCCACATGCCACAGGAGCACTGAAAAACCATGGTGATGGTGGAAAGGGTGGTGTTTTTCATGTGCCAAAAAGAGCAGTATTGTGCCAGAAAAAAATGCCAGAGTGGGCACACAGTGTGCGGTTGCTATGGCACCCACCAGGCTTTCCCATAAACTTGTCCCTTCAGAGTGGTCTGCTTCACCCCATAATCATGTTAGGTACAAAACACACTGCATAAGTGATCCAGTTTGTTCACATAGGTTTCACAGGGAATTCTGAGAAATGTAGTTTTGTGAGACATTTAGCCTTCTCTGTCAGAGAGCTCTGGTGCCACAACAAATGATAATTCCCAGTATTCTCTAGCACTGAGCCAGGGCAGTTAAAGCAGTCTTTATGCAGTGTGTTTTGGACCTTAGTTTGGAAAATCAGTGTTCAAATGAATCTTGCAGCACGTTTGAGTCTAGCTGAAGGACAGAAGTTGGTAGCATGAGTACATTGGACCTATTCTCATGCATCTGAGGAAGAAGGCTCAAGTCTACAAAAGCTCATGCTACCAACTTCTATCTTTTAGCTGAGAAAGGGTGTGGCTCTAGCATGCCTCTTTGGAAGAGCTGATGAGGAGGTTGAATTAAAGGACGTGGGGGAGAAAAAGAAGGAACCAATTTGGCTTAATAAAGCAAACTGGCCAAGCTGTGTGTGACCATAGTCAGAAACTCTTCCAGTAACCCCTAAGCCAGAAGGAAGTGACAATAATGGATGACTCATCCAACATAGTAGCCTCCCCTGTACCAGTCAATTCAACACATAACAGGCCTGATCAGTTACTGAAGGGAGCTGGATCTAAGGGATCTAGACTATAGAAGCCAGAGGACATTTTACTAATGGGTTCTTTGTCTTAAAAGAAAGAAGGACAAAATGAATATCTGTTATGCAGAATGCTCACTGGTATATGAGCTCATAAAAGAAGCTGGATTTACAGGAGTACAGTAGGACTGAGTATGAACTTGGTGGGTGATGATCTGGACACAAATGTCTTACAGAGCTCAATATACTGAGACATTTGCATTAAAAAAATGAAGGCAGTAATTTTGGACTTCATTAATAATGTAATCCTACATTTAAGGCAAGGGCACTTCCTTATTGATCAGGTGGAGTGGTCCATTTTCTGGAAGTTGCTAAGGCAATTTTAGTTCATTGAACATTTTCCAATAATTCAGAACAGACAGTCCATTAGCTGTTGGTTCTTCACAAACAGGAAGATGTGCCATTTGTTTCTGCACCTATGAATTTTGCTTAATGCACAGGTTGAAAAACAAGCATACATTAGGGGGATGCAGATGGGCGGCCCTGGGCTGCCCTGGGAAGCAAAGGCATACAGCAGCCCTGATTCTCCCATTTGCTGCCTCTTAAAAGAGCGGCAAAATGCCACTTCTATTAGAGACAGCAAAAGGCCACCCCAAGAGCCAGCGCGCGGCTCTTCTCTGCCTCTTCTGGCATAGTGTGTGAAGATGCTACTCCGGGAGGATGTCCTGATGCCACATGCTGTGTGTAAGGGCACGTGGAATCAGGACAGCTTCGGAGAGGGGTTGGGGCAGCCACCGTGTGGCTGCCCCTCCCCTCCCCTGCCTCTAATACACCGCAAAGGGCCCGTCTGCAGAGGCCCATTGTCAGACAAGTTTCTTTGAAAGAGAAGTTCTATTGGAAACTTTGCAACAATAAAAATAATCAGATTTGTAATTGTTCATAGGGCCAATGCAAAATTAGAACTAAAGGTCATTGGGTTATTTATCCTTGATGGGACAAACTGCTTTGGTACATTTAAAATCTCTTCCTTTTATAAATAGGCTTCTCATAGGTTTAAAACAGCCTGAAAATAGTGAAATGTGGTGACATTCCACCCCCACCCCCACAAAAGAATGGGAAGCATTCAGAAGAGAAATACACTGAATGCCCACATGTGGCTCTTTGTGGCCCTCGAAAGTCCCAAGGGGTCATTAAAAATGACCCATGGGAGCACTGGAGGACCACATGGAGTCACAGATCACATGTTTTCCACTCCTGGCTTAATCTTTGTATTTTCAGTGCTCCACCTCAGCATCTTAATCTAGGAAGAGGGAGAAAAGAAGAAGCCAGACCTCTGAGCATATGTAAAGAAAATTTGGCACACCATTCAATAACAAGATCTTCAGGATCATGGTGTCTCTCCTGCCAGGTAAGATCTTCAGGAGGCAACAGACTGTTGCTCCTACAGATATCTATGGCCTGTATAAACTACTCTCAGTCCTGCAGGATTGTTTTTGCACACTCTTACATCCTCTCCAATGGACAAATTTGCTTTTCCCTCTGACTGTAGGTGGTGGTGGTAATCTCCATTATTAAGTTGAAGGAGCCAGTGTTGTCAAAGACAACATGTGATCATGTGGCCAGCATGACTGCATGGAATGCTGTTATCTTCCCATCAAAGTGGTACCTATTTATTTACTTATACTTTTACATGCTTCTGAACTGCTGAGTTGGCAGAAGCTGGGACTAGTGGCAGGAGCTCTCTCCGTCATGTGGCACTTGGGCCTTGAACTGTTGCTCTGTCAACCTTGAGTCATCAGAGTTGGCATCTTAACTGCTAAGCCACTGCATCCCTTACATTTCTGCTACTGAGCCAATATTTTTAGAATTTATCATTGTGAACCAAGTCAATTCACATCTCTCTTCATTGACTTTTTGAGCAGCCAGATATCCCCACCTGCATCCACAGTTACCTTACTCAAGACATTTCACAGATTAGTTTTTAAAAGTAACACAGAACCATTAATGCTTAATCCTTTGGTAGCATGACAATTCATTTTTTGGTCGTGAACTGCCAACATGCCAATCTTGCAATCATCAGACTCATTGTTTTAACCACTGAGCCACTGGTTCACCTTAGGGCCTCCATAAGTAAAAAATGACTTGAAGGCTCACCACAAGAACAACAGATTCATTCCTCTGTCATCCTTTCAGTCAGTGATTATCTTCCAGACTATCTCTACTGAGGATGTCTTTCTTTTTTGTGGGCTGAAATCCCACTTCACAGTAAGTCTGAACTTGCACCTAGGCTATTCCAGTTGTGTTTCCTTCATATGCTTCTATACTTACAGTTCACCTGGGCTGATGATTCAGGTCTTGTAAAAGCACCATTTCTTCTCCATGACTGATAGATGAAACCACAGCTGCTTTCAAAAGCTAAAGTGAGTTGACAGTGTTTGTAATATCAGAGTAGATTTTACCTGCTTTGTCAATGGGCATCTGAAAATAGTTTCTAGACTTCTAGCCTGACTTGGGTTAACCTCCAAGGTATGTATGAAAAGATGGAGCTAACAGGATGAATTGCTTGAAAACTAATCTTACAGAGAGCTGTTTCAATGACAGTATTTGTGTTTCACATATGCCATAATCTATTTGTCCTCCACTCTGACCACTTGCATAAAGGTCAAATTCATCTTTTTGCCATATTTTAAAGAAAATTCTCAAGGATATTTGAAGTATGAATTTCTGCAAAGCCACAAAGAAAATATCACCTGCGATATATTGGCTCCTCTAACCTCTTAAAACAAAAGACATTTTAGACTAAATTGCACTGACCTGCCACTCTATAGCATCTTGGCCTACACTGGCAAACAAATTTAATGTAAGAGAGTTAGAGTACTTTTATGGGGAAGGGTTTATGCTCGCACTAGCCATTTCTTTATTTTAATTTCATTGTTACAATTTAAATCCAATGTTTCTATTAGAATAATAACCAGACCATCTTACAGTTAACATTACAAAATAACCTAACTCAAGTCCTCACTCCAATTGTTAATCTCCACTACAGAATGCCCATCAAAAATGTGAGCCATTAAATGCTGGATTAACTGAGATCTTTTGAATGAGATATTGCAGATATTTTATGCATTAAGTACAATGCATACATTTAAGGGGTAAATGGATGAATTCTAGAAGTCTAGAAGTTGCACCAATCTGTTCTTTTAGAGTTACATTTGTGAAATTTCAGTATATTTGCAAAAAAGTTAATTACAGTATCATAAACTGTAATCTACACAGTCAGATAAATGATACAATAGAGATAAATACAGTTTCAAGTACTGCAGAATAAATTATATATAAATTATACAATAGTGAGAAATACAGTTCCAAGTACCCCAGAATCACAATCTTGAATGCTTGTTTTAAACCTCAGACTCTCTCTCCATACAGAAAGTGGAATGTGGGGGGAACATTCATGATTTAGCCCTTTTTTCCTCTGCTAAGCTCATTGCTTTGTTAGCTTAAAGTAGGATTGGTTTGTTTGAACATGGACCACAATTCACATTCCTCATCTCCAGTTTATAGTGGCATAATCCATGTTTGCTATCATGTGATTTATCTAAATGTGTATGTTAAATGTAAATGTGTGGTCAATATGAAATCAACCAAGCAGTGTTAAGCACTCCTTAATGTGTTTGCAGAACCCTTGGCATCTGCTGAGGTTTGGTTCTAGGACCTCCCTCCCACCATGGAAACCAAAATCCATGGATGCTCAAGTCCCATTATGATGTTGTTGTTGTTGCTGCTGCTGCTGCTGCTGTTACTGCTATTTGCCTTCAAGTTGTTTCCTACTTATGGCAACACTAAAGTGAACCTATCATGGTGCTTTCTTGGCAAATTTCTTCATGGGGTTTGCCATTGCCATCCTGTGAGGGTAAGAGAGTGTGACTTGCCCAAGGTCACCCAGTAAACACTAACATAGTAAGATGGTGTCCATTGTATAAAATGGCAAAGTCAAGATTTGCATTTTGGATTTTTTTTTAAAAAAAAATACTTTCTAGACATGGAATACATGGATGCAGAGAACTGACTGTATTTTGTTATTATTAACAATGGGACTCAGGGCGGCATGCAACCTATTAAAAATAGTACAGATTTAAAACTATACAAAAACATCAGTAATTAAAACAATTGGTAGATTTAAAACCATTTAAAATTCATAAAAAGACCATATTTTAAAAATCAACAAGATAGCACAGCATTAAAAACCCACCACAATCAATTATTAAATCCTGATGGCATTTTATTTTAACATGCCAATAAAAGGGGGGAAAAAATGGAGCTATCCCGGCCTCCCTAGCAGTCACATCATTAGGATACCCAGTGTGGTAACTCATGGTGTCACATCCCCCTGCTTGAGCTCCTCCTATTCCACACCATAGATAATCTTTAATTACGGTAGTTTTTTGTACTAATGTTATTCATTAGCTGTAATTCCTGCATGTCCCTGACTGTAATGGTACTAGTTGTGATATGAAACAACTAATAAAATTAAAATTATACCTTTAAATTAACATATCATATGCAGAGAATCAGTGCATTTACTTGTACATAGTTTCAGGCAGTTGAAGTGAATATTTGATAGTAGATAATGTTTTTAAAGAAAAAAAATAAAAGAATAAAATTTTTGTTTTTTTAATTTTTTAAAAAAATATATTTTAAATACAATTTAATTTAGTTTTTTTTTAAAAAAAAAAAAACAAAACAAAACCGAGGCCTCCTCTTTCTCCTTCCAATGAACCTCATCTTACTCACACCATCTCTTCAGCATTTCTACCAAAAAGCAGTTGTTTAAGGAGTGATGGTGTCACCCCATCTCAGGGTTTCACCTAGTGCGCTCTGTACCCCCTGCACTTCCAACTGACACCACTGCTCCCTAGGTCTAGTGGCCACTGAGAAGACCCTCTCCCTTATTCCCTTCAAAACAGTCTGAGAAAATAGTGATACAGAGGGCCAAAGTAGATGGCTTGGAAGGAGTGATCTCTGGATGCTCCAGCCATGGTTGCTTTGGGATCATGGCAACTGGAAAACCTGCTCTCGAAGCAGTCCACCATTGCAGTCCTGCAGGCTTCAGGCTTCCTTGGCCAGCCTCAGAGTGGATTCTGGCCATTTTGAAGGTGTGCATCATCTAAATGCCACACCCTCCAAGTGGCTGGAAGCCACTCTGTTTGGTCCGTCTGTTTTGGGCCAGAGATAAGATTCTTTCTGAAGAGCTGTAATAGCTCATATAGGGAGATATGGTCCTTCAAACAGCACCTCTGTGTTTTATGGGATGTTCAAATGATATCTTCCTTTGCTCACATTCTGGCACATTATCCCAAGACATATTCAAAAGAAAAGAAAAGAAAAAAAGATGGATTTATTTCCATGGCTACCAGTGAGGAACAAAACCATAAGACCATAAAGAAGGATAGAAATATTTAGTAATAAAAAAAGAAAATAGCAGAGTCAGTATTTTGCTTTTAAAAATTCTGTCTCTCTTCAACTTTGTGATTGTGCAATAGAAGGATTAACTAGGATTGGATAATACTAATAACAACTCATTCATGGCTGGATCCTGGAAGCAAACTCCAAGGGATACCAAGGGCACACTGTATTTGAGCCATTTGAATCTGCTGATTTCCAAAACCTAGCTTGAATTCTTCCTTTCTAGTCAGATACTTAGGCAGGCAAAACACAGTTTGTTAAAAGGTTATTTATTGTCAGTGTTGCCTAGACATTAATTTTAATTGGCTCTGCCGCTGCAGAAGCACCAATAGAACTCTTGTTGTGCCATGTTCTAGGAGAAACCATTAGCCTGGGCTTCTTATATAACAATGCCCTTGCCCTGGTTGAATGGCAAATCTATGCTTTTATTTCTTTCTGTTTTTATTAGTCATGAACATATATTGACTTCAGGCTGGAGAAAAGTCCCTTTGCCATTTTTTTATTCTTATTTCTCAAACTGACAGAGAACTATAAAAAGAGAAAAATACAGTAATGACACTGGGCAGGAATCAGAGGCAGTTTGCTTTCAGGTTATTTGAAGAACTATATCTCCTTGTATGCTCCCATTTGAGTTTTAAGATCATATGGATAGTCTCTTCTCTCTGTCCTACCACCCCTTCAGTACTTTTGGTGGGAAGAGGGGAGAAGGCCCTCTCAGTGGTAGCTCACAGACTTTGGAACTCCTTCTTTAGTGAGGCTAGGATGACCCCATTCTTGATCTTCTTTCTGAAGCAGGTCAAAACATTTTTATGTCACTAGGCTCAGGTAGTGCAGTGGTTACATGCTGACACTGCAGCCACAAGCTTGCTAGTTTGATCCCAGTGCTCCAAGGTTGACTCATCCATCCATCCTTTCAAAGGTCAGTAAAATGATTACCCTGCTTGTTGGGGCAATTTGCTTACAGATTGTAAACTGCTTAGAGACTGCTGAGTGCACTATGAAGCAGTATAGAAACATAAATGCTAATGCTAACAGACAAAGGCTGGGTTTTTAATGTGGTGTGATGATGTTTAAAAGGTTTTAAAGGGTTTGTATGTAGTTTTTAATGTATTCTAATGTTTTAATAGTTTAAGGTTCTAATTCATAAATTGTTTATTTTTTAAAATCTTTTAAAAGTATTTTTTAAATCTTTTAAAAGTATAAAAATCTGTTTATACTTTTAAAAACTTTTGTATGGTTTTTAATTTCTATTGTTTTAAATATGTTTTTCACTGACTTCAGTCCCACTGTCGTGAGAAAGGGGTGAGGTACATGTTTAAAATAGATAAGAAATAAGTAAATGCCATTCAAAATTAACAGTATGTTTACTCATGGGTAAATCTACACGTGTTAAGTAGTGTTTATTCCCTAGTAAGTGTATTTAGAATTACAACTGTTGAAATATAAATGTGTCAATACGAGCAAACAGAAATGCAACCTTGGCCTGAAACACACAGGCCAAAAGCAACTTCCAGACATTTAGATGATGCACCTGCCACCCCAAGCAGCCAGAAGGTGCTCTGACACCACCAAAAGGCTGCTGCAAAAAGAATTCAGTTTAAACCGACTCATGGCCAGCACAGCTTGAGACCTGTAGTGGCAGCCCACTTTGGAAGCAGACTGGTGTGGTCACTGTGGTTCTGGACCGATTGAACCAGAGTGACCAGAAGTTCCTCCTTTCCAGCTATTGGCTTCACCTTTTTCAAATCCTGAATGTCCCACAGTTAGCCAGAATGAGACATCATTTTCAGGAAAGCTGATCTGGAATATTTCTGTACAGCATTATATGCATTGATGGTACCACACAAACAGTCCTACATCAAAGAGATGGAGCACAACTTTATGCTCGTGGAGTTATGTGGTGGTCTCACCTCATTAGTTAATTGTGATGTTGCACTCCCAAATATGCAAAGGCATGCAAGCATCTATATTTTCAATGTCAATGCACATGTAACATGCAAATGCACAATACAAAATGTGGTGTTGTATTACGATAGTGATGTTTCACTACCAAATATGCAAACAAAGGCACCCAAGCATCTACATTATGCAAACATGCAAATGTAAATGACATGCAAATGTGCAATACAAAATGTGCATTTGCTAGTGATGTGCTTGTTTAAACCATTCATTATTCATTCCTTCAGGGATAAAAAAAATAAATAATTTTTGAAGACATCTTATTGGATGGGGGAAGTCTCCTGATTTACTGCTTTTCAGATTTCTCACTTCTTTCCTCCTCCCTCTTGGTGTATAGAAGGGCTAGAGGGAACAGTCAAATGAGGAGCTTGGCTACTCACAGCTGATAATGGGTGATCCTCGTTACTCACCTCTGCCCCTCCCAGACACACAGATGGACAGAGGATGATGGTCAGCTGAGTGATGAGACAAAAAAGCCTTGGTAAGTTAGGGGGGTTGCAGACTGCCAGAAATAGTGCAAATTGAGTCCACTTTTAGGGTTAGGGTTAGTGCTAGGGAATCATGGGAATTGTTTTTTTTCTGAGACATTGAGCCTTCTCTGTCAGAGAGCTCTGGTGCCACAATAAAATACAGTTCCCATGATTCCCTAACCCTAAAAGTGGACTCAATTTGCACTATTTCTGGCAGTCTGCAACCCCCCTTACTCTTCTTTGCTCCTTTCCTCTCCACGTGGCCTTGTAGTGGATGTTTGGGCAAGAGGGAACATATGAGCAGCTGAGCAAGGAGGATTAAGGCAGGTATCATTTGGAACCTTATGGTGGTCCTTAAGAGTTCCTGCAGGACAATGTCTTCATGTTGCACAAAGTATATTTGTGGTGATCTTCCTCAATCCTCTGACCCTGTCCTTCTGTCAGACACTACATTGTTGTACAGAAGGAGGGCAGAAAAAAATGAATCTAAGATTGGGTGAACGGGAAAGTACTGGCGGGAAAACAATAAATAAAACTGAGGAGGATTCTCTTTGTTAGGGTTTCTGGAAGCCCTTCTCTCTTTTCCCCTTCATTTGATTCTTTGAATACTTTTTGCATTCATAGCATCTGCATGTGCCATATCCAGTGCACATGTACATGTCCGGATTGGCCTAATCCTGACATGATGTTGGGCTGGGGAATCCTGTGTTGATCATGGGGGTGATATATGCTATTAATACATGCATGGTTATGATATGTTATTCCTATTAGCTGATATGGTATATAGTATGGAGGCTGTAGTATTTTGGGAACTAAATATAAGTGATTATCTAGGTTTATGAACAGATATATAGAGTTTGGATTACATTGATAATTATATAGGTAGTTAAATATGTGCTATTTTATATGTTTAAAACAAATTGTTAACTGCATAGGTGTAGACAGCTTCAAAAAGAGCTTGAAATAATTGGACTGGTAAAGAAATGTGGGGGAGTGGTAAAGGAATGTGGGGGAGTATTTTTCCCCACTTTGCAGTTAAAGCTGCAAAGACTTCATTATCAGTAGGGATGGTGGTTACCGCAACTGAGCTAAACCTCCCTGGGAAAGCAGGAAAATACAACCAAAGTGCCTGTTGTTTTGAAAATAATATAATGACTAGCTCACCAGTTTTATGGGGTGGACCTAATGACTTTCAAACATTTTTATTAGATGTATGTGTGTGTGTCCTTGTTTCTTCAGTTCTGCCCAAAGATGCCTTACTGGTAATTTCTATGAGTACAGCAATAAACAGCTTTCTGATCATCCACAGAAGCCTGATTGATTGTGTCTGTGGGGAGAGTTCACCAAGTCCTGACAGCATAACACATTGCATGTGCAACTCCCCTTCTGCAACCTTGAACTGAATGCAGATGTCCCTATCATGGAAAAAATGTCCAAGTACCTCTCTAGCAGAGCTAACACATAGGCAAGGAACCATAACATAATATTAATCATTTTTAAAAAAATGCTGCAGTATTTGTTTTGTTTTATCAAGCCACTGCTTAATGAGGCCTCTGTTTCTATATAGCCATAGTTTCCTAAACATCATGAACTACTATGAGTTGATTCCACTTGGAGTTAAGAATGAGTAAATCCCATTAATTCTAGAGGAAGGAATTATAGCACACATTTAACTCTCTCATTGACATGAGTAGGACCTCGAAGTGCTTATCTTTGGTTGGACTGTGCCCCAAGCTTCTATGTCACTTTCGGGATGTATTCATGCCACCAAAAGTAGAAAGAAGCAAGTGCATTTTTATTCATCCACAGTGAACACAAATTCAGGGCTGGAAGGCACCATCATTATGAATGTAGAGTAAGGCTCCTGCTTCCCAAATCAACAGTTATATATAAGGAAGCTGTTGAGTTGACAAAATCTTTGCCAGCATCTCCATTAAAGCCACATCTGTATGGGTTAACAACCCAATATGGGGAGACTGCAATATATTGAGAATTGGCAGTGAAACTCTCATCCAAGTCTATAACAAAGAGATGCAAATATATATAAATCACATTTGATTAGAGATGTTTTGGCTATATCAAAGCCAAAAAGGGTGATTAAGATAGGAATGGCATTAATTTTCTGGTTCTGTGCTAAAAATAACACCTTACACCATCCATAATTGTAGATGCAACTTATGATACTGGCCTACCCGATCCAAGGGGAATGCACCCACAGTGGTCATCTTGTACAGAAATTGGGTGACCCTTCTGCTTCTTAGATGCAAAATTCATCTAGCCAACTTCAGAAGTTCATCTACTGGAAGTTTAGTTTTGAGGGTTTTTTTGCAACCGTAAGGCTTGCACATACAGTCACAAGTGCTTGGTATGTAAAAGCCCTCATTTCTTTCAGAATTGCACCAAGGACTGAGATCAGTCAGGTTTCAACAAAAGAGGACAGGTTGGTAGAAAACTGGCTGGAGTTTCCCCTCCTTCAAAAGGCTCCCAGCCTAATCAAGCATGAGGTTCTTCAGCAGCTGCTGTTATCTTATCCAGATTCTGGGATAGCACATTATTTGCTTAGTGGTTTCTGTGAGGGTTTCATATTCATTTTCAGGGTATCCGATGTCCATTTTTAGCTAATAATTTAAAGTCTGTTAGGAGGATGGAGCATATTTTTAGACATAAGATTGATAAGGATGTGGCTGAGGGTCATGTTCTGGGCCCCTTTTCAGCACCTTCCACCCCTAAGGTAAGGATTTTCCCATTAGTTGTTATTCCTAAAAAAGCAGCAGGCGAGTTCTGTATTATCCACCATTTGTCTTATCCTCATGGTCACTCAATTAATGATGCCATCCCCCATGTGTTGTGTACAGTTCATTACACTTTGCTTCACACTGCTGTTTGATGAGTTAGGAGCTTTGGCATGGCAGCCGAGTTGGCTAAATGCAACATTAAGTCTGCATTTCATCTGTTACCTGTTCACCTTTTGGATTTTTAATTGTTAGGTTTTAAGGCCAGTTTTACAGGGACAAGGCTCTCCCAATGGGTTGCTTGGTTTCATGTGCAGCCTTCGAAGCATTCAGCATTTTTCTGCAATGATCCCTTAGAAAAAGAACTGATTTCAAGGGGGTTGTCCATTATTTGGATGATTTCTTATTTATTGAGACATCTGGTTGAGGGGTTTGTTCATTTTTACTCAGATAATTTCAGGCTTTGGTGGAGAAGCTGAGTGTTCCATTGGCACCTGAGAAAACAGAAGTTCCGGCTACAAGATTGGAATTTTTAGGAATATCTATTGAC
The DNA here is from genome assembly GCA_020142125.1 of Phrynosoma platyrhinos. Taxonomy (NCBI): domain Eukaryota; kingdom Metazoa; phylum Chordata; class Lepidosauria; order Squamata; family Phrynosomatidae; genus Phrynosoma; species Phrynosoma platyrhinos. The sequence continues at coordinate 99,626,900 of JAIPUX010001880.1, read as the reverse complement.
ACTGTCAATCAGTTATCTAAACTCCCAGATGAGAAAGGTGGCCAATTTGTGAGACAGGGCACAGCAATTCCTTTTACAGTCCGAGGCTACACTTCATGAATTTCAGGAGCTTATTGGGCATTTGAATTTCTCCTGTAGGGTGGTTGCCCCGGGGCGAGCATTTTTGAGGCAGCTTTGTAATACTATCTGCAGAGTTGTTAGGCCACCCCATAGGATCAGAGTTACTTCAACTATAAAGGAAGACCTATTAGTCTGATCTCAATTTCTGGCAGACTTTAATGGAATTTCATTCTGGTGCAAGCTCCATGATGCACTACAAGTATCATCTGATTCAGCAGGCTAAGTGGGTTTTGGAGCTTATTTTAATGGCCAATAGTATGCCCATTCTTGGCCACAGGAGTGGATCCAAGCTGGATTAATTTCTGATCTGACTTTTCTCAATTTTTTCCCCATTTGGGCAGCAATCACCATATGGGCTAAAGAATTTGCCAATTCTTCTGTACATTTTTGGTGCGATAACTTGGCAGCTGAACATGTCATCAACTCTTTGAAGTTGAAATCCCCAAGGGTCATGTGCCTTGTCCGGGCGTTCACATTGCAATGCTTGTTTTAATATCTTGTTTATGGCTTTGCATGTTGCAGGAATTGATAATTCTATTCCAGATACTCTCTCCAGTAAACAGATGGAAAACTTCTGGAATTTGGCCCCCAGGGCAGCTCGGCTGGCAGAACAGATGCCCAAACATTTTTGGAGCCTTTGGAGCCTTGGCAGTGTGAGGTGATATGGGCCCTGGGCCTCTTGGTTGCCACCAGTATGAAGAGAAGTTATCTTACATTGGTTCAAGAGTTCCACAAGTTCCAAGTAGTACACCAGTTGGGAGAGGCTCTACCTGTTCTGGTTCCTCAGCTCCTGTGCTATTGTGTTTTTCTCTACAACAGGGGATTGGCTTCTCAATCCATTTGTGGCCACTTGCCTGCCATTGCTTTTTGACAAAAGCTAAAAGGGGTTCATGATACCAATGCTGATTTTTGGATTAAAAAGGTATTGGAAGGTTGGCTTAGAGAAGTCAAATCAGACATACTAAAATGCCTTTGTCTCCTGACATTCTTAAAGGTTTGAGATCCATATGGGCTGATATTTGCATATTACAGTACAAGGCTTTATTATTCCATTCTGCAGCATTAACTGCATTTTTAGGTGCTCTAAGAATTAGTCAGCTGGTTTTGGCTGCTAAGCATGACAAGTCTGACAAAGCACTATGCTATAGTGATCTTAGGTTTACTAGACAGTATATTATGCTAATCATTCGATCATCTAAAATTGACCACCGTGGCAGAGGTGCTCAGCTCTCTCTACAGCCTTGTTCAAATACATCTATCTATCCAGTACAGGCCTTGCATGAATACATTCAAGCCAGAGGTTCCAACCTCTGTTTATTCATCAAGATCTTTCCCCTTTGACCAGACATCAGTTTTGAGCAATGACTTCCAGGGCATTGTCTTTTATGGGGTCCACTAATGTCTGCTTTGCGACCCATTCTTTCTGGATTGTGATAGATGGGCTTACATTCCCCTTAAAAACATATTGGCAGTTTAGGAATACTCCTGAATTCAGTGCTGAGCCTGGAGGTGTAGGTCTTGGTGGTGACCAGGAGTGTGTTTGCACAGTTAAAGCTAATACTCCAACTGTACCTGTTCCTGGAAAAATCATATCTAGCCACAGTTGTACATGCCATAGTAACATCTCATTTGGATTATTGTAATGCACTTTGTGTGGGTCTACTTTTGAAAAGTGCTCAGAAATTTCAGCTGGCCCAAACACTGCAGCCAGGTTATTAACTGGGGTACAGGGAGCATACAAATCCCTTGTTGAAACAGCTCCACTGGCTGCTGGTCCATTTCCAGGCACAATTCAAAATACAGGTTTTGACCTATAAAACCCTGTATGGCTTGGGTTGTGGCTATTTGAAGGACTGTCTCTCTCTGTATGAGCCCATCAGGGTTTTAAGCTCATATGGAGAGGCCCTCCTCTTGGTCCCACCACCTTCTCAGGCTCATTAGGTTGGAACAAGAGAGAGAGCCTTCTTGGTAGCTGTTCCCAGACTTTGGAACTCCCTCCCTAGAGAGACCAGGATGGCCCCAACCCTGATCTCCTGTCAGCAAGGAAAAACATTTTTATGCCATAATGCTTTTACAAACTGATTGGAGTTGGGCTTTTAATGCTGTGTGGTGGTTTAAGGTTTGTATATAGTCTTTTAATGTATTTTAATATTTTTAGTGTTTAACGTCTTACCTTCATCAATTGTTCAACAGGTTTTTAAATCTTATATTTGTATGTCTATTCATGCTTTTGTATTGTTTCTATTATTTATTATTTTAATATATGTTGTTAGCCTTCTGGAGTCCCTTTATTAGGAGAAAAGCCAGATGGTGATGATGTTGATGATGGCATGCTGGTTGTTTGGGATATTACTGAAATGATTTAACTGAATTTGTTTTCATTACTTGAAATATCTCTGGTTTGGACAGGTAAACATCATTTAAATTAAGTATTTGGAGTAAGATTAATATACATAAGATGAAGGAGTTACCATAGTTAATATAAAGATGTTTTCAGATGTCTAACCCCCTCTGCAGACCAGGGCGTTTGGGACGCCCTGGTCCAGAGCGCCGCGGGGCTATGGCAGCCCCACCGCGGCACTCCTAGAGCGACCCTGAAAGGAGCGCCAAAAAGGCACTCCTTTCATAAGTCAGAGAAAGGGCGCCCTAAAAGCGGCGGGCGCCCTTTCTCTGACTTATCCCCTGCAGCGCGTCCGGATGCTGCGGGAGGAAGTCGCCCTGAACGCGCCGGACGTCCGGTGGCCCGGAAGCGTTCAGGGCGACCTCAGGAAGAGGAAGGGCCGCCGCGCGTGCGGTGGCCCCTCCTCTTCCTGGCCTCGGAGACGGCTCAATTAAGCCGTCTGCCGAGGCCCTTAGTACCATTGTTGTTCTACTTTTTGTATTCTTGTTTTTTCTTTAAGTACGCAGATACGTCTAAATCCAATTGTTATTTTCCAAACAGAGTATCGCTAGCAAATCAATGGTGTTTATATAACTATTGACACATTGATCAGCCCTGGTGGCACAGTGGTTAAATGCCTGTACTGAAGCCATTCACTCATAAATCACAAGGTTGCAAGTTCAATACCAACCAGGGCTGAGGCTTGACTTAGGCCTGCATCCTTCCGAGCTTGCTAAAATGAGTACCCAGCTGTTGGGGGGAAATCAGCTCACAGTTGTAAACCGCTTAGACACCCCATAGTGTGGTATGAAGTAGTATATAAATGAAGCTGCTTTGCTTTGCTTTGCTTTGATGTTCTGGAATAAAGATGATGAGAACACAGGCAAACTGTATTCTTAAGAAATGCTCAACTTAGAGACAATTGGTCAGAGATATACTGAATAAAAAGAAGGAATGAAGATGAAACTAATAGACTGGATAGCTGGCCCAGCCCAAATGCACCTGCTAATTAAAATGGTATTAGAAATGAACTTGACTTTGGGGGATTTTAATTAGCCCAATTGATCTTCATCCTAACAGATGATATTCCAATTGAACTGCTTCAATCCACATTGACAGAATTAACTCTAGTACTAACCAATGACCAACAGATTGGAAGTGATCTATATACATCCCCATCCACAAAAGGAGAGAGACAAGAGATTGCAGCAACTATAGGACCACAGCACTGATTTCCCACACAAGCAAAATCATGCTTAAAATTCTGCAATGTAGATTCCAACCATACATGGAAAGAGAGATTTCAGAGGTCCAAGCAGGGTTCAGGTAAGGAAGAGGCACTACGGATCACATTGCAAACATACGATGGCTAATGGAGTGTACCAAGGGATTCCAAAAGAAAATCAGCATGTGCTTTATAGACTATAGCAAAGCCTTTGACTGTATAGATCATGAAAGGCTATGGAATGCCCTTAAAGATATGGGAGTGCCAGAACATCTGATAGTCCTGATGAAGAATCTGTAACTCAGGACAAGAGGTTACTGTCAGAACAGAACAATAGAGAAACAGAATGGTTCCCAATTGGTAAAGGAGTCAGACAAGGCTGCATCTTATCACCCTACCTATTCAACTTTTATGCAGAACATATTGTAAGGAAAGCAGGCTTGGACATGGAAGAGGGAGGAGTGAAAATAAGAGGAAGAAATATCAACAATCTGAAATATGTTAATGACACCATAATGCTAGCCAAAACCCTCACAGACCTGGAACACCTACTAAGAAACAGCAGGAACTGAAATTCAACAAAAACAAAAAAATAACATTTAGAGGAAAAGAAATGGCTGCAAGAGGACAAACAACAAAGACTCATACTCAAAATACAAGCAGACGAGTATCAATAGAGATGCCAAACAAACAAGCAGACCAAATATAACTACTACTAGGAGAAATGAGAGAAGCTTTTTAAAAAAAGAGCAGGCAAGAATTAAAGGACAACAGAAAAGAAAAAAAATAATTTAAACAAAAGACTGGACAAACTTGATAAGAAATTAGATAACCTAATCAAAAAAATAACAAACATAAATGAAAATGTCAACTCATTAAATTAAAAAAAAAAGAACTAGAAGACAGAACTAATGCAGTAATGAATAAACAGAAGATGGATGAATATTTGATATTATTACAAGAATTAAGATATCACAAAAGTCTAAAAAATTGAGGGATTCCTGAAATACAGAAGTTGTATGATCTTATTATCCCACAACTAGCAGAGTATATTGAAATGCCAGAAGAAGTTATGAATCTAGAAGTAGATCCTCTCTTCAGAATTAACCAAAAGGCTACAGAAAAAAAAAATTCCCAAGAGATATAGTAACAACCCTAACCAGATGAAGAACCAGAGTTCTAATATTACAAGCTAGCTACATACAAAAAAACTACAAATAGAAAGAAAAGATATAAAAATATAGGAAAATATTTCAACAACAATACTTAGAAGAAGACAGGACTATAAATCTTTAATGCAAACATTAACAAAGTACAGTGGGTCCTCTTATCCACAGAATTGCCATCTGTAGATTTGAGCATCTGTGGATGGCAAGCCAGTATTGTTTCCAGTGGTGGCATGGACACAGCCACACTGCTATTGGGGACAAAAGTCCTCATACCCCTTCTCTCCCTCCACCATGCTCCCTCCCTACCCTACTTCCTTATCTGATTCCTTCTTTCTTGCATCTTGGTTTGGGTTTGGGGGTAGAGTCTAATTCCCAATCAGACATGGTTGGGGACTGAGCCTGGGTGAAGGCTTGTGTCTCTGAGCCCAGTCCCCAGGCCCAGCACCTGGGATGGAGGCTCTTGGTCACAAGACTCAAGATCTGGCCCAGGTACTGAGCCTGTGGACAGAGCTCCAAGACTCAACCCCCCCAGCCCAGGCCCCAGCTGACTGGAAGCCAGACTCCACCTGAAGCCAAACTGGGGCAGAGGAAGGAAGGAAGCAGGTAAGGAAGGAGGGTAGGGGGAGGACAGTGGAGGGAGGGAAGGAGGAGGGAGGGAGGAGGGTAAAGAGGAGTGAGGGAGAAGTGAGGAGGATGAGGTAGCTGGGGGGGGGGGGGAGAGAGATGAGGCAGCTCCTCCAATGTGCCATTATCCCCAATGGTGATGTGGCCACATTCTCCCTCCATTCCAACTGCCAGTGCTATGGCCTATGGGGGAGAGAAGAACCAACAGGGGAGAAACTGAGGACCACAGAGAACATCATGGGGCTGTAGGAAAAAAGAGACTGCTGTACTTGCTGCTGTCTTTGACCTCTGCTTCCCTCAGAGGTCTTGCTCTTTGCAGGACTGAAGTTCTCACTCAGCAGGGACTGACCTCCACCCAGAACAGCTGCTTTGCCTGGCTGAACTATAAAAAAGGTCTTGAAAGGAGGCCTTGACAAACAACACCCAGCAGAGATAGTGAGGATCACAGAGACTATCAGAGGACTGTTGAAAGAATGAGGCTGCTGTGTTTGCTACTGGATTGGACTCTGCTTCCCTCAGTAATCTACCTCTTTGCAGGACTGAAACCCTGATCCAGCAGGTACTGTTCTTTACACTTGCACTTTATTCTTGCACTGGATATAGATGGCAAAGGTTTGTCCTTTTGTTGGACAGAGACAAGGGTATGCTACCTGGATTACCTCCTCAGCCTCAGAGAGAGAGGGGCAAGCCAGTTCTATTGGGCCTAGTCTAGATTAAGAAAAAGAGCCATCCCCTCAGTCCACCTGCTATGATCCAGGTCTCAAACTGAGAGAAGACTGCTAGATCTGATCCCCTTCCCCATTGCCATTCCCTTCTCCTTTTGTGTCATGTCTTTTTAGATTGTAAGCCTGAGGGCAGGGAATCCATCTAATTAAACATTTGTAAGCTGGTCTGAGAGCCTTTGTGGCTGAAGTGTGGGGTATAACTACTCCAGATAAGTAAATAAATAAATGTAACTTGAGCATCTATGGATTTTGATATCTGCAGGGGTATCCAGATGGCTCACTGTATAAAATAAACTATTTTTGGGATTGATTGGAGGGAATCTCCATAACATATCAACGGAGACTATTCAGAATCAACACAAAAGAACAGGCAGAAAACCTGCAAAGAATACAAGAAGATAA
>JAIPUX010001880.1:99585543-99614367 GCA_020142125.1 Phrynosoma platyrhinos | reverse complement strand
AGTGTTTGTGGATTTTGATGGCTTCCCTTTGCATTCTGACCTGATAGTGGTTGGTATGAGCACTAATTAGCTGTTTTAAAAGCAGAAACTATTGGTACTTCTCAACCAATGAGTAAGAATTTTGTTTTTTAATCATTTTCAAATGAAGTGAAGGGACAAGACCTTTCAGCTGACAATTCAATCATCACAATTTGCATATTTTGAGTAAACAAAGCTGTCATTCAGACTGGGCTTTACCAGAGGCTTCCATTGGCTACTTCCTTTTTTATGGTGATGTCTTCCCTCATCTTTGCCTCAGCTTTGCTTTGTAAAACAAATGAGAACAAAAATCAGAGCATTTTGTGTGTAGGTGGTGGTGAGTACCTTCAAACTTCCTCCCTCCCTCCTTCTGCTCTCCCATTCAAATTTTCATAGAAGAGAAGAAGTCGGGGTGGAGTGAAGTGGTAATGCTCTTCTTCCTTGCAGGAATTCTACCATGGAGACATCCTAGTACTGTCCTATGGAGACATCCTAGTATTCAGTCAACTTATTGCCTCACCGCATGTGATCATTTGTATTCATCGGTATTGGTTTTATTATTTTATGGTCGTTTACTATTTAAGATATTTTAACTCTCTCTTGTTTAATCTTGTTTTAAGGGTTGGGAGGTTGGGACTAGGGGATTCGGGATGTTTTAATTCTGTCTGTTTTAATGCTGTAACCTGCCTCGATTGTTGGGTAGAGGGGCAGGCTATAAATAAAAATTATTATTATTATTAGTAGTAGTAGTAGTAGTAGTAGTAGTAGTATTGGAAGGAATCCTAGGAGTTGTCTAGTCTAACCCCCTTCTATCATGAAGAAATACCTAGGATTCTAGAATTGGACTTGGAAGGGACCCATTGTCTTCCTCTGAGGCTGAGAGCATGTGACTTGCCTAAGGTCACCCAGTGATTTTCTATGGTGGAATGGGAAGCTAGAGTTCTAATCAAAGCTCAGCAATGTAAATCCACTGGGTCCCCCATGATTGCTCAGCTCACACCTTTGCTTTGTAAAACAAATGAGAAGAATGTGAAGTCGTAGGCTTTCATGGCCAGCATCCATAGTTTTTTTGTGGGTTTTTTCGGGCTGTGTGGCCATGTTCTAGAAGAGTTTCTTTCTGACGTTTTGCCAGCATCTGTGGCTAGCATCTTCAGAGCTCAGAACTTCAGAACTCTGAAGATGCTAGCCACAGATGCTGGTGAAACGTCAGAAAGAAACTCTTCTAGAACATGGCCACACAGCCTGAAAAAACCCACAAAAAATGAGAAGAACATTGGGAATTTAGCAGGGAATACTTTTACAACTTCCTTCAACTGCTCAACGACTCTGATCTGGAGTGATAACAATTAAACTAAAGAAAATAAAATTCACTTAGCTCAGTTTGATAAAGTACAACAGTCTTAGAAGTCAGACTCTTTCAGCATCAGAAGCAGAGCATGGCAAATTTCTCTTCTTACCAAGATAACTCTGTGATAGGTTTGCTGTAGGATCACATCCTTCACTGCCAACCTGTCAGGAGGGTCAGACTACATAGTCTACTCTAGGATCCTATGTATTCCTACGTGTTCCTTCATAGCAGAAGAGGTTTGGACTGGATGGCCCTTGAGGTTCCCCTCAACTCTAGCATACCTTGGGATTGCAACCAAAATTTATTTATTGGGATTGTTTTTTCCCCCCAAGCTTTTTCAAGCTGGGGAATGTTCTTCTGCCAAACTTCCTTTTGACATGTTAATTAGGTTTGAAATGGAAAGTAAATTAGCACTAAGACACTAATTGGCGTAAATGTTCAGCATGCCTTTTACTATCATTCGGGAAATCTGTGAAAAATACATCTCTCACCCCTGACAGGAAGAGATAAATAACCTTTTTAAAATGAGACTTTAGAAACAAATAATTATTTTTAAAAATTGCATCTATTTCTTAATGGATGAGACAAAAAATTGATTTGTCACAACACTGGGAATTTTGATTTGTCACAACACTTGATTGTAAGAGCTGTTCAACAGTGGAACACTCCCTCAGAGTGTGGTGGAGTCCCCTTCTTTGGAAGTTTTTAAACAGAGGCTGGATGGCCATCTGTCAGATGTATTTTGATTGTGTGTTCCTGAATGGCAGGGGGGTTGGACTAGATGGCCCTTGTGGTCTCTTCCAACTCCATGATTCTATGATTTTATGGCATGATAGTCATGTTTAAATATTTGGAAAAAATTGTCCTATTGAAGATGAAGCAAGATGAAGAACCACTAGTTCAGAAGAAATGAGAATTAAGTAACATAGGGCCTTTACAGACTGCCAGAAATAATGCAGCTTGAGGCCACTTTAACTGTTCTGGCTCAGTGCTAAGGAATCATGGGAACTGTAGTTTATTGTGGCATCAGAGCTCTCTGACAGAGAAGGCTCAATGTCCCAGAAAAAAATACAGTTCCCATGATTCCCTAGCACTGAGCCAGGACAGTTAAAGTGGCCTCAAGCTGCATTATTTCTGGCAATCTGTAAAGGCCCATAGTTTTGCACAAACTCTTTTATGGTATAATGAGAAGGTAACTATGAGACTTTACAGACTGCCAGAAATAATGCAACTTGAGTCCACTTTAACTGCCCTGGCTCAGTGCTAGGGAATCATGGGAACTGTAGTTTATTGTGGCACCAGAGCTCTCTGACAGAAAAGGTGCAATGCACCAGGGGAAAAAAATGCAATCCCTATGATTCCCTAGCACTGAGCCAGGGCAGTTAAAGGGGACTCAAGCTGCATTATTTCTGGCAGTCTATAAAGGCCCTACATTACATTCCAAATAAGCAAGAGTGAAGTGCTTCCAGAGGAGGGCAACCAAAGTGTTAAAAGATCTGGAAACCATGCCCTATGAGGAGCTGAGTATGTTCAGCGTGGGAAAGAGAATGTTAACAGATGGCATGATAGCCATGTTTAAATACTTGAAAAGATTTCATATCAAAGTTGGAGCAAATTTGTTTTTTACTGCTCCAAAGTCTAGGACATGGTGCAATAGATTTAAACTACAGAAAAGAAAAAAAAGATTCCACCTAAATATTAAGAAGAATGTCCTGATGATCAGTGAGTAAACTATGCTGACTTGGAGTGTAGCACAGTCTCCTTCTTTGGGGTATTTTAAACAAAGGATGGATGACAATCTGTTGAAAGTGTTTTAATTGTGTCTTCTTACATGGCAGGGGGTTGGACCTGATGCTACTTGTGGTCTCTTCCAATTCTCTTTTTCTGTGAAAAGACTTAAATTCTGTGCCTGCCATTTAGAATCTCAGTGAATGTGATGTTGTTTTAAATAGTGTTTTAATTTGAATTTTTTAAAACATATTTTTAAATAGTGTTTTCAAGAGTGCTATAAACTGTAACTCATTTCACATTCCTAATCAACACACAAAAAATCCTGTGCTAACTGTACTGCTCATTCATGTAGTTTTCTTCTCTACTATGTTATAACACACTATCCTCAACCACTCCTTTGTCCTCTAAGCCCAACCCACTTTCATGTGTAAATCCACAATCTCTGTGAATCTTGTTACACTTTCCTATAGTCACTATTTCCAATAATCACTTAAACTCTTTGTAAATAATAAATTTATAAATGTTGCATATATTATTGTTTTGATTATATATATATATATGATTATATATATATATATATATAATCACAAGTTATTGTAATGCAAAATGTTGCTAGATCAGTAAAACTGTATTCCCTGATATTTCAGGATCAGAGCCTGAAATATGGAGCAACTCCTTATAATGAAATGGAGATAGGATAGGAAAGAATTGGGAGTATGGATAGAACTGTTTCTAAGTGTGATGACTGTGGAAGAGGAAGAGCAACCCAGAGTCAGAAACATTTTTCAATGACCAGGATTTACAAATGACATAATCTCTCAGTAAACATAGCTAAGTCCCAGAGTGGCTGAGGGACCTGGAGGTTACCATCCAACAAGTAATGTTTTCCAAGTTCTTCACTGAATACCAATAGCTGGAGAATCACAGAGGAATATGATAACTTCTTTTGTGACTGCTTGGGGGTTTCCTATGGCATCTGATTGGCCTCTCTCTGGCATATAGGATTTTGAACTGGAACCTTTGCTGTGTTCTCTGAGTGATGTTGTAATTTGATTGTGAAAAAAACAGAACTGTGTGCTTGAAATGAGTGTGTGTGTGTGCATGTGTGCGTGTTTCTTACCTACTCTCCTGGGGACAGAGGTGGGGAACAGCAACAGACCAACAAATACACTTCAGTTAAAAACACAGCATCAGTTAAAAACAGATATCAATTAAAAAGAATAAATAAGACCCATACATATTAAAACAACCCACATTTTAAAATTAATCATTTAACATTTATAATTTAAAAATAGCAATACCTAAGAACAATGGAAAGTGTCCCCTTAACAAAATGTCACTTGAAAGTTCCAGGAAAGCTAATTTTCTTCCTATTTATACATGTTGTCAAGCCAGCTTTGTATTATATACCCTATGAATGAGACACCATTGTTGTCATCAATCCTGATTAGGTCTTGTAAATTCAGGACTATGACTTCGTTGATAGATTCTATTCAAAATTAATGTTGTCTTCATCTTTCCCCACTGTCTTTCACTTTAGCAAGAATTATATTTTCCAGTGGGTCATATTGCCTCACAGTAGTCTTGAAACACAGTGTTCAGTGCAATCATGCTGGCCACATGATCACAGAGTAGTCTCTAACAACTCTGGCTCTTAGGCTTAGTAACAGAGATGGGCAACGCCCCCTATGGATGGACATGACTTGACAATGTTGTCAATGAGGAATGCCTTTAGTCTTCAAACAACATAGGATTAAGGAAATATTCTTGTTAATTTTAATTTTATTAGATGCTACTGGCACAGAGGGAAGATGACCTATGGGTATCTTTCTCCATCTTCTGTTTTCTCTCTATATCATCTAGATATGCCCACCTATTACATCTCAAATAATTTAATTTAGTAGACAATGGGCCTCTGCCAGGGTTTGGTTCCAGGACCACCCATGGATTCCAAAATCTGTGGATACTCAAGTCCCATTACATAAAATTGATAGTAACGTGGTGTCCCTTGTATAAAATTGTGAAATCAAGGTTTGCTTTTTGGAATTTATACTTTTTATAAAAAGTATTTTGAAACAGATTCCAGTGGATGCTTGAATCCATGGATAAAAAATCCATAGATATTGGGGGGGGGGGCTGTATTTGTGCACATATCTACAATTGCCACCGTGCATAACATGAAATTATTCATTTGGGAGGCATGATTGGCTGAAACTTTCTAATGAATGCAGATTTGAATGTGGCTTCTTTATTACTTGTGAAGCAGAGATTTGCAAAGGTGGGTGATGACAGTAGTTCCTTTAGTAAAAGAAATAATATTTCAAGTTCAGTGTAAATTGTGTGATCAGTTCCTGGCAACTCCACGTATTATAACTGACAATTAATGATGGTGAAACACCCACACATTATCACCATCCATTTTGAAATGAGGCCATTTTATTTGAATTACATCGAAGGATATCCATGGGTAATGGACAGCATAACTTGATGATTTTATTGTGAGCCATTCTGAATCAGACTGGCCACATTCCCAATTATGTTGTCATTTGGAGCACAGAAAGTTCAAGAGTAATCCCTGCTGCCTTTTCATTATGGTAAACTTGAAAAGCAATGGGAAGTGGAGGGTAGAGATTCTGACATTGTTAGTATCACATCAAGTTTTAGAGCTGGACCCATTAGCTTGTTAAGATCCTGGTCATTCATCACAAGCTATTCATACTGCTCAATATGGCCAAGCTCACAATATCTAGGGATGTGGACTGTAACAATTGAAATGATGAGGAAGGCTAAAAGCTTAAATATAAACAGTATGATTTCAGTTCTGGCAATTCCTCCCCCCCCCCAGGCCTCTCACATGTACATTTGGATTCAATGGTATTGAATAACAAATTGATTTCTTCCAGTCAGTTTTGCACTTCCCTGGAATCTACGTAACCAAATATCCTGAACCTATCTTATTATATTTTGCATATTGAGTTTGTAATAGGTTTTACATTATTCTTCAGCAGCATGTGATGAGAAATGTTGCAGCCTATTAAAACATTAATATTTCCCCAGTAAATGCACTGTGTATTCAACACTGTCTGAACCACAGGATATTTGCTCTCTGAATCTTCTTTTCCAGCATTCAGTTTCAAACTTTTAATATTCTGTCAATTTAATAGTACTGGAGACAACCAATTTCTCTCAGATGACACTGGGCTGCCATTTCTTAACAATCTATAAATGTAATAAAGAAATCTTACTGTCATATACAAGGCAGATGAACACTCAGACAGATATGTGTGTATGTGCACACACACACACTCTCTTCTCCACTAATGAGCCATGCTTATCTCATATATGGTTCTGGGCAAAAGTAGCTTCAGTTGTTCTTAGGAAATGTAACAGTGAAGCATCATACAGATTACAGAAACCCTTGAAAATTTCTCCTTATGTGTGGGAAATCTCTGTTCTTTTAGCCACCATCCTTTCCCTGCTATCTGTTTAATGACTTGGCCCAAATATTTTTACAGACTAAAGCCTTATTATTTTCCTTCAGCATTTCAGGCTTATCCCCAGATCACCAATTTACACATCTATAACAAAGGGCAAAACTACAAAATATGTTGAATGTATAACATAAGCTGGGCCTTCTTTTTTCCTTTCCTTCATTACTTCACTTTTGCTCCAGACAGCAGGCAAATATTACAGGAGCACCCCACAGCAAAGTTGGGCATTTGTCTATAAACACATTCCCACTGTGTTACCTGCCGTTGCTGCTGCTGGTTCAACTTGCCCTCTCTGTGGTCACAACAAGGCACCCAGCTACGTGGTTTGTGCTGGATGCCTTGTTTCTGATCTCAAAGGGAATTATTTGTTCTAGTGATGGTTATACCAGCTAACACAGTGGGGATGCATGTGTAGACAGCTGCCCAGCATCACAGAATACTCCAGTACATAGGTAATGGAGGGAAAACATGGAAGCTCTGGGCCCAGAACACTCCAGAAGTAGCATGGAGTATTCTGGTTGGTGTAGATGAGCCCATAATTACATAAAAGAGAGGCTAATTTTCATCATGATTATACCTGGAATGGGGTGGGGGAGGGGGAAGACAGGGGAAACCTCCCCATGCACTTGCAGGTTTTAATGACAATTGTCTCCCCATTACTGTAATTTATGAAGGAAGACAATGCTATATTCTCTATGTTCAAGAAAATGGAACCCAGTTACATCTTGTAATGTATATATATACAAATTGTAATGTATAGCTGAGTTCCATTGTTTCTCTCTACAATCCTTCCTTCCACATCACCCAATGTGGTGCTGAGTTGTTGTTGTTGTTTTTCCTGAATCTGCTAGCTGTGTTGACTGTCAATTATTGATAAAATCACAGGAAGGGAAGGATGGGAATTCCTTCAACCCAAAATGGAACAAAATAAGGATTCCAAATTAAAAGAAGTTATAGATAATTTGAATTATACTTTGTAAAAACTTTTCTGCCAAAGAATCCCTCCCATCCATCCATCCTGTGGATCATTTCAAATCCTTCCTTTCTTCCTTGTCTTATTGCAAAACTTGTTTTTCCTCTCTCTTTCTCTGGTACTTTCAGTTCATCAAAAACCCTAACGACCTGCTGTTTACATAGGACTTTAATGCACCACTTTTTAAATCAACTTACTTCTCCCAATATAAATTTTAATTTGGGTGGCATCCTGATGTTATCAGAAGGATTTTGCTGCCAAATCTGCTGCCTGAATACAGCCTGGGTCCATCCTCACTCACAGGGGCACTCAATCCACCTCTTTTCAAAGCTAGAAAACTCACAGCTTAAGAAAATGGCTGCCGGTGCACCCCTGTGAGCAGAGATGCACCTGGGCTGTATTTGGGCAGCAAATTCAGCTTCTGATAACATCAGGATGCCACCCAAATTAAAATTAAAATTGGGATAGGTAAATCTATTTAAAAAGCATTCCAATAAAGTCCACAGTCTTAAGAGGTAAAAATCCATGATGATACTGCCGTTGATCTAAATAGAGCTGAACTGTGACCAGAGCTAACAGACACTCTGTGAATAAGCCATTCTCCAATCCTTTGCTTCTGCTTATTCTATTCATTGGTGACTCTATGTAGGCCAGCAATATATTGCAAAGCTATAATGGCTAAAATAGTGATGGATAATATTAATTTGAGAACAACATTACTATTGTAGTCTCCAAAGCTTTATAAGTTGTTCTGGAAAGGATTTCCCACTTGTGTCATGATTATACTAATAATGATGAACTTGATTTAAAAGTATTGCTAAAAGAAGCTTGCTCTTCCAAATGAAGAGCTCAAGCCAGTAACAATTCACTTTCAAATCACCAAGCCAACACTGTGTTTTCCTAAATTTTCGCTATTATTCTTTGTGTGTTTCCACTTTGCAAAAAACCCAACACTATACATTCAGGATGTCTGTTCACAAAAGCAGATTTAATTATTTATCAGGATATGACTTTCTATATTGCTTTTATCCTAGCATAAACTATTGTTCCATTTAAAATCCTGATTGTTTTAAAATTAATCTTGGTGTTAATATTATTAATCATTGTTTTTCACTAGTTATCACAGGTAGACTATTTCCCATGGTCCCAGAATTCTTGATGATTAGCCATACTGGCTGGCTCCTTGTGGCAGTTGAAGTCCAGAACATTTGGAATATCAAAATTGAGAACCACTAGTTCAGAATAAATGAGTCATAAGTAACAAAATTTTGTACAAATTCTTTTAGGACATAATGAGAGGGTAACTATATTACATTCCAAAGTATCACAATAAACAAAAGTGAAATTACTCTGGAGTGTGTCCAGAGGAGGGCAACAAAAATGGTAAAAGATTTGGAAACAATGCCTTATGAGGAGCAGCTTAGTGAGTTGGGTATGTTCAGCCTGGGGAAGAGAAGGTTAAGAGGTTACATGATAGGATAGCCAGGTTTAAATATTGAAAATATGTCATATCAAAGATGGAGCAAGCTTGTTTTCTTCTGTTTTAGAGACCAGGACACAGAGTGATAGATTAAAACTATAGAAAAGAGATGTCACCTAAACATTAGGAAGAACTTTCTGATGGAGAGAGTTGTTCAACAGTGGAACCCACTTCCTTAGAGTGTGGTGGTATCTCCTTTTATGTAGGTTTTTAAACAGAGGCTGGGTAGGAATCTGGTGGAAATGATTTGATTGTGTATTCTTGTATGACAGGGGTTGGACTGGATGGCCCTTGTGGTATCTTTCAACTGTGATTCTATGTGCACAAACAAAGGTTACCCCAAAGCCAATCATGACCTATTTAATGTATTTTGGGGCTGTTTCTTCATGTCCTCTAACAAAATGCTGCCCAGCTTGCTAATGGAACTAGTAATTTAAATATGCTGCTCCAAAATCATGTTATTTGTATCCCGCCCCTCTGACAATCAATTGGGGCAGCTAACAAAGATTAAAATTCCATACAGTATGTTAAAACAGCCCCAAAACCAGAGAACCCACCAACACTTTAAAAAAAATTAAATCCATTAACAATTAAAACATGTTAATTAAACATCCTAAAATGTATTCAATCACAATAAAACAAACAATAATTAAACTAATTAGCAAATAAGATAGTAAAGCAGCAACAGCAGACACGAGTGAGGGAGGGCAAGATGGGGGATTCCTGAGGCCGGGAAGTCTAGTCAGGAAAAAACTGCTGGAAGAGATCCATCTTGACAGCCTTTTTAAAGCTGCTTAAAGTTGTAATCTGATGGACTTCATCCAGGAGGCCATTCCATAATCTAGGAGCGGTTGCAGAGAAAGTCCTCTGGGAGGTTGCTGACAGCCTAGTTTTTATTGGCTGCAGGAAATTCCTCCCAGAGGACCAGAGTGTGCAGGGAGGATTGTATGTAAGGAGGTGGTCCTGGAGAGAGAGATTGGGCCCAAGCTATTTAGGGCTTTAAAGGTCATAACCAACCCCTTATATTGGGCCCGGAAACTGATAGGCAATCACTGGAGAGACTTCAATACAGGTGTTATGTGCTCTCTCCTAGATGTTCCTGAAACCAATCTGGCTTCCATGTTTTGTACTAACTGAAGTTTCCGGGGGTAGCCCCATATAGAGCGCATTGCAGAAATCAAGATGAGTGGTTACCAGTGCATGCACCACAGTATCAAGAACAGGGACATCTTTAGGGATAAAGGCCATAGATATTCATTTCCTTTGCACTTTCTGTATGTGAGATAGCATGCGTGTGAGACACGCACCCCCTCCAATGTTGGTTTCATTGCTTTTCTTTATTTTCACTTTTCTCTTTTCTATAAAAAATGTGCTTAAGGAATATGAGTTTACAAAACAAAATTTTAATCTCTTCCCCCCCCCCCCCATCATCTGTTTGCAGTTTCCTGGGCAACAAAAATAAATAAAATGAAATCCTAATAATTATTTTTTCTGAAACATACAATAATCTCTCTCTCTCTTTCTCTCTCTCATACACACACACACACACAAATACATACACTTTCTCTCACACACACACGACACTCCTTGCTTCTATAATAAGAGCTCAAGCCTATGGGCTGGTATATCTACTAGTCTATGCATATTTTAATTCAGTTGAAAGACCACCAGGATAAAATTAATGTTAATCAGACACTGCAAAGTTCTTCAGAGCTTTAACATGTTGGTCACAAGATGCTTACTTTCCTGCTCGTATATGTGTGAATGTGTGTGTGTGTGTGTGCACACAAACACACACATACACATATACACACACACAAACAAATAGGTGTGCAGGATGAACTTACATCCCTGAACTGAGGCAGTGTAAAATGAATATGGATGGATATTCCTAGATGGACATATCCATGGATAGACTTTCCTATCCCCACTCCCCCAGTTCTAGTGACAGAAAGCCCTCCTTCAAAATCTTATATGCTAGATGATGGCATTTAACATATTACTATTCAACAAAATCTTGAGGCACAGGCTTCTAAAACGTAATTTGTTTGTTGTTGTTAACTGCCTTCAAGTCAATCCTGATTCATGGCAATCCTGTGGATGTGAAATCTGCAAGCCCCACTATCCTCCACTGCTCTGCTTAGATCCAGCAAGTTTAGGCCTGTAGCCTCCCTGTGTCAGTCTATCCATCTGGTTTGTGGCCTTCTAATCTTTTTTCTACCTTCTGCCTTCCCTAGTATTATTGTCTTTTGTATTGAGTTGTGCCTTTTCATAATGTGGTCAAAATATGATAGCCTCTGTTTCATCATCTTGGATTCTAGGGAAAGTTCTGGTTTGGTTTGTTCTAGCATCCATTTGTTTGTCTTTTTGGTCTTCTACATTACCCTCAGCACTCTTCTCCTGTACCACATTTCAAATGAGTTTATTTTCTTCTTATCTACTTTCTTCACTGTCCAACTCTCTCATCCATACATGGTGATGGGAAATACAATAGTTTGGATAATTCAACTTTACTGCTGAGTTTTATTTTATTTTTTACACTTTAGGACCTTGTCTAGTTCTTTCATAGGTGCCCTTCACATTCCTAGTATTCTTCTTATTTCTTGTCGGCAGTCTTTGTTCTTTTCAATGTTTGCTCCAAAGTACAGGGTATTTTATTTTGATTTCCACATTATCTAGGATGAATGTATGTAGCTTATCCAGGATCGTTATTTTTGTATTCTTTATGTATGTGTGATTTGTGTGACAAGGCCAGGACATTTGGTGATGAATGTCTTGAGGTGGCCACACACTTACTTGTGTATTGAACACTGCACCTATAGGTATATGACTCAGCATGAATGATGTAATGCATTATGCCATGTTTTGGAGGGTTGCATCAGCCAAGAGTATATAAGGCTGAGACTAATGTAAATAATTATGGATTATAATTGTAGAGTCATAGGACCTTATCACACGGGGGTCTAAAGCACTCGCATCCCCATGTGATCGCGCTTCCTTACCCCGGCTGATCAGATGACGTCGCAGGGAAACCCCGCCCATCCCTGTCGCATCCTGGTCGCATCCCCGTGCGATCACGCTTCCTGTCGCTGGCTGATCACACGACGCCGCAGGGAGACCCCGCCCATCCCTGTCGCATCCCGGTCGCATCCCCGTGCGATCGCACTTCCTGTCCCCGACTGATCAAACGACGTCGCAGGTAACCCGCTCGCATCCCCGTCCCAATGCAGCATGATGCTGCATCATCCAGGCATCATCCCCATTCTTTTGAATGCCTGGTCGAAATGGGAATTACATTTCCCATGACCTGAATGATGCTGGGATGATGATGCTTTCTGGGTAAGGAAGCGCGAAGGGACGGGGATGCGACTGCTTCAGTCCCCGTGTGATAAGGTCCATAGAGGGTGCAGTTGCAGTTGGTGTTTGTAATATTGTGAGAGTTCTGTGTTGCTGTGAGTTACTTAGGAGGAAGAGAGTGTTTACTTCTATCCTGGAACTCTGTTCTGCTTCTATGTATAGTCATCTCCTTATCAACTGTAAATAAATACCTTCACAGTGAAGGTATCTGTCAGGCTTATGCTTCCTGAATTCCAAGAGTACCTCAAGATCTGTCAGAGATACTGAAAATCACATTCATGCCTCAGCCCCAGCATGACACAACAGTAAGCTTGCCTTTGCACTTTCTTCCTTGTCCTTCCTTAGTAATTGTTTCAAGTTTATGATGTCTACTGCTAGTAGTATTGTATCATCTGCATATCTTAGATTGTTGATGTTCCTTCCTCCTGTCTTCAGTCTTCTTCTTCAGAGTGGTGTTCCTTCCTTCTGTCTTCAACCTTCTTCTTCAGAGTCTGCATATGATATTTTCTGAATACAAGTTCCACAATACAGCCTTGCCTGACCCATTTATCAACTTGGAACCATTATCTTTCTCCATATTCTGTTCTAATAATCCTAAATTCTGTTCTAATACTCTTGTCCTAAGTACAGATTTCTCATCAGGACTATAAAAATAATTGGAATATTATAAATATTGGAAAGGATGTCATACTAAGGATGGAGCAAGTTTGTTTTCTGCAGCTCCAGATAACAGAACCTAAGAAACAATGGATTCAAATTACAAAGAGATTCCATCTCAACATTAGGAAGAACCTCTTGCCAGTAAAAGGTGTTTGACAATGGTTTAAGTCCCGTTATATATAGTGGTGTAGTAAAATGGTGTCCCTTATATAAAATGGCAAAATCAAACTTTGCTTTTTGGAATTTCTATGATTATACTGCCTTGGAGTGTGGTGGAGTCTCCTTCCTTGGAGGTTTTTAAACAGAGGCTGGATGTCCATCAGTCTGGGGTGCTTTGATTGTGTATTTCTGCATGACAGAGGTTGGACTTAATGGTCCTTGAGGTCTGTTCCAACTTTATGAATATATAATTATATGATTCAATGCACTGGCACTTCCATGTCTTTAAGAGCAATCTATAGTTTTTATGATCTATGCAATGAAAGGCTTTGTTATAATCTATAAAGCACATGCTGAATTTCTTCATAAATAATTTGGTGCACTGAATTAGCCCTCATATGTTTGCAATGTAGTTCCTAGTGCCTCTTCCTTTCCTAAACCCCACTTGGATCTCTGAAATTTCTCTCTCCATATATGATTGGATCCTATGTTGCAGAATTTTGAGCATAATCTTGCTCAAAATTAATGGGTGGGAAATTAATGCTAATGGCTCTATAGTTTCTGCAGTGTTTTTATCATTTAAAAAACCAACAACTTTGTTTTGTGTTCTTCTGTTTAGTCACCATCAGATTCGTCCATGAAATTCCAGTGTAAACAGATGAAGCAGGTTGCTATTGGATAAGGTCACTGAGCCATCTAACTCCATTTTGTGCCTTCTCTTCCTGGCAGATAGAAACCACATTAAAAGTGAGAGAACATAGAATCTTTGAACATGGCAAGAGACATGTAGATCCTTTAGTAGATTATTTTGGCCATTCTTTCCTTAGCCCTGTCAAATCTAGCCCTCCCAACCCAGTTTACTTGATCAGGATGCCCAGATATAATATGCAGTATGAAAAAGGTTGAGTAAGAGATCTAGAAATGAAATGGCAGAAGAAAGGATGTCTAACTTCCTTCTGCCCTGGGTAGTTGACTATTTTGTAGCTTGGAATATGGCAACTCTACTGGGAGGATTTCCAGAATGAAGTTTCCCCAGTGCTACTTCTTCACATTTTTTAAGATGACAGAGGATGAATTTGGGGTTCTCCTTAGACAATTCAAATACACTGTGTCAGAATGGTAACCTTTCCATTCTTTTATTATTTGTCTTTACTTGGAAACACACACACCATTACATACAGAAATCTGGAAGAAGAGCTTGACCAAATCATTTAATTAGACAAATAATTATTAGAATGGATTAGGTCTAGACTTAGGCATACTTCAGTACATAAACATGACTAATTGAAGTCTTATTGATTTCCATTAGTCTACTGTAAAAATATCTTAATCTCAGAAAGAACAGGCAAGTAAAGACCTTTTCTTTTATTTAGATAGACATTTGGTTTTTAGTTTTTTGATGCTGATACAGCTTTTAATGGGGTGTTGTAGTTCCACTTTATTGTGTTTTAAAGGGTTTTTTTAACTTGTGCGTTTTAAATAGAACAGTGGTTTAATTCTATTTTAACTTTTGTTTTTATTGTTTTTAAATTGTACTTTGGCTTAAATGGTTGCCTGCTTGCCTTGGATCTGTACTAGGAGAAAAGTGAGATATTAATTCAATCAATCAAGTACATGTTCTATTTAGTCCAACATGCTGTTAAAACAGGGCCTGCCCAGATTCATGTGGAAAGCTAACAAGAATGAGATGAGCACATTATCATCCCCTTCCTTGCATTCTCTAACAGCTAGTATTCTGACAACACCCAGTCCAGTGTTCTCAAAATAGAAATGTTAAAGTCTGAGCATTTCTAGAAACTGCCTTCTCTCATTAAGACTGGCTATTTGTTCTTTGTTGATTGTACCAAAAGTATGAAATAATGTCATAGTTAATGTCAACATGTCCACAGATTTACTGAAATGGAAGAGATGAGCAGGTACTTAAATTGCTAAGAATTAATTGGACAATGTGCTTAATTTGCTCTATTATAGTTATAACTATAATTACAATTGTGATTATTGTTATTATTGCTGTCAGTAATAGTAGTAATGATGGTGTCAACGTCTACCACATATTTTCATTGACAACAATATGATCAATATTACATTGCAACTCCATTTCTAGATGCTTATATTCTATAGCAAATTCTGATTTCTGCACCTGTTATGATGACAGAGAAACTGATTTAATGCTACTGTTCTTGTTTGCTGCTGAGAAAGCATTGATCCCTCTCCAGTATTCAGAATTTACTTCTGGACAATACCCCACTTGTAGTGATATATCATTTATGAAATCTGCTCTAATAATGTATTACTGCAAAAGAATGAGCTGCCTGAAAGTAATGGACCTAGACTATATTAAAGTGGCACCAACATTCACAAATCCATACCTATGGTACATAGAATTTTCTATGATAAATCCTTATTTTTCCATAGTTTATAACTTAGATTTGGGGAGGAGGGGGGAAGTCTGCACTGAATTTGGACTTCTGCAATCTCAGCAGAAGGACAATTTGCACTGCATTTAGGAGGAAAGGAGGGAGGGAATCTGAACAACTCCAACATTGATTTGCTGTGAGTATAAAAAGAGAGAGAAAAGTAAATACTTGCCAGATGATATGTTCTCTCCTTTTCCAAACTTGAAGGTTGTGCCTATTCCCCTTGGGAACTAGTGTGATGACTGAAGTATATGGCATGAGTCACAAAGTCCTGAAATCAATGTTTGCCCTAGTGACCACATCACCAGGTGACCTTAGATGAGGGTTGGGGAAAGTGCAGCCCTAGAACCATTTTTGTTGCTTCCAGGGTCTCACTTGTGTGTATGTCAACATGAGTCAATAGTGTGATGCAGCAGCTAAAAATATCAGTGTGATTCTAGGCTACACCAATAGGAGCATAGTGTCTAGATTGAAGTATAGTGTCTAGATTAATAGTATTGCTCCATTGTGCTTTGGTCAGGCCTCACCTGAAATAATGAGTCCAAATCTTGGCACTACAATTCAAAAAGGATGCAGACAGGCTGGTCTGTGTCTAGAGGAGAGTTACCAAAATGGTAAAAGATCTGGAAACTATACCCTATGAGGAACGATGTAAGGAACTGGATTTTTTTTTTTTTTTTTTGCCATGGACAAGAGAAGATTTAAGAGGTGGTATGATAGCCCTGTTTAAACATTTCAAGGAGTGTCATATTGAGGATGAAGTAAGCTTGTTTTCTGCTGCTCCAGAGAATATGACCCAGAGCAATGGATTCAAATTATAGGAAAAGAGATTCCACCTCACCATTAGGAAGAACCTCCTGAGAATAAGAGCTGTTTGACAGCAGAAAATGCTCACTTGGAGTGTGGTGCAGTCTCCTTTTTTGCTGTTACCTTCTTTTAAACTGAGGCTGGATGGCCATCTGTTGGGAGTGCTTTGTGTATTCCTTCATGGCAGGATGTTGGACTCGACAGCTCTTGAGGTCTCTTCCAACTCTATGATTCTGTTTGTGTGGGGGGTGGCTACAAGATCCTCTAGGAAGACAATGCAACCCTCTTACTAGAAACTGTTGTCCACCCTTTCTATAGACAAACTAGCATCTCCCACCTGCATTTCCAGCTTCACCAAGGAGTAGTTATAAGTGCTGAACCTAATATTGTGGGTATTGTAGGAGAGGAAAATTGATGAAAGAAAGAAAGGTGAAAAGGGTATTAAAGGTATTAATCTATCTGGAATAGAGTTGTGGGTGAAGAATACTCACTGGAGTTCCTGCAGCATCCTTTCATACTGATAGACTGCTTGTGGTATTTCCCAATATCATTCATATCCCAATAACATAGCACTGAACAATTCCATTTTGAGAGCTGCCATCCTGACAGTAAGGGCGGTTCGACAATGGAACACACTCCCTCGGAGAGTAGTGGAGTCTCCTTCCTTGGAGGTCTTTAAGCAGAGGCTGGATGGCCATCTGTCAGGAATGCTTTGATTGGGAGTTCCTGCATGGCAGGGGGTTGGACTGGATGGCCCTTGTGGTCTCTTCCAACTCTATGATTCTATGATCTCCTCCACTCCCCTGTATAATTCTCTGAATGGTATTATGATTGTGGGGAATGCTGACGGAGCATTGTTGCAGGATATTATTGGAAAATAAAAAAATAAGCACCACTAGCCTGAGTGTAACACTGGTAAAAATTTGTATCCCCAGGCTGTGAAACTGACATCTGATCCTAAAAAGGCATAAGCGTATAGGTAGTGTCAGCCTTTCTTTTACTGCTGACTCGCACCACACTGTTGATTCTTGAAGAATTTCATTCCTCTCAGGTTTTATCAACTTTGGATGCATTCAGAGAGTGGACTGCTACTGCTTACAATTATTCTAGCTTTTTTTTATTGGATTCTCCCCTCCCTAGTAAGGAAAAAAAAGAAGAAGAAATACATGGAGGAATAACATGGGAAAGCTGCAAGTTGAAGATCTTATCATCAAGAACCCTATAATCATTAATGGATAGAGCAATGCAAATGGACAGCAATTACTTCAACTGGTAGTCTTAAGCAGTTAAACAGAACATTTCTTGACCATTCTGAACTCAAAACAGAAAACTCAGTGATGAGGTGGTGGGGAATCACATAACAAATTTAGCAAATATTAACTAACATTCTCCTCTTTGAAGGTTTTTTGTTATCTTAAGCAGAGTTAGGAACCCACTCCATCTCCTTCCTTCTCTTCTTTCTTTGAAATACCATGAGTGTTTCATCTCCAAAATTTACTGGATGTTCTAGTTTGCTGCTATTGTTATCCACTTTCAAGATTACTCTAACACATGGCAACCCTAACAGGTTTTTTTCTTGACAATATTTATTCAGAGGCTTGTCATTGTCTTCCTCAAAGGCTGAGAGTGTGTGATTTGCTCAAAGTGGGGTTCTATGGCTAAGCAGGCTTCAAACCCTGATCTCCTGGAGTCCTTGTCCAACATTCAGACTATTACACCATGCTCAACTATCAACCTGTCCCTTATAAATCCAAAAAGTATAGGTATCTTCATCTCACCATCAAAGCTGGCAATCATGTGTCATTATGATTTAGCCAGATCTATTCAATCAGTCATAATTCTTGCAAGGCTACTAGCAGAAACATATACTTTACCCAGATTTTGCTGATAATTTGGTAGTGTTAGGGGTGGGCAAAATAGGAGCTGAATAATGCACTATTGAGGAGTTGGGGAAAATATTTTGAGGTTGGGTGTGGACTTTTGACATGATGTGGCAAAGAGCTCTCCCTATTTTTCCCCCCTGGCAAACAGGTGGAAAATGTGTAGCTACTACCAGCAGCCCATCAGTTTCCTACCTTAAACAATGTCTCAGTGGGAATATACTATAATAGCATTTTTGCCTTTGAAACTGCAGATGGGACAGAACACAAACAGATTGGCATTTGAATCTCTAGTGCTGCTTAAAGAAGTAGTGTTTTAAAAAGAAGAAATGGATAAAATCCTATATTCTTTAATGTGCTGATGGAAGGCCCCCTTGAACATCCAATATGTAAATCAGAATCATACTCCAGCATCATGATTTAGTGTGAGTGTGGGAGGGGTGGGGAGGTGAGGGAGACATATGTATGAGCTTTCACAGGCAGCCAGAGTTTTCTTTTCTAGTTTTTTCTTAGAAGAATGTTGAGAGAGGTTCAGCATCTTTTTTTCAGAATTCCACTTATGACTTAACATTGTCCTGGATACTTTTTTTAATCCCTGCCCTTGTAAACTACTTCTGTTCTTTAACAGTGGAAGTACTAGAGATCTGTTGGAGTGAACAGACATCAACACTTGTTTCTTTAGTAATTAGGGAACTTGCTGAATTGCGTGTCTTGTTTTCTCTCTCTCTCTGCTCCTTGGTCTATGTAATTAAAAACTTTTTTACTTCAAGCTTGAAGAGGTCACTTTCTCTTCCTTTCCCTCCAAAAGTTGGGGTTAGTGTTTTACAACATTTAGTCTGCGAAGGAACAGACATGGATCTTACATCCATGCATGAGAGTCAGCCATAGGGATTATTTTGGATGGGCTGCTTTGCAACAATAAAGTTAGGGCTGAAACAGATAGCCAAAAAAAGCCCACTTCTGGGCACCATCGAAGTGCAGCATTTACACACAAAATAATAATAGTAGTAGTAGTAGTAGTAGTAGTAATAATAATAATAATAATAATAATAAATACATTTTTATTTATAATCTGCCCCTCTGCATAGCAACCGGGGCGGTGTACAGCAAAATTAAAATAAACAGCAGTTAAAATACATCTTCATCCTAACCCTCCCACCCCTTAAAACTAAATTAAACTAATACAGAGTTAAAATAATGATTAAAACAGCATAAAATACAATATAAACAGCTTAGAGCAAACAGACAGTGACAACAGGAGGGACAGCAGAAATGCTTTGATGATACTGGGATGCGCAACTTCAAGACACTCCAGTGGCATGACATTTACATACCTCACATTGCTGGAGTGTCTTGAAGCCACCCTCCAGCTGTAACAGGACTGGGAAAGCTAGCTCTTTCCCAGCCCAAATAGGAGCTGATCTTTTCAAGGTGGATTGGGGTTCAAGGTGGATTGGGGCCATGGTGTGTGTTTGCCATGGCTGGCCCCAATCCATCTTTGGCAGAGGCAGTTTTAAGCCGCCCCTTCTTGCAGGTCTGTTTCAGCTCTAAGTTTTGGATTTTTTTTTTACCTGTCAAGTCATGTCCTACCATAAGAGGCGATGCTCATCTCTGTTATAAAGCTGAAGAGCCAGCACTGTTAGAAACTACTCTGTGAACATGGGGCCAGCACGATTGCACAAAACACTGTTTACCTTCCCACCAAAGTGGTACCTATTTACCTTACTTGCATTTGCATGCTTTTGAACTGCTAGGTTGGCAGAAGCTGGGCCTAATGACAGGAGCTCACCCCAACATGCAGCACCCGGGCCTCGAACTGCCAACCTACCGATCTTGCAATCAGCAGAGTCACTTGAGCCACTGCATCCCCACCTTACCCCAGCATCCTGCATATGTCTATTATATTTTATGCCAGAAACTCATGTTGCACAGGGGCACAACACATTCTGCTAAACATATTATATATTCTATATATTTCCTATCGGTTCTGATGCCAATAGAAACTGGAAAGGACAGAAGCATACAGCCCTGGCAAACTGGACAGATTGAGGAAAACAAGCATGCAGCATCAATTATATACTATCAACCTGGTTTCACTTGGTATCTCAGGTCACCTGGCTTATCTAATGATTAGCTGAACAAACTCTCAGGTCAGTATAAGGCTATTGCTGCAGCACAGGAAAGATTAGACCATGTATCAGGGCATCTTTGTTCATGACAGCCTTTGTATTTGTGGGGCTTCCAAAGTTGAATATCTAGCACATTTATTGCATTGTCAGCTTTATGCTAGTATCAGAAAGCATTATTTAGCCCCATTCTTGGGAAGCAGGGGTGACATAGATGATGAAAACAAACTTGACTTTCTTGTTGCTAGGGGCCAACCCCTTTGTGACTCATAGGGTTGCCCTTTTTGCTATAAAAGGATTAGCTTGGGTTTTTTCCTTGCACAGTGGAATTGAATGACCTTTTAATGATTATTCATTTTAAATGTATATAATTTCTGGTATTTTATTATTTTAGCTTTTTGTTTATTTTTGCTACTTTGAAATGGTGTGGAGACTGGGGGGGGGATGCAGACCAGGGTGTCCAGGATGCCCTGGTCCGGAGCGCTGCAGGGCCATGGCAGCTGCACTGCGGTGCTCCTGCAGCATCCCTGGAAGGAGCGCTAAATCAGTGCTCCTTCCTGAAGACAGGGAAAGTGCGCCCTAAAAGCATCGGGTGCACTTTCCCTGTCTTTTCCACCGCAGCGCGTCCGGTTGCTGCAGCGGGAGTTTGTCCCCGGAGCGCCGGCCGTGCGGAGTGCCGGCGGCTCCGAGAACGACCTCAGGGAGAGGAAGGAGCACCGCGCATGCGGCTGCTCCTCCTCTTCCTGGCCTCGGAGACGGCTCAATAAGCCGTCTGCCGATGCCCTTATTCAATAAAGAATACTTTGACTTAGACTTTTTGATTAGATCAGTAACTACTCTAATTTACAATCTGCTGTCATGAAACAAGAACTGATGAACATGAGTCTGCACTGAAAACATAAAGAATATTCCCACATTTTCCTCATTCTCAACAGGAAAGGGTGCCTCAATGCAAAGAGACAGTCCATCATTAAAAAAAAAATATTTTGCATGTTGCTAAAATGCCATTTCACAAATTGTTTTTGTTCAACAATTTTTTTGCACAGAAAATGTTATTTTGTGTGAAATTATTCTTCTGTGAAAATGCAATTTTCACAAAAAAACTCCTAAAATATGAACAATCATTGAACAATGCACAGAAACTTTTGAAGTTTCATCCAGTGATGATTTTTTCCCATTCTGTTAGTTCATGCATACTAGACTTAAAGAAGTGAACATTTACATCAGGGGTAGGCAACCTAAAGCCCGGGGGCCAGATGCGCCCCTCTGAGGCCTTTGGACTGGTCCCATGATGGTCCTGCCACCGCCCATCATGATGATATTGATTATTTTTGTTATTATTTGTTCTTGGGGTTTTCTTGGCAAAATCTCCACAGGGGTTTTGCCATGGCTTTTCTGGGGCTGAGAGAGTGTGCATGCATATTTTTATTTTTTTTATTTTTATATTTATTCATTTAATTATTTAATTTTGGTGCTTTGGCCCCCCAATTATTTGAGGGACAGCAACCCGTCCCCAAGTTCAAAAAGGTTGCCTACCCCTGATTTACATCCCTAGTTCCTGGTTCTAGTCCCATTGTACCTTATAATGCTAGAAAGTACATGACTCTTTAAAAATTGAACTTCTTCATCTAGCATCCCATATGTTCCAAAAATAGCTTAATATAAATACCTGAATGCTTCTGCAGCTGACAAAACCATTTGCCTAATTATTCTGGGCCCTTTCATCAGATGACTCTACTTTGGTTGCTGATGTTAATTACAAACAACATTTTTCTGGAGGTTCCATTGCAGAAAAAGTAATATGTCGATTGTTTCCCTTGTTACTGCCAGCCAGCACAACATATTTCCCCCTTAATTAAGTTCTTACACTAAATCTGATTTTGTATTAGCATAGCAATGTTTGGAAACAGTAGCAAATGGATCTGCTGGCATCCAACAGTCTAATGTAATATAGGCTCTGCTCCAGATTGGCAAAAGTTCAATGGAATCCCAAATCCCTTTGTTTTCTCTCCTTGGTTACCTTAGTGCTGATTGTAACAGAGAGAGAGGGAGAGAGAGAAATGAAAGGTACTAAATGTATTGTTTCCCAGATGTCTTATGCAGCACATTCTTCAAGGATTTATTAAGCACACTGATGGAATGACAGTACTTATCTTACACATTTCTAACAAGGGATCTGTTACTTCCAAGCTAAATGAGATTGGAAAGAAATCCATATAGAATTATCTTTCTGTCTTCCCTCACCCCCTATCCATTTTAAGCCACACACAATTTGCACAGCTCTTCATTACCTCTTCCAATATCTCCTGAATGTTTAGCCACCAGCATATAGGGGTGTTTGAGACATATTATTCAATTATTAAACCATTCATGATCCGTTCCTCTAATCAAGCCTGTCAGTCAATCCATTTCCATAAACTCAATAATTTTCAAAAACCAGTCTCGTAGTATAGGGATGTCTTTCTTTTTCCAGTTTGCTACATAAAGGATTCTAGCAACAGAGAGAGAATAAAAGATCAATTTCCTGTAATTTTTCTCTAAAGATTCATCTAAGTTTATTCCCAACATAAATATTTGTGGATCTAAATTGATGTTGTAATTTAATACCTCACTGAGGGTGGACCTAATAATTTCCCAAAAACTTTGTGCTTTTTTACATTTCCACCATAAATGATAAAAAGATCCAATTTTTTCCTTGCATTTCCAACAGGTATTTGGGTACGACTTATAAATTTTAGCCAGATGAGCTGGTGTGAGGTACCATCTATACATCATCTTATAGAAGTTTTCTTTTAAATTATAACTAAAATTGAAACTCAGTCTCCTAGTCCAACATTTTTCCCACTGTGATAGTTCTACAGTTTTCCCAAAATCCTGGGCCCACTTCAGATAACTTCAGATTCCATTTCAATTGTTTGCAACATCTTATAGAATTTAGAGATTTTATGCTTTTCTTTAGTCCAAATAATATCCTCAAATTGTTGATCAAATTGTCCTATCTTCCTATTTCTTTGAGCTAATTTAAATCGTTCTCTTAATTGTCTGTAAGAGAACCAATTATAATTGTAACACTCTTGATTCAATTGCAATTGCGTTTTGATTTCTAAATTTGGTCCTTTTACTATCAACAATTCCTTATAGGTTATCCATTTAGAATTTCCAAATTTTTTATTTTTAGCCACAACCTCTCCAATTGCAGTCCAGAATGGAAGTAAGGGCCTTTGCAGACTGCCAGAAATAGTGCACATTAAATTGAGGCACTGCCCTGGCTCAGTGCTAGGGAATCATGGAAACTGTATTTTATTGTGGCACCAGAGCTCCCTGACAGAGAAGGCTCAATGTCTCAGAAAAAAATACAATTCCCATGACTCCCTAGCACTAAGCCAAGGCAGTGCCTCAATTTAATGTGCACTATTTCTGGCAGTCTGCAAAGGCCCTAAGTCTCCCCAATTGTTTTTAACTTTGCTCCAGACTCTTAAGAGGGCCCTTCTTATATAGTGGTCATTAAAATGTTGGTGGCATTTTACTTTCTCATAAAATAGATAACTATGCCACCCATATACATGATCGAATCCTTCTAATTTAAGATTTTTTTCATTTGTTAATTTAAACCAATCAGTGAGCCAAAAAAGAGAACAGGCATAGTAATATTTTTTTTTTTTAAGTTTGGGAGGCCTAGACCCCCCATTCGGTTGAATCTAGTAAGAGCTTAAGTTTCACTCTTGGTTTTTTCCCCGACCAAATAAATTTGGAAATTTCCCTATTCCAATTATTAAATGGTTTATCATTAAGGATCACGGGAATTTTTTGAAATAAATACATTAATTTAGGAAGGATCATCATTTTAATAACCGAAATTCGACCCATCCATGATATCTTTAATTTATTCCATTTTTAAGTCCTCTTTTATCTCTCCCCACTTTTTGTCATAGTTATTTTTAAATAAATCTCCATTTCTAATTGTAAAATTTATTCCTAAATACCTCACCATTTTTTTTCTCTTGGAGTTTAGACAACCGTGCAAATTCTTCTTTCTCATTAGAAGTTAAATTCATAAGAAGCACTTCAGTCTTATCCCTGTTAATCTTTAAGCCAGCTGCATTTCCATATTTGGTTAATTCTTTAAATAAACATGTTATGTTTTCACACAGATTCGACAACGATATCATCAAGTCATTGGCAAATGCCATGACTTTATACTCTTCTCCTTTAATTTTTACTCCCTGTATTTCTCCATTTGCTCTAAGACTATTCATTAGGATCTCAAAATTCAAGATGAAAAGGAGGGGTGATAAGGGACAGCCTTGCCCAACCCCCTTTTCTATCCTTATTGGTTTGGTAAACTCCCCATTTATTATAATTTTAGCCTCCTGTCCTTGATAAATAGCTGATACCCATTTACACATATTAACCCCTGGATCTAATTTTCCTAATAAGCTTTCCATGAACTCCCAACTTAAGCTATCGAAGGCCTTTTCTATATCTAAAAATACTAATGCCAATTTCCTATTAATCATTTTATTATGAAATTCAATGAGGTTAATCAAATGATGTATATTATCTTTGATCATACGACCAGGGAGAAATCCCGCCTGGTCGTCCAATATCCATGTTGCTAGTCAAGTTTTAAATCTATTTGCTAGGATTATTGCAAATATTTTATAATTATTATTTAATAATGATATAGGCCTATAGTTCTTGGGATCCGTTTTGTCTTTATTGTCTTTTGGGATTAGAATAATATTAGCATCCAGCCAAGATTTAGGAATCTTTCCTTCAAGAATATCATTCATCATTTGTTGTAGGGGTACTACTAATTGGTTGCAGCATTTTTTATAATAATCTGCTATAAATCTGTTAGGACCAGGGGTTTTACCTGTTTTTAATATTTTAATTGCATCAATTATCTCATGGACTTCGATCTTTTTACTTAATTGCTTTTTTTGCATGTCCGGGATTTTATTCAAAGTTGTCTCATCTAAATATTTCTTAATAATTTTGCCATTCTCTTGGTTATTTTTGTATAAATTAGTAAAATAGGTAAAAATGATTCTTTTTATTTGATCCTGGGTTGTAAACAAGTGATCTCCTTCTCATAGTGCCACTATTGATTGTTTTTCATGTTCTTTTTTTAGGATGTTTGCTAAGAGTTTTCCGGGTTTATTTGAAAATTCAAAATGCCTTTGTTTAGCGAATTTGATTTTCTTGGCTATTTCTTCCATAGTTAGTATAGAAATTTGACTTTTTATTCTTTTGATATTTTCTTTTAATTTTTTCTGTCTAGGGTTAACCTTCAATTGGTCCTCCTGTTTCTTCAATTCATCTTCCAATTCTTTTAATTTTTTTCTTTTTGTTGCTTTATTTTCATAACTTTTTTCATTTAAAAAACCCATCATATATGCTTTAGATGCATCCCATATTATGTTAATCGGTGTCTCCACACTTGTGTTTTCTTGAAAAAATAATTTCAACTGATCTTGGGCTTCCTTAAGGGTCTCTTCATTTTTTAACAGAAAATCATTCAACCTCCATCTAAACTCTTTAGTAAAAAAATTCAATCTCATGATTAACGGATTATGATCTGACCAAATTGCGAGTAGGGATTCAATACTGGAGACCCAATTACATAGACAGGATGAAACAAGAAACATATCAATTCTCGACTATGATGCGTGTACATGGGAGAAGTAAGTATAGTCCTTAGAACTAGAGTACAACAGCCTCCATACATCCTTTAAGGCTAGGGAATCCTGAAAATAAAATAAAAAAAAAACTTTTAGGTAGTTTGCCTTGATTTTTTTTCCTTTTTCTGGAAGTTGAAGCTGCTCTATCAATTTGGGGATTAATTACTCCATTCCAATCACCAAGGCATATAATGGAATCATGACTTAATGTATGAACAGCATCTAATAGATGATCAAAAAACTTTGCTTTGTTGGTTAAAGGGGCATAGATCCCAACAATTAAAATCTTTTCCCCTTTAATATTAACCTCTACAATTACATAGTGGCCATTTGAGTCCGATTTTATCAAATTTGAATCAAGATTATTAAATACATAAACCACAACTCCTTTTTTTTTCTTATTGGCTGCTGCAATATAAGCTTTACCTAATTTTTTTATTTTTTAAATATTTTATGTCTTTCAGCCGAATATGCGCCTCTTGAAGACATGTTATATCTGTTTTCAAGTTTTGTACATAGTGATTTTTTTTTCTTTTGGGGGGGGTATTTAGGCCGCGAACATTTCATGTTAATATCTTAAAGTGATTCATATTTCGTGTTTTTGGTGAGGTTTACAGAGAAAGAATTAATTGTTTAAGCAGTTTAGAGGAGGTGCAACTTACTTTACTATGATTCTGTCAAATCTTTATCCAAATCTCCATCTATCCCTTCATCTTGGTTTAGTAGACTGCCTTCTAGGTCACTTAGTATTCCTTCACCATTCAATTCTTCTTCCCTGGGGTTGCTATTCTTTCTTTCCCTTTCTGGTCATAGATGTCCCTCCATCAATTCAATTAATTTGTCTCATTCATCCTTAGATTTCCTTTCTTTAGTCCAATTATTAGAAGTAGATTGAGGATCCTGTGGTCCTTGATCTTTGCCCTGTCTAGAAGTATCTTTCTGGCCCCTTTTCTTTTCCTCTAATTCCCAGAATCTACGAGCTTCATCTATATTCCTTATTACAACTCTTCTTTTGCCCCACCAGAATACAAGACCCTCAGGGGAGCTCCACCTATATGGAATACCCTGTTGTCTCAAAAAAACCCATCAATAATGTGTAGTCCTTTCTATTCTTCAACAGTCTGGCAGGAATATCTTTTAAAATCTGCACCGTGTTTCCATCTATTGTCAAAGGGGAGTCATTTTGTGTTTTTGAGATCAGGTCTCTTGTCTGCCTCTTTACAAAATATATAACAATGTCCCTCGGTAAGTTTTTCTTTTTAGCCACAATTGAATTTAATCAAAAAATTCTGTCTACCTCGGGATAGAACAATTCCTCTTTTTTGTTTAGAAACTTTGCCAATTTTGGGACCAAGATTTCCATAAGATTCTTGCTTTTAAGTTCAGTCAGGCCTCTAATTTTGTTATTTTTCCCTCAATTTTTGCTCCCACATTGCTCTATCATCCAAATCTATTTCTCTTAGTTTCCTTATATCCTCTAACTCCTCTGCCAGCCTATCATCTCTATATTCTAGGGTACCAATTCTACATTTCACAGCCGAAATCTCTCCAGTTAATTTGTCAATAGATTGATTTATCTTTTGAAGCTCCACCCTGATTTCTTGATGGACCTCCACTTTAAACTCTTGCATCTCCTGACGGATGCATTTACGAGTTTCGTCCAACAAATTTGGATTGGCATCTGCGTATTTAGATTGAACAGTTGAAGCCCGTCTATATTGCATCGGGGCCTGTATTTTAGTCGATTGGCTCCTGGATATCATATTTCCCAGATGAGTGAAACAAGAAGAATAATACAAGGATAATTATCTAAAAAGAAATGGACAGTTTTTGTTTTGGTTATAAACAATAACAACAGGACTTACGTATTCCACAGTTTTTAACAAGTACTTGACCAGGGGGAGACAATAATAATATAAGCTGTAAATTCGGAAAAGTTAATTAGTACTAGCTGAAGAATAAATTTATTTCTATTAAATTGTTCTACTTGCTTTTAACCAACTTCTTTCCTTCCCCCAGAGAATTCTCTATTACTATTGTTATATATTGCTTTAAATTTCTTAAATTTCTTTATAATAATAAATAATAAATTTTTATTTGTAGCCTGCCCCTCTGCAGAGCAATCGGGGTGGGGGACAACAGCATTTAAAACAGAACAACATTAAAACATTCTCTCTCCCCAGTCCCTACCTCCCTCCACCCATCCCCTTAAAATAAGATTAAACCAAAGAGAATTAAAATACAATATAATAAATTAAAACAGAAAATCAGAGAGGAGTCAGACAAATGGGGGCCCCGTTTTGGGCTGACAGCTATTCCGGGAAGGACTGCCAGAAGAGATCCGTCTTTACTGCTTTCTTGAAAGCAGCAAGAGTGGTAGTAAGACGGATCTCATCCAGCAGGCCATTCCAAAGTCTGGGAGCAGTTGCGGAGAAGGTCCTCTGGGAGGTCTGAGACAGCCTGGTCTTTATTGGCTGTAACAGATTCCTCCCAGAGGACCACAGGGCGCGGGGGGGATCGTATGGGGAGAGACGGTCCCTAAGATAAGATGGGCCCAAGCCATGTAGGGCTTTAAAGGTTAAAACCAACACCTTGTACTGCACCCGGAAACTAACTGGCAGCCAGTGGAGGGATTTCAGCACTGATGTAATGTGCTCCCTCCTAGATGTTCCAGTAATTAGCCTGGCTGCCAT
>JAIPUX010001880.1:99549509-99563289 GCA_020142125.1 Phrynosoma platyrhinos | reverse complement strand
TATTATTATTATTATTATTATTATTATTATTATTATTATTCTGGTAATATGGTTTGTGTCAGTTATGGGAGCATCACTGGGATCCAAGTAGGCATTTTATTCCTATATGCAGGACAAAATTGTTTCACCAGACTGTGAGACTCAAGAGAGTGGGTGTATTCACTGTAGCATTTCTTTCTCCTAAACTGTTTTCCTAATTGATATATAAAATCTACAGGTCTCTTGTGAAGAAGATTTCAGATACTTTCAAGTCTGGATCATCCATTTATAATAAAATTACATCTGATACAGTATAGATTATACACTGAGAACAAAGATACACTTGCCACCGCACTGTTAGAATTCAGTTTGTTCAGTATTAAACTTTTTTTTTTACAGATAGTTTGTCTTTCATTTAACATCACTTAACATTTCCCTTCAAAGGGTACTTTGAATCTGGACAGGTGTAAAGCAATGATAATAACCTTTTGACATATGACTTAGTGCCTAAGCAGACGGGCGGTCGTGGGCCACCCCGAGAAGCTGCGGATTGGGGCTGAGGTAGCCGCACTCCTCGGCCCCAATCCTCCCCTTTTCAGGCCCTGGAAGGAGTGCTAAAATAGCGCTCCTTCCACAAGGCACCGAAGGTGCACCGCAAGAAGTGTTGGGCGCACCTTTGGCGTCTCTTCCACCGCAGCGTGTATGGATGCTGCGGCGGAAGTACATCATCGGAGTGCCCATCGTGTGGAGCAATGGGCGCTCTGATGATATGTTCAGGAAGGAGTTGGGGCGCCCAGCGTGAGGCTGCCTCTCCCCTTCCTTGCCTCCAAGATGGCACAAAGCACCGTCTGTGACTGAATTTAGTAAGAGTGAAACATATTTGCATGTTAATCATTTTATCCAAGCTGTGGGATGTATTAAATTGAAATTCCAATGTTTTCTGCAGATTCTGGCTGCAACAACAATGTTTTGTTGTACAGAAAAGCCTGAATCCATGTTGACCTAGATGCTAGTTGACACAATCAATAGTGTGTCTCTAAGCCAGTGGTACTACCACAAGTGTAATGCTGCTAGAGATAAGATATGGCTTTTATTTTGGGCCATTCCTCTTATATCTTCCTAATCCATATTTTAGCAATGTTACAGTGCTGCATTTTTGCTGGATCTTATTGCTTCTGCTAGAATCCCCTCCTTCCTGCAGCTTATTGCTGTTATTGTTTGCTATCAAGTTGGCTTTAACCTATGCTTACTCTATAAATGACGGACCTCCAAGAAACTCTTGTACTAAGAATTCTGCTGTGTTATTTTGCTATGCCATCTGCTCCTGGTGATTTATTAGTTCCAAGACTTTGGAAGCACCTTCTACTTCACTGTATAAAATTGTTGATTCTTCATCGAAAGGTTCTTCCTTGAAGAAACTGTCATCCTTTAATATCTTCCATATTGTTTCCATTATATTTGCTTCCATCATCTTTTTATTTTGCCTTAGTTGTAGAATGAATTTTTCTATTGGTCATATAGCATCCTACTTTTGGTTTAAATTTTGGGGCAGTTTCTCAGATTTTGTGGAAGAAGCCTCTTATTCTGCCTTTTTATTGCCTTCTATTTATTTTCATTGATTATTTATTTATGTATTGCACTTACATCCCACCTTTCTTCCAAAATAGGATCCGTTTTGTAAAATAATTGACTTACTGCTGTTGACAGCCATGATATGAATTTATCTAATCACCTTGTCTTTATTCTTCTCAGCTTCACAAAACTAGATATCCTGGGATTCTGTAGGATGGAGTCATGGCAGTTAAAGTGGTGTCAAACTGCATTATTTCTACAGTGTCGATGCACCCTTGGTGTGCTTAACAACTGTTGCCACTGCTAGTCTTGTTGGGAAGCATGTAAAGGATAGGCAGATCAGCTGGGTAAGTGAAGGTGTCTCACAGACTTCTTCAGTGGAGAACCTTACACAGCCTGTGCTTTGCCTCATATCTACTTTACATCATGACCGTTCAGAAAGCTGAGAGTTTAGATACTTATTTTCATCTGTTTCAAAGGATCAGTAACATAAGTTTGAAATCATTTCTCTGCACCTTTTATGTTCCTCTGGCTTGTCAGTGTATAAAGTTCAGTGGACTGTCTCAACCTATTGGAATGTGGGCAGGAGTTTCCACTTTGGCTGCTTCATTATAGGATTTGACACATGCTTTATACCCAGTTTTGAGTGTTCCTGCTTTACTTCCTTTTACTGCTTCATTTGAGGAGAGTGCAAATATTCCATCTGATCAGATAGAAAACTTCGCTGACAGCCTCCAGCTTCAAGGTTATAAAACAAAATAACAACATTGCTTCCAAGCTTGCTGTATGTTTCTCAAGGAGGGGGAGACAGGGAATTGTCCTCTACAATGAAGAATTATTTGAATGTGCAATAACTGTTCCCAAGAACATTTGTTCTAAATACTTTTACAGCAGTGTGCTCACTGAAGCTTCTAGCTCAATACTTCAATTACAGGAACAATATAAGAGAACAGTGTCTTGAGTATATTCTGATGTATGCTATTATACTTCAAAGGGTGCCATTATTGTTAGCTTGCTTGGAGAGATCAGTAATCATAGAAATAGATGTACATCCTCAGCCACACTGGCCTCATTACAGCAAAGCAATTGGGGGCTGAGCCTCGCAAGGAGAATAGATTTGCTTATGAACCATTGGACTTTTCCTGACCCAAGTTCAGATGAAAGAACTAATAGAGGTGACAGGGATTGCTTTTGTTTGTTGTAAATAGGTGCCGTTGGGTCCCAATTCAGTGAAGGAAAACAAAACAATAAGAAGGATGTTGTTGCTCTTTTTCTCTTCTTCTTCTTTCTAAATCACAGATACTCTGCATCAACTACTTAGGGCCTAAGCAGACTGTCAGAAATAGTGCACATTAAATTGAGCCACTGTCCTGGCTCAGTGCTAGGGAATCATGGGAACTGTAATTTATTGTGGCACCAGAGCTCTCTCACAGAGAAGGCTCAATGTCCCAGAAAAAAATACAGTTCCCATGATTCCCTAGCACTGAGCCAGGGCAGTGCCTCAATTTAATGTACACTATTTCTGACAGTCTGCTTAGGCCCTTAGTTACTTATATTACATATGTATAACTAAGTAACATATCTTGGGGAAAACACCACCACCACCACCCTCACCACCCCTCACCCTTAAGATAGCAAAGAAGGTCCATTCACCTTCCTATTTGGATTCAAGAATGAAGATGTTTCCACACCCACCCACAAGCCAGAAAGCTATGGACTTTATCACATGGGGGAAATCCCATGCAGAAACAAGGTTTTAAATAAGAAAAAAAAAACACATAAGTAGGTAGATTTTTAGATGACATTGCTTTTAAACTGTGCTTAACTCAAACACAAAGTAGTCAAAAGCCACTTCTTTTTACTTTTGGAAAATCCCAAAAGTAAAAAGAAGTGGCTTTTGACTACTTTCTATTCAGATTAAACACAGTTTAAAAGTGATGTGTGTGAAAATCTACCTGCTTTTGTGGGTTTTCCCCACCTTTTATATCTCGTTTCTGCATGGGATTTCCCCCATGTGATAAGGTTCTATGTGGCAGTTCTGCTTCTAGTTGT
The DNA here is from genome assembly GCA_020142125.1 of Phrynosoma platyrhinos. Classification (NCBI taxonomy): domain Eukaryota; kingdom Metazoa; phylum Chordata; class Lepidosauria; order Squamata; family Phrynosomatidae; genus Phrynosoma; species Phrynosoma platyrhinos. The sequence goes on along the minus strand of JAIPUX010001880.1, from coordinate 99,559,686 downwards.
CATAGGCTCTCTCATTGTTGGGAAGGGGTAGAAACCTAATTCTTTTTAAGACTTGGAGTTAAAGGACATGAGTCTATAACTCGTATCTCACTTTCTTTATTATGTCTCCTTCTCAAATCTAATGAAAGAGGGATTCAAATACGGTGCTGTGTTGTTTTTGAGTGCTATTTATTTATCTATTTATATTGAAGTGTTTAAATTGTTTGGAATGGCATTTATAGATTAAATATATTAGATTATTCAAATACTATGTTTCCTCTGCTCCATTTGTGATTTGCTAGTAATTAAGAATGCACATTGTCCCATCAATTACAATGAGCCTACTTTAGCAGGGACTAACTGGTCAGACCCATGTGTGTTTGTGGGGAAGGGCTGCAAGCCTAATCTTAAATTAAGAAATGACTGTGTATAAGTTGGGAAAGCAGATTTTGACAACATTGGCTAGCATAAGGCATTTGTCTATTATATCATCATCATCATCATCATCACCATCGTCATCACTGTTGTTGTCATCATCATGTATTAGACATATCTCTATATTATGGATATTACAGATGTATTATAGACTTATCTTATAAATATGTATTATAAATGTCTATTGTAGATATGGATAGTGCAGGTTACTGATTTACAACTGATGTATGTGTGGTTAATTGAATTATGCTCCATACTTCATTTTGTAAAAAGACACAACTGTATTTTTAAGGTTTATTTCTTCCAGAACAATTTTGTTTGGGGGAAAATATTCAGTGTGCCCTTACGCATGAACAGTGAGTGGCAGACAGCAAAGGCTATCAGTTTACCTTTATCTATCAAATTGTTTAGGAAAGCATAAAGAATGTTGACTCAGAAGAGGAGCTATGTACATTTCCCAGCGTGAAATAACATTGGTTAGGGTCTGGTCAAGCAGCTAAACAAGACTGTAACCCACAAATGTGTTAAAAGGTAGGAGAGAAAAAGACTGCTTTCTTTGTAAACAAAGACAAGGCTGTCATTGGAGCACTAGTCATTTCTATTGCCATCCTTTTTCTAAACACAATATAATAATGATATACTTTCTTTCATCTCAAAGGACTATTTTAGGCAGAAAAGTATGAGACATACTATTCCATGTAATGTTGTGAGCCTGAGAGCAAGTGTAGCATAGTGGTTTGACTCTGGAAACAAGGGTTCAAATTCCTTCTCAGCTTTATAAACCCATTATAGTCCCTTGTATGAATGTCTCATCGTAACCAACTGTAGGGAGTGGTGCTTGTCTCTGTTACTAAGCCGAAAAGCCAGCATTGTCTGAGGACTGCTCTGGTGGTCATGAGGCCAGGATGACTGCACCAAACACTGAGGTGGTACTTATTTATGTACTTGCATTTGCATGCTTTTGAACAGCTAGGTTGGCAGAAGCTGGGACCATTGACAGGAGCTCACCCCATCATGCAGCACTCAGGCCTTGAACTGCCAACCTTTCACTCTTCTGATCATCAGAATTGGCATATTAACCACTAAGCTACAACATCCCTCATGGTCACAATAAATCAGAAATGATTGGAAGGCACAGAACAACAATGGTGATCATAGTGTCCAAAGAAAATGCTGGATTTACAGCACAAGTGATAGAAAGTCACAGCTGGTCACTAGCTTTGTAATGAATCCAATGGGAGAGTTTAAAGTCTATCCACAATAGCACTAAGATTCTGTACTCAGTATCTTCAAACGTTAGGCTCATAAAAGTGGGTTTACACCAACTGCAAAAGTAATATCAGGAAGTGATTTGTCAATTTTTGTATTCATTTATTTTCTCCTCCCATAATCTTTGGACAATGTGTGCAAAAATATAACACTGAAAATCTGGAACAGAAGAAGAAGTGTTGGAGAATTTTGAGAAGCAGAAGTTATATTATCTCACCTTACTGACTAGGAGGGTTAAGCATAATTTTCAAGGTATGAGGGCAAATAACACAAGTAGAACTATTGTTTTGAGGTAATACTGGAGTCCCCCCAGGCCTATCCTAAAAATGTGGATGAAAACAAAATATTTTATTGATGATTTGGATGCAGCACATTGTTACAGAGAAGAAAGCACACTGATAGGTTTCTAGAATCCCCTCACAGCAAGTGGTGGGTGTTCCTCCAAAGGAAGCCCACCCAGATGTAACCTATGACCAGTACTTAAGTAGTTCCTTAAGCTGCACCCTAGTCCCATCCTAAGATAAGAAGAAGAAGAATCTGCTTCACTTTCAAATGTATGTATCATAGGGGTGGAACAGACAGGCAAATTGAAGGTGGGGAATTTACATGATGCATGCCTCCAAAGTGGGCAGAAACTGGATTGAAGCCATGCTCCAGGACTAAAAACTGTACCAAACAGAACCTGGGATATTTTGGTTTAGTGCAGAAGATGTGCATCTTCACACTGGCATATAAATGCCCCAACATGAGTGTGGGGCTGTGGCAAAGCAAAGAAATGAAAGTGCAACAACTTCAATGGATGTAATTACAATATATACAAACCAGAAAGTCCAACAGGTGGGATGGGGTGAAGGGGGATGAATGTGGCATGTATGGGGGGGGGGGTTTCCATGATTGTGCTTTGCCAATGTATTGCTCGCACACCAATGCACCGATGCCCTGTACAGGTGGAGCATTGCACATGTGACTGTGTGGCCAGTCAAAGGGGAACCCATGCAATGGAATAGCATCTGGGCAGATGTGCGAGGTACTTGAGAGTAGCAGATGATGTGTTCGTGTGACAGTGCACATGTATGATGGGGAGTGAAGAAAAAAAAGCAGCATGGCATTGTGTGGTTGGGCCAAGCACATTCATCCCACTCTGGGAGTGGGCTTTGAGGTCAGAAGGGTTTTCACCCACTTTAGGGAAAGCACAATCAAGCTGTTTTTTCCTGCCTGTCTGCTCCAGCCATAGTCAATTTCCCCCCTCCCCCCCAGTATTCAAGAAGCTACTTCAAGTTAGAATGGAAAGAGAAGAATTATCCTCTCCACATGACAAATGACTTCCATTGTCTAGCAAGTCATGTTGGAAGACCTTCTTGAGGTGGGTGAATAGTACTGAAGAAAAAGGAATTTCACAGATGTTTGTAAATAACTGACACATTTCAAAGTAGGTCAGTCTTTCACAAAGAGAAACTTGTTGCACCGGCACAAAGGACAAGTGATGCCTCTTGTGGGTATAAATAAGCCACAACTTTATTTTGTTGTACAGGGTCTATTTACAAACAATTTACAATTAAATACACAATGCTTTGTCACATGTGTAAGTGAAGGTGTAACCAACCAAGTGGGTGGTCCTTCACATCATGTGACAAAGCATGTAAATAACAACATCAAACAATTTGCCCCTCCCAACCAGAAATGATGTCATATTTCGTTATATGACACAACTAAATTAATGACGTCATGCACTTAACAATTGATGTTACTTCCCCTAATTTAATTTAGCTTAATTAATCCAAATTATTTTTTTAATTAAGCAATTATTTGCCTGTGGGTAGGGGGTCGTTTCCCGCCCCCACTAGTATTAAGACTATAACTTTGAATCAGACCCTGAGTCCCCAAGTTGTGACTAAGCTAGAAATCATGTAAATAAGCAATTAACTTTCATATCAAACAGACATCACAAAACTTGGCAATAAAACCATAATGGAATTACATCCAGAATATGACCCAAATCCAATGATCTAATAAATTAATCTCAGGGAGGGCGAAAAACCCAGGGGAGCAGCCCTGGGAAAAAAATTCCCTCCCAGCCCCTGAAGGCAACCAGCCTAAGCCTGAGAGTAGCCTAAGACCAAACCCTAAAATTAGGGTGGGTGGGTTGGGTCGCTTAGCTTCTGCCCTAAAATGGCTTCTGCCATGTGACAGCACAGGGCTATATAGCCCTAAGTTCCCGCAGGAAATCTTGTGTTGTCTTAGGCACCATGAGATTTCCCAGCGTGCTTTGTAACAACTTGTACAATAGCCGATTGGCTAAGCGTGGGGAATGAAGGTGGGAATTCCTGCGTGCCCAGCCAACCAGTCGTCCCTTGTCCTGAAAATGGCTGGCGCAACAAGAAACCCCTCCCGACGAGTTGGGGGGGATCTTTCCATTTATTTTTTTTTAAAAAAACTGAATCCATTGTTTAGTTTTTGCCATTCTGAAAATACTATCCAATTGAGATAACACTCAGGAAAAAATAAAGGAGAAAACTGTGCAGGCAGAAGGAACCCAAGAGCATGTGGATAGAGCAGAAACTTATCATTCCCATTTCTAACATCTTATTATGTTTCACATAATTGCATAGTATTTCTGAACCAAAGTTTCAGTTCATAGAAAGTCCAGGCTTTACTCAACCTTGTTCTTCTTTACAGCATTCAAGAACATAAAAAATGAGTCCCAAAATGGAATCTAAGCAAACAATGCAACAGAAGGTAGATCTATATATCAAACTGTGCATCATTTGAGCCAACAATAGTGGTCTGAGTGTTGCTTGGCCATGGAACCTCTTGGATGATCTTGGGATAGTCATACTTTCTCTAACTCAGAGAAGACAAACCCCTTCTGCACACACCAAATAAAATCCCATGACATATTCACTTGAAGGTCACCATAAGCCAGCAACACCTTGAAGGCTACAAGAACAAAATGGTTCATTTAATCCTATATGACTAGCATGTTTATTGTCACAACATACTGTGCGTGGATTTAATGGCTCTATTGCATAATTTTCCAACTTGATTTTCTAAAAATGTTTTTTTTAAAAAAAACTTTGAGATGAGTATTAGGTTTTAATATTAGCTTGCATTCAAAATTCATTAAAGCCAGTTAAACAGTATGTCTGCAAGAACAAATCTATTTCATGCAAGTATAGAAAGATTTGAACTAAACAGTTTAAAAAACTCTCAAGAAAACAATTTTTTTTCCAATAACCTCAAAACTTTGGAAACCTTTCTCAATGTTATTGATCACGTTCTTTGATGTTTTCAGGAATTAATCCTTAGTGCTGTCACTTTTTCTGCTGCATTGCTACTGCTGACGAGTCATTTTAAAATACATTTTGGGTTTTTTAAAAATGCTATAACATTGATATTTTGTTGCCATTTCACATCACTTGGGGAGACGCAGCTTAAAAGTAGTGTATATATTTCAGGCATAAATGATAAAATAGATGACACAGATGCAGTTCTGGGTAAACATGTCTGTCTAATTTATAATGCCATAAAGTGCTTAGTAAGAAATACAAGACGACATATCCTTAAACTGACTAGCTTTAAGAGTTTTTTGTACCCATGATATAGACAGACAGACAGATAGATAGATCCCATGGGCACAACAAACTCTTAAAACTAGTGAACTCAAGGACATGCAGTCTTGTTTTTCCCATTGAGCAACCTCATGTTGCTAATGTATTCAAACAGAAAAGTTTGTGACACATTGTGTGTGTGCCTGTGTGTGTGCCTTCAAGTTGTCTGTTGACTTATGGTGACCCCATTGATTTCATAGGACTTTCTTAGGCAAGGAAAAGTAAGTAGTTTTGTCAGTTCCTTTCTCTGAAACAGAGCCACTCTGGAGAGCGGCAAATCAGGGCCATGGCAACCACACACCCCAGCCCCAATCCTCCCTTTCACCGCCCCTAAAAAAGAGGCAAAATGCTGCATCGGGAAGGTTTTCTGATGCTGTGCACCGTGCATAAGGGCATCAGAACGGCACCAGGGTGGGGTTGCAGTGGCTGGCATGCGGCAACCCTGGCCCAACTCTACCCCCAGGCCAGCCCTTTGGGCTGGTCTGCAATGGCCCAGAGTCCAATACACCTGGTATGATAAATAGTTTTCTAAATACTTTCATTCTAATTAGGATTTTATTGTCATAAAATATACACACAGAGAAATCAGAATAGGTCCAAAACACACTGCAGAAATCATCCAGTTTGAGACCGCATTAAATGCCCTGGCTCAGTGCTAGGGAATCCTGGGGAACTGTAGTTCTGTGAAACATTTATCCTTCTCTGTTAGAGAGCTCTAGTGCCACAATAAACTACAGTCCCCAGGATTCCCTAGCATTGAGCCAGGGCAGTTAAAGCAGTCTCAAACTGGATGATTTCTGCAGTGTGTTTTGGACCATAATCATAGAGCCCACTCCTGTCAATTACCAGTGCTAAAAAATGTTCAACTCAATTCATATCTGAATAGGCATTTTGTATAATAAAGCTCCTACTTTCTTTCACCAAAGTATTGACTAAATCCCATCAAACGTCTAACTATTTTTTTAAAAAAACCACCTATATCTTCCTAAGAAGTTTTATTTCTGTAGATATTCAATTCCTCAATTTCCCACAGAGCACCTCTTAATTTAAATTTTGCCTTCAATGAAAAGTCAGTACAACTATAAATACTTTTTAAAATTATATCAATTTTTTAAAAGTTTCCTAAGGTCTGAGAGTTTTCTCTAAGCTTCCTATGGTTGTTCTCATGAATTTCAAAACACAGATGTCAGATACATTTTTTTCAAATCTATTATTTGTGTGAAAAATTACCAAATTTGACCTGTCAAATTTATGAATAAAACAAAAATTAATTTATGAGTTCACATTTAGACCTTTCACAGCTGAGGCAGTGTCCTGGGCTGTGTGGAGGACTCCTGAGCTGGGAGAACATGGGATATAAAAGCCCACAGGAACATCCCCCTCCCTGGCACTGAGCGGTGACTTAGGCAGCGCCCTGAGCTTTGTGGAGGACTCCTGAGCTGGGAGAACGTGGGACAAAAAAGCCCACAGGAACATCCCCCTCCCTGGCACTGAGCGGTGACTGAGGCAGTGTCCTGGTCTGTTGTGGAGGACTCCTGAGCTGGTTGAACATGGGACAAAAAAGCCCACAGGAACATCCCCCTCCCTGGGACTGAGCGGTGACGGAGGCAGTGTCCTGGGCTGTGTGGAGGACTCCTGAGCCCATTGTTAACACCTGAGCCCTATTATTAAGAACCAGGCTGTGACAACTTAGCCCCCAGGATTGTCTGTCGAGGTCATCTGTGGCTGGGAAGGCAGCGCCGAGGCTGTGGAGAAGCTGGGCAAAGCTATAAGCCAGAGCCGAGCTGAGTGGGACTTATCATCTTCCCGCCCCCCTTGCATTGTTGGAGGAAAATCGAGCCAGCCTTGACTGCCCTGATTACTATCACCTGGCGATCTGAGACAATTATATGAGGTGCAGCTGTGTCTGAGACTGTGGAAGACTGTGAAGGATGGTTTCCAGCCTGGCCTCCAGTCCAAATGTCATCATCTAAGCAGCCTGTGTCTCCTGCAGCTGTGAGGAAGTTGGGAGGAGCATTACGGGGGTAACCCCCCCCCCCGAATCTATCCCTCCATCTCTCCCCTGGCAACCACACGGAGGTGTGCTGACGTCTGGGGCTGCGAAGGATTGGACAGGGGCCAGAATCATTATCATCATTCTTGCCTAGTTAGAACGTTATCCACCCTTAGAATGTCATCAGGGGGAAATTTATTTGCTCTGAGAGGAAGTTATAGCTGGAAAAAAAATGCTTAACCCTCCCCTCTTGTATTTTAATTTTGAAAGACGCAGCCACTCATTAAGGGACAGGACCTAGCTGGATTATCCACCTCCTCCTTCACATAATGGAGCCGGTCACAGTCTGGGAGTGGGTATTGAGGTTCTGTGGGGGCAGGTCAGGTATGGCGGCAACAGAGTCAACAGATGTTACAAAAGAAGAAGGGATCGATGTTTAATATCTATCCCTCCTTCAGTTCACTCTGTTTCCCAAGATAACTTGGAGAGCGCAACCATTCCACAGTCCCTTAACCTGCTTCTTTGCAATGCCAGGTCAGTCAAAAATAAGATCCATATCATCCACAATCTTATCGAGGATGAGGAGGCTGACCTGGCATGCTTCACTGAGACCTGGCTGGGAGATGCCAGCACCACTACATGGGCGCAGGCCCTCCCAGCCAGGTACTCAGTCAGTGAGTGGGTGAGGGAAAGTGGGCGGGGGGGCAGCATAGCCTTGGTCCACAAGAACACCTTAACCCTGATCAGGAAGCCTATCTGGAAAACGACTCACATTGAGTGTATTTACCTTAGCCTGAAGACCAGGGATAGCTTAGGGATTATGTTGGTATACTGGCCACCCCATTGCTTAACAGACTCCCTATCTGAGCTGACTGCCCTGGTTTCTGAGTTGCTGCTGGAATCGCCCAGACTTTTGGTTCTGGGCAATTTCAACATTCCACTCTAAACCAGTTTACAAGATCTAACTGGCGTGGCTCGGGAGTTCATGGATACCATGACAAACATGGGCCTATCCCAGTTGGTCGACAGGCCCACATATTGTGCTGGTTATAACCTCGATGCAGCTTTAGTACAGAGTAGGAATATCCATGGGCGGAGGTTAAAGGAACCTCCGCATTGTCATGGACGGATCATTTTCTGATCAAGGTGGAACTAAAGGCTATTGCTTGCCCTCCCAGGGGTGGTGAACCCATTAGAATAGTCTACCCTCGAAGGCTAATGGAACCAATTGGTTTCCAGAAAGCCTTAGAGGGTTTAATGGCTGGTAATGCCGGTGATTCTGTTGAAGCCTTGGCGGATACTTGGAACACCGATCTCACCAGGGCCATTGACACAATCGCTCCCAAGCGTCCTTTCCGGCCCACTTCAAATCGTAGGCCCTGGCATTCTGAGGAGCTTAGGAGGATGAAGCGGGCAGGACAACGACTAGAGCGCGAATGGCAGAGGACTCATCTCTTATCCAACGGAACTTGCCTTAGGAAACACCTTGATTCCTATAGAGAGGCTTTACGTGCAGCACGGAAATCCATCTGTTCTGCACGTATTGCGTCTGCGGAGTCTCTCCCGGCAGAGCTGTTTAGGGTGGGGGGGAGTTGACAAAGGTTTCTCCTGCACCAAACCCCCTACTTAACCCAACGACAGCTTGCTGTGAGGCATTTAACATAAACTTTGCAGATAAAATCTCTCGGTTAAGAGCCGACTTGGATGCCAGTGTTTTAGCAGATTCCATAGACAAGGCATCCAGGAACTCCGTTGATGGCATTTTACTGGATCAATTACAATCTGTGACTACCGATGACATGGACAAGCTTCTTGGAAGAATGAGGAAGAGAACATGCCCCCTTGATCCATGTCCATCTTGGCTGATCGTCCAGGGACGGGACGCGTTGAAGGTGTTCCTTCGGGACACAATCAACACGTCATTCAGGGAAGGTAATGTACCATCCTGTTTAAAGGAGGCGGCAGTTAGGCCACTCCTGAAAAAACCCTCCCTGGTTCCCCTGGATAGAAATAACTACAGACCAGTCTCCTTGCTACCTTTTCTTAGCAAGGTGATCGAGAGGGCAGTTGCTTCCCAACTCCAGGCAGTCTTGGATGAAACTGATTATCTCAACCCATTTCAAACCGGCTTCAGGAAGGGATATGGAGTTGAGACTGCCATGGTTGCTCTGACCAATGACCTCTGCCTGGGTATCGACAGGGGTAGTATGACCCTGTTGGTGCTCTTGGATCTCTCAGCGGCCTTTGACACCATAGATCATGCCATCCTCTTGGATAGCCTGGGAGAGCTAGGAATTGGAGGCACTGCTCTGCAGTGGTTCTGCTCCTTCCTCTCAGGCAGATCCCAGAGGGTGAGGCTCGGGGACAGTTGCTCATCCAAAATTGAGCTTAATTGTGGTGTCCCTCAGGGCGCCATCCTGTCCCCAATGCTATTTAACATCTACATGAAGCTGCTGGGTGAGATCATTCAGAGGCATGAAGCACGGTGTCTTCAGTACGCTGACGACACCCAGATTTATCTCTTCATGACCAGATCATCATCTCAGACTTCAGATGGCGTCTCTCCTCTCAATGAGTGTCTCAGAGCAGTAATGGATTGGATGAGGAAAAACAGATTGAAGTTGAATCCAGACAAAATGGAGGTACTCACGGTCACAGGCCCGAAACCAGATTTGGGAATACAGTCTCCAGTCCTGGATGGAATCACACTCTCCTCTAAGGACTGTGTTAGCAGTTTGGGGGTGCTCCTAGACTCATCGCTTCACATGACTAGTCAGGTGAATGCGGTGGTCAGGAGTGCATATTATCAACTTCAGCTGATACACCAACTGCACCCTTATCTGCACCGTCCTCCAGCGCTTACCATCTCCAGCTGCGGCTCTGAAGTTTAAGA
>JAIPUX010001880.1:99527910-99539317 GCA_020142125.1 Phrynosoma platyrhinos | reverse complement strand
CCCGGAAGCTGATGGGCAGCCAGTGGAGGGACCTCAGAACTGGAGTAACCATCTTAAGGATATTTGCATATGTAGTCCATATAGAACTAAGTAATTTTTCCTTGTTAAACATTGTCTGATTTATTCATACCCAGAGTGGTATTTTTGGGCACCATTTTGTTTTATATTTCATCCATATCTTTAACAAGGATTTTCTAATTAAATTAGTATTAAAATCTCTTTTTAGTTTTCATTTGTCATAAAACATATAACCACGTATTCCATAATTAAGTCTACACATTCCAAATTCAGTAGTCTCCCCCCCCCCCAACACACCAATTTTATCCAATCTATCACCCAACTTAGGGTTGTTGCACAATAGAACTTTAAATTTGGTAAAGCCATACCCCCTCTACCGATCATGTCATGCATTATTTTTATGTTTACCTTCTTACCTTTCCAAATGAAATTTGTAATGTCTTTATGCTACGTAATAAAGGGAATATCTTTTGTGATAATTGGTAAAATTTGAAACAAAAACATCATTTTTGGCAGTGAGTTCATTTTAATTGCAGTCTTGAGCCTTCTTACCAATGCCATTCTGAAGACATTTTAAAATAGAAAGGTACCCTGTTGCAAGTGTGAAAATGCCTGATTTCATTTAAGGTTTTAAAGACAAGAAATATGATTTCGGAACCAAGTAGCCACATTGTTAATTGTAAGTACCACACTCATCCAAAGTGATAAGACCTTTGCAGACACCCCATCAAAATCACAGAAATGTTCAACATTCTTTCACTGGAATGAAGGTCCCAAGAAAGTAGAGTTGCAATTGTTTTTTTTTTTTTTCGGGTTCTCAGCACAGTTAAATAAATGATTTGGTGATGCTGCAAGTTTCAGAATGTCTCCAGTCATCATGGATACTGGCCAGGCTGGATGGGAATTCTGGGAGATGGAGTCCAAAAATGTAATATTGCCAACCAAGCTCTGTCTTTTAATCTCTTTAATGGAAACATTAGGTAACAAAGCATAAAGCAAAGCAAAGCAGCTTCATTTATATACCACTTCATATTGCACTATGGGATGTCTAAGCAGTTTACAACTGTAAGCTCACTGCCCTCCAACAGCTGGGTACTCATTTTAGCAACCTCAGAAGGATGCAGGCCTGAGTCAAGCCTGAGCCCTGTCTAGTATTGAACTTGCAACCTTGTGGTTTATGAGTGAGTGGCTGCAGTATAGGCATTTAACCACTGCACCACCAGGACTCCTCCAAGATGGATAGCTGTTACTTTCTTATTGCAAGGCACGACTTACTTTGGCATGAACTGATTATATTCTGTGTATTTTAAAACTCATAACATAAAAGAGTGATTCTGTACCTTAGTATTTAGAAAGAATTCAGGTTTTAATGTTGAAATGAAAACTTAAAACTGCAATAAGCACATAATTTGAAAAGCAATTTTAGATCATATCAATAAAAGTTGTTCTATCTAATGTTTGTTATCACTGTGATTAATCATCAAAGAACCATGCTCATTACTAAATATATTAAAGTGGTACTGGACAGAGTCAAATATTTACATAAGTGGTATTTTTAAAATAACAAAAATTAGGATTTGCTTCCTGGAGTGAACACTGCACAAGTCATTAGTTTGGGGAGGCAGGAGGTTTCATCAACCCTTTTGTTTGCTCAGTATGGGATTAAATAATAAAGAACACATAATTAATAAGGCTAATGTTCTTTTCATTTATATTTCAACACTCTTCTGAATTTTAATAGCACCTTTATTTACTATGCTTTGTATGTAAGCCATGGCCTCCATTCTAGGCATATTTACCTGAAAGTAAGCTACGTACATGGAACTCAGAGAAATTTGAATATGAATAAACAGGCTTGCACTTGGTAAATGTTTAAAAATCAGTGTAAGCCAGTGTTTGTGAATCCACAGCAGGAAGCTTATTGCAAGGGTCTTCTCTCCCACTACAATTGTGTTGCCTTCAAAAAATGGTATTCAACTGAAATTGCAGTCTTACCTCCTGCACCTTTGGACCCAATGTGGGATTAGAGCACCTGTTAGCACCAAAAATCAGTTGCATACAATATTGTTTTCACTGCTTCTGCTCCTCCTCCCTCCCCTCCATTTCCCAGGCTTGTTCATGTCCATGTGAGGGGAGGGCAAAAGGGCAGCTGCTTTGGGAAAAAGGCAGAGGAAGAGAGGAGGAGGAGGAAGAGAAATAGGAAGGGAGGCTCACTCTGCCTTTGCCTACAATCAAATAATGAAATAAGTGAAAACTTTAAGGAAAATGTGTAGTTCTGGTACTACTAGAGAAGGAAGATGTGTGTGAGTGTATGTGTGTGTGAGATAGAGCCATAATAGCATTGCAGTAACAGAAGAACAACAGAGAGACTATGGAAAGGGGCTGCATTTCCCCTAATCACTACCATTTTTGCATCCAAAGTATGGACATTGACTACTCAAAATCAGCAGAAAAGAGCTATTAAACTTTTGCACTGCAAATCATATGCAACAGAAGCAGTAAAGGAGATCATTATCAGATTTTACCTGTAAGGAGAAAATACTTGCTTTTAATGTCATCTCCCAAGAAACAACAGAAAAACAGAGACTCAACTTTTTCCCATGGACCTGTTAGATTTTCCTACAAATTGTCCATATAAACCTAAGTGAAAGCTGTGTCCTTAGTTCATGTGTGCTGGTCTTTTGATTCCAGACTGCAGACACAATATCACATCAAGTTTCAAGATGATATCATGGAACTGTCTTGGTGACACCATCTTTCAAGCAGACACATCCTATCCTGTGATTATTAGTGACCCCTTATATGTAATATTACCATTAATTCATCCATTTATTCAGCAAAAAAGAGGAGGAATGCACAAATTATATATTTGTGTATATTCTGCCTTTCCTCTAATGAGGTCAAGACAGTATATATGACTCTCCCCCTCTTCATGTTGTCATCACCTTGTTCTATCTAATATTTTTATCACCTTGTAAACAGTCAGGGAGGGGAAGCAAAGAGTCCTAAAGTTACCCAGTATGTTTTATGGATCATTGGGGAATTGAAACTGCATCTTCTATGTTCCAGTCCAGCACTCTTTGCAGTATAGAAAACTGGCTGTCATTGGTGCTCCTACTTGTCTTGCCATAAATAGTGCTTCATTTCAGAATCACATAAACACTCATTGCAAAGCAAAGCAAAGCAAAGCAGCTTCATTTATATACCGCTTCATATCATGCTATGGGATGTCTAAGCAGTTTACAACTGTAAGCTAATTGCCCCCCAACAGTTGGGTACTAATTTTAGTGACCTCGGAAGGATTCAGGCCTGAGTCTAGCCTGAGTCATGGCTAGTACTGAACTCGTAATCTTGTGGTCTTTGAGTGAGTAGCTGCAGTACAGGCATTTAACCACTGCACCACCAGGGCTCCTCTTGGAAGTTATTCAAAACTTGAGGTTATATGCTTGCTTTCATCTTATCAGCTCATAGTATGTTGTAGGGTTTTTTTTTAAATAGGAAATGTGATTATGATTTGTGTATTTTCTGCCTTTGTAAAACAGCCTCAAAATATTCTGCTTGATGGTGTTCAAGTGATAATAGAAGGAGAAAAATTTCTAATAGTGGGTGTTTACGGGCCTCTAAGTAACAGAGGGAAATTTTTTGAAAAATTGTTAAATAAAGTAGTTGGATTTTCGTTTGATTCTTGTATATTTCTGGGGGACTGGAATGGGGTGGTTGATCCCCAATTAGATAGACATTAAAAAAAAAAGGAATAAAAATTAATCAAGGTAAGTTGCCCCAGAAATTTTTCAATTTTTTAGATAGATTGGCGATAGACTGGACCTGAGAGACCCATGTAGAGAACTAAACCCTATGAAAAAATAATTTTCTTTTTACTCAGATAGACACCAGTCCTGGGCCTGATTAGATATGTTTTTTGTTTCAAAAATATTATTACCTAAAATTCTGAATGCTGAAATTAATCCGAGAATTAATCCGAGAATTATTTCTGATCACGGTTTAATTTTGCTTACTGTTAAATGTAGGCCCAAAGAATACTGTTGGAGAGTGAGAACTTACTACATAATGATAAAATTTGCCATGAAGCTTCCACTTGTTTGCAAAATTATATTAATGAAAACTGTGGTAAGGGTACTCCCATTATAACTGTCTGGGAAGCAGCCAAAGCAGTTATGCATGGTTTCTTTTTGAAGAAAAGTAGCTACCTTAAGAGAGGGAAACAGCAAAAAATGAAAGAATTAACAAATGAAATTGAGCAGAAAGAATCACAATTTAAACAACATCCAAACAATGAAATTTTAAAGAAAGAAATCATGACCTTACAGCATCAAATGTCTTCTTTGCTCTTAGAAGAAAGGTAAAAAGAGTTAAAGTTCATTAAACAAAAAGTATTTGAAGGTGGAAATAAACCAGGCAACTGGTTAGCTTTCCAATTAAGGAAAGAATGAGCAAAAAGACAGATAGTTAGCCTAACAGACCAGGGGGGAAAATATATGGACCAAGATAATCTGAAAAGAATTGTATATGAATTCTATACAGTGCTTTATAAACATGGAGATGAAGTTAGTTGGGAGACAATTACATCATATCTCGAGAATGTGGAAATAATCGCATTTAATCCACCACAAGTAGACTCATTAAATACAAGAAGTCCTTGAAGCCATTCAGAGAATTAAATCAGGGAAAGTGGTGGCACCTGATAGTTTCCCTGCGGAGTTTTATAAAAAAATTGCTAATCAAATTGCACCTTTATTGGCTGAAGTCATGAATAAATTAGAGGTTGGTAAATTCCCCCATACATGGTCTGTAGCAAATATAGTTATACTTCCTAAAGATAATAAGGATCCACAGGATATTAAGAATTATAGACCCATTTCACTGTTGAACATTAACTACAAGATCTTTGTCTCTATCTTGGCTGAAAGACTTAAAAAGATTTTACAGGGGTGGATTCATAGAGACCAATGCGGGTTTCTGCCGCAGAGGAAAATCAAAGACATCTTAAGAATAGCTCTTAATCTGGTGGAAATGCATGAAAAAAAATTGATAAAAAATTGGTGATGACCTTTGTTGACTTTGAAAAGGCTTTTGACAGAGAGGAATGGCCTTTTCTTTTCCAGGTACTGGAAAAAGTTAAAGCCAATAATAAGTTTATTAATTGGATTAGAGCCATTTATGATAAACAGGAAGCCCGTGTTCTAATTAATGGGGAAAGAACTAATAATATTGAGATCTGCAGTGGCACAAGACAAGAGTGTCCCTTATCATCCCTGTTGTTTCTCATGGTGATCGAAATACTTAATAGAAAAATAAGGGAAGAAGAAAAAAATTGTAGGGATTAAGTGTAAAGGGAAGGTTTTCAAAATACGTGCTTATGCAGATGACCTTCTTATCTGCACAGCTGACCCAAATGGAAGTATTGAACAACTATTAGTAATTTTAAATGAATTCAGCAAGGTTTCAGGTCTTAAGATTAACAAAAGTAAAACAGCTATACTTGCCATGAACTTATCTAAGGAAGAAGAAGCAGAAGAACTACAGGTTTTCAGCTCAGTAAGATGGTGAAATACCTAGGGATTACTCTGACTAATAAAAATGTGGACCTTTTTAAAAACAATTACGAGAAAATATTATCAGAGATGACTACAGAGTTTAAAATTTGGGACCAATTGAATCTGTCTTGGCTAGGGAGGAAATCAGTTATTAAAATGAAAATTCTGTCAAAATTTATGTTTTTATTTCAGAATCTCCCTATTATTACTAACTTTAAACCATTTAAGATATGGCATAAACAATTGTCCAAATTCATTTGGAGTGGAAAAAGACCTAGGGTGAGATATAAACTAATGCAAAATAAAACTTTTGGGGGGGGGTATGGCGCTTCCTAACTTGCAAATTTATTATGCCACGTGTTGCTTAGAGTGGATGCTAGACTGGTTTTTACTTAATAATGAAGATATACTTGCGTTGGAAGGTCAAGGACTTAGATTTGGGTGGCATGGTTACCTTTTTTTAAGAAAAACATAAAATTCATTATGACTTTGGTAATCATTTCATCTGAAAACCTTTATTAAATACATGGCTTAAATATAAGGCGAGAATCTGTCTCGAGCTTCAAAGCTGGACATCAATTCACAAAGCTTTCCACCAGAGAGAGGCCCTCAAAGATGAGAAATGGGTCACATATGATGATCTTTTAGAGAGGAATACAATAAATCAAAGTAGGAAGTTTAAAGAGCACCAACAATTAATTATGGAAGGTTTCTCATGTGGTTGGCTCTTATATAGGCAACTGAGGGCTGAGTATCTTTGTGATCAGAAGACAATAGGTATTAGGAATATGTATAACACATTAGACAAAATTGTATTTGATGATAGTAGCCATAAAATTAGAATGTTTTATGAATTGTTGATGGATTTTGAAATGGAAGAAGAACTAATAACAGAATCTATGATTAAGTGGGCCCAAGACCTTAAGTGTAATATTTCTCTCAACCAATGGGAAAAAACTTGGTCCGATAGACTTAAGTACACAGCGTGCTACAATCTAAGGGAAAACCACATCAAGATGCAATTTAAAGCAAAAGCAGCTTATTTATATACCGCTTCATATCACACTATGGGATGTCTAAGCGGTTTACAACTGTGAGCTGATTGCCCCCCAACAAGCTGGGTACTCATTTTAGCGACCTCGGAAGGATGCAAGCCTGAGTCGAGCCTCAGCCCTGGCTGGTATTTAGATGGCATCTCAGTCCAGCAAGGTTAGGAAAAATCTTCAAAGGTATCTCTGATAAATGTTGGAGTTGCAAGAAAGAAATTGGTTCATATATGCATATTTGGTGGAGATGTAAAAAAGTAACAAAATATTGGAAAAAAATTCACAGGGCTATTGAAGCTATTCTAAATTGGCATATTGATTTTGACCCCAAATTATATTTATTGAGTATATGCAATAAGCCAGATATAGAGAAGGCCCACGGGAAATTACTATTTTACATGACTGCAAGCACCCAAATTGTTTGGGCAAGATTCTGGAAATCAGAAGAATTGCCAACAACAAATTTTTGGTTAAAGAAACTTTGTGAATTACAGCAGTTGGATGAACTTACAAGTTTTTTAAGAGGACAAGACCAAGAGAAGAACAAT
Source organism: Phrynosoma platyrhinos (assembly GCA_020142125.1). Taxonomy (NCBI): domain Eukaryota; kingdom Metazoa; phylum Chordata; class Lepidosauria; order Squamata; family Phrynosomatidae; genus Phrynosoma; species Phrynosoma platyrhinos. Next base: position 99,532,150 of record JAIPUX010001880.1, on the reverse strand, counting down.
AGGATCTGGAAACCTTTACAAGAATATATGGAAAGATGATAGATGATGTTAAACCTGTTGATATTCTTATGATAAATGGTATTGTTAAGAAGCAGGGTTGTTTAATTTTTTTTTATTCGTAGTTTTTATTTGTATCACCTAATTTGAAATAAATTATTGGGGAGTGATAATTACAGTAAAGGCAGTATTTATAATTATGGTTTAGTTTAAAAATACATTAAACTTAATTAGAGGGATGTATTGGATGATGTTAAGTTAGAGGGCGCTCTGCTTTAAGACCCTTATAAGGAAAGCTTTCTTGGATTTAATTTAAGATCTAAGTCCGGGTTCAGGAAGTTTTTTTTTCTTTTCTGTTTAGTGTCTTTGTTTTTGTTGGTGCGTATTGTAAGTAGTGTGTGTAGAGAAAGCATTTGAAACGGGGTGTGGGAGTGTGTATGTGGTAACTTTTTTCTTTGTTTTTATTCTTTTTTGTGACTGTATGTACTTATGTGTTGTACTGTTGTGGAATTTTTTAACTAATAAAATTTAAATAAAATATATTCTGCTTGAAAGCATGATGCAAACATTATTGGATCTCATGTTTAAAAAGTGACTTTGAAATAAAATCTATGTATTGTTACACAGCAGGGTGCATTCTTCTACTATCCGATTCTCCTTTCCTTAGGGTAACCCAACCAAACTTCTACTGCAAGCCTAGCAGAATTGGTCAGCACAGTAAACATCAAAGGAGCCCTGGTGGCGCAGTGGTTAAATGCCTGTACTGCAGCCCCTCACTCATAGACCACAAGGTTGCGAGTTCAATGCTAGCCAGGGCTCAGGCTAGACTCAGGTCTGCATCCTTCCGAGGTCACTAAAATGAATACCCAACTGTTGGGGGGGCAATGAGTTTACAGTTGTAAACTGCTTAGACATCCCATAGAACAATATGAAGCAGTATATAAATGAAGCTGCTTTGCTTTTGTTTGCAAATTCTATAAATTGTCAGATTTGGAGGGTGGATACAATATCTGAAATGTTCATTAACTCTGAAATGTGTTTTCTGTATTCATTCATGAACATGCTGACATCTCACTTTTCTAAAAGATTTTTCACCTGGTGAGAGGCGAAAGGGCACATATTATTTTGCTGATAAGTAAACCAACCCCCTTAATGGTTGAAAAAAGTGATACTGTATTGTATCCACACATTTATTAAAAATTGGTAATTAGTTTGGAACTCAGAGTCAATTTGGCATTCAACCTGCTTACAAATTTAAATGGTTCTATATCCTGTTTCTAGATCAAATAAGAAATCAGTGTTCCTTGTTGCTTAAGCCTAAATTCCAGCAACAAATGAAAGCAATGTTGGTTTTTGTAGCAATTAAAAATCAGTGGAAATAAATGTTTTCTTTAAAAAAAAAAAAGACAAAGAGTCAATTAACATTATAATCCTTTGAGATTCATAAGGAGCCAAGATTCCAGTTATTTGGCAGTGAGCCATAATGAATGGCTTTAGTTCCATTCTCAGGGGAAGGGAGGTGGTTATGGATTTAATATTTAGTGAAAATGAATGTGTTGGTTCAGTAGGTGTAGAATTATACATTTAAAAGCAGCAAGATTTTTTAAAAGTGTTATTCTAGATATTATGGGTTGTTAGTAGAATTAGTCAGGAATCAGTGTGACTTATACAGAAATGAACAATTTGTTTTGCTGCTTTCAGTGGGTCTACTTAAAGTGTGACTAAGAGTGTATCTACATAGCCCAAATAAAACAATCTCATCTAGTTTTAATAGTGAGTTGCCCAAACAACATGCAGGATAATTTGGGCTGAATCTGGGCTTTTTTTTAAAAAAAATCATCTCAGAGCTTTAATCCTGATGGGAAAATTGGTGATTTATTTTGGTTTTGAGTGGAAAATCCAGATATTTGTATGTGTGTGTGGACTGCACTTTATAGCAATGTCAGTGTGAGGCTGAGGGAAGGAACAGAAATAAGTACATTCATATGTATACTGTGATTTATTAGACTGGGGTGAGTTCTCCCAAATTCACCTAGTGTGTATAGATAACCCTGTGGCCACTGCAGATTGGGGTAACCCAAAGGTAAACTGGATTTATATGTATATGTATATGTATATGTATTTGCAAGGACTGAATATAACTAGTCAGTGAAAAAATGATAGAACAGTCACAACAATAAACATGTACAATAAACAACTGCGAGGGATTGTTTCTCTGTGAAGTCCAAATGGAAATTACTGACCACAATATCCCAGAACACTTGACCTTGAACAACTTGCAGAGAGTGTCCTGTAAAAATTATTAACTGAGTCCACTATTGACAAATTTGCTTTGGAGATTGCTATTGACAAATTTGCTTTGGAGATTACTGACGACTACCTCCGGAGTCTTTCTGTGGTCATTTCGACAATACTGTCTTCTTCAGTAGTATAATAGGATGATTCTATTTCATGTATTCCATATTTACGGTCCTCATTATTCCATATTTTTGGTCTTCTTCAAACGTTCAATACAAATTCAAGGATTGTCCTCATTATTCTAAATGTATAAGATTAACAACATTACTGACCATATATAGACTTATCATACAGAGAAATCACCCAACAAGTAACATTCTAATCTGTGTATGTTGCTTACCCATATTTTTGGTCTTCTTCAAACATTCAATACAAATTCAAAGATTGCAAACTAATGATAGAATAATGAGGATTATCCTTGAATTTCTATTGAATGTTTGAAGAAGACTTAAGAGTTCTACTAAAAAAAAAAAATACATTTTGTAGAAAGACATAGTTTCCCTTCAGAAGGAGAATCATCTGAAGAGCATGGTTACTCTACTGATAATTCCACCAGAGATGAACATTCTGATGAAGGTTTTTTACAGACAGGCCCACTCCCACGCAGATCCACTCGAATAGGTCCACAAAATTGCAGATTCAATTCAAGAAGAAAAGCAAGGATTTAGTGGTTAATTTGTCTTCTTATACTTTAACTCATGAAGAACACTCATTATTGAACAAAGGTCTTTCTTTTGTGCTCACTCCTAATTATAATTCATTTCAAAACAGAATTGACATTTTCAAATTAATCAGACAACTTAAATTGCGGTTCTACGTTCGCAAGATGCCCAATGTAATTTCAGATGCCCTTCTAAGTTTATTCCCTCAGTATACAATCACAACATATCTACTTTTGAAGAAGTGGTATTAAGGGATGTAGAAAAACTAGAAAAGTCTTTAAATAGACCTTGGTATAATTTGAAGTATCAGGAGCACTGTATCTTGCAGTCCTTAGCTGCTAAACAGGACATCATAATTAAACCTGCAGATAAAGGGGGAGCCATTGTACTTTTGAATAGACAGGATTACTTACAGGAAGTACAACATCAACTTAATGATCACCATAACTATAAAGCTCTTGAAAAAGATCCAACTAGCTCCATCAAATTTGTTATTAAAATTTTGGTACAAGAGGCAGAAATGTTGGGATACATAGACTCCTCTACAGCACTGTTTTTGATGCAAGAATATCCACGCATTCCCATTTTTTACATTTTACCTAAAATCCATAAGGTAGGTATTCTCCCACCAGGTAGACCTATCATCTCAGGATCAGGATCTCTTTTGGAACCCTTATCACAATTTCTAGATTCTTTTTTGGCTCCCTTAGTAATAAAAGCACCATCATATATTAAAGACACCCGTCATTTCATCCAACAAATAGAGGACTCAGAAATTAATTGTAAGGGCTGTTTAGTAACTCTGGATGTAAATTCCTTATATACATCAATTCCTCATTTGGAAGCCCAGGAAATAATTGAATACTATTTACAGTCTAATTCTGTGAAAAAAACCTCCCATTCATTTTTTGTTAGATATTTTGGATATCATACTGGAAAAGAATTATATTTGGTTTGATACTCAATTTTTTTCTTCAAATCAAAGGGGTAGCTATGGGCAGCCCAGCAGCGCCTAGTATTGGTAATTTGTATATGTCCTACTTAGAATCCACACACATTACCAATTCAGAAATTAACCCCTTTTTTGAGTGTTTTCAATATTACGGCATATCTATTGATGATATCTTTATTGTGTTTACAGATATGTCTAGAATGGAGGCATTTTTCACATGGATTAATACCATTAATCCTCATATCAAATTTTCATGTCAATTTCATGTTCACTATATTTCCTATTTGGATGTTGAAGTGTACATTCATGAGTCTAAAATTGGAGTCAGGAA
>JAIPUX010001880.1:99447773-99458013 GCA_020142125.1 Phrynosoma platyrhinos | reverse complement strand
TGAAAGGGTGGGGGAGAAGAGAGGATGGGGCAGAATCTTGTCTATTCTTGTAGACTCAGGCAAAAAGAGCTGCCACAGTCTCTGATGGGTTGTGGATTCTTCTCCCCCCCCCAAAAAAAAACACACCTTTTGCCATCTTAACTACATAATAATGTTGTTTGTCCAGTTTTCATTTGGATGATGTGGAGTCCTTTTACACTAGTTTACACATGTGGAGCCCTTTTACACTAAACAGTTAGAGCACATAGGTCCAAAACACACTGCTGATATAATCCAGTTTGAGACTGCTTTAACTGCCCTGGCTCAATCCTAGGGAATTCTGGGAACTGTAGTTTTGTCAGACATTTAGCCTTTTCCACCAGAGAGCTCTTGTACTACAATAAAATATGATTCCCAGTGCTGAGCCAGGGCAGTTAAGGCAGTCTCATTATTTGGATTATTTATGCTGTGTGTTTTGGACCTATAATTTCCTTAAACTGTTAGAGAAACACATTATGAAATTCCTGGGATTTGTAGTTTTTGAAGTGACATGTATAAGTCTCTGCCAGAGAGCTCAGGTGCTTCACCAGTCTACAAATCCCAGAACTCCTTAGGATGCAGCCATGGCAGTTAAAGTAGGATCATAGTACTATAACTGGGTAGTGTGAAAAGGCCCAAGGATATGTGTAGAATATGTATAAGATAACCTAGGGAAGTCTGGTTATCAACAACAGCCTATTGAATCTGGGTGCAACATTCAAGTTGCAATGTGTGGGCATAATGTCATGGTGAAATCTTTTGGGTGGCTTGGCAGGTGTGTTAACCTGCATCTGCTGCTCCCTCTACCCCATGTTATTCCCAGTGAAGTAAAGGGACACACATTAATACACACACCCTTTCCCTACATGATGTATTTTCTCATTGGTAGAATTTAAGTGAGAAGAAAAAGAGTGGAGACGAAAAAAGAGTAACACAAAAGGGAAAGCAGGAGAAGGGAAGAAAGACAGAGGAGGGCTGATAAAAAGGAGGAGAGAAAGGTGAAAAGGAGGGAAAGGTGAAGAGAATGAGATAAAAGGTGGAAAGACAGTATGTAGGGGGAGAAGAAAGAAATATTGCCAAGAAGAAAATGTTGGCAGACATGTCATAAAACAGTTTTCAGTCTCATAGGAAAGTGTATAAGGCAAAATACATGCACATTTAAAGCCAGCCTCCCTGTTCATGACAGAGTAAATTTCCCCACAAACCATGTGTGCATTGCTGGATTGAATCAGAACTGACATGCTTATGAAAAGCAGGTATATCCAAAAGCAGAGTTTCCTTAAAAACATGTTATTTTGATGCAGAATAGAACATAATAGACTGCAATCATCCATGTGAGAGGAAAAAACAAACAAACTAGATGTTTCGTTTGGTTTTACAAAGAGAGGCTTTATATAAAATTTACATCGGGGCTGAGAAAATTGAAAAAGACCATTTGTATAGGAATAAAAAAGAGGCTCCAATGTGTTTGAGATGAAATACAGTGCTGCTTCCAATAATTTCAGTATCAATGGCAGGAATCCACTTCAAGGTGTTTCAGAAAGGACTATTGCATGGTGGTAGGGCATATGTTTTGCATGTACAAAATCTCTGGGAAATAATGAGTAATGATGCTGGGAAATAACCTTTGCCTGAGTTCTTCAGAACTTTCACTTAAATAGATAATACTGGACTACTGGGATCATGCTGGGCTACTTGTTAATTTTCCTGGATCTATCATCAACTTTTGATACCACTGATCATGGCATCTTACTGGACTGACTCCCTCAGATGGGCATAACAGTCACTGTGTTATAGTGGTTGCACTCCTATCTGTGAGGATAACTCCAAACTGTGTAGCCTCATGGGCATTATGTTGCTTGGTGACACAGAATTCTATCTTCTTTACCATGCTCTACCAATATCTATATGTAGCTTCTGGGTGAAGTCATTATCAGTTTCAGGGGTGATCTACTTTTTTCATATTGTCAGGGTCACTTGAGACTATGCAAGGACAGGACCAGTGTGTTTAGCTAGTGAAAATGCTGATCCACATCAAAATGCAAAATAGAATGCTGATCAGAACACCATATAGAAACAATATAATACGATATCTAAAAAAAATTGCACAGGCTGTCAACATGGTGCTAATTCAAGGTGCTGGTGATAACATTTTAAACACTGAATTATCTGGAACCTTGCTTGCCCAAGGTTGAAATATTCTGGAAGAGGCCTTTTCAGTGTCCTGTCTATCTGAATGAATCTTGCCAAGAAAATCCTTGGGTTATAATAAACCAGAGTTTACTTAATGGCTTCTAACAAGAAAAAGTTGCACCGGCACAAAGGACTCCACACACCTTTTTGTTGGGTAATAACTGGCCACAACTTTATTTCTGTACAGTGTCACAACAGATTTTAAATAAATAACCCTTACAAAATACCAGAATTTATTCTTAACACATGTGTCTGTGTAGATAATTGAAACTATTATCAAAGTAAACTACATCTATCACAACACGTGTCAAGAACATCTGTTTTAAATCAAAGGCACATCGACAAATTATCTCTTCCTCCCAACCGGAAATGATGTCATAAATTAGCTTATGATGTAACCAAGTTATGACATCATCAATTTTTTTGATGATGTCACATAAAATTTGATTAACCTAATGAAGCATACCCATCATCAAATTCAATTAACCCAATTTGTAATTTCCAATTAACTGAATTATCCCTGGGGGGGGGGGTCTCTGCCCACCCTAAGTTGCAGTACAATAAATGAACATTAACCAAGCTAGACCCTGACTCCTAATTGTGACAAAGACAGCAAGGCATTGTAACATGAGAATAAATCACTTTAACAATAACAAATTGAGTAAGATTAATGTATCAATCCAAACTATTAATCTTATTATTATTATTATTAATATTATTACTATTACTCTCAGGGAGGGCAAAAAACCCAGGTTATGCAACTCTGGGAAAATTTCTTCCTGTCCCCCGAAGGTGACCAGCTATTGAAGCCCAAGAGTCAATAATATGAACAGCTATTAGTTAAGGGTGGGTGGGTGGGTTGGGTTGCTCGACTGCAGCAGGAAAATGGCTGCCACCACGTGGCGGCTGAGGACTAAATAACCCTCAAATCTCACAGTTAATCTCATGAGATGTAAAGTCTCGTGAGATTACCCAGCATGCCTTGGATCCCACGGGATCCAACCCAATTGGCTGGGCGGCCCAGGAAGGGCGGGACTTCCTGCCCACCCAGCCAATTAGGCGTCAGGTTCCTTTTAGAGACTGGAGCAACAGAGAGCTCCTCCTGACGTGTCAGGGGGGGTGTCTATGTAGTTTATGTCATAAAGTGCACATTCCTCCTTTTTTATAGATATAAAAAAGAATTAACTAGCCCTGAACAGGTTACGGAGAGGTTGTCTGAGCATTCCTTTAAATCTTGTGATTGACCTTTATCCAGGGCCAACATTCAGTTGATTATATATGCAGATACCTGCATAATTATTTTCTTGGACTTTGTGGAAGGAGGTATCCACTACATCCATCCAGCAAGTCACAGCCCAGTGCACAAAACTAGTTTGGGAGGATCCACCTTCCCAGCCACTGATCATATGTGGTAGTAGGCTTGGGATTCTTCTGACTGTTCTTGAACAGAAAGAGGAATCAGCAACCTTATGCTAGTTGTGGGGGCTGGTCCATGCTCAGGAAGTTCCAGAATGACTCTGGTTGCACCCTCATAGCTGATTAGTGTTTGTGGAAAAAGACCTGCACCTGGCAACCCTATGGCAATTATTGCATTCTTGGGAAGGTGAAGGAGTGTAAGCACTGCCTCCATTGGCTTCCATAATTACACTTACATAATCATAGAATCATGGAGACTTATGCTCTGCCAATGCAAGGTAGCATCATGGCCCAGGTGTCCTGCTTACCAGGACCCTTTTACACAACATAGTTATATCACTATGCTTCCATTTTTAACTCCACACTTCCATTCTATGGAATCCTGTGTTTTATAATTGAGGGAGGGCCATTTAGAATTCTCTGTAAGAGAGTTTCATTGCTTCAATAATTACATATTCCAGGATTCCATAATTTGTTTCCGACTCCCATGCTGAAGGCATTGGGATAGGATGCATAGGTTGCCCACGCCCACAGGGAGGCAAGATTTAAATGATGCTTTGGCAGTTATGCCAAGGTGGGAAGAAGTTAAGGGCATGACCAGAGCCAACTTATGGTCTGCCAGCCCCAGCTTCTCCACTTCGATTCTACAGTCGAGGAGAGTAAACAGCAGTCATTGGGCTGGGCTAAGTTTTCTGTTTTTCATCTCTTCCAGATTTGGGAGGGGGAAGGTTGGGTTTTGGCTTCTTCTTCATCCTTTTGTTACCTCTCCCTCCCCTCATTGGCACTGCTTTGCATGTTGAGGGCACGTTGAGACCTTTCAGCTCAGTCAGGTGTCCTTCCCCATATCTCACCTCTAGTTGATGCCTGGTTCTTGAGCTTGGTTTTTGCCTTGCCTCCCCTGAGCTCCAGGGACGGTTTCTGGCTTGCTTTCTCCTCAGTTTGTGATTGAGTTGCTTTGGGGTTAGGAGGGTGAGTGAGTGCTTCAGCCTGGGGAAGCTTTCACACCATTTGCAGATGACCTCAGCTTTTGAAGCCAGGGACTGTTCCTGGCTTTGCGGCATTTGGAGTTAATGCTTTTAGCTGTTGGGTGGGCTGCTTTGGCCCAGGGAGGCTTTTGTGGCCCATTTTCAGTGCACCTCCTACATTCTGATTTTGCAGCACCATGCTGTTTCATGGCACGTCTCCTCTTTTGGAGCATAGGGGTTGTGATCTTTAACTGTTAGGAAAGCTTCTTTGGCCCAATAAGACTTTTGTGCCCCCATTCTTTTAGCACACCTCCTCCTCTTTGCTTTTGCAGCGTTGTGCTATTTCGTGATACACCTCCTGCTCTTCTGCACATTTGTGGCCATGTTTGGTGATAGTTGCTGGCCCTATAGGCACCAGATCCCCATCTGATCTTGGAAGCTAAGGAGGGTTTGGCTTGGCTGGTGCTTGGATGGGGGACTACCAATAAATAGCAGGTGTTCAGGCTATAGCTCCTCACTTGGACTGCCTGATTGTCTGGCACCCATTAATGTAGACCAGAGGTAGGCAACCTTTTTGAGCCAGGGGCTGGGTTGCTGTCCCTCAGACAATTGGGGGGCCAAAGCACCAAAAACAAACAAACAAACAAACAAACAAACAAACATTAAAATTAAAAAATTAAAAAAGTAAAAATTAAAAAAATATGCATGCACATTTTCTCAGCCCCAGAAAAGCCATGGCAAAACCTCTGTGAAGATTTTGCCAAGAAAACTCCAAGATCAAGTAATAACAACAATAATCAATATCATTATGGTGGGTGGCGGCGGCAGTGGTGGCAGGACTGGCTTGGGGCCGGTCTAAAGGCCTCAAGGGGCCGCATCCGGCCCCCGGGCCTTAGGTTCCCTACCCCTGATATAGACTATATTTCAGAGGATCTCACCTATCAGGCCCCTGCTGTTGCAGTATCAATGTCAATCTATGATAATCTGTTATTTTGGGGGGAAGTAGATGGGTGGGCCTGGGATGCCCCCAGGAGCAGAGAATTGAGGCCGAGGCTGCCGGACACTTCAGCCCTGATCCTCCCTTTTGCTGCCTATGAAAGGAGTGCTAAAATAGCGGTCCTTCTGCAAGCCGTGAAAGGGGCGCCGCAAGAGGCGTGGCACACCTCTTTGGCATCTCTTCCAGCTCAGCATGTATGGACGCTGAGCTGGAAGGACGTAATCAGAATGCCCATCATGTGGAATGATGAACGCTCCAATTATGTCCTCAGGAAGGGGTTGGGGCACCCAGCATGAGGCTGCCCTTCCCCTTCTTTGCCTCCAAGACAGCGCAAAGTGCCATCTGCAAAGGGGGTTTATTAACCAGTTCTGTGACTCATGCGAGGTGTTTAGCCACCACACAATGCTCCCTGTATTCTTATTAGTATTTCATAGACTTTTACTGATATCTCATTGGCTTATTTGTGGTGGTTTTACTCCTAACATTGTTATCTGTAGTATTTTATTGTTGAAATTAATTAGTGGCCGTACTTCCATTTTTATAAACACTGTCAATTTTATCCAGATTGGCAACAAGGACAAAGGTCCAGCTCTAAACGTACATTAGTCAAGCCTTATTCATCTAGTGATTTTTCAGATGATTTACCATTAGAAGAGATATTTTCAAGGATTCAAGCATTGGATAAAGCGCACGTGGTGTCTTCTATTGCTCTTCCTCAATATTCTCAACCCCCTGGGGCTGCATCTATTAATGCTAGATAAAATCAGCATTAGAAATGAAATCTCATGTCACTGTTTTAGAATAGGAGAGTGCTCAGGTTGCTGGGAGGATGTCAACATCATCAGGTGCAGAGGCCATGCCACAACCAGACACTGATGTCACACTTCTACCAACTGTGGTGCCACCTTCATCAGGTGAGTGAAGCACTTTATATAGTGCTTCTATTATTGGGTACACATGGCCATGGGGAATGCCTGGTTACTCACATTAACAAAATCACCCTTTACCAAAAGAAGGGACAGGTGTGTCACCAGTAACACAGGCTCCTCACTGGCCAGTAGCCCCACCCACTTGGGGTATGTGGCCTGGCTATGCTATGAAACCCTTGTACCTGCCTCTGCCAGCCAGCAACTTACCCCAATCAGTCTCAAGCCAAGCATGGCTACAATACAGTATCACCCTCTGCTATTCCCTATGGTGAGTTATCCCTTCTTTAGGGGATCATCTTCTGCAGTCGACCATAGACAAGATGAATATATTGATGTCTTTTTTGTACTCTACCATGAGATGGGGGGAAAAAAAGATAAGGATGAGCTTGATGATAAAGATAAGAAGGCTTTAAAATGGTGAAAGACTGAACACAGTTTTGCTAATTGGTTGAATGGGTTCCTTATTTATGCAGGTGTAATTGCTAAGGCACAGCCCATGCACACTGTAGCCCTGATTCAATACATGAACATTCTCCCCCAGGCTTATATTGACTACGCTGGGCCTGCTTGGCTGCTATATGATGAAGCCTTCCATATGCACACAGCCATTTACCCTACTTTACGTTGGGATCTTCTACACTCCCACCTCTGGATGCAACTAATGACTCCAGCTCACTCCATGCAAGGTGAATGTGCACATAGTGGGCATTTGGTCCAAAAATCTGGAAGCACTTCATCTATCAAGACACAAGATAATTCTGCTAAGTCCCAAAAGCTTCTGTGTTGAGAATTTTCAGGGAGTATGCAACTGTAAGGTCTGCAAGTATAAACATGAGTGTTTGTTCTGGAAAGGGCCACACTCCTTTCAGAATTGTACCAGAGGGAGGGACAATCAGGTACTAATAAAGAAGGCCAATACAATAGGAAAGATGGAAGTGCCCCCACCTCCAAAAGGGTCCCAGCCCAATTAAGATATGGGTATTGAGCCATTTGTTGTCATCATACCCAAACCACCAAGTGGCCCAGTATTTGTTACAAGGTTTTGTCATGATTTTCACATCCCATTACAAGGAGTGTGTTGCCCTGTCTTATCTAATAATCTTAAGTCTGTCAGAGGCATGGAGCACATTGTTAGGGCAAAGATCTCAAAAAAGATTTCTGAAAGTAGGGTCCATTTTTAGTTCTCCCAGTTAATAATTTGAGAGTTCCCCTCTTAGGCTTAGTGCCTAAGAAAGCCTCAGGTGAGTTCTGCATTATTCATCACTTGCCCTACCCCCATGGGTCATTGGTCAATGATGCCATCCCTCCTAAGACATGTTCTATTAGATACACATTGTTCAATGAAGCAATTAGGTTAGTTCACAGCTATGGTTTCGGGGCTGAACTTGCCATGTGTGACATCAAGTCTGCATTCTGCCTCTTACCAGTTCACACCTCAAATTATGAGTTGTTGGGTTTTTAGTTTGATGGGCAGTATTTTATGGATTGAGCCCTCCCCATGAGTTGCTCAGTTTCATGTGCAGCTTTTGAAATGTTTAACACTTTTTTAGAATGGTCCCTTGAATTATTATTATTATTATTATTAGAGAAAGAACTGGCTTTCGAGGCCTAGTGCATTATCTAGATGATTTCTTATTCATTGGTCAGTCAGGTTCAAGTCACTGTTTTTTCCTATTGAGTGAGTTTAAGTCCTTGCTCTTGAGCTGGGTATGCCGCTAGCCCCTGAGAAGATTGAGGGACTTCCCATTCAATGGCATTTTTGGGGTATTACATTTGATCCACTTCCTGTGCTCCTAGGGGATAAAGTTTCTAGCTTGCTGCAGCACCTTCAGCACTTCTCAATCCAATGAAAGGCTACACTGCATGACTTTCAGGAGATTATTGATCACTTCAATTTTGCTTGTAGAGTAGTTGCCCTGGGAAAAGCATTTTTACAGCTTCTGTGTGATGTAATTAGGGTGTTCTTGGACCACACCACAGAATTCGGCTCACATCCAGCATTAAGACTGATTTGGAGGTTTGGATACAGTTTTTGAGTGAAATTAATGGGGTTTCCTTTTGGTGAGAAGCTTAAGGATGCTTTGCAAATAGCGTCTGATGCTGCTGGGTCAATTGGATTTGGGGTATTCTTTAATGGAAAATGGTGTGCTCATATGTGGCCCAATGATTGGGCTCATTCAGGACTGACCACTGATTTGATCTTTCTCAATTTTTTCCCAATTTTGGTGGCTGTCACAATATGGGCTGAAGAGTTGTCAAACTCTTCAGTTCATTTTTCTGTGACAATCTTGCTACTGCGCATGTTATTAACTCACTAACCTCTAAATCTCTGAAGGTTATGGTCCTTGTCTGGGCTTTCACTCCACAGTGTCTACACTTTAACATTTTGTTTACAGCATGACACATGCTAGGGATTGATAATGCTATTCCAAATGCTCTTTTCCGAAAACAGATGGAATGTTTCAGGACACTGGTGCTGGATGCAGCACTGATGCCAGAACTGATGCCGGAACATCTGTGGAGCCTTGGCAGTGCGAGGTAATAAGAGCATTGAGTTTGCCCATTGCACATCTACAAGTGGAACTACCTTAAGGCTTTAAAGGATTTTTTTCCAGTTTAGATCTAGATACAATTTAGCTAATATCTTACCTCCACTTGTACTGCATTTATTGCACTATTGAGGGGCTCTGCATGATAGAGGATTAACTCCTTCTATGGTTGCACCTCTCAGCTATTCAATTTTGGCTGAATTACAAGGTGCTTGCAACACAACTGCTGACTCCTGGAGGGATGGACAAGGGAGAGGGGTAGAGTAGTTGATGCTAGGATTCCACTATCTCTAAATATATTGAAGGGTTTATGCCAAGTATGGTCTATTATTTGCATATCACCATATGAGGCTTTATTGTTCCATGTCATCACCTTGACAGCATTCTTTGGGGCATTAAGAATAAGTGAATTGGCTTTGTCCCTAAAATGAGATGCATCTCAAAAGTCTTTATAGTTTGCTAATCTCCAGATTACACATCAGTCTGTTACACTATCAATTTGTTCTTCCAAAATTGACCAGAAAGGCAAGGGCTCAACCATTTCACTTAAGCTAGCTGCTGACCCTCACATTTGCTCAGTTCGAGCACTCCATGACTATATACCTGTGAGAGGACACAGTAAAGGTTCTTTTTTTATTCATCAAGATGCTTTACCATTAACTAAATATCAATTCTGGAATATTACTTCTAGGGCATTAGCTTTTTTGGGTTTCACAAACATGCAGTTTGCCTTGCACTCTTTTCATGTAGGTGCTTCTTTGACTGCTGATGCTCTTGGATTTCACTCTCAGGCTATCAAGCAGATTGGCCACTGGAAGTCCTCAGCTTATTGTAAATATATTTGGAATTTTCATTGTTAACATGTATGTCCCTCGGCCCTTAAAGGGGAAAGGTTGCCTACCCCTGATTTAGGGGGTAACAATCTTAGTCTGCTGAAAGAGATTGCTTTGGTCTTGGAAGCAAAGCAGGATTTTAAGCCAATCAAGCAGCAGTAACCCCAAGGTGAGCTGCAGTGCTGTCCCATCAGGTATGGAGGAGCAAGAGTGACTCTTGTTGCCTAGATAAAGCCAGACGGTGGGCTAATATTGAAATTCACCATGCTCTAGAAAGTGGGTTGGGTCATTTTTTACCACATCCACAAATCATATTTCAAAGCCCTGAGTTTTATCGAGC
>JAIPUX010001880.1:99420990-99432242 GCA_020142125.1 Phrynosoma platyrhinos | reverse complement strand
ATATATATATATATATATATATATATATATATGTATATATATATGTATGTATGTGTGTGTGTGTGTGTATGTATATAAATTGGTCTAAATTATTGTTGTTGTTGTTGTTGTTGTTGTAACTGGACAGAGTGGAACTTATGTAAAGTGCACGTTGCCCCCCAACCAGCAGCCTTTCCCCAAATAGGGACCAGGTTAATTACCAAAGGCCGATCACATCCCTTTGTGGGACACAAGAACCCAACCAGAATACACTGGCTAGTGTAAAACCACCAGGTAGAGACCCAACCAAAGGGCCTACCAGTTACTTTGGACACCAAAAGGCCCAAAACTTCCCTTTTTTGGGACATAGAAACCAAGCCAACACCCCTTGTCAAGTGTGTCAAGTGTGTGAGTGTGTGGGTTTTTTATATTGTTATTATTATTGTTGTTGTTGTTGTTATATTATTTATTGTTATGGTTCATGGGACAGCACACACACCCAAGATACCAAGCAAATTGCAGCCCAACCTGGCCAGGCCTCCAAAGGCCCCCTGCTTATACTATGCAGGCAGTTTTATTTATTTATTTATTTATTTATTATTTTTATAACAATTCCATGGGCTCCTGTAGTACTCAGAGCCCTTAAAACCTTCTTTGGCTTCAGTTGGCAGCCTGTCTCAGCCGGGAGAATTATCAGGGCTCTCCTTAACCCCCAAGCAGTAGCAGCCAAGCAAAGCCGCACCACCTGGGCCACTCACTCCGCAGCCAACGGGCCTCCCTTTACCAGAAGAAAGCTCTGGGCCTTCTGTTCACTCAGGAGCTGCCACAGCTGAGAGCCCTGACCCCCAGGCCACCGCCCCCCAAGGCCCACAGGCCTCCCCCAGGAGGGAGACAATCTGGGCCGTTCAAGCCCCCAATAAAATTCCCCCTATTTTGAGGGACCTAGCGCAGCGGGACATGAACTTGCTGTGGCCTGTAACTATAGCCCAGTCGCCATGGTGTCCACCCTTCAACCGGCCTCTTCCATGGCCCCTGGCTCTGCAACCTGAGCCTCAGTCTCCCGGTCGCCCAACAAGCCGCAGCAACAAGACAAGCAGACAAGCTCCTTGCTTGTCTGGTCCTTTAAAATGGCTGCCCCCACGAGGCAGCCTTGGGGCTTTATAGCCCCTTTTCTCGTTGGTAATCTCGTGATAAGCAAGACCACCATTGAGATGGGATCCTAGACGATCCCTCTCCTGATTGGCCGAGCAGCGAAGGAAGGGGCAGGACTTCCCTCCCGCCCAGCCAATCAAATGTCTGGCATCATTTAATGGCTGACGCAATGGAGAACCCCTCCCCAACACATCACAGGGGGTCTTTCACTGTCACAGAAGTCACAGAATATGAAACTAAAGGCCATACGATTGCTACTTTGTGGTTTTTCCCACCTTCTCCATCCTAAATGTTTGAAGTCTCACTATAATTTCCTTTCTTTCCTTGCTTCGTTCCTTCCTTCTCATTCTCACTCTCTCTCTCTTTCTCACACACACACACACACACACACACACACACACACAGAGGGGGGTCTTTTTCCTTCTTTTTCTGGATTCCTGCCTGCCTTCTTCCTTGTTTCCCATGTCCCTTTCTTACTTCCCATCTCCTGGCTGAACATCCTCTCCTCACCTCACTCCTGGTGCTCTTTCACCTCCCCAAATCAACTACTGGCTAACTGTCTCTTCTTTCCCTTCCCTTCTATTCTCATTCTTATTCTCATACTCATTCTCTTTTTCTCCTTCTGATCTACTGATCATTCTAGTCACTACATTTATCCTCTCCCTCATCCCTCATCCTTTACTTTATCTCTTTCCTCATTCTCTTTCAGTCCTCACTTCTGTTAGCTACAACTATTGTCTTTCTTCTCCTTCCTTCCATTTCTGTCTTTCTAATTCTTTGTCTCTTGCTGTCCTCCAGTCTTCAAACCATGACTAGGACCTGAAAGAGATGGGCCAATTGAAGCAGCTTCTGGCTACTTTGGAGGGTTTTTAATTGAAATGACACGTGTTACTATCCAAGAGATTTGAACATACCCCTCCTTATTTGATATTAGAGTTGTTATAAACTCAGCCTCTATGATCCTAAAGTGGACACCATGTCATGTCGATAGCTTAAGAGTCACCAAAGAGGATTTATGTTCCGGACATATCAGGAGGAGGTGAGGAAAAGCCTAGCCCTGAAACAATGATAACTCTGGGTTGGAGTAAACAACTCCATCTACCTGTCATTGTGAGCTATTGGCTGCAGGAATAGACCCATTTATATCCCTATGTTACATCTCTGGAAGATCCTACCTCAAAGTGTCACTACCCATATCAAAGATCTGAACTGTTTGGCCCCATTGACTTTGGACTTTGGGGGACAAATGGTCCAGGTCTTTGATATGGGTAGTGACACTTTGAAGTAGGAAAGGGCACAAAATCTCTATAAATTAGGGAATCTTTCATTTGTTCATCAGATTAGCTTGGTTTGCAGGCAGAAGTGTTGTGAGTTTTCACTTTGCTAGACCCCTCTTTTTCTAGCCAAACATACGCTGTCCTGGGAGTGATTAAATTCCCATTTTCCTTTCCTAGTACCATCTTCAAGACGAGCAGCATCATTGTAGGTATAGTATCTCCATTAGAAGGCCTAATTCTACTCCTTCTTGTGTGCTTATGTGAGTGCGTGTGATGCATGCATGTTGATTTCCCTCTTTAAATAAAATACCACTGAGGAGTTGCCTCTGTGGCTCTTCTTGCCTCCTCCCTCCATATATCTAGAGAGAAGATCCCAAGAGCTGTGTAACCTAGCCATTTATTGGGCTAATATATAATTCCCCTAAAGCTAACCCTATGTTATGGTTACAATTCTTTCTTTTTTCTTGGAAATGTTTATTTGGTTTATGTTTATTTGGTTGGATGGTAACTCCCATGTGTAGTTAAAAACAATGCTTGGAAAGCAAAGCAAAGCAGCTTCATTTATATACTGCTTCATATCGCGTTATGGGATGTCTAAGCAGTTTACAACTGTAAGTTCATTGCCCCCCAACAGTTGGGTACTCAGTTTAGCAACCTTGGAAGGATGCAGGCCTGAGTCTAGCCTGAGCTCTGGCTAGTACTGAACTCGCAACCTTGTGGTCTATGAGTGAGTGGCTGCAAAGTGTCAAAATACAAAATGGAAGGAAAAATGTCTGTAGTTTTTAATTGAAATGGCATGCTTTAAACAACTTTGCTTGATGTTGAATGCATCATATCCAATGCTTTTACCAGGAATTACCCCCTGCAACCCCACCAGGGACTGTCTTTAGGTCTCATATATTGATCCTGAAATATAGAGACTGTGGAGGTCCTGACCTGACATACCTTATTATCATCCCATATTGCAGATGGTGAATTGAAACTGGGAGAGGTAGGCTAGTCTAAGAACATCTTTGAGAATCATTGTGGTGGCAAGACTCAATTGAGGGTTTTCCTGACTGGCAAATCAGCCTTCAGCCACTATGCTATACCATTTTTCAGTTTATTTCAGCCACTGTTATAACATTTAAAGGAAAATTATTGAAATTTTTCAGCAGTTCTACTAAGCCTTTAATGTTTAAAATGGCACTATGAATTGTGTATCCCTTCAGATGTTTTTGACATGAAACGCCCAGCATTCCTCACCATTGGCTATCCTGAATTGGGCTTCTGAGAGCTGCAGTTCAACCACATCTAGTATACCATATAAATCCCATTCCAGTTGAAAATGAACCCATTCCATCCATATAAAGAACAACATTAATATACATTGCTATAGCCAAAGAATTGAACTATTTTGAACAGCAGAGAGTACAAGAAACCATTGTGCTGTAAAATTATAGTTCAGTATAGAAGCTGAGATGAACTTGAAAGGATTAATCAGCATCAACTTGGCCTGAAAGGCTATACAGGATAATTCCAGACTTTGAGAATAAGTTGTGTATGAGTGTGTGGTTACTTTTTCTTTTGTTTTCTTTTCTCCAGTTCACATAAATACATTTCACAGTTTTTGTACTGTTCTGTTTAGTAGAATCTGTCTTTTGGGATCCTTTATTACTTCTTTATACCATAATCTTTTTGATGTAGAAACAGTCAAGAGAGAACTTGATGGGCCAGTGTCCTAACCAGAGAAAGAAACATCTCCTTACATTAACATCTCCTTACATCTCCTTATTTTGTAATGTCACAAGCTAGGGATTCACACAGGATTGTGATTGTTCTTGGGGGAAGACAGATGAAAAAGAAGGAAAAGTTTTTTTGTTTTTTGTTTTTAAAAAAGTGGATAGTTTGTATGGATATTTATATGATATCAAAGAAAAATGCCATATCTAAAATGTTAAAATCTAAAATGCAGGGATGTAGTGGCTCAAGTGGTTAAGACACTGACTCTGTTGATTGCAAGATCAGCAGGTTGGCAGTTTGAGGCCCAGGTGCTACATGATGGGATGAGCTCTGTCACTAGTCCCAGCTTCTGCCAACCTAGCAGTTTGAAAGCATGCAAATGCAAGTAGATAAATAAGTACCACTTCAGTGGGAAGGTAAACAGCATCCTGTGCAATTATGCTGGCCACATGATCATAGAGTAGTCTCTGGCAATGCTGGCTCTTCAACTTAGTAATGGAGATGAGCACTGCCCCCTATGGTCAGACATGACTTGACAACCTTGTCAATGAGGAATACCTATACCTTTAGCTTTTAAAATGCTTACCTGCTAAGGTCGTAGATGTTTATTTGAATCAGTCTAATTATTTTTTCTGGTATTCTTTACTTCAGAAGCACAACTATGGCTTCTGCCATCTACTTTTTTTTTTAGTAAACTCACAGGCATAATGAAAGTAGCAAAACAACATGATTAACTGGCTCCATCCTCCCCTTCCCCAAAATTGCAAAGCTCACAAACAAAAGTTTTCACTGTCAGCAGAAAAGGCAGTTCATTTTTAATAAAATATGTGATGCACCTGAGGGCAACAATATCCTTGTGCATGTATCTGGAGGAACTTAAATCTTAGTTTCATTTCTGCTTTGGTCTCCTTGAGAGTATCCAAAGAGCCATACATTTGTTAATACCTTATTGGCTGCATGGAAAACAAAATAGTTTTCTGAAGATTGCCAAGACTCCAAGGAATGGAGACATGCACAAAAGAGAAGACCAAGCCTGTCTTGTGTTCTGCTTTACAAATGTGTGTATGCATGCATGTGTATGTGTGTATATTTGTATTTAACTGTCTTTGAGTCAATTTTGAGTGATGGTGACCCATGAATGAGACATCTGCAAGCCCTCCATGCCCTCAACTGCTTTGCTCAGGTCCTGCAGTCTCAGGGCCATGGTATCCTTGATTGAGTCTATCCTTCTGACATGTGATCTTCCTTTCTTCTTATTGCCCTCCATCTTTCTTAGCATTGTTGTCTTTTCTAGTGAGTCAAGCTTTATCGTTATGTGGTCAAAGTATGACAGCCTCAACTTAGTCTTACTGGCTTCCAGAGAGAGCTCAGGCTTGCTCTGTTATAGGACCCATTTGCTTATCTTTTTGGTCATTCACAGTATCCTCAGCACTTTTGTCCAGCACTGTATCTTGAACCATAGAAATATATGGAATAGTGCCAAGTTGGCAGAAATATCATCAGTCAAGGCAGTGTGTTATTAGACATATCTATTTCACTGGAGCAATTCAACAGACTTATCCCTTCCCATACAAGATACTAGCCCATTTCCCATTGGAAGCATGTCAGTTGCTCATGTGATCACTCCTTAAGCCATGTTCCACAAGTATTTTGTTTGAGAAAATCAATATGGCATAAGATACTCTCTTGTATAACAGTTAATCAGTTGATTTCAGTCCACTAGCCACATATGGTCACCAGGGATCCCATAAATCCTTTCTCTGGGAAGTTCAGAAAACAGTAAGAGTTGAAAATTTGGCAGTCCAAAGAAAATGTCTGGTTGGCTGCTTTTACCTTGGTTAACCACAGGTTCTGCAGGCTTGCTGTCCAAATAGTTATGTATTAAGATGCAGCGTGTGATTCTCCTCTCTGCCTTTCTGTGGAAAAAAGACTTCATGATGGATCTTTAGGAAATCATCCAAGCAGAAAGGGCACATCCACTCTTTTGTTCACAGTTAAATTTCCCTTCCCCTTGTCTTCCCTTTAATCAATCACCTCCATGTTGTCAGAAACATAAGGCAATGGGCCAGTAACAATCATATTGGTTAGTGTGATTGTGCTGATTAACCTGAAGATCTCTTCACAGAATGCCTTGTGTTTCACCTGTTGACAGCCATCACATATTGCAAAGAGAAAAACTGTGTTTATTTCAAATTTGAAATATGTATGTATTGGTAAAGACCAAACATGGAAATTTGTCACCTGTCTATCTAAAAAGGAGAAACTCTGTATTTTTCTGTTCACAGGGCCATAATCATTTATATCCGATCTCTTCCCATCCAAGTGTGAAAAA
Source organism: Phrynosoma platyrhinos (assembly GCA_020142125.1). Taxonomy (NCBI): domain Eukaryota; kingdom Metazoa; phylum Chordata; class Lepidosauria; order Squamata; family Phrynosomatidae; genus Phrynosoma; species Phrynosoma platyrhinos. Next base: position 99,425,780 of record JAIPUX010001880.1, on the reverse strand, counting down.
AAGCTTTTAGAAAAGAATGACAAGCAGATGGCATATCATTTTCCAAACTGGAGATTTTTGGATACTATTTGTCACTCACCAAACATTGACAACATGGCTTTTTTTATTTATAGCACAGAGAATAGTCTGCACAGTTTGCTATCATTTTTGATACAATCAAAGCTGGAACACATAAATTACTTGGTTCACTTTTACACTCTCGTTTCTATTGCAAATATCAGAACTTTCAGATATTCAACCTTCTAAACTAGATCTACTGGTAAGCTTGGACTTTTGTATCTTCCATTTACCTTAAGTTTCTGCCTTTCCTGATATCACTCTACTACATTGGTAAGGATTTTATGTTAACCTATGAACATGTAGATGTAAAAATATCCTATACAAAAGTAGGTTTAAAGATGAGGGCCAGCAATCTCCCCCCCCTCCCCCATGTGCCAGGGATATATCATTGAATGCTAAGGTCAGGGTTATCCATGTCATAATGTTTCCAGTTTATATATGTGGCTTTGAAAACTGGAGAGTAAAAATCTGATTAAAAACAGAATCAAGTCATTTGAAATGTGTGCTAGAGAACAATTACATGAGTCCTATGATTGCCAAAAAGACAAATGAACTGATTCAAGAGCAAATCAATCCTGAATTCTCCCTAGAATCCAAAATGACTAAACTATCATACTTTGGACATACCAAGAGAATACATGACTCATTAGATAAGACAATAATGCTTGGTAAAGTGAAAGACAATAGGAAAATGAAGAGATGGCATTACAAGTGGATAGACTCAGTTACAAAAGTCATGGTCCTGAGTTTGCAAAACCTAAATTGACTCTTGATAACAAGGTGATTTGGAGGTCTCTCATTCATACATTGAAGTTGACTTGAAAACAATTAACAACAGTAACAACCCATATTTGTACCAAATTCTACAACTTTTATTATTATTATTTCCTGGAACCTTGCTTCAGACTGGCAGTTCAAAACTCATGGACCACCACTTTGAGTAGCAAAGCTCTATAATATCCCTATCTGTTGTTTATCTAGATGTGCTACAACAATCCTTTTATGTTCTAGGATGGCATTTGCAATACACAATCTGGAATCATCTCAATCTTGGTTATAGTAATTAGTCTGCCTGCATAGGCTAGATGTGGCCAAACAATAATGAAAGATTCTGGGAATATTTGGGGATTTTAACTAGGACATATGTGGCCAAGAAAAAATCAGAGTGTGATCATGATGGTAAATGTTATTAATAAGGAAGAATATGCAAGCTAGGATAGACTACAGCAGTTTCCTGTGCCTGAGTCTACTGGGAAGAGCAAGACTTTGCTGTTCCCCTATCTCTCCAGCTGATTGAGTACAAATGGGTTTTTTACTTTGCAGCAACTGAAGATAGCAGAGAACAAATGGGGGAGGTGGGGAAAGGAGAGAAAAACTGTACATGTTAAAAACAGCTAAAAAAATGGAAAGACAATAGACTATCCCTGCCTAATTGGAGGCACAAACCAACTGAATGAAAGGGAACTAATGTTCATTAAAAATTGTGGTATGACAGATGGAGAATTTTAAATCTTCATTCATTATGATTTGATGGGGGAAAATTTTTGATGGGCTAGAGCTTGGAGAAGTTCAGATTAATGAGCCAGATTAGGGAGAAGTCTAGACAAAATTGTCCACTGGAGGGTTTTCATTCCCACACTACAGTCCTTATGCCTAACAGCTGCTTTACACCTTTTCTCTGATAAATTCTCCAGCCCTATACAGATTCAAGTTTGCAGTCTCTTGTCTGCAGTGCAATTCCTTTGTGTGAAGACTTAAAGTTAATCACAGCTATTTGATTTATTGTAATGACAAAGTGCCTGTGAGAGAGTTTCCATCCTTAAATTATCACCACATGAAATTAGGAGTAGCATGCAACAGAGTTTGTAAAATGAATCATACTGGTGTGGCATGCTCTTTAAACTCTAAGTAAAATTGGGAATAGTAGAAAGCAAGGAAACTGTGCTGTGACAGCACTGATGTATATTAGCAGGATCTCTGTGCACATTATAGACTGTAAATCTGCTATATAGCATCTTTTCTCCAACTCAATATGGTTTGAATCAAATCTGTATTATTCAACATGCTTTTAGTTACTGATACAAACTGATTTACTCAGGCTAATAAGATTTAGAAATATTTGTCTATGTATAAAATATGGTGTGTTTGTGTGTGTGTGTGTCTATGTATATAGAATTAATTAGGTCCAGATAATCTACATCTATTGAATTACACCAAAGTTTTGTGTAACTGTGATGAGGACTAAATTGTCTGGGATTGGGATTGATGCTTGTAGACATCTGTTTAGATGGGTCACAAGGGCTTGGTTAAACAACTGCTATCATGGCTGGCAGAATGTTGGCTTTGTAATGAAGACCCTGAACCTGGGGAATTACTAAAGTCCAAGTCTACTATGGAATCTTTTTATCCTTTGTTTACAGAGGTGGCTAGAGAAAAGACTGATGTAGTGACAAAGCTTTCCAATGGACTGTAATTTATTTGGGGATTCAAGCACACAAAGACACCCTAACATACATGCACACACACAAGAACTTAAGAGTAAAGTAGTTAGCTTGGATAGGGAAACACAAGGCTTTCTAATGGTGATAATTACCTGAAAGGAGGCTGCTCCAATGATGAATTAAGATAGATAGACTCAACCAAAAAAGGACAATAGGTAGAGCTGGAGACACTAGTTAGAGATCACAATGGCACAGGGCCACCATGAACTCTGTCCAGACCCCCCTGTGCCTGAGATTTTGGGAAGGATTTATACCCTTATTCCTAGGCTAAGGTGAAGAGTTGCTATTGTATATCAAAGGATTCTGATTGCTATGGTCTGAAGTAGACAATTTCCAAAAGAGGGGAGATTGGATGATGTTATCTCACTTTCAGCTAGACACATCCTGGCTGGCACTCATAAATCTTCTAGGTGTGAATGTCCTTCTTTGCAGTTCCTAAGCCTGGCCTTTTTGATCTGCAAATGTTTTTAAATAGAGATGTAACTCTGTTTGGAGTGCCTACATGATGTGCTCCCTTTGATCTCATGGCGATGAAGGATTTTTTCAGCATAGGGCTATGACAGGGACCCAAAGGGGTCTTGATATCAAACCAATCATCATAACAGCTTTTTGGGTAGAAGCTGCATAAATGGTGCATTACTTTGTATATTTGGTCTCAGTGAATCACAGGATTCTCTAGAGATTGGATTACTACAGCAAAAAGAACAATATGTGTTCTGTGGCAGCCAATGTCAAACAAAAACAAAGCTTGCCATGAATGTGATTGCTGAAATTTTAAACATTCATCATTAAAGACATTTGGAAATAAATGTAGTCTTCAATTCACAGTGAACATTAAGTTGCACTTTGTTAAGGTAATCAAGTGCATGGATAATCATTAAAGCTGATTTGGGTGTTATATATTTTGAGTAGTCTCAAAACATTTCTTCCCCTTTGGAAGTTTCTTGGGCATCCCCACCCCCACCCCCCACCCCCACCCCCATGAAAATATAGCACTGACATTTCCCTGAGTCAGATCTCCATGTCATTGAATATGATTGGATAGAATTGGATGACACCATTTTATATACAGCATGATCTCTGCTTTAAGTAGGAGAAAGAGATAGGAGATTGGAGAGGACAATAATTTTTAAATCAATTTTTAAAATTATTCATATAATTTAAGGGTTATTGGGATTCTGCTTCCTTATTTTTTTAAAATACTCTTTATTAATTTCAAATATAGAAAACAAACCACAAACAAAACATTCCAAACAAACAAATCCATTCATACTTAACAAAAATGACACATGTTATACATACACAACATAATCTACAAATACTCATTATATACAAACATACATTTTATATCTACCACCACCACATATAACTAAAAAGACTTCCTTTGTTTTGGGAATACATTTCCTTTTTTTTCCCCTGCCCATTAAATGCCACATACTTTCCATTTATTTTTTTTAGCAATTAATGTTCAATTTATGTTTAGTTATTTTTATTTATAACTTTATTTTATCTCCGTCTAATTTTAATTAACAAAAATCTAGAATTTAAAATTCTCCAAAATTCAACTCAATCCAATGGTATATATTGTACCTTTATTCTCTTTTAAATACCTTATTAAAGTCTCCCATGTCTGTAAAAATGTTTCTATATTTCTTCCTCTTAAAAGAATGGTTAAGTTATCCATTTCCATATATTCATATAATTTTAACAACCAATCCTTTATATCAGGACTTGTATCTTTTTTCCAATTTGCGGCAAATAATATCCTGGCTGCCAAAATCATATACAATAATAATTTTTCAAATTTTTTTCTTGATTTCCTTATTTATGATCATATTTAACAAATACAGTTTAGGACCAAGTGGGAACTCAATCTTTAATATTTTTTGTATTTCTGCATGGATTAGTTTCCAATATTTCTTAATTTTGCCACATTTCCACCATATATGAAAGAAATAACCTATTTTCTTATTACATTTCCAGCATAAATTGTTTGATTTTTTTTACTCATTTTTGCAATTTTATATGGTGTTAGGTACCATTGAAACTGCATTTTATACCAATTCACTCTTATATTGTAACTCAAAGTAAACTTGAAACCTCTCTTCCAAGCGTACTCCCACCATTCTAGTTGTATGGGCTGTCCTATGTATTGCACCCATTTTACCATACAATGCCTAACTGTTTCTGGTTCCATCTCATATTTTAACAGCATTTTTTAAGGGGGGG
>JAIPUX010001880.1:99394398-99410760 GCA_020142125.1 Phrynosoma platyrhinos | reverse complement strand
CTCTCTCTCACACACATGTTAAGTGCCTTCAAGTTGACTCCAACTCATAGTGATCCTGTGGATGGGACATATCCATACCTTCCTATCCACCACTGCTCTGCTTAGATCATATAAGTTCATGCCCCTGACTTTCCTGTTTGAATCCAGCCATCTGGTGTGTGCTCCTCCTCTCTATTTCTTCTACTTTCTACCTTCCCTAGCCTTATTGTCTTTTCTAAGGTCAATTTGGATTCTTGGATCACGGGCTGCAGTTCTATGAGGGTGGACTTCTAGCAAGAGATGGGCTGCATCTCACACCAGTTGGCAGAAGTGTTTTTGCCAATACTCTCAAACATTTGATCAGGAGGGCTTTAAACTGAGTCACATTGGGGAGGGAGACAGCATCTTGGAAGGTATCTTGGAAGGCAGGAGTACATCATAGGCTGTAGCTAATAATAAAAGTGTTATAGAGGGAACAAGGCAAATGATGCAAGGGCACAACAGTAGAAGGGAAAAATACCACACAAGTAGCAAGTGGGAAGGGCAAATATTCTTAGATGTCTCTACACTAATTCACAGAGCATGGGAAATAAACAAGATGAACTTGAACTCCTAGCACAACAAAGCAAATATGATATAATAGGCATCACTGACACCTGGTGGGATGAGTCTCACAATTGGAATGTAGGAATAGATGGTTATAATCTTTTTTTTTTTTAAGAGAAATAGGCCAAACAGGAAAGAAGAAGGAATACCATTATATGCCAGGGATGTTTACACATGTGAAGAGATCCAGGATTTAAATCCTGGATATCAGGTAGAGAGCATCTGGATAAAAATTAAAGGGGAAGGAAACAACAGGGATGTTATTGTGGGAGTATACTACAGACCCCCAAGTCAGAGTGTGTGGTCATCTGTTCTAGAAAGGCATCATCCAATTCCTCTGCCTGAGTCTGACAAATTCCTCACTTGCCTCAAAGACTCTTGATTACCTTTCTCAAAAATGGTAAGAAAGAGACTGGCCTATAGTTGTTCATATCCAGGGGGTCCAGGGAAGGTTTTTTCAGAAGCGGTCTAACAGCCGCTTCCTTCAAGCAAGATGGAACATGTCCCTCCCTGAATGATGCATTGATGATATCCATGAGGAATCTCCTCAATGCAACCCCCCCCCGGACGGCCAGCCATAAAGGGCAAGGGTTGAGAGGGCAAGTTGTTTTCCCCAACTTACCAAGCAGCTTGTCCACGTCCTCGGTACTCACAGATTGGAGCTGATCCATAATAACTTCATTGACCGAGTCACTGGACACCTCCCCTATAGATTCTGTTCCAACAGTGGCATCTAAGTCAGCTCCTATCTGATAGATTTTATCTGCAAAGAAGTTATTAAACACGTCACAGCAGGCCGTCATCGGGTTAAGCAAGGGCTTTGGCACAGGGGGCACCTGCTTCAGCTCCCTTACCACCCTAAACAGCTCTGCTGGACGGGACTCTGTATATGCAATACGTTCAGAGGAGAAACCTCTCTTTGCTGCCCATATTGCCTCCCGGTAGGAACAAAGAAAGTTCCTATGCCGAGTTCTGTCAGATAGGAGTCGAATCTTCCACCACCTGTGCTCTAGACGTTGTCCAATGAAATGAAATGTCTGAAAGAGAATATAATCTTCCTAGATGCTTTGAAGCTGGCTTTATTGATGGAAAAAAATGCCTCTGTAGCAAACCTAACTAAAACCCGAGTGAAAGAGATGTTCATTTTTTGTAAGCAGAAATGAACTACTACAGTTTTACCTAGAACTTTTCTTAATATATGAAAACTGTTGGATTCTAAATTCTGATCTGTATATTAATGCAAGAGTTGTGGATTAAGTTGTTTTGTTTCTGATTTCAGGAAGATCTATTCCCTCATTTCCTGACAAGGAAGATGTACCAACACATTTTCATTTTAGATGCTGTTTTCTATACCTTTTCTAAGCTATATGATATCTTTTCTTGCTATTAATGGAAGGATGATTGGTTTGTTATTTGAGATAAATTGAACAGAACTGCACAATAAATATGCCTATACCATAACTTTATTTAATGGGACTGTGTTACTTATTTAAGATAAAGCAATGAACAATTTAGAAAGCAATCCAGCAATACAATAAAATCAAAGCCGAAACAGAATCTTATTAAAAACAAACCAAAGTGCAAGACTAAAATCCATGAAAGCAAAACAGTCCAATGTATACTGCTCATCTAAGATGCAGTAAGAATGAAGCCAACCTAACCTCCATCCATCCATCAGGATGGAGGCATAATCATGGTAATGCTAAAGAACCATGGATGTGTTTTGGATGGGAGTGAATGCAGTACAAAGCATCCAGGTCTGCCATGAGAAGGAACACAGAGCAAAAAAGAAAGTAATTTTCTCATGGTTTTTGAGCTGGTGTGCTCAGCCACAGTTATACTCAGAGACAGTATAAGGGGACATTTCATCCCATTAAACCAGAACTGGAACAAAACACAGTCCCACTGTTGGTTGATAGTCCTTGTTTTATTCTTATGTAGCAAGTGCCCAAATGGGAAAAAAGTGTAGGAGTCAAAACTTTGAGAGTCATACAGGTGGGGCTAGTGGTTAAAGGACCAGACAATAGATTTATCAAGGAGAAATCTGGGTCAATTCTACTGGTTAGAGAAGCAATAAGGGAACAGGACAGAGAAGGATCCAAAAAATGTCAGTCAAAGAAGCCAAGTAGGCTTGCAATTATAGCAAGTTCCAGTTCAGAAGATAGCCACCCTAGGTCTAGTAGCATATTTCCCCCTTCTAGACCTCCCCTAGATATCATATCTTTGAATTACAATTGCACTGTAACTTAGGAATTATTAAATCTGTCAGTTTCACTGTTTCTCACACTTGAAATTTTTCAACATCATGTTCTTTCCATCTTCAATATGAATAAATTTACAAATTTTTGGTAATTTGTCCAAAACCCAACTGAAATAAAGTTCTCCTGCATCTGCATTGGCCAAATCATTCAGATAAGAAGCTTCTTAGAAATACTGATGGCAATCCCCATTCAATACAAAAGATAATGAGTGAGATCCTGGATTTGGAAATATGTATATATAATCTAGGAGAAACCAAAACTGACAGATTTCTCCATGTAGGAAGGGTGCTTTGAATATTTAATTTTTCAAAGTCCTGGTTTGAATTCTACAGCTAGAATCCCCTAAGCACTATTCCCCCCCCCCTCCATATATATACACATAGGAAGAAATTCACTACCTCTCTTGCACAATAATCCCTCTTTCTCAAAATTCACTTTTCTCCTATGGCCCTACATATAAATATTTCCATCTCAAATATATAATTTCTAATCTGCAATTTTCAATTTGTATTTTTTGTAAATTACAAATTTATAAATTTGTAATGTTGGTAAAATCTTATCAGGAATGAATAATAAAGAATTTACTTCATTGGTTTGATATTAGTCTTGGAAGATTTTTAAATATATAGCCAAAAATCCTTTTTGAGCAGTTTTCCAAAACTCTAAACAGATCAGGAATTAAATATTAAACAACAATTTTAAGATATCTAAAAGATCAACACTGAGAAATTTAAATTTCATTTAATTTGAGGGAAACATTATTGAAGAAATACCACTTTGGGCTCACCCCATGAGGCATTCATAAAAAAAGAATACTTTTATAGAGATAAGTGGTTAATATAGAATTCTACTCTAAAAAGATGAGGAAATCCAGATGAAAACAAAAGAAGAGCTGGAACAGGGAGAGGTAGAGATACATTGGTTTCTTTATAGACAACTGAAAAAGAACTTTAAAAAAATGATAAAAGACTGAAAGGAATTCAGAAAGAATGTAATGATTTAGATGGAATATTATACTGAGAAAATAAGCACACTAAACTGAAGTTCTACAAAATATTAATGAACTGTGAGACCGAAAAGGAAATGCTGAAAAGCAATATGATAATATGGGTGCAAGAAAGTATGGAACAGAAATTTGGTTTACCAGAAGCAATGAATTAAAAGAAAATTATTATAAGATATTTTTCAAATGATACCTGACCCCAATAAAACTAGCAAAGATTTATAGTAATATGAGAAACAAGTGCTGGAAATGTGTGGGAGAGAACAGTACCATATACCATATGTGGTGGCAGTGTACAAAAGCTAGAGAATTTTGGAAAAATATTCATGATAAAATAGGAGAAACCTTAAACTTTCTTTTCATTCAGGAAATATACTTATTAAACATGCTAGATATATTGGACAATAAACTAGACAAGAAATATGGGAAAGTTCTGTTATATATGATAACAGCAGCATGAATTATCTATGTCAGAAAATGGAAGAGAAATAAAATACCCACAATAGAAGAATGGACTATAAAATTAATAGAAATGCAAGAGATGGACAAATTGGCAACATATCTTGGCAATAAGACCACGAATGAATTAGGTGATATACAAAGAAAATGTGAAAGTTGCAGACAGTTACATAATTTACAATAGTATTTATAGGTATTTCTATGATGAATTAACAAGGTGAGAATGTAAAAGGAAAATAGAAAGGAATAGACATAACAAAATAATGTAATAACAACTCAAAGATTTGAGAGGGTTTTTTTGTCTTTGTCTTTGTCTTTTTGTCTTTGTTGTTTGTTTGTTTGTTTAGTTTTTATATGTGTTTGGAAGATTGTGATGTTAGATTATTGTTTCTGTCAGTTTGGTCTTTTCTCTTTGTTTTGCTTTTATATGAATATGGAAAATATGTTTTCAAAAATAAACTTTTTTTTTTTTAAAAAAAGGAAGGAACTAAAAAATCTTTGACTCATTCTCAGTGCAGTACTCTACAAGTGAGGTGGGGCTGAGGTTGTAATCAAATCTTCCAGATTCCAGATTCAATAAATCTAAATACTTCATTGGTTTGATTCTGGTTTTGGAAGATTTTTTAATATATAGCCAAAAATCCTTTTTGAGCAGTTTTTCAAAACTCTAAATGGATCAGGAATTAAATATTAAACAACAATTTTAAGTTATCTAAAAGATCAACACTGAGAAATTTAATTTCTAATTTCATTTACAAGCCTCCTGATTAACTAGTGACAACCCAGAAACACTTCTGGTGTGAAAAGTATAAATTTCATGCAGAGTAAGAAAGTGAATCTGCTTTCATTTCCTCACTCCTAGACTGAAAAAGGCAAAACTGCATTTTGACCTTTCTGTTAAAAGACCGCTAACACCCACATTGTTCTGGCTAAATGAGCGTGTAACACCACAGCTTCCTAAAATTAGATTTGCTCTAATCCATCTAAATGCCACTAATAGTAGGTAGAGAGAATGCATTTTTGCACAAAACTTATGACAGAACTACCGAAAAGGATGGTTATTTTAAGCAAACATTTTTATTTATTATTTATTATTTTCCATAATAAAGATACAATATTACTTTTCCACTCCTCATTAGTTTTTTTGGGGGGGGGAGAAGAGAGATGTACATACACAAATATATTATCTTTGGTCAATACCAGTATATTTGTGTAACATGTATAAATAAAAGTACACAGTCATACTGACCTTTATGATACTTTTTCCTAGGTCCAAAGCACACTGCAGAAATAATCCAGTTTGAGACAGCTTTAACTGCCCTGGCTAAGTGCTAGGGAACTTTGGAAATTGTAGTTTATTGTGACACCAGAGCTCTCGGACAGAGAAGACTAAATGTCTTACAAAAATACCATTCCCAGATTCCCCTAGCATTGAGCCAGGGCAGTTAAAGCAGTCTCAAACTGGATTACTGAAGTGTGTTTTGGACCCTAATCTCCCATTTATTTAGAATCTGAGGCAAGCAAAATGAGAGCAAAATGATGTAATGGTTTTAACATTGAACTATGACTCTGGGGTCCAGGGTCCATATTCCTGCTCAGCCATAAAAACTCCCTGGGTTCTCAACCTCAGGGGATAGCAATGGCAGAACTCTTCTGAATAAACATGTGAAGAAAACCCTATGATAAGGATCAAGGTTGCCAATGAAATGACATGAAGGCACTCAACAACAACTATGCAAAATGCTTCATATTGGCAGTGGTCTTCAGATAAGACATTTTTGGTTATGCATAGTTTTAGTGTATCACTCTGATTGGAAGTCTAAGGGCTTTTGCAGACTGCTAGAAATAGTGCAAATTGAGTCCACTTTAACTGTCCTGGCTCAAGTGCTAGGGAATCTTGGGAATTGTTTTTTTTTTCCCTGCAACATTGAGCCTTCTCTGTCAGAGAGCTCTGGTGCCACAATAAACTACAGTTCCCATGATTCCCTAGCACTGAGTCAGGATAGTTAAAGTGGACTCAATTTGCACTATTTCTGGCAGTCTGCAAAGCCCCTAAGACACAAATTTAACATGGCTGCCCCATCTAGTACCATCTGTAACACTAGACAGAGGGAGGTGTCTGCCATAGGCAGCTGATCTGAGTCTCCTAAAAGACTACTAAATGACAACTTATTTGATTCATTACAATGGAATTTTCTCAGCCAGGCACCAAAATTTCATAACAAAACTTGTCCTGAGGCACTCTACTTTCCTTGGCCATCCTTGATCCCTTCATCTACATTATGAGTTAACCAGACTGAAGGATGTGCTCTGTGGACACATTTCTAACTTTTTTAAAGTGCTAGGATAGAGGCGGGGAACATGATTTCATTCCTGAAGAGTTGCTGGACTCTACTTCTCAGCCACTACCATCATTACCCAGGAACGATGGAGGCTGTAGTTCAAGAACATCTGGAGGGTGACATCTTCCCCATTCCTACACTAGAAGGACTGAAAGGCTTACTGTCTATTTGTGAAGGAAACTTAACTTGCCACTTTTTGGATGCACAACTAACCTTGTTCACCCACTTCATTTTGAGTCTTTGTTAAAGAATTTAAGCAAATGCTGCACCTCATTCTTTTGTTTTCCAGACACATGATTTCTCTGAGGCATACATTAAGTACATTAAGTTTCCAGCCACTGATCAATAAAGAGAGAAGCCAGAGAGCTTTCTTCCTTCAGCAAACAAGCTCTGCAGTATAACTGAACCATTACTTCAGCGCATTTGTCTCTTGCATGGACCTTACCATAGTAAAGAAATCTATAAAAAAAATAAGTTGAGGAAATAAATAAACAAGAACTTGTGAAGAATTTTGATAGGAATAACTTGATTTAAAGGGCTTCAGGAAGGAAATCCAGAGCAGTGGGGTTTCTGCAGTGTACATAACTCTTTCTTTTATACTCAGTAGTTTCAGAACTGTGGGTAATCTCATATTTCATATGTATTGTCAAATCCAATAAATTGGCACAATGGTTTGTAGGTGCAAAGACATATGCTTCTGGATGTAAGCTGTCTATATTATATACCTCTGCATAATTATAGACTTCTTAGTGTGGAATTCCTCAGTCCTTGGATGATGATGATGATGATGATGATTTCTTTGGCTTTTTTATGCTTTCTTACATAGAAATCACTACTGGTAACCCTGGAGGTGGAACAGATCCTTGTTTAGGGTAAGCCAGTTTTTCTAATAAATAAAAAAATGGGGCTGTCTGGTGAGTTTTGTAGCTGTGAGAAAGACCCAATATATCTTTTGTTAGCTATAAAAGCACACCCTTAGAGATAAACAAGGAAAATTAGAAAAAAAAACTTTACCATGATTATTCTTTAGTCATTTGACTCTAGTAGAAATGCATTTCTATGAAGTATGTAGAGCTATGTAAATGTGGAGCCATGCTGGTTTTCTGAATAAGTTTATATATTCATATTGGATAACTTTCGGGCTGATTTTTCTCTAACATTTTTCTGAGGGACATGGGAGAAAAAAGAAAGTGATCTCAAAAATGGGAAAGGGAGAGGAATTATTCAGAAATGTTGCAAATTGTCCTTTTTGGATGAAGTTACCATCATGAAGAAAAACAAACCTGTTAGTAATGACAGCTTCTGTGTTCCTAAGACTTCTGGGAAATGGTGCCACTCTTCATGAAGAACACCCTCATGCAGTGGTGACCAGTGGCTTCCATTTTTAATGAAACAGTGAATCTAATCTAGGTTTTAATCAAAATTTAAAAGGAGCTGTCCAATGTATTGAGCCTGTTTGGGACCTAATGTTCAGTATCTTGGATAGTGTCATTAAAACTGAAAATAAAAATCAGAACAGATTCACCATCACACTGACATGAAAACTACTAGTTACCACAGCATCATGGGGCTTTAGAATGGATGTGCTGTCTTCTGGTTAACATTTTCAGTGTTAGAACAGTCTTTGTTAGTTAATGCAACCATATTCAGCTGGTTTCACAAGAAACTGATGTGGCCCAGCCTTAAAGGAATGAATCTCTTGTACAGTTGAAAAATATGGAGTCACCATTACTACCAAGACTATTACTGGCTAATAAAATAAGTTTTATTACTTTAGGGTATAAAAGTTTGAGCATCAACTCTACATTTTCCTCTGTTTTCTCTTTCTTCTCAGATCCATATGCATGTGGGACCTGTCTAGCTTTAGACTGGTCCTGGATCTTATTATGAGTGAAGTGCATATTAAATACATATTCAATAGGGATTTATGTCTTCATTTTTTTGTGATATACCTTTTCTAGAACCAGTATGGTGCAGTTTGTGTGTCGGGCTAGGACTCTGGAGACCAGGATTTGAATTCCTGCTCAGCTACAGAAATCTATTGGGTGACTATGGGCAAGTCACATGTTCACTGCCTCAGAGGAAGGCAAAGGCAAACCCTCTCTGAACAAAACTTGCCAAGAAAAACCCATGATGGGTTTCCATAAGTCAGAAATGACTTGAAGGCCCACAATAACTACAACAGCAACAAACACATTTTCCAACTGTTATTTCCCCCTTCCCGCAATGAATTATCCTCCCCCCAAAAAACTCACTCATAGTTCCTCATATTGCATATGCAAAGGACACATGGATTTGTGAAAAGGTGGTGTTGGTGGTGGTGAATAGCCACAACATTACTAGCCATAGTTGTATCTTTTCTATGAATTAAATGGAATGGTGAAAGTATATGATAGGATCTCATTTAATTTTTAATCATGGCAGATGAAGGAGTTTCTTGTTAGGATAATGGCTGAGGAGTGATTTTTAAAACCCTTTCTCCATGTGTGGCATTCCTCCAAAGTGATACCCCCCACCTCATTAGTGCTTTTGGTGGAAATGGTACAGTGTACCATACAAGTGCCACATGATTTTTTTCCAGCTCCACTAACTGCAGCCTCAGACTAAGCTTACATGCCAGAAACACCAGAGCAGAAACATCTAGTTAATAAAGTTAATAGGAATTCCACTGTATAATTTATTTTTCCTAGGAGACTGTTGAAATCATATTATTTCAGAATCTGTTCCATAAAACTATCCATGGATAGTTTTGCCCAGGGCCTATATGATAGCATCCAGTTTTCCAAGTAACATTCTCCCTTGACAATGTCAACTCATTTGGTAATTTGTCTAACTTCCTCTGCAAAATATATTGCTTTATACATCCATTGCCAAACTGAACAGAAGAATGTGATTCTTATTATGTTGTTCCAGTGAACTCATAACTGTAGTTGTTCACGTGATCTAAAGAATTTAGCATATATTTGATAAGCCAGGTATCTGGATGCCTCAAATTATTTTATGTTACAAATCTTTATTTGGTTTAATGAAGCAGGTATATTTCCTCACATCTATCTCTTAGACTAAGGGTTTGAGGGTCCTTGCAAATTGTCAGCTAATTCCAGGTTCTCTCTGGGGTCACCTTTATCTACTTCTGATCAACCAACTCATGATAATGGTTAAACTCTCAAATCCCCATTTAAACATTTTCTAGTCATGGAGTTCCAGGATATTTGTAGGGGAATGAACATGCTTTTGGTACTATTTCAGGCTATTTAGTGTAAGTATTCATTGATAAAGGCACATATATATTCCCTTCAGGGAGAATCACAGACATTGCATTTTCTGGGCACTTCATTTTAGCTATATTCCATAACTATATGCAAAGCATTATTCTATTATGTTGTATATGTCCTCTTATATTAAGTCATACATCCATCACAACAAATTCATTAGGTCATACAGACGGGTTTTATATCTCTATTAAGTTCCAGTTAACATATAGCATTTTCTTTGTATCCTCATAATCAGCTTCTCCCTAATCACATAGTTTTCCATAATGTCTGCCAAGTCATTATACAGACCGTTCATAAAAGGTTTTTATGTATTCATAATCTTGTCCCTTATCATATTCTTAGCCATTTTACATTTAATCAATTGTCCACAACAATATCATCTGTTTGAGGAATTTTACAACTCTAATAGGCTTCTGTGTAACACATGCATTCAAATATTAAACCTTAAACCAAGGGTAGGCAACCTTTCCCCTTTAAGGGCCGAGGGACTTCAGCTCCCAGAAGCCTCAGCCATGTTGGCCAATAGTCCCATGTTGGCCAATAGCTCCTGGGATTCTGGGAGCTGAAGTCCCTCAGCCCTTAAAGGGGAAAGGTTGCCTACCCCTGCCTTAGACAATTCTTAGAATCATAGAATCATAGAATCATAGAATCATAGAGTTGGAAGAGACCGCACGGGTCATCCAGTCCAACCCCCTGCCATGCAGGAAATCCAAATCAAAGCATCCCCAACAGATGGCCATCCAGCCTCTGCTTAAAGGCAATTCTTAAGTTACTATTAACTGTATTAATCACATGTAAGCATATACCTCCTAGTTTTACTAGAATCAGAATTTTAGGGTGGTATGTCAGAGTTTATCAGGAACCTTCTTTAGGAAGGCAGCCTTCTCTTCCCATATTGGAGATGGACTTAAGCAACTTAATTACATGGCTCTAACATAGCTTTTTTTTAAAAAATTATCTCTTAACACCAACTCAGGACAATGATCATTCAATCAGATATTTTTATTTTTGTTCTGTATACTAGAGTCTAGTGCAGGCCCCACTTTTAGAATACATCCTACCACCTTTGAAAAATTGGCAAGTAATTATCAAATCCACAAACAAAATGAAATTCCTACCAATCTCTCATGGCAGTACTAGAATTAATGGTGGTTGCTATTCCTTCATCCCTATTTAGAAACAAATGTGTTGCATTTGATGTTTTATTTTAAAATGAATGTTGCTTTCTGTTTTATCAGTGATATTTTATAACAATGGGCAATTACAAGTTAGGAAGAATTCTGAGCCTCCCAGAAGAACAATATAACCTCAAGGCATCCATTGAATTGCTTGAAAATGCAAGGGAAAAGCATTAAAGTTATGGATGACATACATAAATGAGTTTCATATTTCATCGTGTGCAAGCTCTTATGACTAATACCCCAACAAAATACATATTTACAGACTACTTGAAATTTAAATCTCACATCAGTCTTTGTCTAATCAAACATTGTGGATTAATGGTAGAAATATTGATATATTTGTTATTATATATAGCGTATATAATATTAGGGCTATAGTCTGTTCTGTAAATTGATTTTAGACAATCATATGGCATTTACACATAAGATAATTGTGAAGAACAAATGTTTATTTTTAGAACATCAGTAAGCTATTATTTCCTTTAAAAATTCAGGAACACAATTGCAACATATAATTATCACTTTGTCACCAGGATTTCTAATTGACTGATTCAAATTTACAAAGCCACATTTCTTCTTTTCTTTTTTGTTTCCTTTCTTTTCTTTTCTGGATCACTATGTAGTTGGTTCATTTTGATATAATCAGTGAGTCAAACTAAATCTTGAACTAAAAAGAGAATAATCAAATCTAGTTTTTCCTTCTCAGATCAGAAGATTAGGATTTCTTCTCATTAATAATGGTAAGAATTGCATCCCATGGTAAATTGGTTGCAGTTACTGATAATGAAATTTGTTTTTTGCATATAACTTGTATTACCTCTCTTCAGAAGACATTTCAATTGGCATGCACTAAGACTAATAGTAGGGCTTATATGCCCGTTCTGGTTTTCACCGAGCCTTCTCCATCAGTTCCTATTTTTTCCTAAACTACCAATGGAAGTCCCAGAGAAGAATCATGCTAGAGACCCTATAGTATTTAGACTCCTTGACAGGGCAACAAATGATTTTACACAGAAATCAACTGTTATGGTGTAGGGCCACAGAAAATACAGAACCAGTTAATTCCAGCACCAATAGACACTGCTGCAAATATGTTTAGTAAGGTACAGTGATGTCAGAAACCATGGGTTCACTATTTTGTATAACAATTAGTGTCCTTTGAAGTCACTACGTTTATTTATATCACCTTGTAAAGTCCAACTGAAATCCTAAAACTACATCTCCTGTTATTGTGGGAAGAGCCACAACTCACAAAGAATGAATATGTTTGGCATACAGACCTATGTATATAATAGCATAGAGACTCTGCAGACATTTTAGAGATTGCAGAAAGAGAGAAAGTAATGGTCTGACTTTGTGTAAGGAATCCTCCTGTATTCCTACTGATCCATACTGCTATGTAAGCTAGAATTCACCAACAATGAATATTAGGCCACTACAGCCTTCTTAATTTGATGTTTGTACTATTTTCCCCAATGACAGGAGGGCATTCAGCAGAGAACTAAAAATGCTTGAATAATTTCTGGTATGAAGAAAAGGCAATTTAGTGTCTGCCCATCACTGAAGTCACAGAGTGGCAGAGCTTTTCTCAGATAGGAAAGGGATTCTTCTTAAAGATAACAATGAGTAATTTAAGCAATTTTCTTCCCACTGTGAGAATGTTTTCATAAACCATGCAGTTTCTGAATGCTATATGTAATGCAGGTCTTATTCTGTGCAAAGTTCACATACCATTATTTTTGCACACGCAACAACATTTTAATGTTGTGAGCTACTCTGGATCCCAGTTCTGGGAAAAGAGTGGGGTACAAATAAATATACTAATAATACTAATACTAATAATATTTTCCATTTCTGCTCTCAAGGTTGCAAGTGCAGTGGCCTTCCCTGATCCATCCACCAAAATCTCAAAGGGGAAAATATTATAGAAATTATAAAATCCTAAAATAAATATTAGAAAATATAGCCTAAATACTATTACTAATCCCAACAAGACTACATCCATTGAATCAACTACATTTATTTAACTGCTGAATCACTGTTCAATAATTGATTCAGTGGGTCTACTTTAGTAGGGACTATCTATCTACCCATCCTTATTTCCATCCATCTATCTTTCATTTAACACAGGAGGGGGAGATTTTTGATCTTCCAAACTTTAATTTCAACATATCGCATCCCTGATGTTATCAGAGTGGGCCTCTCTTTCATTTTTTAAAGTAGCTAGATTGAAAAATTCTAAGTGCAGAAAAAACACAAGAGTTGCTTTGAATTTAATAATAATAATAATAATAATAATAATAATAATAAATATTTTTAGCCTGCCCCTCTGCAGAGCAATTTTCATCTGTCCACCTAATTCTTGTGTGAACCTTTGCCAGTCACCAGGTTTTTTTTAAGTGCTCTTTTTGTTTGGTCCACTAGATTTCCTCAGCAACAAGGTTAAAGGACTGGATGAGACATCATTAAATTACTCAATGACATCAGGAGTGTTTAAAAAAGGACATTAAAAGGATGGGAATATTTGAACAGTCTGCAATTAAGCTCCCCAAGTGTTCCTTTTATGTAGTGTTCTTGCATGTCTTACACTTCCTTTTAATATCAGAAATACACCATGATCCTTAGTGAGGCAATTTTGTTCACTAAACTTCAATCTCCTGCAATTTTCTTGATTTTTATCTTAATATGGTTCCTATTGACCTGGTAAAATCTCATTTCATATGACCTGTGCTGTGAATTGTTATATAGAATAATAACCTAATCTTAACAGAACACTTCTTTCTATCACCTTTTACTGTCATCACAATAGTATTTAATATGGCAATAGAAGACTACCATTGTGCAATGAGCAGAATATATTTTATTATTTCCATCTTCAATTTCAATTGGAAATGAGTAACTTGATTTGTGCATGACCTGCTTAGAGCAAAGGACAGTGTTATTTAGCATTATTTATCTCATTCCTCCCAAGCTTCTCCAGTTCTATCCTCTAGCTAATGTCTGCCTTCATATTAGTAAATGACTAGAATAGAATATTGTGAATGAAGAGAGACATTAAGAGGAAAACTGAAGAAAATCACTTGCAATGCAGAGGGGTGGGGTATAAATAATAATAATAATAAAGCTACATTTCAGAATGAATATAACTTGATATAAAGTAGCATCTGTGGGTGAAACAAAATTCTAACAGGCAACAGGAAATTGCTTGAGTAACTTGCCATGTGTGAGGGGTGGCATTGTTATCAACATTTCCATAAGCCACATGTTCCATCAGGTTAAAAATAATATATTGGCAGCAGTTTTAAAAGCCCTTTTTGATTTGGAAGTGCCCAAATTAGCACCAAAACTGGCCAGGTGGGATTCAGAAGCTTGAAGAAGGCTTATGTCCAGGCATGTATCCACACTTCAAAAACCTAGGGGGACCTCCATCCCTCACTGACTTCTGTGGCAGCCATATTTATTTGAAAGTGATGGGGAAGAATTAAGAAGATGCATTTTTGTAATAATATAATAATAATAATAAATTTTATTTTTACCCTGCCCCTCTGCGTAGCAATCAGGACGGCTTACAACAATTAAAATACAATAGTTAAAAGACAGTCCAATATCCCAGTCCCTCCACCCACATCCCTCCCACGCCCCTTAACAATTATTGCTAAAAATGTTCCCTGTGATTTGTAATCCTTTACAGGAGAAAAAAAAGAAGATGAAAGAATATGGAGAATATGGCAATCAGCTTTGCACACCCACCCCTTAGACTGAAAGAACTTAGAAAGACCCTATTCTGGTCTCCCTGCTTACTGTATAGAAAGAATCAAAGTACATTCTATACTGAGCTAATTTTTCATAGGCTCGCAAATGTCCAGATTTCCAACAAACTTAGCCATCACAAAGCAAAGCTCAGCTGAGATGTCAAACACCAAATCCCTCTGAAAACCATTAAAAGTAAGGCCCCTTTCCTCTAGGTAGAATTAAGTGCCTCTTTTGCTAACAATGGGAAAGATGAATGTCAGACATCCATTTTGAGGAACATGTTAATCCTTTGACCAGATGGAGGAAAGTAATTGCTCAAAATGTGCCTGAAAAAGGGATTCTTGTCATCGAAACCAAGCAAAATATCATGACCACATTCCTTTTTGCTCATCTATTCCTGAAGCCTTTTTTGCTATCACCAAAAGATTTGTTTTTCTGTCTATTCTGAATGAAGCTAGCACCAAGATATCTAGGTCTCTAGCATCCATGGACTGGCTATTAGATATATAGAAGATGTCTCCACTGAAATGCCAAATAACGGGGGTGGGGAAAATGCATACCTAGCCCAGTCATGAATCACCCACCCACCCACCCCCCACCCCTAACAAAATCTGTAGAATTATCTGCAAGTGTTCATTTTGAAAAATCACTGACCCCCATATATGGCAAAAATGACTCCAAGTTCGCAAAGGTTTTTTTTAATTATCAGATATTGATGTACCTCCCAGGAAGACATGAAGAGTTGAAAATTACCTCCACATCATCACAGCTAGCCTCCCAGTTTAATGTTTGTGTGTGTTAAACTGCCCTCATGTCAGCCTCAACTTAGGGTGATCTTGTGAATGAGACATCTCTAAAATACCTTGTCCTCAATAACCCTATTTAGGTTTTACAGACTCAGGGCTGTGGCTTTCTTGAACAAGTCTATTCACTTGTAATGCAGTCTTCCTGTTTTCCTACTGCCTTCTACCTTACCTAGAATTATTATATTTTCTAGTGAGTCATGCCTCCTCATAATATGTTCAAGCTACAACAGCTTCAATTTAGTCATTTTGGCTTCTAGGGAGACTTCAGGCTTGATTTGTTCTAGGACTCATTTGTCTTTTTAGCAGTCCATAGTATCTGCAGAACTCTTCGCCAACACCATTCTCAAATGAGTTGATTTTCTTCCTATCTGCCTTCTTCAATGTCCAGCTTACATGTTATAATAATAATAATAATAATAATAATAATAATAATAATAATAATAATAATAATAGTTTTATTTCTAAGCTGTCCCTCTGCTCAGCAATCGGGGTGGCGTACAGCATAATTTAAAAACAAGAAACAATGTAAAATTCCTATATCCCACACCTTAATCTTCCCACCCCTTAAAACTAAATTAATCTATAATAGCAAAGTTAAAACGATTCTTAAAAACATAATAAAAATAAAACAAAACAAAAACAAATAAATACAAAGTAAACAATTTGGGCATGTCCATGTACTATGGGGGGTTAAGGG
>JAIPUX010001880.1:99353635-99366718 GCA_020142125.1 Phrynosoma platyrhinos | reverse complement strand
TCTTCTCTTTCCTTATTTGCATAGAACTGTGTAATTTTTGTTTGCATCTTATTTTTGTTTCTCAAAAGGACACTCTTAACTGTATTGTACAGTGCTTGTTTTATGACTTAAAGAGGATAGCCTCTATGCAAAAATCTGACTTTAGTTTATGGGACTGTTTTTATAAAAAGAAGATAAAGAACTGCAGTTATGTCTGATTCTCAACATTTCATAATAAGAATGATTCCTTTTAAGGCTGACTTTAAGAGGCTTTAATCTTCTTAAAGTCATAAAGCTATTATAAGAAAGAAAATAATTTACATCTGTAGGTTTTCTGTAGGTGTCAGTGAGTAAATGGCCTCTTTCCTTGATAATGGTTATATCCAGAAAATGTATTTCCTTAGGATCAAATGTCATTTAATACTAGAATCAAATGTCATTTAATGCTAGGATCAAATGTCATTTAATACTAGCATAAATAAAATAGAGATATTTACTGAATTCTAGTAATTCAATATCACTCCCATTCCAAATTTAAAAAATACCATCCAAAAATCTTTTAAAACTACTAATATTTCCCCTATATGGATTGTGTGAATGTAAAATACATGTTTGTTCAAACCAATCCATATAGATGTTGGCCAATTCAGGGGCAAATTTACATCCCATAGCTGTACATCCCATAGCTGTGCAGATGTCTGCCCTGGGACAATTAGTCTAACACAGGGGTAGGCAATCTTTCCCCTTTAAGGGCTGAGGGACTTCAGCTCCCAGAAGCCTCAGCCATGTTGGCCAATAGTCCCATGTTGGCCAATAGCTCTTGGGATTCTGGGAGCTGAAGTCCCTTGGCCTTTAAGGGGGAAAGGTTGCCTACCCCTGTTCTAAGGCTTTCTGGAAGCCAATTGGTTCCATTAGCCTTTGAGGGCAGACCATTCTAATAGGTCCACCACCCCTGGGGGGGAGGCAGGCAGTGGCTCTTAGTTCCATCTTGACCAGGAAATGATCCATCCATGACATTGCGGAGGTTCCAGTAACCTCCACCCACGGATATTCCTGTTCCCTACTGAAGACTGCATTGAGGGTGTGGCTCGCACAATGCATGGGCCCAACAACCAATTGGGATAGGCCCATGTTTGTCATGGTTTCCATGAGCTCCTGAGCCGCACCAGTTAAATTTGACAAACTGGTCTCAAGTGGAATGTTGAGGTCACCCAAGATCAAAAGTCTGGGTGGTTCCAACAGCAACTCAGAGACCAGTTGGGTCAGCTCGGTCAGGGAGTCTGTTAAGCAACAGGGTGGCCAGTATACCAACAGAATCCCCAAACTATCCCTAGTTCTCAGGCTTAGTTACATACACTCGATGAAGGCTGTTTTCCAGATAGGCTTCCTGGCCAAGGTTAGGTTGTTTCAATGAATCAAGGCCACACCGCCCCCCTCCCTTCTGCCCACTTTCCCTTATCTGCTTACTGACCGAGTACCCAGACGGGAGGGCCTGCACCCACATCACAGCACTGGCGTCTCCCAGACAGGTCTCTGTAAAGCATGCCAGGTTGGCTGCCTCATCCAATATGAGATCATGGATGATATGAGTTTTGTTTCTTACCGACCTGGTGTTGCAAAGGAGCAGAGTAAGGGTCTGTGGAATGGATGGTATGCTCTCCAAGTTATTCTGGGAAACAGAGTGAACTGAAGTAGGGGTAGGTATTAAGCATAGATCCCTTCTTCTTTTTAACATTTCTTCACTCTGTTGCTGCCATAACTTCCCTTCCCCCACATAACCTCAATCCCTGCTCCCAGACCATTCCTGGCTCCATTACGTGATGGCAATAACAGATGATCCAGCTACACTCCCATCCCACAATAAATGTGAGGACAAAATCACTTAAACAAGTGATGGTAATCAGGTTTGCTCAGTTTGCTGCATGTTGCCAGGGGAGAGATGGTCCTGGGTGGGGTTTTATACCTGCCGGCATTCTCCCCCGTTCCACTGATGCTGCACTGCAATTGCAGCAGGACTGCCCCAGGTGGTGGAATTGGGCTGAGATGGTGATGGGGGAAGGCAAAGCCTGAGTCCTTCTGCTGGTGTGGAGCCTGTAGAGGAAGATGGAGAAGACGCAGGGAAAGCAGCCTCTACCTGAGTCCTTCTGCTGGTGTGGAGTCAGTAGAGGAAGATGGTGAAGGGGGCAAGGAAGGCAAATGGTGGAATCCAGACATTGTGCTCTGTGTAAATCCATGGTGCCCATCATTTCACAGATCCTGGCATTTGTCTCCAGTTTCACAAATGCTGTACATTTATGTACTACACTACTATCTCTGTATTCCAAAATCTAGGGGGGAAAATCCTATCTCCAAGACACTTCTGGTCTCAAGCATTTTGTATAAGGATATTTAACCTGTACTTCAGAAATTCAAACTAGATTCTCTATCTCTATTTTCCCCAAGTGGTATATACTGGTGTAAGTGTAGTTGCACTTCTCTTTACTAATAAAAGGCAATCACCCTTTCACATGGTTACACCCATTCTACCTTCCCTGAACACAGAGGTTCATGGATGTCTAGTTCCTATCAGTTTGGCTAATCTCTTTTTAAATACATCAAAGATATGGACTATTGCCATATCTAGTGGTAGCAAATTCTACAAATGTAATTCCCCTCACCCCAAAGGTTGTGGGATTTTTTTTTTAAATGTAGCTATTTAAAAAGGAATGGGGGGGGGACTATTTCAGTCTTCCTAGTTCTCGTGAGTCAGCTAAAATGTGTCTTACACTAACCAGCTCTGGTCCTCTGACGTGTAAAATAATGAAGCCCACATTGAAGGGCAATATAGGATAGAGTGGTGATAATATAATTTGCAGTCATTTGAATCAGAAAGAAAGCATATTTAGCTAACTTCCTTGACATTTTGAGGAGTTTATGGACAAGAGTGATAATGACAGTTCACGTGATGTAATTTATTTGAATTGTCAGAAATCCATTAATAAATTTCCACATGATAGTAGGCTGCATAATTCACTGGATAAACCTTAGGAATGGAGAACATTAACAGAGATGGATAGTGGACTCATCTTAAAGCATTAGAATAGGCAGGCTGTGCAGTATAGAGTTACTAGGATTATGGTTTTGAATCATTTCATGAACTCCTCCACATGATGCCAAGGGTCTGTGCAAGGAATAGCTGCTGGGAGGATGGAGTTTTCTTGTTATGAATGGCATTGCTATGGACACAATATCCTAGTACCCCTGACAAATTCATCTAATATTTATTAATGTCCTCATCTGAGAACCAAGTTGAATAGTTTGAACAAGCAGGGTATTAGAAAACCTATGAAGAAATCAGATGAATTTTTAAAACTCATATATATCATTCCTATAAGACTGTTCAATATCCAAAGGCAAATTATATTTCATTTATCTTCATAACTGCTCTGTAAGACAGGTCAAGATATCAGATAATCACTATGTTCTAGTAATTTCTTATAGCCACAGGACTTGCAATCTCAGCTGAGAGCTCTCCATCAACATGGGCTGCACATTTCATTTGTGTGAATATGTGCCTTCAAGTTGTCCATAGATGCATGGCAACCCCATGAACTTCATAGAGTTACATTTCCTTGTATCCCTAATAATAAAGTAGAAGTCTCAAAAGAGAACTCTTGTGAGTGTGGGAACTCTATGTTGTTGTTATTACTGCTGCTGCTGTTGTTTTATTTTCACTGACTTGAATTTTGGATCAGCAATATTTCAGATTCTGTCCAAGAATCAGTGAGATATCCTTGGGCTTTTGCTTATGGTCCAGATTAAAGGTACCAAAAATTATTGAATATGGTGCAGAAGCAAAAAACAAAACAAAATCAAACAAAAAAACACAAATTCCATACTGGAGTGGTCATCACGCTGGTCAACAAAGACCACATCAGATGTTGGAGTCCTGGACATGAGAGCTAAAATGGATTACAGGACTCAGTATCTTTTGCTAGGTAACCAAAGAAAAATATTGTGGAGCTTCAAGGAAAGCAATAGTTTTACTCTATTCTGTGCTAGTCAGATCCCTTCTAGACTATTGTGTTCAGTTCTTGACATCTCATTTTAAGAAGGATATAGGGCTTGCCTATACCAGTTGGAAACTCTGTAGCTGCTGCATAGTTTCCTAACCACAACTCTGATAATATCACACACATTGTGGCAAGATCAGACTAACCCAGAAGAAATGGGCAGTCCTACAACAATCATGTGTCCTGTAGTGTGCGGGGTGAGTACAGAGTTTCCTGCCAGTGTAGACAATCCCTTATACAAGTTGGAACAGGTTCAGAGAAGGGCAACAAGCATGATAAGAGATATAGAAAAGAAAATATATGAGGAGAGGTTGAAGGAGTTGGGTGTGTTCAGCTTGGTGAAAAGAAGACTGGAGTGTGGGATGATTGCACGCTTTAAATATCTAAGGGCTGTCACAGAGAGGAGAGAGCAAGTTTGTTCTCTGCTGCCCTAAAGGATATTTAATGGTTTTAAATTATGGGGCTAGATTTTAATTGAACATTAGAGGGAAATTTGTGATGGTAAGAGCAGTTCATAAATTGAACCAATTACCTAGAGTGGTGATGGGATTCTCCTTCTCTGAGGTCCAAAACACACTGCAGAAACAATCCAGTTTGAGACCACTTTAACTGTCCTGGTAAAATGTTAGGGAGTTCTGGGAGCTGTAGTGTTTGTGAGACATTTGGACTTCTCTTTCAGAGAGCTCTGGTGCCACAGTAAACTGCAATTCCCAGGATTCCCTAGCACTGAGCCAGGGCAGTTAAAGCTGTCTCAAACTGGACTTTTGGGTGTCTTCAAAGACAATTAGGTCCAAAACATCTGTTACCTGCTAGGAATAGATTTGATGGCTAATGGGGCCCCTATCAACTCCATGATTCTTTGATTCTACTGGAAAGCCAGTCGCAGTGGAAGAAAGAGACAGCAGGGGAAAACAAATTAATAATGGAATGCTATCAGCACCAGCAGCATTAATTAAACCCAGATTTTGTCCATTCCAGATGTTACAATTAGTGGTTCTGATTGGTTTTGATATCAAGACCTCTTTTGGGTCTCTGTCACGGCCCTATGCTGAAAACCATGGGCTCAAGGCTGAGCCTCACGTAGGCACTTCAAACACAGTTGAATCTGCATTTACAATCATTTGCAGATCAAAAAGGCCAGGCATAGGAGCTCTTAGTCCTTCCAGTTGTGTCAATGCCTTCTTTGGACATGAGATGAACTGAGCTAGACATAAGCTGCAGTTCCTGAAATGTCCTCTAAAGTGCTGCATGTCTAGTTCCTGTTTTTGCTTCATGATTGCTGCTTCAAATCCATGGTCCTCACTACTCTGTTCCTGATTCTTGCAGAGCACTTGCTTGCTAATCGTGCTCACGCCCTGCTGATGCTCCTGGTCTACTCAAATGTCTTCAGGCACCCTGGTCTACTCAAGTTGTTTCCAGAGGTCCTGGTGTACTCATGCTGTTTCCAAGTTACCTAGGCTACATTGCCTCCGGCTTCAACATTCTAATTCATGGACACTGTTCATGTTTCCTGGGCTGCATGAACACAGATTATCAAGTCCTCTATGGTCCTCCACAAGGGTTGAGTGACCTCATACCAGCTCTTGAGGCATCCCTTCAATGCCTCAATTCAGCCACTAGGGCACCAAACTGCAATTCAAAAAAAAATTAGTCTATCTGCTCCGGGCCAAAGTCTGAACTTTTTCACAAACTTTCACCAAACTCATTCAAATTTGCTGAACACACTTTCCACACCAGTACATAACCTGCTACAAGACTTTAGACATTGTTTCCTCCTCTTCATGGCTATTGATGCCACAGTGTTGTTGAACTTTTGTTATCATCACAATTGAAAATAGACTTGAATGCACACATGTTCATGGACTTGAATATATCTTTTGATGTTGCTTTACTATTACTGGACATTGGTCCAGAAACCCTCTATATTGCTACCTCATGATCATGTCTATTATTTTTGTTATTGATTGTTATTTGATTTACTTATTACTGATGGACTTGGTCCATTGAATATTCTAGGTTATGCTTTTGATACTTAAGTTTGTTTTAGTCATGATGCTTATTGTCTTTTCATATTGTTTTTGATATTCATTGCATACATTGGTTATTCATTGCACACATTGGTTTTTAATTCATTAGCAATGCTTTGAACTACTTTAATTAGGATTGATATGCAAGTGTGAATGGGTTCCAGGAAGGAAAGACCTTCCCAGAAGCTAAAGGCTTTTGTAAAGGATAATTTCCTGGACCATGAGTTTAGCTCTCCAAATTGACACCTTCTAAATTTTTCATGGCAAGGACTTCCAGGTTGGATTGGCAAACCGACGAGACGTGTTTCGGGCTTTGTCCATGGTGAACCGTCTTGGCTGTGATGAGGGGGCTTCTTTTTATTCCAGTAAAACAGCAGCTATATATCCTCCTGGTAAGGAGGATTCAAAAGGGAGACTCCCATGTCCCTCGAATAATGGATGCAGGTCAGAGGTGAAGAAGGGAGAGAGAAGAAAGTGGAAGAAGAACGCTGGGGAAAAACCTCCCTCGCCCATGCCTCTCCTCGTATCGAGGGATAGGAATGCCTCCAATTTTAATTTAACTGCTGGAGTTTTCTTTTACAAAGGATTTTTTTCCTTTGGTGTCTGGGGCTGAATTCCTGGTCATGTTTGTTCTCTTTAAGATTAACCCTGCCTTTCGATGAAGTGATGAAAAATCTGTTTGAAAGGGTGACGCCCTTTATTAGCAATAAGCAAAGCCGTGGTTTATTTTCCTTTCCTTTTCGTGTGGGAGTATGATGAATTGCTTTTTCTTTTTGGAGGACAGTGAGAACCCTTTGAGTTTTCTGATCTCTGGTTTTTGAATTTTTTGATCTTTGGAAGGTCTGGAATATTGACTATGGAGAGAAGCTGGTAAGAAACTTCTGTTTACTTTAACTTTCTTCTTAAATGCTAAGTGTTGAAAAGTTAGGATCTACGTGGTTCAATGAGTTCTGAATATTAAGGACAGCTGTGCTAGCAGGAGCTGGTGTGCAGCATTTTTGCTACTTCTGCTGAAGAAAGCTCTTTCTGCTACTATCATTTCCGCTAAAGAAAGTTTTTTGCGTGTTATTAAATCTGCTCTCAATGATCCCTATTTGGGGAAAGAATTCTGCACGTCTCAGAAGGAGTGGAAGATACTTTGTAGCACAGTGCTTTTTCCTTTGGAAACCACAAAAACATTTGCTTCAAGGACCTCTTTTACCAGTCTGAGCCCAGAAAATATGTATTGAGGCTAAAGCAGATGTTATTGAGGAGGACATATTTTACAATCTATAGGACTCAACCTGCGGATCACATTAAGCTTCAGGGAACTCAGTACTGGCCTTTACTGATTTTTTTTCTTCTGTAGACAATTTGGGGTCTGGATGGTGACTCGGGGCTTGTAAGTAAGTTTGCAGACAGTCCATATCTCGCTGCTGATAAGCAGCTTGACTATTTAAACAGCAGGACAACATCTTGCTATTGTAAAGCAACTTGAATACTCAAACACTAGGACTCTGTATCTTAAAATCTGTGTCTTAAAATTTGAACAGCTACGAACGTATCCTGCTCCTTTTTCTGTGTATTACGGTGTGTTAATAAGAAAACAAGAAAATACTGTGGAAATATTATAGCTCTCTGACTGTGATTGCAAAGCTTTGGTTTGCTTCATTTGGAGACCTCTACAGCTTCTGGTTGTTCTCAGAGTTAAGCCCTGTTGTTTTCATTGTATAGCCTAATTTTGGACAGACCTGTTTAAAACTGTACTGATTGAGGCGTAGGATCCCTTTCAGTAAGAAGGGCTTGTATATTGCTCGGAGAAGAAGAACCCAGGAAAGTGTTGGACTATATATGATATATGCTTGATATATATTTGATGTGTATTGTTTAGTAGTTCACTTTACCTCCCTGTTTTTTCTTTTGGCTTCTGGGCCAATTGTTTGCAATAACTGGCTTGGGGGAGTTTGGGAAACAGCCCGGATTTTTGTGTCTTGGATTACATTACATGGCAACAAAGACCAGAGCACAGACTCTTGCACAGGCTCAGGCCCAAAATAACATCAGAAGAGCTTCAATAGAACAAACTAAGGGGAGTGAAGGGAATATGGCAATAATGGAAGAAATAAGGAAAATTCATATGGATTTGTGTAGAGAAATTCAAGCCCTGAGGTCTGAAATGGCAGATCTGAGGACTGATTTAAAAAGAGAAATAAAGGATGAACTTAAGTCAGTTACAGGAGCAATTGATAGGATGTCCTCTGAGGTAGCCAAAATACAAAATAAAATGGAAACTATAGAAAAAAACATGATTATTTTGAAGAAGATTTAAAAGATATTAGGCAAAAGCAAAAGGTCTTAATAGAAACTAATATTTTGAAAGAGGTGAAAATTAGAGAAAGGTCTCTGAAAATTAGAGGACTTCCAGAAGAGGAAAACGAAGATCTGTGGCAGAAGGTGGTTACTATGTTAAGTGTGTACCTGAGTAAAGACCCTGCCTTTTGTGAAATTGAAATAGACAATTTATTTCATGTTAATTCTTATGTAGCGATGAAAAATAAAAACCCAAGAGATGTTATCATCTTATTTGTAAGAGAACACATGAGATACTCTTTGGTTTAACCATAAAAGGAGACCAATTAAATTTGGGGAGAGAGAGCTTCAGCTGTTTAGAGATTTGCCTCCGGAGATAATTAAGAAAAGAAAAGAATACAATTTCCTTACTCTTGAGCTGAGAGATAGGAAAATCAACTATAGATGGAAACTCCCCGAGGGGCTAATTTTATGGTTTCAAAGGAAAAAAATTGTAGTCAATTCTATAAAGGAGGCAAGGGAATTTCATAAATTCCTTAGAAAGGACCACACTAGAGATAAAAACAAGAATAGTAAAAAATCACTGGAAAGGAGTAAGGGAAAAGATTTGGTAGAGACTAAGCTGCCATGTGAGGGAGTGGACTCTCAAGTTAGGGAAAAAGTAACTCCCTCTGGAGATGAACAACTCATAAGAGACCTCCCTGGAGCTGTCACCACAGAACTCTCACAATTGGAGACTACACTTAACACTTGGAGGAGCCCTGGTGGTACAGTGGTAAAATGCCTGTACTGCAGGTCTCAGACTTGACTCAGGCTTGCATCCTTCCAAGGTCTCTAAAATGAGTACCCAGCTGTTGGGGGGCAATGAGCTTACAGTTTTAAACTGCTTAGTCACTACATAGTGTGGTATGAAATGGTATATTCAAGCTGCTTTGCTTTGCTTTGCTTTGCTTTTGCTTTAATTCCCTTCTTATCTGGGATTGTTCAAATTTCCTTTTCATTCTACTTGTTCTTCAATATTCTTTCTTCCTATAAAGTATTTTAGGGCTTTTATATCTGTCTCACAGGATGAAATATCACTGTTGTAAGTTTTTTGCAAATTGTAATGGGGAAAATCAATTTGATAATTAGACTTTCCAGACAGGTAAATATGGGAGAGAGCCAGAGTGGTGCAGTGGTTTGAGTGTTGGTATATGACTCTGGAGACCAGGGTTCGAATTTCCACTCTGCCATGGAAACCCACTGAGTGACCTTAGGTATGTCACACACTCCCAGCTTCAGAAGGAAGTAAAGACAAGCCCATTCTGAACAAATCTTGCCTAGAAACCCCATGATAGGGGTTTGCCTTAAGGTTAGGGTTGCCATAATTATCTTCCACAAAAGTATATGGAACTGAATTGGGTAAATTATCAACAAAGAACACCACCCACAGAGTTTGACCTATCAGGAATAGAAAACAAGGAAGTTTTTTTAAAGGATTTTTTAAAAAAGTTTGCATTGCAGGGACCTCTTCCTGATGGGTTTCCCCATTTCTGATTTAGGTTTTGTACACACTGACTCTAGTATTCAAAGTGGGATGTAGCTCAGAATGTCAAAAATAACAACCTTGACCCCCTCCACTTGCTGCAGGACAAGAAGAAAGGAAGGTATCAAGGTTTCACTTTCACAGCAGGACTTTTCCACTTTGTAGGCAAGGAGAGGGAGAGGGAGAGACTTGTGGAAGGGAATTATACTTTCACCTCCTCCACCTCCTTAAGCAGTAGAAAGTCTCAGATAAGAGAGAGCTTGTCCCAAGACTGAGGCAAGGCAAAGATGAGCAGAGAAAGGCTGAACTTGCCCTTCGCTAGCCCTTGGCTTGTGAATGAGTGTGGTTTTCCCCATGGCCATGCTCTACAATCTGGGATATGCTGCTTAAACCAGCCCAGCCGGCCAGGACATTTTTAGACCCCTAAATCAGGGAGTTTTGCTGGTTTTCTGGGACAAATAGCAAGCCAATTTAGGGTCAACATAAATTGAAAATTGCTTGAGGGCACACAACAAGAAAAAAATATGGGAAATAGAAAATATAGACTACTAGTGTACTGTCCTATAATGTTATAATCACTTATTACTCTGTATCTAGTTTCTGTTTAACACTAACTTTTCTTGGGGAATGGGACATATACTGTCCTCCAGAAGTATGGTCTAATATTTTCTGAAACACAATGGATTATTTCCTCTTATATATATATATATATATATATATATATATATATATTTGGAGAATTTGAGCCCTTTTACACTATATAATGATAGTATTATGATTCCACTTTAACTGCAATTGCTGCATCATGTAGAATCTTGTGTTTGTATTCTGGTCAGTCACTGAAGCTAAATGGCACTAAATACACATCCTTCAACAACAAAGCCCAGGATGGAATCATGGCTGTGTAAATGGAATCACAGTGCAATAACTATGCAGTGTGGGGGGAAAAACTGGTTTTGGTCCACATTAGTAAAGTATTTTTGAAGAAATAACATGAACACACAGGTGCATACAGAGGGCACCACAGTTCAAAAAAAGGATGTTTGGAATGTGTCCAGATGGGGGTGACTGAAATAGTGAAGGGTCTGGAAATCATACCTGTTAGAATATAGATGGTTTATACAGTCAAAGGTGAAATGTAGAGATGTGTGTCTGCAATTTTCCTCATGAGAACAACATCTAGGCAAACAAAGACAGCCCAGTCCAGGTGGCCAGAGAGTCATAACATCAGAAGTTCCTAGCTGGGAAAGGCAACAAAGAACAGATAACAGTATCCAAAACATCATTAGGCCTGGGAAAGAAATCACGTGGTGGATGATGGACAACAAGGGGCTGGGTTAACAAACATATACATAACATTAAATCAACATAAGGTTAACACCCAGAAGGTGGAAAAAGGGCAGGGCTGAAAAATCCCTTTGTCTAGAATTGTTTATATTTCTTGCTTCCTTCCTGTTTGTGTGTGTTCACCATGGATCTAACTATGGAGTTAATTCTTGGACTATAATATGCTTATATTGCTTTTATAATGTAACTTCTGGATCTGGAAACATAGATCTGTAATTCTTTTGTTCAACCACATCAGTATGATGTGATCCTATGATGGACTGTATTTTTCTTTGCTTATTTTTACCTTTTGAAACAATAAAGCTCTACTTTTAGAAGTTTGGATTTTTTCCCATGGCTCTGCTGGATTTTCAAACACACCACACCAATAAAATTCAACAATACCCTATGAAGAGAGACAGGAACTGGATATGTTTAGCCTGGAGAAATGAAGGTTAAGAGGTGATATTATACTCCTGTTTAAATATTTGAAGGGGTGTCATATTAAGGATGAAGCAAACTTATTTTCTGCAACTCCAGAGAATAGGACTCGGAGCAGTGGACTCAAACTACAGGAAAAGAGATTCCATCATAATATTAGGAAGAATGTGCTGACTAAGAGTTGTTCAACAGTGGAACACACTTCCTCAGAGGTGGTGGAGTCTCCTTTGGAGGTTTTAAACAGAAGCTGGATTAGCATCTGTCTGGAGTGCTTTGATTGTGTTTTGCTGTATGGTAAGAGGTTGGACTGGATGGCCCTATGGTCTCTTCCAAATGAGTGATTCTATGAGTCTATGAATGTAGAACCTTATTATAAAATAGTATTTTGTACTTAGTTGGGGAAGGTGATTTGAATTTTCTTTCCCAGTATCTAAAACATCTTCAGCCTGTTCTGAAACACTATAAAAGGCTATGGGAGCCTGTTAATAGAAATGTACAACAGTACACTGAATAATTATAGTTCTCAGGCAAGATTTTATTACACATTTACAAACACATGCTTCTGTTTCACACTTTATGATGTTTTCAGCTACAAACATTAGTACATAAGCAACAAAACACCCTTGTAAAGTATGGTCTCAATTTTCATGACATTTGACCCCAGAGGGGTGTCATAGTATTCATAAGCAAAATAAACCCTGAGCTTTTTATAGAAGTGGAAGATTGTGTTTACTGATAAAGGAAATGAGAGAACTCTTTCTTTTGGTGCAAGCAGTTGATTTATTTCTAATTTACTCCACACCAATCTTTTTCATGTCCAATTTGCCTTTTACTATATACAAAACATGCATTCCTGATTACTTAATATTCATTTTTTTAAAAAAGGTATACACTGAAAATTCCCATGTACACCAGATTAATTCAGAGTACTCAGTAGTTTGCATCAGAATTTGCATTAAAAAGCTGTTAGAAACTTATAGTAGAAGCTATGAAGCATTTATTATGGTATGTAATATTTCACATATTTTCTGGCACACAGTGCAGAAGAGTTTTCTTTAGATGCATGATCAACCAGGGACCTCTGAATTTACTAGTAATTTACAGTTAACTAAGAGATTTGAATTTTAATCTAGTTCTTATACCTTTCAGTGGATTTGCAGAACACTTTGGAGAACAATAAATAGGTGAATAACAAAGATGTCACTGAAGAAACAGACATGCTGTGAATCAGGACCAGTGATTGAAAAGCAAGGATGTGGTTACTGTTTGGAGCACAACTACTCAAATTACAAATATAGTGCATATTCTGAAGGATGTCTGGACATGTCTTACATGTGCATGAGTTCCCTTATTTACCATTGCACCTGCACTGCAGAAATAATGCAGTTTGACACTGATGTAAGGACGTTATCACACGTGGGCCAGAAAGCGATAATAAAGTGGA
>JAIPUX010001880.1:99288329-99299122 GCA_020142125.1 Phrynosoma platyrhinos | reverse complement strand
CCTCTGGACAGTTGCAGATAATCTAGTTTTTATAGGTTGCAATAAATTGTTCCCAGAGGACCTTAGTGTGAGGGGAGGATTATACGGAAGGAGACAGTTCCAAAGATAGGTTGGACCCAAGCCATTTAGGGCTTTAAAGGTAATAACCAACACCTTGTACTGCACCCGGAAACTGATAGGCAGCCAATGAAGTGATCTTAGAATAGGTGTTATGTGGTCTCTTCTGGTTTTACCTGAGACCAGCCTGACTGCCATATTCTGTACCAACTGAAGTTTCTGAATGAGGTACAAGGGTAGTCCCATGTAGAGTGCATTGCAGAAATTGAGACGAAAAGTTACTAGCACATGTACCATGGTTTCGAGGTCCCTGACCTCCAGGAAAGGGTGCAGTTGGCGTATCAGCTGAAGCTGATAACAGGTGCTCCTGACCACTGCATTCCCCTGATTTGTCATCTGAAGTGACGGATCTAGGAACACCCCCAGATTGCAAACACAGTCCTTTGAGGAGAGTATGACCCCATCTAGGACTGGGGATTGTATCCCAATCCCTGGGTTCGGGCCTGTTACCATTAGTACCTCCGTTTTGTCTGGATTCAGTTTCAACCTGTTTTTCCTAATCCAGTCCATTACCACTTTAAGACATTCGTTGAGAGGGAAGATGCAATCTGAAGTCAAAGCTGTAGACTGAGACATGGAGAAATATATCTGGGTGTCATCAGCGTACTGATAACACCTTGCTCCATGTCTCTGGAAGATCTCTTCCAGTGGCTTCATATATATGTTAAATAGAATCGGGGACAGGATGGTGCCCTGAGGGATGCCACAATTAAGATCCTTTTTTAACTGAGCAACTGTCCCCAAGCATCACTCTCTGGAATCTGCCCAAGAAAAAGGGCTGGATCCATTGCAATGCAATGCCTCAGATTCCTAATTCTCTCAGGCATTCCAAGAGGATGTGTAGCAGGTAACAAGTACTCAGGTGGGCAGGAATAACCACAGAGATCCAGCTGAAGTCCAGAAGATAGGAATTTATTGATAATGATGCAGGGCCTCTAGCACAAATGCCAAGAGAGCACCGCACCCAAATTCAGAACAGCTTTTATGGGCATACAACAACAGGAAAACCTTTCTCTCCCTAGCTTCCCCTTCCCTTCGATTAATTTCATAATATTCAGAACTTCTTGTTAAGCAGACATTGTTTTCAGAACATAGGAATCTTACGTGGAAAATGTTTACAGTACAAGATGACAGTGGCTTTATTAATGCAACCTTGATTGCAGTACAGAGCACATAGCTTAGCTAAAAAAAAAAAAAACACTCAGTTAGGTAAGAAAATTTTCTAAGTCTCATTCAGAGTCCCAGTTGATTATCTAGTCTGATCCCAAATCATAGGCAATCATGAACAGTCATTTTAAAATACTATTTTCAGGCAATTGACTACTTCATTCCCCCCTTTAAAGCATATTTCTATGCAATTATAACTTTACCTTTTGTAATATAACAACAAAAGATAACATCAGTTAATATCATTTTCAGCCATGAGTGCATAGAGGGCAGCAGTTTTGGAGACTGACTTATGGAATATTACTAACAAACAGTGTAAGAGGCATGGTATACAGAACCCCTATAACCAGGATAGGCAGTACCATTACAAACAAAGTCCAATCAAAGCCTGGCCACCATGTTATCCAATTATCTGATCCTGGTTCTATGTTAGCCACTATCTCATGCAAATCATCAATTTGGGCATCTATAGCTTTGCTATTGTCAGTCAAGTTAAAACAACAGAGCTTTTTATGTGTTTCACAACAAAGGTGGTGGCACAGGAAGAGATAGTCTATACTTGCACGGCTTTCTAAAATGGCATTTCTCAGTTCTCACTGCTCTTTGTTAAGCAAAGGTAGTGCCCATGAAGTGGCATTTATATTTTTAACCAGAGCACAAGCAAGCTCACTGATCTCCATATCATTTTCTAAGGCCACCCTCTAAGGCCAAACCAGGGATGTTGTCAATGCTATTTGTTCTCTTCTGGACAGTAAATGCATAATACCTTTACAATCGCTAGTCAATGGAGTAGCTTCATCTCATGATCGATTGTGTCAAAGGCCACTGAGAGGTCCAATAGTACCAACATGGTCACACTACCCCTGTCAATGCCCAGACCAAGGTCATCAGCTAAGGCAGGGGTAGGCAACCTTTTTGAGCCGGGGGCTGGGTTGCTGTCCCTCAGACAATTGGGGGGCCAAAGCACCATAAATAAATAAAAAAATTAAAATTAAAATTAAAATTAAAATTAAAAATTAAAAAAAATATGCACGCACACTTTCTCAGCCCCAGAAAAGCCATGGCAAAACCCCTGTGGAGATTTTGCCAAGAAAACCCCAAGAATAAGTAATAGCATAATCAATATCATCATGGCAGGGGGCGGCGGCAGCAGGAATGGCCTGGGGCTGGTCCAAAGGCCTTGGGGGGGGCGCATCTGGCCCCGGGGCCTTAGGTTGCCTACCCCTGAGCTAAGGTAACCATGGTAATCTCCACTCCATATCCTGTCCTAAAGCCATTTTGAAATGGATCCAGATAATCGGTTTTCTCCAAGACAGCTTGAAGCTGAAGAGCAACAACCCTCTTGATCACATTGCTCAAAAAAGGTAACAAAGAGACTGGCCTATAGCTTCATGTCCAGAGGGTCAGGGGAACATTTTTTTCAGAATCAGCCTGACCACCACTTCCTTCAAAGTAGATGGAACTCAACTTTCCATAAGGGATGCATTGATGATGTCCTTCAGGAACATCCTCAAGGCATCTCTCCCCTGGACGGCCAGCCACGAAGGCCAAGGGTCAAAAAGGCAGGTTGTCTTCCTCACTCTACCAAGGAGCTTGTCCACATCATCGGTACTCACCGACTGGAACTGATCCAGTATAATCTCATCAGTGGAGTTGCTGGACATCTCATATCAATTCTGCTATAACACCAGCATGCAGGTCGGTTCTTATCTGAGAGATTTTATCTGCAAAGTTGTTGTTAAACGCATCACAGCAGGCCATTGTCAGGTTAAGTAATGGGTTCTGCACAGGTGGAACCTGTCAGTTCCTTTATCACCCTAAACAGCTCTGCTGGAAGGGACACTGCAGACGCAATACATGCAGAGAGGAAAGATTTCCTTGCTGCATGTATTGCCTCTCTGTAGGAGCAAAGAAATTTCCTATGATGAGTTATGTCAGATAAGAGTTGAGTTTTCTGCCAGATGCACTCTAGTCATTGTCCAAACTGCTTCATCTTCCTGAGTTCTTCTATATATCATGGTTGACTTAGAAGCAATTTGGAAAGGATGCTTGGGAGTAATCATGTTGATAGCTTTCACAAGATTGATATTCCAGGTATTAACCAAAACTTCAACAGAATCGCTGGCGTTACCAACCATTAAACCCTCTAAGGCTTTCTGGAATCCAATTGGTTCCATTAGCCTTCGAGGGTGGACCATTCTAATGGGTCCTCCACCCCTGAAAGGATGGACAGTGGTTCTAAGTTCAGCTTTGATCAGAAAATGATTCGTCCATGACAATGCAGAGGTTTTTATTACCTCCACTCATGGATAGTCCTGTTCTATACTGAAGACCACATCAAGGGTATGACCTGCACAATGCATGGACCCAGTGACCAATTGGGATAGGTCCATGTTTGTCATGGTTTCCAAGAACTCCCGAGCCGCACCTGTTAGATTTGACAAACTGGTCTCGAGTGGGATGCTGAAGTCACCCAAGACTAAAAGTCTAGGTGACTCCAATAGCAACTCTGATACCAGTTGTGACAGCTTGGTTAGGGAGTCTGCTAGACAACGGGGTGGACAGTATACTAGGAGAATCCTCAAACTGTCCTTGGTCCTCAAGCTCAGGTACATACACTCAAAGTAGACTGTTTTCCAGACAGGTAATCTGATCAAGGTAAGATTATTCTTATGAACCAGAGCCACTCTGCCCCCTCGCCGACTTCCCCTTACCTGCTCACTGATAAGAGTACCAGCTGGGAGGGCCTGTGCCTAAGTAATAGCACTGCCTTCTCCCAGCCAGGTCTCTGTAAAGCAAGCCAGGTTGGCATCTTCATCTAGAAGATTATAAATGATCTGAATTTTGTTTTTGACCAACCTGACATTGCAAAGGAGCAAGGTAAGGTTCTGTGGAATGGTTGGTGCATTCTCCAATCCATTCTGGGAAACAGAGTGAATTGAAGGTGAGATAGCTTTCAGACATCGATCCTACCTTCCTTTGTAACAAACTTTCATCCTCTTCCCGCCATACCTTCCTTTGCCCCGCACAACCTGGATTTTCACTCCCAGATTGGAACTGGCCACACATGCCTGTCCCTTATTCACAGATCCCTCCAAGTCTCCTCAAATTACTGCTGGGGAGCAAAGCCTCTAGCAGTCTAGGAAGGCTTTGGGAGCCAGCTATTTAACATTAGCCCAGAGGTTCTTGGGCTGCCTCCATATCCTCTGGTTGGCTGGCTGGCTGGTAGAGTTCCTGGGGTGGGGGTGGGGGAGTGACTTTTAAAGCCAGCCACTCCTGGCCATGCCCCTTCTCCCTGCTGCCTGGATCAGCTGCCTTTAGCCCCAGTGGAATAGGGGAAGGAAACTGCTGTGGTGTCCTCTACATCCTCCAGCTGGCTGGTGGTGTTCCTGGGGTGGGAGGGGGAGTGACTTTTAAAGACAGCCACTTCTGGCCACACTCCCTCTCCCTGCTGCCTGGCTCAGCTGCCTTTAGCCCTGGTGGAATGGGGGGAAAGGAGGCTGCTGTGATGTCCTCTGCATCCTCCGGCTGGCATCCAGGAAGAAATTGATCACATATCAAGACAGGACTGTTGATAATCATGAGATTGAAGTTCAAGAGTGTGAAACATTAAAACCAAATATCAGCAGATAATTTGGCTTTTGTTGTTGTTATCCCCATCCATGGCAACTCTATATATGAGACATCTCCAAGAGCCCCTGTCCTCCACTGCTCTACTCTGTTCCTGTAGTTTCATGTCTGTGACCTCCTTGATTGAGTCTATCCATCTTGTGTATGGTCTTCCTCTTTTTATACTTCCTTTCTACTATCTTTTCTACTACCATTCCTAGTATTATTGTCTTTTCCAATGAACCATACCTTCTCATGATTTGACCAAAGTACAACAGCAGGGGTAGGCA
Organism: Phrynosoma platyrhinos; assembly: GCA_020142125.1. Taxonomy (NCBI): domain Eukaryota; kingdom Metazoa; phylum Chordata; class Lepidosauria; order Squamata; family Phrynosomatidae; genus Phrynosoma; species Phrynosoma platyrhinos. The sequence continues at coordinate 99,293,939 of JAIPUX010001880.1, read as the reverse complement.
ACCTTTCCCCTTTAAGGGCTGAGGGACTTCAGCTCCCAGAATCCCAGGAGCTATTGGCCAACATGGGACTATTGGCCAACAACAGCCTCAATTTGAACCTCTTGGCTTCCAGGGATATTTATGGATTTATCTGGTGAAGAACATTTTTTTTTCTTTTGGCTGTCCACAGTATCCTCAACACTCTTCTCCAGCACCACATCTCAAATGTGTTGATTTTCCTCTTATCTGTATTATTCACTGTCCAGCTTTCACATCTGCACATGGTAATGGGGAATACAATGGCTTGGAGCAGGGGTAGGCAACCTTTCCCCTTTAAGGGCTGAGGGACTTCAGCTCCCAGAAGCCTCAGCCATGTTGGCCAATAGTCCCATGTTGGCCAATAGCTCCTGGGATTCTGGGAGCTGAAGTCCCTCGGCCCTTAAAGGGGACAGGTTGCCTACCCCTGGCTTGGAGAATTCTTATTTTAGTGTTCATTTATACATCTTTGCTCTTAATTATCTTGCCTAGTTGTTTTGTAGCTCCCTTTTCCATTCCTGGTCTTGTTCTGATTTCCTGACTGCAGTCTTCTGATCAGTCTTTGATCCAAGGTAGGAGAATTATTTTAATTTCTTCATTGTCTAGGTTGAATTTATGTATTTCTTCTGTGGTCATTATTTTTGTTTTCTTTATATTCAGCATTAAGCCTGCCTTTGCACTTTGTTCTTTGATCTTCCTTAGTAATTGTTCCAAATCCATTATGTTTTTCGCTAGTAGTATGTTGTCATCTTCATATTTTAGATTGTTGATATTTCTTCCTCCTATCTTCAATCCTCCTTTTTCTGAGTTTAAGCCTAGTCTTGGCCTAGGATCAACAAATGAAGGAAAGCAAAGTGAATGTTCTGAGGCAAACAGTTTGAACATTTTGAACACAAAGATCATTTGTTTGTTCATTCAGACTCTGTGGCCTAAGTGCAGTATAATACTAGAAGAGAAAAAGTACCCATAGTACAATTGTCCTTTGTTTAATGTCAGGGATATTCATTTGTCAACTTCTTGATCTGCTAATACAGCCTTAAAATATGGCATATAACTTGGTAGCACCTGTAGGCTGTAGAATATAAACAACAAATTAGCTCTGTAATAGTATTTGTTGTTTTTCTATATTTCAGCACTAAAAGAGAAAGCTTGTTTACGTTCCGGTCTGGAAAGACTTCCAGATGTTACATTTAAAATGTAAACAAAGAAATAGAGGTTGACTGGATCCTATGAGTTTGTACATTAGATGACACCTGATGACAGGTAGTGGACAGATTTCTAAAAAAAAAAAAATTGATCACTAGATAAAGATCTCTGGTCTAGTAGATGTGGAGGGAATGTAGGGTTGGGCCAGTGAGCAAGAGCCAATCAAATTGAAGGCTGGTGTGGAAAAACAACTCAGTTTGTGACAGTTGGAGCAGTCCAATAGTGAGGGACTTAGGGCCTTTGAAGACTTCCAGAAATAGTGCACATTAAATTGAGGCACTGCCCTGGCTCAGTGCTAGGGAGTCATGGGAATTGTATTTTTTTTCTGGGACATTGAGCCTTCTCTGTCAGAGAGCTCTGGTGCCACAATAAATTACAGTTCCCATGATTCCCTAGCACTGAGCCAGGGCAGTGCCTCAATTTAATGTGCACTATTTCTGGCAGTCTGCAAAGGTTCTTAATGTCAGTAGAGAACTCCTAGTAAGGGAGTTACTGGAATTTGATATCTTGTGGGATGCAGTTAGCCTGAGTGGCTAGGGTAGCAAGACATTTGGGAAAACTGAAGTTCAGGGTGGTGTGAATCCTAAGTGAGAGTACCTGGTGAACTTTAGAGAGAGAGTTATGAAACAAATTTTAACAAGGACAAGTGCATATAACATAACAACTGAATAAGTGAAACATTGTTTAAAAATTCTTTCAAATGAAGTTTTATTGTTATTCTATTACAAGCTTGTCTGTGTCTGAAATAAGTAACCATGCTACTATATCTAAAAGTAAATTTTAAAAGGGGAAAAAATAAGCAATTTTGGTGGTTCCTGTGGCAGTAGACATATAAATAAGATCTAGGGCAGGGGTAGGCAACCTTTCCCCTTTAAGGGCCAAGGGACTTTAGCTTCCAGAATCCCAGGAGCTATTGGCCAACATGGCTGAGGCTTCTGGGAGCTGAAGTCCCTCAGCCCTTAAAGGGGAAAGGTTGCGTACCCCTGATCTAAGGATTCTGAATGGATAATTAAGGCACTGAGAGGGTGTCAGAAGAGGATACAAGTAAGGAACCGTAAATTAGGCTGCTATGTAGCATGTTGCCAATGGGAGCAGAGAGAGTACGCAATGAAATCACCTTCCAGATATGCTGATCCTAACATCTGTGACAGGTTGGCCTAGGATGCTAATTTGTGTTGATATTGATAAGACGGACATCTAGGCTATACAAAGAGAATATAGTCCCTCAAACTAAGGGGGGTTGTAGACTGCCAGAAAAAGTGCAAATTCAGTCCACTTTTAGGGTTAGGGTTAGGGTTAGGGAATCATGGGAACTGTAGTTTATTGTGGCACTAGAGCTCTCTGACAGAGAAGGCTCAATGTCTCAGAAGAAAAACAATTTCCATGGTTCCCTAGCTCTAACCCTAACCCTAAAAGTGGACTGAATTTGCACTATTTCTGACAGTCTGCAACCCCCCTAAGTGATTATGTTCTGTCATGAATAACTAGTTAGGATGAAACATCCTGATTAACATTTTGATGGCTCTTTGATGTAATAGGCTAATATAAGGTACCTTAAAGGTAAAGGTATTCCCTGTTGACAAGGTTGTCAAGTCATGCCCGACCATAGGGGGCAGTGCTCATCTCTGTTACTAAGCCAAGAACCAGCATTGTCATAGACTACTCTGTGATCATTTGGCCATCATGATTGCACATAATACTGTTTACGTTCCCACTGAAGTTGTACCTATTTTCCTACTTGCATTTGCATGCTTTTGAACTGCTAGGTTGACAGAAGCTGGGACAAGTGATGGGAGCTCACCCCATCATGCGGCACCTGGGCCTTGAACTGCCAACCTGTCAATCTTGCAATCAACAGAGTTATTGTTTCAACCACTTGAGCCACTGTGTCCCTTAAGATACCTTACATGCAATATAATGAAATGGAATGATGTCTTACATGTAATGATATGGAATTTTAAAAAGCTGAAATGCCCAGGCATTGCTATGTCTGTGTTTCTTCCTGAAGGGACTATCTATTTGTATATAAATCTATGCATACATAGCTTGAAAGGAGTACATGTTCATTCCTGTGTAAATATTCTGAAATTCTAATTGTTGAAAATATTTAAATTGAGTGTTAATGTTTAATGTTAGCTTGGCCTGTCTGGTTTAACCACTGTCATGAGCTGAGAACTTTGATGACCAGAAGTTGATAATAGTGATTGCTGATAGAAACCTGATTTGCCTGACAAGTGGTAAGGACCCTCAATCCCACAATCTAAGAGATAAGGGTGAGGAACCAAACCTGTTTTGACATGCACAACCTGTAGTGAATGGATGGCAACTGAAAGCAAGTGGGAGCCAATTTTCATCCACTCCAGCAATCCCCGATGGATTGCACAATCATATTTGGACACACCAGAAATGTTGTTATATCTAGGTTCCATTTTAGATTACTTTTGATTCCCCGCTCCTTTTATGGTAGTTATGGTGTCTTCAGAGAATTAGGGGATACTGAGGAATGTCTGAAATCACATTTACAGGAATTTTTGAAAGTTTACAGGTAGAAATTTGTCCCCAAATTGTCACAAAAGATAGATAGATAGATAGATAGATAGATAGATAGATAGATAGATAGATAGATAGATGATAGATAGATAGATAGCATTCTATAACAGCTACTTTGTTATTATGTAACATAGCTTTATTCATCTATATCTTTTCCATATTCATAACTGCTATTTAGTTACAATTGTGACATTATTGCCACAATTGTAACTCCCCCCAACCTACTTTACTGGGCATCAGCTGCTGGACAGAAGGAGACCAATTCTGCCAATGATTGGATCAGGGTGAATGATGTTTTCATCAGGTTTGAGGAGGGGTCAGGCCAGGAGAGGTTGCTTAGTTAAGCTGATATAGAATCTCAATCATTATTTTCCCCACAGCAAATGCTGCTTTTTGAGTTTGAGTGTGTGTGTGTGTGTGTGTGTGTGTGGAGAATTTTGCTTCAAATAATTCCCAAACCAGAAGGATTTATATCCATCCAGGATTTTCCTTCTTTATGATCCCAGTACTTGAGAAATACTTTTTTTTTTTTTTACAATTGTTCAAATATTGTCAAATGTTCCTCCTATCCCTACCTTTGTGCTGGTTCTGAAAAAATGTCAAGGATGGGGAAAGGATATCTCCCCCTGAGACACTCCTGTGAACTCCACCTCACCCCCCCCGGAAGCCATTTATGTCCCATTTGCTTCTGTAATCCTTCTCAAAATGGCAGCAGGAAGTGACATCATTTCACCATTCAGAGAGGCACTACAGATGAAACTGGAAGTGTCTGGTGTTCTACAGTACTTATGCGAATAGGGTGGGGGTATTTTTGCATGTTTTTGAGCAGTGTGGCACCTCTGAAGGACTGATAGGGGGTTAATGATGGCAAAAATGTCAACCCAATGACTTTTTTGGATGCACCCCATATAATAACTCAGTTCCTTTTTAATTGAGAATAGAAGGGAACACAAGGATTTTTAAAAAATTAAGACAGATAAAAATAATGTGCTTTCCCCTCCTGGAAAAGAAAGTCAAGCAGCTGGAGGCCCAGTTAGCTACACTTCAGCATATTAGGGAGCAAGAGGTTTTCCTGGACAGAGCGGAATGAACAATCTTGGACTGGGACCACACAGAGGAAGTTGTTGAAAAGGAGATCATTTCATGCACACCGGAGGTGTGCAAAAGGATTGGCAGCATCCCCTTGGGATAGGGGATCAGGATGTCTCTATCAGGATTTATATTAATTGCTCGGAGGTCCTGGAATCCTTGATGAAATTGGATTTAACAAGAGGCAAAGGAGACAAGATCAATTAATCCCCAGAGATCATGACCACACTTCTGAAAATCTTCCCTTGGACACTACCAACTCCTTTATTTTAATCCTAGATGAACTGTGAGTAAATATCGATTGTGTTTGGGAATTTACAGTACAAGTACAAGCTTGACTAAAACACTTTGAGGATTGGCATCATTTAGAGACTATTTTTGCTGTATGAAATAAGAAATGACTATTTCGTAAGCCTTTCATTGAGAGGAAAGGAAGATTGGCAGAAACCCAAAAGAATACAAAATAAATAAAGGAGATTTTTGTATATCGGATATCTGGAAACTTAGTCGATTTTTTTGTTAAAAGACTGAGCCCAGTCAGCAGTCGTATATTATATATCTACAATGTGTCTGCAATTGATTTATAGGGAAATATTGGGACGATTAACAACAACAACAACAGAATGGTGGCTAATGGAAACTTTAATTAGCAATGGGACGATATTTATTCAATTAGCGACAAATAAGTCTGAGAGTTTGTTCCTTAAGCTATAAGCCTTATGTAATGTAAGGGCCTAATGTAAGAAGAAG
>JAIPUX010001880.1:99201911-99217305 GCA_020142125.1 Phrynosoma platyrhinos | reverse complement strand
ACCCCACTGGTCACTTCTCTTCAGGATGAAAAGGAGCCATTGTTGAGCCCCCTTTGGGTTTGGTCAGTCAACCAATTATCAATCTATATAACAGTTAACCTCCTCTAGCCCACATTCTACTAGTTGGTTTGCCAGAATGTCATCGGGAACTTTGTCAAAGGCCTTACTGAAATCAAGATATGCTATATCCACAGCATTCCCTTCTGGTAATTCTATATATAAAAAAAAATCAGATTTGTCTGGCATGACTTGTTTCTCTGAAACCCATGTTGATTTTTTGTGATTCTGGCATTCCCTTCTAAATGTTCACAGACTCTCTGTTTAATGATCTGCTCTATAATCTTCCTGGTATTGATGTTAGACTAACTGGACAATAATTGTTTTTTCCCTTTTTGAAGATGGGGACAACATTTGCCCTCCACCAGTCTGTTGGGAGTTCTTCTATTCTCCAGGAGTTCTCAAAGATTATTGCCAATGGCTCCAACATTACATTTGCCATTTTTAAAATGCCTTTTGATGCAGTTCATCTCATCCAGGAGACTTATATTCATTTTGATTAACCAGGTATTCCTTTACTTATTCTGTGCTACATTCTCTCTATTGTGTCCTCTGCTGCATTTTCTGCAAGTTCAGCACCCTTTTCTTTTTCTGAGGAGACTGAGGCAAAGAAGGTGTTGAGTACTTCTGCCTTTTCTCTACCCCTTGTTAGCATTTTGTCACTTTCTCTGCTCAGTGGCTCTACCATTTCCTTTTTTTTTTTTTTTTGGATATGTTATTGTAAGTGGTGAGGACAGAAGATTGTGGAAACCTCCACTGCTGAAGCCTTCCTCCTCTGCGAGTTGTTCTCCATTGGCATTCATCTCTGGTGCTGATCTTACCACCTATGAATTCAGCCTTCCCATTAATCACACTGGAGGCAGAAGATAACTCTAAAGAGGCACATTTTATTCTCCAGTTGCAATAAATACAAATTAACTATTTACAAGTAGATCAGAACATCAGCAGGCAGGAATTAAAAAAAATCATCAGAGCTAACCAGCTAACCAGCAGAAGAAAAAGACACAGTTCCACCCCCAAGCTGAGGGCTTAATTCATTTGTGGACACTTGCTAAACATCCTCAAAGTCCAGCCTCTCTTTGTGACTCATAGTCACGTGGACAATTGTTCCCACAAAACATGATGATCTAATATGTGTACAGTTGCTATCCGTTTTCCCAGATACATACTCTTCTTGACTATTTTCTCTTGTGATTGTTTTTTATATTCCACCTACAGGCAAACTTTCCCATGTTGTCATTTTTCACTCAGACTACAATTCCCACATCTGTATATTTCCACACACAAGTTACATTTTCCAACAGGACATACCCAAACAAACCCTTTTTGTTGTTCTTAACCTTTCTAGCAAGCCTGAGTTCATTCTGCACTTTAGCTTTTTTGACTTTACCCCTACATGTGCTTGCTATTTGTTTGAATTCTTATTTTGTGATTTCCCCTTTTTTCCATTTCTTATACATGTTCCATTCAAAACTAAGCTCAGTTGTAACTTTCTTAGTCATCCACCCTGGTTTCTTGAGACAGTACCCATTCTTCCTTCTCACTGGAACTGTTTTAATTTATGCCTTCAGTATCTCTCTTTTGGGAAATTCCCATCTGTCCTGAACTCCCTTCTCTTTTAGCATTCCTGAGCACAGGACCTACCCCCCCCCCCCAGTATTTCCCTAAGTTTTCTAAAGTCTAGAATGCATGTCTGACTATGTCTGGTTTCTCCTTTCCACTGTGTTACAAACTCCAGGAGAACATGATTCCTCCCACTTAAGGATCCCATCACTTGCACCCCATTTTGAAACTCATTGAAACTCATGAAGCCTTATTTTTTCCCATCATCAACATAACCTACTCCCTCATAGCCACCAGCTTGTCAATTGGCAAATGCGATATCCCAGCAACAGTGTCCATCTCGATTCCCAAGAAAGTAAGCCAGGTGTCAGGACCCTCCATCTTCTCTTCAGCTAAAGGGACTCCCAGCTCTGCCATCAAGACCTGGAAGGCAGCTAAAGTGTCATTACATTTAGAAGAATTAGGAGTCCCAGCTAGCAAGAAATCATCCAAATAATGGGTGATTGCAGAATTACCCGACCTCTTGACGGCGCACCAATGAAAAAAGGTGCTAAATGTTTCAAAAGCCGAACAAGAAATCGAACACCCCATAGCTTTATCAAAATAATATTTCCCTTCAAACTGAAAACCCAAAAGGTCAAATCATTTGGGTGTACAGGAAGCAACCTAAAGGCTGATTTTATGTCGCACTTCGCTAACAAAGCTCTCTTATCTAAAGCCTTAACCATTTTGACAGCAGAGTCAAATGAAGCATATATGAGTGATGTTAGCTTCAGATCTATAGCATCATTAACCGAGTCACCTTTTAGGTATGATAAATTATGGATTAACCTATATTCCCCTGGGGCCTTCTTGGGCACTACACCCAGAAGTGACAAATGTAGTGTAAGTATTGGCAAATATTCATGTGGGCCTGATATCCTTCCTGCTGTTATTTCTTTGGCTAGCTTGTCCCTCACAATCATCAGTGAGTCCCTAACGGAACGAGCATTAGGCATGTAACGGTAAACCCTGGGGCCCGAATGAGGAATGCAAAAACTCATAGAAAAACCGTTAAATATATACAAAATGGAGTCCCTATTGGGGTAGGTCCACAGCCACCATCACATCCAATTTAATTGGTGATGGTGCCTTTTCCTCTTGGTGGTGGTGGCTGGGGTGTACCTCCTACTTCCATCTTCTTACCTCTAATACAGAAACTGCTGGAGTGATTCCCCCCGCAAGTGTTGCACCTATGGTCGAACCTACAGGGTTGTCTCCTGCACTTACCTGTATTGAAGTCCCAGCAAAGAACATATTGTCTTCTCTCTCCCATGCTAGACCTCGCAATCTGACCTTTCGGATGTGTAACCATGGGCACAAATCATTGTCACATAGGCTCGAAGGGAAGCCCCTACCATTACATCCACCCACAGCTCTGACTGGACATGCCTCCAAGACAGTGAGCAGTCCTGGGAGGCCCTCATCCTGAACTGCTCATCGTATTGTAACCATGCCGCACCTCTGGTGTTGTGATGGCAGTTACTATAAGCTTTGATCATGATCTCCTGATATTTAGAGAAATCAGGAGACCTGTGAGGTTCCCTCTCTTCAATAATTCCCCTATAAATAGTGAAGCCCATTATCCAGTTCACAAAATTGTGTTCCAGTTTAGGGTGTTTAAGCACCTGGAACTCCTTAGTGAGGCTGAACACTACCCCATCCTTTACCATGATCCTTGGTTCAGGATCAGGAAACGTGAGGGCAAATAAATCGATATATTCCCCCTTCCATATTCGCTCCTTGGTGGTAAGCGGAAGGTGCAAATCAAGAGGAGTGGACATCCCAGCATATGGGCTGCACTCAGCCACCCTGTCCCCTCCCTCTAATCCAGCCGTTTCCAAGGTAAATACTCTTAAGGTATCACCTTGTAAAGGAACTACAGGCTGACCAACTTGCACCCTCAAGTCAGGGACCTGGGAAGGCCCAGGTGCTGTCACAGGTGCTCCCAACAATGCAGAGATGGGGTGTTCTGAACCCTAGCTCTGCCCAACATGCCCACCTGGAGCCCATACCAAGGTGGGCCAAACTGTCTGTAAAGAAGTGGCAAGCGACAAACCTGATGTCGAGGCTTGCTGGGAAGCATTACCAGTTGTGTGTAAAGATCCCCTGAAGTGTGGCCCAGCAACAGCTCGGGTGTCAGGATGCAACGAGAAGGCACCTGCCTGGTCTGTTCTCGAAGCCTCAGAGGTCTGCTCCATCACACCACCTTCACCTGTAATAACTGCTCATTGTCACAAGGTTATAAAGGTCCACCAAAGTAAGCTGATCTGACACAGGGGCAGCAGCACCCTGCTGTCCCACACTGGAACTTTTTTCAACAGTTCCCAAACATCAACTATGGTTGGCTGCCCAACCTCCATAGTTGCAGTTACCAAAGAACTACGTGCTGCTTCCACTACTTGAGCATCAGGTGAAGTTGGTTGCACCTGAGTGGGCAACACTCCTGTGTTCTGTGTTACAGCAGAAGTGCTGGCAATGGGTCTAGCAGCTGTAGCCTGAAGCCCCTTCTGGGCAAGCCGTTCACAGACTGCGATGGAAGCCTGCATCATCTTGCCCAGCTGTGCCAATTGCGCAACAACCTCTTCATCCCTAATGGCCGAATGAGAAGGCTTCTTAGGTGCAGAATGGCCCAAGCCTGACGCAGCCGGATCTGCGTGTCTTTTAGATTGTGCCTTGCTGCGGGGCATTGTTTTGCACAGGTGTAGTACTAAGTGTGTCTGCAAAAGCACAGGTCCTCCTAGAACGACACCCAACACAGGTGACCATACCACCAGGCCCTAAAAGGAGCCACCCTTCCCAAGTCCACCAAGGGACGCCAAATGCCAGGAAGCCTCACTGGCAAAACCACCAAAGAGGAAGGTGTTCAGCTGGGTCCTACTCGGGCCACCTCCCTAAACCAACAACTGTGGGGGGAAAGCGTCTGGCCTGTGGGAAAAGGCCTGGCATGTCCCCACACCCCACAGGATGAAGTAGAATCCTGACCTACCCAAATCAGGAGTTACCGGGATGCCACCAGGCCTGAAAGGCCAGTAAAGAGGTCTGCGCCCTATCGGAGAACTGCCTGTCGCAGCACCCATCTTGTTCCGGCGCTCACTTGAGCCGAGTGCTCAAGGTGCTGTAAAGCTGCTCACCAGGTCTCGAGAAAAACTGGCCCAAAGGCCTCGCCCGGGCCCTTCACACAGCCACACAGAGGAGCCACAGATCGATCTTCCTCTTCCTGCACTCCAATAGTAGTAAGCAAGCAAGTACCGAAAATTTGCTAGGCCCAAAACCCATGCAAAAACCAAAGAACGCAGCCACAGTGAAGTGACTCACTTGGCTGCTGATCTAAAATGGCTGCCACCACGTGGCAATGCCAGACTATATAGACTTATAATCCCACAGGAAATCTCGTGAGGCCTCATATTTCACGGGATTTCCCAGCGTGCTTTACTATCCCAAACAAAAGATCTGATTGGCCAAGCATGCATGAAGGCGGGAATTCTTGCACACTTAGCCAATTAGGTGTCTTTTGTCCTAAAATGGCCAGCGCAGCTAGAAGCCCCTCCCAACAAGTCGGGGGGGTGTCTTTCTATCAGTCTGTAAAGGCCCTTAGTCACATTTAAAAATTGTGTTATTTTGTGCACACTTTTCCCCCTCAGAAACAAACTGTATCTGTATGGAGATATTCAAGATGAACTGCACATTTTCTTACAGTGAGTCTCTTGACCAACAGCCTTTAGTCATGGCTGTTGAATCCAAATAAAATTCTACTCATCCCCACACTGAACAAAACTTTGTAGTGAAGAGATCACCAAAAGACCAATCCTCCATTCCTATGGTATAGTACCTCATTGTTTCTGTTTCCTTCTGCCTTTTTAAAATATATTTTCTGTCTTTTCCTTATAATACTTTCAGTCTTGTTCCCCTGTGTCTCTCTCTTCCTCTTTATCTTCCTCTTTCTTTTCCTTTATTAGTTTTTCTACTCTTTTCATTTCTTCAGCTGTTCCCATCTTGCTCTTGGTCTTCTTTTATCTCTCCATACATTTTGTTCCTACTGTGCAGGAACTCCTATATGGCTCAGGTCTAGATTATTTGAAGGACTGTTTTCTCATTGGAAGGGCTGCAATGAAGGAATTAGAGAAGAGCATGGCATATAAAGATTTAACATTAAATAAAAAATCAGGATTGTCCAAGTCACTGTATTTCCTATTTCCGTCTATGGCTGTAAAAGCTGGACAGTGAAAAAAAAAATCAACCCAATTGAAATATGGTACTTGAGAAGAGTTTTACAGATACCATGGGTTGTTAAAAAGAAAAACAAATGGGTTCTGGAGCAAATTAGACCTGAACTATTCTTAGATGCCAAGACAACTAAACTGAATCTGTCATGTTTTGAACATATAAGAATACAAGACTCACTAGAAAAGAGATTAATATTTGAAAAGGTGGAGGACAGTAAGAAAAGGGGAAGACCATGATAGCTAGGGCAAGACCTGAGTAAGGCAGCTGATGATAAAGTTACTTGTAGGTTTTTCATTCATACAATCATCATAGGTCAAAATTGACTTCAAGTCAGTTAACAATGATAAATTTTCCCATACAAATCTGCCCATGTTTTGAAATCTTCTGGGGAGGTGCATCTGGTAGAGCGTGGTGCCTTCTTGGTGGCTACTTCCAGGCTCCAAAACTTTCTTCCCAGAAAGGCTAGGTTAGCATACTCTGCTATCTTTCTACAAGCAGTTAAAATACTTGTTTGTTTGTTTCAGCATGCTTTAGAAGGCTGATGGATAAAAGGGAAAGCAAAATGTGCTGGATTTCTATTTGCTATTTTCCTTTCAATGCTTTAAGTTTCAAAATTTTGACAATTTAATAAATTTTAAACTTTAGAATGATGTAAATGTTTAGTTATGTTTGTTTTAACTGTTGTCCCAGATTGGGAGGAAGGTGAGACATAAATAAATAGCAGCAGCAACATGTTATGGTCTAAGCTGCACATTCATCTTTCTCCTCTCTCTGAACTGCAACTGTGGCCTCTGTTAAGTTGTGGATGAGATAGTGAGAATATGGTGCCCAGTTCTGATTTATCTGAACACAAACTCTTGCAGTCAGCCTTTTCTAACATCCACCATTTCAGAGAAGGAGAGAGTGTGCTCTTCACAGATTTTTTTTTTTTTTTGTGTGTGTGTGAAGAGTGAACGACTAATTCTTATGTTTTCACTCCCCCCCCCATGACATCCAGAAAGGTATTTGAAAAGCTCTATATTTTCTCAGAAATGTAACTCCAACATCAACTCTTTCATTTATTCATCTCAAAGAACTGAACCTCATTAATATATACAGGGGATTATGGAGAATCCTACAGGGGGAATATATATATATATTCCCCCTGTAGGATTCTCCATAATCCCCTGTAGGGGATTCTCATTCTAATATTCCTCAATTTCCCATTTCATTTTTTTTACTCCTTGAGTAAACTAGTAGTTTAATTTTTCATTTTCATTTAAATATCTAACACTGTGACAATTTCATACTCACAGTTATGAATCTCTTAAAAAATTATTACAAGTACAAGTTAGTTTTTCTACCACCAGACTCTCTGGCATTTATATTTATAACCCTGGATATCTAGACTTGCCTTGTACCACCACAGAGCATCCAAAGAGAGTTGTTATATAGTCATGATGGAGGAGAGCTGGCTAAATCTCAGAAAGCAGGAAGGAATAGCATCTCCCTAGCAATTTTTTAAACACAGCTACATTCAGTCCATGGTTATGGCAAAACAGGTGAGACCATTGTTTGTACCGACTTATTAGAAAAGACAATAATGCTAGGTAAGGTAATCAAGGAAACCACAGGCCTGAGTCTGCAAGACCTGAGCAGGACTGCTGATTACAGGCTACCTTAGAGGTCTCTCATTCATAGGGTTGCCATAAGCTGATGGCAGTTAACAACAATATTTCCTCTTCTACTGTATTGGTGTTGGTAGTACTGCCAGTGAAAGGCAAGAAGTGTCAATGGATTCCTTTATTTTTCCTGCTATTTCCACCTGGCAAGCAGCCCCACTAGAATGAGAAGAGGCTCCCAAGAAGCAAGAGCACCCCACCACAACCAGCAGTTGCAGCTGACCACCTTGCACTCCATTCTGAGAAGGAAGTACAAGGCAGGGCGGTGGGAGGGAAAGGAGGGTAAAACAGACAATGTTGTGTCCAGAATCTGAGAATGATTCTGCTTCTGCCTGGCAGCCCTTTCTATGGCAGGCCTGCTATCTGGGCAGGAAATGGAGGTAAAGGAAAGAAGTCCATGGCCAAAGTGGGTAGATAGCATAGGCACCCTGGCTGTAGGAAAGGAGTGTCCATGGGGTCTGGGGACAGGCAGTGAGTTACTGCCCAGATGGGTGTTCCCCCTCCTCTGAGGTATCACCCAGTGTGGTTTGGACTCCCACCACCTCCTAATGATATCCCTGCATCCAACAGTCCTGTCAAATGACCTTCTAAGTAAATCATGGGGCTTAGCTTACCCTTTATAGATGAAAGGCAGGACACATTATTTGGTGCTTTTTAAAAAACAGTCTATTGAAACAAAGATAAAGCAAAAAAAATCAATAAAAGATTTATTTTATATAAGCCACAATCCAAAAGAGTGCTAAGTGTGCTTTAGACCCATTTATCTCAATGGGCTTAAGCACACCATTTTGTTTTGTGACAATTCAGTTTATGGGTACTATCAGTTACTGTGCAGAATGGTTAAAGCTTGGAAAATATTTTACAAAACAATCTTAGACAAGTTCACTCATAAATAAGCTCCACTGTGCTTGCTTTGTAGTGCAGTTTATTAAGACTGCTAACCTGGATGGAAAACGCATTTTACACAAGTAAATTTATCACATAACAAATATGGAAGTTACTATCTGCAAAAGTGCCAGATGGAATGATGGATTATTGTTGTTGTCAGTGGCATCATGTTGGTGTCACCCAATGTGGTAACTCATGGTGTCAACCCCCCCTGACCTCATCCTATATAATACCATACAGAATTCTTAGTAATGTTTTTTGCGCTAATGTTACTCATAAATCACAATTCCCATTTATCACTGAATATAATGGTAATAGGTGTAGCATAAACAACTAGCACAGTTAAAATTATATTTTAAATTACAATATTATGCGTGCAGCCTAAACATATTTATGTATACATAGTTTCATGTACTTCAAGTAAAAATTGGTAAAATGTTATGTTTTTAAATATATATATTTAAATACTTAAATATACTGCAAATTTTTTTAAAAAAAATATTTTCTTTGACATTTGAAATTTTAATTTTTAAAAAACTTGGGGTCTCTCCTTTCTCCTCCCACTGAGCCTCACCCAACTCATACCATCTCTTTGGCATTTTAATGGGACACAGGCAAATGCCATAGCCTGTTTCTTCTCAAAGGCATGTTTGAGGAACAGTAATGTACTCTTTTTAGGGTGTGACCTGGTGTGGGCCACACCCCCTGCACTCCCTAGTGATGCCACTACTTGTTGGTCTGTGCCTAGTCTAACCTATCATGTGGTTTTCTTGGCAAGTTTCCCAATGCTCAATGCTCAAACTACTATACCACGTTTATTGTGTAGTCAAGTCTCAGATATTAAGAGATTTTTTGATGTAATTGTCTAATATTGAGCATGAAATTACTTATATATATAAAAAACCAATCCAAATGGCAGTTCCATTGACTTAAAAAATACCCTGATTGGACACAGACATATAGAACATGGAATGATCTTTTTGAAATATGTAAGAAACCATGGGGCCAGAATAAAATCTATATTAATAGAATCCAGGAGAAAATGAGATTCTGGATAATACTGACAATAGGTAGTGTGAAAAACAGCAGGCAGAATGCAATACGGGATGAATCATTAGTGGAAAATATATCTATGCAAGAACATTATGAGTTCAGTGTATTAAAAAATTAGTGTATTGTTTCACATATATTTATAACAGCTTCTGAAGTCATGTGGAGATAATATTGAGCTATTGATATATAAAACACTAGTAAATACAGTTTGCATTCTGGAAGGAGAAATATGTTCTTGGGTGCCATTGGAATTCTTCTTGCTCTGTATAAACATTAATGGGGGGGGGTCGGTATGTGAAACTGGTACACTTGCCTTTTTCTTTCAACATATATGTGGGCCATTTTGTTTTTAGGCTTATGCTCTTAGCTGCCACTGCAAATCTTTCCTCTCCCAATCTGAGACTACTTCAGATGTCCAAAGGAAAAGTACATAATTTTGTAGTGTCTGCTGATAAACTCTGGGCTCATTCACACTTGCATTTAATCTGATTCCCGAGTTGCTTCAATATGGGAGCACAGAATCGATTCAAATCGATATGTAGTTCACACTACGTTTTCCATTACCAAATGCATTAGTGTGTATTTTAAACATGTATCTCATTCACACTGACATGTGCTCCACTTCAAAATGGATTCTCGTGACTGGTAGATCCTGCTTTTTTTAATTGTCAATCATAAATGTGCATGGTCATGTTTCTGGTTACGCAAGCACTCAGAAGTGTTGCCATGCACATCAGCTATCACTATTTTCATGGGCCTCTGTGTGTGTATGTGTTTATGTATGTATGTATGTGTGTGTGTGTAAGATGCACACCCTCCTCCTCCTCCACTTTCTCTCTGTGCTCCTAGAAGCTGAGAGAGTGCAGGACTCTTTCCATGGGAGCAGGAGCTGACCATACACAGGTACCTCTCCTCCACTTTCTCTCCTTGTGGGGAAATGAGCTCCTAGACAGAGGCAGTGACCCCCAAGGAAGAGGAAAGCTCTCTTTTGGTCCAGAGCCCTCTCGCCCCTGGGACCCCCACCTCCACATGGGTTGGGAACCAGTTGTGGATTAGGGAATCACATATTCTATCTATAAATTCCTATTTCTGTTTCAACATGAAAATAATATTTAAGGAAGAATTAATTAAATCCTTCTTGAGAAGCCAAATTATTCCTGTTGTTTTTTTTAAGAGCATGAAGGATTTTTTCAGGTGGAGGATATTCAGACATGCAGCTCTTAATGTTGAGCCTGAAATAGTAAAAATCAAGGGAATTTTCCAGTTGATTCTATTGCAAATACATAAATAATCCTGAGGAAGGAGACCGTGGGGCTATACAGACCAACCAAAAGGACTGGCCTGGGGGTGGAGTTGGGGCATGGTGACTGTACACCGGCTGCCCCAACTCTTCCCTGATGCCAACATCATGCTGTGTGCCCCACTGCATGGTGGGTGGTATCAGGACACTCTGGCAGCGTGACAACTAAACGCTGAACAAAAAGGGAATGCGGAAAAGCTGCCGCGGCGGTGGCAAAGGTGGCTTTTTGTCCCTCTAAAAAAGAGTGGCATTTGCCAGCTCTTTTTAGAGCAGTAAAGTGCTGGATTAGGGCCAAAGCATGTGGTTGCTGTGGCCCAACCTGGCAAGGAATGGGGCCATCTGTTTAGCCCCCAAATCTACAAAAGCTTATGCTACAGCTTTCACTCAGTCAGTCTCACAGGTTCTACAAGATATCCTTGCATACTGATATGCAAATATTGATAAGATATGACTACCATGCCTATGCCTCTGAATTCTACTTCCATGACAGAAGTAATCCATTAACAGTAGGTCTTGGATGTGCAGTGCACTCCTGTTGTGCCAGTTACTAAAAGCCCATGGACAGTCAGTACTGTAACCCCACAGGGTAGCCTTGGAGAGTTGATCACAATTTCAATGGACAAGATGTATCAAGATAGGCTCTACAGCAATACTCACTGTGAATTTATGAAGCCGGAAGTCTGTTTTTCATTACAGCTCACACCAAGCCATCCAGCTCGAGTTTCTTTGGAAAATTGCCTTGCCTGCTGCTTTGCAAGCTTTGTCCATAACACTTTCTCCCTCAAAAGAAGCTATAAAAATATGGCATTCACTCTGAATGAAGAGTCTATTATCTTTTAAAATAAAGATCCCAGTTTGGGAAAAGAGAAATCTTATTTTATTAAAGGGCAAGACAACTCTGTGTTTGTGTATGCATCTGCTTGTCTAGGAACAAACATTTAAACTTTGGGTTGAATGAGTCCTCCATGCACTGTCATTAGTCTACATATGTCTTCAAAGAGGCCTATGGGAAGTGGGCCACACTGGCTGCCTTTGAAGGGACTAACTCTTCCAAGACATCAAAACATCTGGGAAAACTCAATTATTACTTAGACTATATAAGGAATTCCAGAAAAACAGGTGAGCTTTGGATAATACAGTTGGAAAAATCTTCTAAATTATACATTTATATATATATATATATATATATATATATTGCATAGATCATGGTCTAGTTGCAGGCATTTGAAGTATAGCTTTTACCATTCAGAGCCAAGTTTCATTAAATTTTATGGGACGTGTTCCCTGCTAAATATGCTAAAAGTTACAGCCTTAGACATATATTTTTCCCTTCCATAAATGAATCTCTGACACAAATTATAATATAAGCATTCTAATAGACCTTCATTCTCTCATATCCACAACAAAATTGAGTCTAAGCTGAATATATATCAGGGTCTCAAATTCCTCCAGTAAAAGTGAATGGACTTAAAATTCAAATAATCAGGATAAATATAAAACAAAATTTTTAAACCATATATCATATTTATCATATACCATATATCATCCTGGGATAGTTCCACTAGTATTAATTTCTGTAATAACCATTGGCATTTGAATAAATTGTTTAAGAGCACACAACATATATATGGAATCTATAACTGAAAATAGAAAAAATTAT
Organism: Phrynosoma platyrhinos; assembly: GCA_020142125.1. Classification (NCBI taxonomy): domain Eukaryota; kingdom Metazoa; phylum Chordata; class Lepidosauria; order Squamata; family Phrynosomatidae; genus Phrynosoma; species Phrynosoma platyrhinos. The sequence continues at coordinate 99,204,857 of JAIPUX010001880.1, read as the reverse complement.
TCATAAAACTGAGCAATATGAAGAAAAAATTGAGAATGCATAAAACAATAAAAACCTGCACAAGATGTAGGACTCTAGCTCTCTTTCTCTTTTGGTATTGCAGCTAGTGATGATGGAAATCAGAATCTGACATGATCTGGAGGATCACAAGTTTCTCACCTGGATAGCTACCACAATCCCCAAAGCATTCAAGAATAACAGAATCATAGAGTTGGAAAAGACCATAAAAGTAATCCAGTCCAACCCCCTGCCATGCACACCATGTAAAAGTGAAGAAGACAAAAAGCATGAATAGGTATGGGCAATACCTATTCATCTGCTAAAACATTGCTTAAGTTTTCCCCAATCTTATATTTTTAGATTAGGGGTGAGAAGCATGTGGTCTCCCCAGACTTCCTGAGCTGAAACTCCCAGCAACTTTCATCCATAACATCAGGAAGTCCTCATTATTCTCACCCCGCCCCTAGAATTTTATAGCACATCACCATGCATGAGAGCCAGCATGATGTAGTGGTTTGAACATTGGACTTAGACTTTGGTGATCAGGATTCAGTTCCCTGCTTGAGCATAAAAGCCTGCCAGGTGACCTTGGATAAGACACACTCTCTCAGTCTCAGAGGATGGCAATGGCAAACTTTCTCTGAAGAAACTTCCCAAGCAAACCCTAAAATAGGTTCATTTTAGGATCACCATATGTCAAAAAAGGCTTGGAGGCATACACAACAACAATGCATGTTTACTGAGAAGCCATTTCAGAGTTCAAGGAGGTTTAATTCCAACTGAAGAAAAGGTGTGGGACAAAAGTGTGACTTGTTTAGCACAGATGTGGTGATATTGAATCCCATTTGGATTACTGCACTCTGTTTGTTGTTGTTATTGTTTATTATTATTATTATTATTATTATTATTATTATTTATTATTATTATTATTATTATTATTATATTTCCTGCCTTTCCCCCAACTTGGTAAGCTAACAACAACAATCATTTTTAAAATCCACCAAAAATAATCAAAAACATTTAATTCCAAGTCAAGAAAAGGTATGTGAATTGCTTAATTATTTGACAAGGTCTCCCATGATATTCTTGCAAACAACCTAGTAAAATGTGGGCCACACAATGCAACTGTTAAAAGAATTTGTAAGTGGTTGACCAGCAGAATGCAAAGGGTGCTCAGCAAAGGCTCCTCTTCAATTTGGACAGAAATGACCAGTGGGGTGTCACAGGGTTCTGTCCTGGGGCTAGCGCTATTCAAAATCTTTATCAATGACTTGAATGAAATAATAGAAGGCATGCTGATCAAATCTGTGATGACACCAAAGTAGGAAGAGTAGTGAATACCACAGAGGAGTGGGTCAAAATGCAAAATGACCTTAATAGATTAGAAAGCTGAGCTAAAGTTAACAAAATGAATGTCAAAACAGAGCAATGTAAGGTACTGCACTTAGGGCAGAAAAATGAATTGTGTAGATAAAGGATTGGTGACACCTGGCCTAATAAGATTACATGTGAAAGGGATCTAGGAGTCCTAGTAGACCACAAGTTGAACATGAATCAACAGTGTGATGCAGCAGCTAAAAATGTCAATGTGATTCTAGGCTGCATCAATAGAAGTATAGTGTCTAGATCAAGAGAAGTAATAATGCCATTCTATTCTGCTTTGGTCAGGTCTCACCTGGAATCCTGTGTCCATTTCTGGACCCCACAAATTATATAGGATGTTGACAAGGTGGAACGTGTCTAAAGGAGGGTGACTAGAAGCATTTAGAAACCATGCTTTATGAGGAGCGACATAAGGATCTGGGTATGATAGCCCTGTTTAAGTATTTGATAGGGTGCCACATTGAAGATGGAGCAAACTTATTTTCTGCTGCTCCAGAGAATAGGACATGGAGCAATGAATGGAAGCTACAGGAAAAGAGATTCCACTTAAACATTAAGAAGAATCTCCTGACAGTAAGAGTTGAACACACTCCATTGGAGAGAGGTGGAGTCTCCTTCTTTGGAGGTCTTTAAACAGACACTGGATGTCCATCTGTCAAGGGTGATTTGTTTGTGAGTTCCTGCATAGCAGGGGGTTGAATTGGATGGCCCTTGTGGTCTCTTCCAATTCTATGATTCTATGATAAAAAATAATCTATCTTCAGATTATTTGTGTCTGATATTTTTATATCCCTTTTCTGAACTTTTCTAGCTGCACTATACACTTTCTGAAGTGCTGTGATGAGAATTGTACTTAATATCCCACCTGTAGTAACACCATAGATTTGTATAAAGGATTTATCACATTGGCAGGGTTAGTTTTGATCCTTCTCCTTGAAAACAAATGCATTCTCTGTCTTCCTCTTCAAATCTATATTGACCATGACCACAGACAAAGTTTACAAAATAAACCATAAGTGGTACCTAACATCTGTGAGACTCTGCTAAATTAATAATTTAGGGGCAACTTACAACATTAAAGTTTCCATACAGATATGTTAAAACAATGTAAACAGAACCTAAAAATCCTGAAACCCACCCTCTCCTTAAAAAGTAAGGGTTCTTCTTCTTAGTCGAGGCCCAATGGAGATGGCTCTGCATCTCTCCCCCAGATGACGTCAGATGGAGTGGAGGGAGGAGGCCTGATGGAGATGAGCCTGCATTTTTCCTCCATAATTCAGTTTATCCTGCATGTTGGAAAGGAACAGCTCATGAAGGTTCCTCTGAGCTGGATGGAACCCCCTAAAAAGAAAAACAAACAACTCACTGTCACCACCCAATGATTTAACTTGTCACACCCCAGCAATGCATTCAGACATTGCTGGGCCTTATACTAGTAACCTACAATTAGAATAGACATTAGATGAGCTAAGGCCATTAAAAGGAATTAAAAAGAGGCAGAGTAATGAAGGAAAAGATTTATTAATAAGTAATCAACATTAAAGGGCAAAACGTGGAGGACAA
>JAIPUX010001880.1:99180737-99198026 GCA_020142125.1 Phrynosoma platyrhinos | reverse complement strand
GGCCCTTGTGGTATCTTCCAACTCTATGATTATATGATTCTATGAAAGGACACAAGACACCTCTTTTTTGTTTAAACAGGCCACAACTTTTATTTAGCTGTACAGGGTCTATTAATAACTAATAAACATTAACAAATTTGTCATGTGTTAAATGAAGGTGTAACCCCTCGAGTGGGTGGTCCTTCACCGCACATGACAAAACAAGTAAACAATAATAACAACAAATTTATAAACCCCTCCCCCTGGAAATGATGTCATATTTCGCCATATGAAGTCATGCAATTTTATGATGTCATGCCTTAAAGGCATACGTCATTTCCTTTAAATTTGTTTTATGCCAATTTTTCCCAATTTTTAATTAGCCAGATTAAATTATTCTGTGGGGTGGGGGTCATTACCCGCCCTACAGTACAACTACAATTTCAACTCATAAACCATATTCCCAAGTTGTGACAAAGCAATTAAAAAACAAATGAATTAGCACACCATGACCCAATCCCCATTAGTTTACTTAAACATAATCATAATTAATAATAAATCTCAGGAAGGGCGAAAAACCCTGGGAAGAACCCTGGGAAAAAATTCCCTCCAAGCCCCCGAAGGCGACCAGCTTAAGCCTGAGAGTAACAATTAAAAAGTCTTAATAAAGGGTGGGTGGGATAGGTCCCTCCATCTCAGCTCTAAAAATGGCTGCCTCCACATGGCAACACAGAGCAATAAATGACAAATTCTCACCCCAAGTCTCACAAGACCATTAACATTGCAAGACTTGGAGCTACAAACAATAATCCTATTGGACAAGGCATGCATATGTGCTTATTCCCCCGCACGCCTTGACCAACCTGTGTCTCCTGTCCTTATTTGGCCAGCACAACAAGAAACCTCTCCTGACTCATTGGGGGGTGTCTTTCTATATTTCTTTCCCTTTACCACCTTTTCTTTTTATGGAACTTCTGTGCCTTTAACAGCTGCAGATTAGTGAAGTAGGGGAGTTTTTGGAAACATGCTTGAGGCATTAAAATACCGAATGATGATTATGCTCAGCTTCATGCCCGTATTCCATCTGTAAAATGAGAACAATCCAATTATGTCATTGAGATTATTATAAGGCACAAATAGATATGTAAATGAATACATATATGCTCAAAAGATTGTTTTATCTGACATATTAACCTGGTCTCCACATGTTGTGATTGGCAAGCCAAATGGCTTGTCAATTTCTGTCAATGAGCTTTATCACTGAGCTCTATGAAATATCTGATGATCAACCTGTTTTCAATATCCTAAAAATCCAGGAAAATGCCACCCCCTCCACCTGCTAGTGATACTTCTTATATATTGTTGTACTGAGTTCAGTAAGAATAGAAAAATATTTAAAAATATGTTTTTAAAAATGGTCAAAAACCATGTTTTTCAAGTGCTGAGATACCCAATGAGAAGAATTCTGGGCTGATGAGAATCTTCCTATTTTGAGACTTATTCTTTCCAAAATTTGCCTGTGGTTGTTTTGCACAGGAAACAGCATTTTCAACATAGAAAGTGATATTTTAATACAGAAAAAATTTTCTTGCATACAAAAAAGCTATAATTGGGGATTTGTTTTGCAAAAAAAAAAAAATGGACATGTTTGATTTGCATAGAGAACAGAATTAATTGTGAAGGAAACAACATTTTCTGCATGGAAAATACTATTTCAATACAGGAAATGCTGTTTTCTGAACAAAACCATCATATGCAAATTTTGTGCAGAATAAGTACTAAATTGCAAATATCCTTTGAGAATTGCAGTCTCTGAAGATTTTCTGAGTGGAAAGAAAATTGCTGAAATGTCTCATTGTTACCTCTAAAAAGTGGAGAATTATATTTTTAGAACTTAGCTTGCTGGGATGAAGATTATATAGGCCTTTGTAAATCTTTATTTCCTCCTCACTTATGCTTAGAAATAATTCTTATCCAGGTACATAGAATCCACTACTATATTTCTTTCTGAATGTTTGTCTATCCCTCTCTTTTCTTCTTTTGAGTACCGAAGAAGTGAAACCATGAAAACTTCTTGGATGCTACTGATGTGCTGCCTATGTGAGTAGCACTGCTCTAGGACCCTGATTTTATGCATACTGACCTTTTTGTCACTTTTCTCAACAAGTACACTAGATTTGGCTCTATTCAAGCAGCAATCTTAAAAGGATCCGATAGTGGTATGGGCACTGCCATTCGCAAAGATACTTTCATTTCATTATAAATCATCTGCCCAAGTTCTTTGAGTGGTTGTGTAGTTCTGAAAGTACAATGCAAACTATACATTAGGGGAAATGCAGATTTCCTCAACAAACATGTATTCCTCCTACAGCAGGTTTTAATCAAAAATACATGAGTCACTATGGATCATTTGCACATTTAGCTTGTATTTGTCTTCCAGTTATCAGACAGAAAACAAAACTTATTAAATGCAAGAGGAACATCATGTTCTATGACAGACATCTTTGACCACCTGAGAAGCACCTCTTTCAAAAATGTATTATTTGGCCAATATCTTATTTGTTACAGAATGGAGAGGAGGAAGAAGACAATTTAGTGGATGACTGAATGTTTAAAGAAGATTCCAGGTGGAATACTAGCATTTCTAGATAGTGTTTGGACAGATGCCCTCTCTAAAACCTTGAAGATCCATGTCAGTTAGTGCAGACGTAATGTTCAGTAATCCATGACTTTTCTGATTCTATTGGAATAAAATCCCCCAAAATTGCCAGCCTTTATTGAAGTATCTGCAGAGAACCAGTCTAAAATATCTGCAGGGAAGAAAATCTAGGCAATACTGAGATGGACCAACAACCTTTGTAATGTAGGTTTCTATTTTAGCCATTATAAACACATGACTGTGAGTGTATTACTTTTCTATTCCTAGGATGTGATGTTGATCATGACTTGTCAGGAGTTAGAAAATCACACACACACACACACACACACACACGGACAAAAATTCTATCTCTCAATCTCAAAGTTACTTTCATATATCATATAGATGGCATGAAACCTGCACACATCTTAACAAACGAGATAAGAAACTAAATTAGCTTTTAAGTATAGCAGACTCAGAATGAACATTTTAAAAAAGCAAGTGAGGGCATTCTGAGATGATGAAGAAAAGGTTTCATGAAATGGGAATAATTCTCCCCCCCCCCCAAAAAAAATATTCTGTTGTAAATCAATAACAAGAAGGTTTGTTTAACTGCCTTCATGTCGGTCTCGACCCATGGTGACTCTCAGGATGAAATATTTCCAGGCCCCCTTGTCCTCTACTGCTCTGTCCAGATCCTGCAAACTCAAATTTGTGGTCTTTTTAATAGAGTCCATCCATCTAGCATGTGGCCTTCCTCTATTTTTACTTCCCTTCCTTTCCTAACATTATTGTCTTTTCCAATGATGTATGCCTTCTCATGATGTGTCCAAAGTCTGACAGTAGAAATTTTGTCATCTTGGCTTCTAGGGATATCTCTGGCTTGATCTGTTCTAGGACTCATTTGTTTGTCCTTTTGGCTGTTCATGGGATCCTCAACACTCTTCTCCAGCACCCCATCTCAAATGCATTGATTTTCCTCCTATCTTAGAATCATAGAGTTGGAAGACACCACAAGGCTCATCCAGTCCAACCCCACCTGCCATGCAGGAAATCAAAATCAAAGCATCCCCGACAGATGGCCATCCAACCTCTGTTTAAAGACCTTCAAAGAAGAAGACTCTACCACACTCCAAGGGAGTGTGTTCCACAGTTGAACAGCTCTCACTGTCAGGAAATTCCTCCTAATGTTGAGGTGGAATCTCTTTTCCTGTAGCTAGCATCCATTGTTCTGGGTCCTAGAAAACAAGCTAGCTCCCTCCTCAATATGACATCCCTTCAAATATTTAAACAGGGCTATCATATCACTTCTTAACCATCTCTTCTCCAGGCTAAACATACCCATTTCCCCAAGTCGTTCCTCATAGGGCATAGTTTCCATACTCTTCACCATTTTAGACACACTTCCTTGGACACGTCCTTTTTTCAACATCCTTTTTGAATTGTGGTGCCCAGAACTGGACACAGTATTCTAGGTGGGGCCTGAACAAAGCAGAATACAGTGGCACTATTACTTCCTTATCTTCTTTCATGACTGTCCAGCTCTCACATCCATACATGGTAATAGGGAATATGATGGCTTGTATGATTCTGACTTTTGTACTGAGCTGTATGTTTTTGCATTTTAGAATCTTTTCTAGTTCTTTAATAGCTCAGAATTTAGAGTGACTCAAAAACAACACAAGTAGCTTGAAGTTCAAACAAAAGTTTACTAATCACCTTAGTCTATATTTACCTTGAGGATATATCGTAATCTAGCTAATGAATAGTTCAGATAAAAGAAACCTTTATCTCTCCATGTTTCCAAAGAAAAGTGAAAGAGGAAGAAGATGGAAAACATATAGTTCAGTGAATTTTTTAAATTTTTTAAAAAAATATTGCTTAAAATTTACACACACATATATATCATACTCCATATTCACGATTCAATACGCATATCAATTAAAATCACAGATCTTAATTATGCATCAATCAGCTTCACAGTGCCATTTAAATAATCAGTCTGTACTTAATATAACATAATATAACATCCATTCAACCTTATATCTTCTATATCTAAACATACCTAAATGAAAGAAAGACTTTTATAAGAATAACAAAATATCTTGTTTAATCTCTGCATTTATCAAAAACTATCTTCTATTCTAATCTTGAGAGAGAGAGAGAGAGAGATGAGTCTGTATGCAGGAAATCCCTATCTATCTAAGGAGGGGGAAATAGAATGTAAAAATAGTTTTTGTAAGGATTTAGGGGCTATGTGGCCCTGTTCTTGAAGAGTTTATTCCTGACATTTCACCAGCATCTCTGGCTGGCATCTTCAGAGAATGCTGGCATAGAAGTGAGTGGGGTATATATATTGTGTGACCCTAGGTTGGGAGGAGTGATTTACATGTTAATCTGTGAGTTGTTCTGTTGTTGAATGGCAAGGCCTTAGGTAGGAGGATATGCAAGGAAGGTTTGTATCTATTTAATTAGTGATCCATTGTCTGTTGGGAAATGTAAAAACCTTCCAATAGTAACTAAACTGATTCCAAAGGATTAGAGGTACAAACACATCAACTTATTACAAGCAGTAACCTCACAGACTTCAGGAGAAATATATTACTTTATAGCAGGGTATTTATTACTTTATTTTTTTAAAAAAAACTGTGGTAATTCCTTTTTGACTCATTCTATTTTATATAATACAAACAATCTGACAATGCATGACAGGTGTTTGTCAGAAAGTCTCCTTTTAGGCTTTCCAGCACATTCATCAAACCTTGCTCTTTCTATGTCTCTGTGTAATAAAAGCTGAGATATATTCTTGTAACTATTTTCATGCCACTGAAGTTCAAAAGTATCCAGTTAAAATGTTATGCTATTACAAAAGTTTTGTACATTTTCAGTATTCAAGGCAAAAATGAGTTCCATGCTACATTCCCTTTCATCCAGCAATGTGACCATTCTTAGGTGTCTGATCAGTGGAGGGCAAGACACAATCCTTCTTTTAGATATTGCAGGCTATGTCTTTGAACAAGAATTTGTGAAGCTCAGTGAGCTCAAAAGTAATGGGTTGCTCTAGTTGCTTGAAATATGCAGTGGGATTGTGGGTGAAAAGACAGCAGGCAAGTTGTATGTAGAGGGAGAGGAAGTTGTATGTATTAATGTCTAAAAGCTTAACTTTGTAATCATACCTTGAGTAAATGCAGGGCTTGTGGAGACTGATCAAGAATTATTTTGGGGAAAGGAACAGTTTAAAATTAAAGCAACCTTAAAAATGAACAAAATGTGTGGGAGAAATTGAGTACTTTGATATCATTGGTATCATTCAGGGATTTGTGTTGATTTTAATTAACCACAGAAGGAATACCCTCTATGTATTTGTAATACCGACTCACTTAGAATGCATCTGCACAATCTGAGCATACATGATTCTAATAATAAACAGCTATGCAGTTGTTCTCCAACTAATGGTTGCCTATGGTCCAAAACACACTACAGAGATAATCCAGTTTGAGACCACCGTAGTGCTAGGGAATCCTGGGAATTGTAGTTTATTGTGGCACCAGAGCTCTCTGACACAGAAGGGTAAATGTCTCACAAAACTACAATTTTCACAATTCCATAGCACTGAGCCAGGACACTTAAAGTGGTCTCAAACTGGATTATTTCTGCAATGTGTTTTGGACCTATATTTCATAGATTATAACTGGGAGTTATGCCTCTACTAATACTGAATGGAAATTAATTCCAATGGAAAAATCTGGATTAAAATTTGATCCTAATGGCACATATGATTTGGCTCCTATCTTCTAAGTATTTTGAGGCATGCTTGATTTTTCAAAACCAAGGAGATGTATGAATCTTCTCACACAATCCTTACAAAATAAAACCACATACATTTAAAGTATTTCATCATTCTAAAATAAGCATTGTCCCATTCTGATTTGAAATGGCAAAATTAATGTGGCCATTAGTAATCTGTTAAATCGACTGAATGGCTATTTGGTCTCCTCTGTTATCAACTGGTTTCTTTCAATTATAGGACGAAGCAAAAACTGTCCCTTATTTTCCTACTTTGTTAAATTGTATTAGGGACAAGGGCATAATTTGTGAAGAGTAAAAAATGTGTGTGACAAATGAAATCAGAAAAGTTCACAGCAAATTATATTTTAAAAACTGGTTGTTTCAATTATATTTTTATGTTTGTTGTTGTTGACTGTATTCACAACCCATGGTGATCCTATGGATGAGACATCTCCAGGCCCCCCTGTCCTCTACTGCTCTACCCAGCCTTTGCAAACTCATATTCATGGTCTCTTTAATAAAATCCATCCATCTTGTCTGACTCCTTTGCCAATTGAGAACCATTCTGTTTTCTCCATGTTCTGTCCTGACAGTAGCCTCCATCTTCTAGATGACATCCTCTCAAGTATTTAAAGATGGCTATCATGTCACCTCTTATTCTTCCCTTCTCCAAGCTAAATATGCCTGTTATTCCTCCTATGGCTTTGTTTCCAGACCTTTGATCATCTTGATTTTTTTTTCTTTTGGGCAAAAAGCACACCTTAATTACCATCTCCCATTGGGAAGAGAACGGAAGTGGTAGAATGTTATGCAGAGTGGCATGGAGAAAACGGTTAGTCTCCCAACCAGACTAACCTTTCTTTTCTCATGCAGTAAAGTCCTTACAGTTATTGTTTCCTGAAATCCAGGAAATCCTCAAGAAGGGAGATAGATAAAATTACCCATACTTTGTTAGAAAAGCTCCCAAATGTTGACTTTCATTTATGGATGTTGACTAGCATCCATTATCAGTCTGAAGCCCCATGGACTCTCACTTCCTAGACAAAGGTTGACAAAGGGCTGGCTAACTTTTGGGGGGAAGGTGTAAGTGACTTCTGCAGTCAGGTAGCAAACAAAAAGCCTTAAGGATATAAATAAAATAAAGAAACACAGTGGTGAAACAAAAGAGCAGATATGCACTCTAGTTCCCTCTCCTCAATCACTTTATGAGCATTGATGCCTCTGCTTCTTAGGAAGGGAATTCCAGAGCCTGAGAACAACCACTAAGAATGCTTTCTCCTTTGTTCTCACCCAATAGGCCTGTAATGGTGGTGGGATTTAGATAATTGATTTCCCAAAGATCTTACAATCTTTCAGACAGTCTGGGCCTAAGCAATCTAGGGCATAATGGTTATACACAGTACTTTGAATTGTACTTCCGGACAAGTACCCAATATCAGACCATGTGCATGCTTCTATCATGATGTGTTATGATATGATGATATGATAGTATAACCATATAGCGCTGTGATAATCTGATGAGATATTGGGAGGACTGATATGGGGAATGTTGAAATGTATTATGTATCAATCAGTTGGGGGCTATGGGCATGGGAACGAATGAGGATGCAAATGGTGACAGGATGAAAGGTTATGGTTTTATGACCCTGTTTTTCCTGTATGAGGATCTGGCTTGCATCAGAGAGGTGCCTTCCTCCCTTCCTGAAGGGGCATTGAATGATAAACACAGGAGGAAGAAAAGAGAACATGAAAGTTTGCTTTGATTGGGATCAAAGGAAGGGGGGTTGGATAGATTGTATTCTTATGCTAGGGTCCTGGGGAAGAACCCCAGTTCCAACACAGACCCTGGACGGGTGACTGTTATCTCAATTTTTGAATAAATATCTTTTTGTTTTTCTATCACAATGAGATGTTTTCATGGTTATTAAGAGCTGAGTTGGCCAATCCCAACACCCAGTATGGCTGTTATAGAACTGTGAGTTATATGCACAAAGAAGTCTAAAATCCTCCATCGTATTTAAAACTGGCAGTGTTTTATTGAATATTCCTCAGTGGCGAGGTAAGCAAAATTTTGCAATAATTTAAGGGAAACTCCCTCCTTCATAAATAATATCTCATTAAATACCACAGACAATTACTTTCTTTTTCTGAAATAGATGGTCTCAAATTCTAAGTGAATACCTTTTTTGCTTTTTTGCTGGCCAGAAATGCATTTTCACAGTTAAAGCTAATACATCTGCTGTGTCTATTCCTGGACATGTTTGTTTTGGTCACATGGGACAAGACTAGACTGGAAAAGCTAGACTAGCACACTCCTTGTAGTTCATCTGTCAGGAGGTAAAGATTTTTGTCATTTCAGCAAACTTTTGGGAACTATTTATGGTCTTTTTTTAAAAAAAAATGTGCTGTACTGTTTTTATTATTTTGACTTTTCATTGGTGACATTTTACATCATTTTTAATCCTATAAATCCAACAATTTTATAAAATTTTATTCTATAAAATAGTTTCCTTATATTTTAGTGCTAACTTTTTTGTATGTTTTGCCTTCATATGTTTTTAATTGTGTCTATTTTAATTTTTGTCAATTGCCTTAGGTTCCATTTCTGGGGAAATAAATAAGTAAAATACATCATCTACCTACCCTTCAAGAAACAGAAAACCTATTTGACAGCTTACTGTTCAGTCTATTTTATTGTATACCTTTTCTTCCTAGTTGCCAAAGGTTAGCCATACAGCCTGTACATTAAACTTCTTCCTTATCTTTGGCAGTTTCCTCCTAGTTGCCAAAGGTTAGCCATACAGCCTGTGCATTAAACTTCATTCCCCATATTTTGCAGTGTAGACTTTGGAGTCTAGAGTCTAGAAATAATTTCAGTGGTCCCAATGAGAAAAAAAAAAAAAAAAGCCAGGTACTCAATATTATCCCTCATCTGGGCACGTCAGGTTTTCCATGCTACAAATCTATATGCACCAATGATTTATTGAGGAGTGAGGCATTTTCTTTAGGGAGTGTGACTGTAGGCTTTGGGCTTAGTGTAGCTTTGCCAACTGAGCAAAATACTGTTGTTCATGCAAACAGAAAACCAGATTTGCTATCAACAGCAAATCAAAGAATTTGGAAGGAAATATTTGAAACACTAAAAAAAAAACCAGACTTAACTCAAATTGACTTAATTGGCTATTAAGTAATTATAATATATGCACCATAAACTAATTTTAATTACTTGGGATGGATTTAGGGATACATTTCTAAATAGGAAGCTTGTGGCTATTCTTAGAATATGAACTTCCTTATTTAATGTTTCATCCAGTTGTCAAGGGATTTGGAAGCCTGCATCACTGTGATCAGGTAGCAAAGAATTATTGGAACATTTAAGATATAGCTGATGTAATACATTGGACTAAGTATTACGTGTTGGACTCTGCATATCAGAATTTGATCCACTACATGGCCATGGAAACCCACTGGATGACAGAGGGTGAATCACACTCTCAGCCTGAAAAACCCCATGATAGGGTGTCCATAAGTCAGAAATTATTTGAAAGCACACAACAACAATGCACACACACATGTACACTTGCATGTGTGCGCACATGCGCATGCACACACACACACTTCTGTGTGGGTGGGTGTATGTGGGTGTATCTGATGTAGCCTACATATCAGATATATTGTTGTTGTTGTTGTGTGCTTCTAAGTCATTTCTGACTTATGCTGAACCAAACGCAAACCTATCATAAGGTTATGCTCTGACCTCCAGAGTCATAGTCCAATGCTCAAACCTTTACACAGTGCATGCTTTTTCAATTATGCAGTCCAAGGTATACTGATGGGAAAACATTGTATATGAAAATAACTGTGAGAAGAGGCAAGATAAAGACAAAAGTAAATGTATCAGGTACTTTGACAGAATGGGACATGGATCCTTAAACCAATCCAGAAGAGATGAATGCAAAGTTCTACATTTAAACAAAATCCAAAATTTAAATGCATATATCCTGATTGGAGAATATCATGGTTAGAATAAGTGGCTGGGCCCATGAGGTTGTGGTCAATCAGAAATGTAAGGTCAATCAGCAATGTGATATGGTTCCAAAAGAAGAAGAAGAAGAAGAAGAAGAAGAAGAAGAAGAAGAAGAAGAAGAAGAAGAAGAAGAAGAAGAAGAGAAGAAGAAGAAGGTGTTACTGAGAAACTCAAAGACAGAAAATTGACTTGTATATCTTTTAAAATCATGCTAATGTTTTATCTAATGATCTGCAGTCTCTTGTTTTTGAGGTAGCCATGAGCAAAAGGAGGCTGTTGGCAGTATGAAAATGATATATTTAAAGTTCCTGAGCTGTTCTAAAAAATTTCAAGGCAGCTACCTATCTGCAAATATGCAAACTATGGAAACTCTGGACACATGCAAATACCTTCTTGACTTTTAAGTTACCATCTTAGTCAAGCAACCCAAAAGGATAACATGAATTGGCTAATCTAAAGTTCTTGTAGGAAATCTTATCTAATTCAAAAATTAGATTCCAGGGAGCAGTACAGATTAGAATAGGGGTAGGCAACCTTTCCCCTTTAAGGGCTGAGGGACTTCAGCTTCCAGAAGCCTTAGCCTTAGCCATGTTGGCCAATAGTCCCATGTTGGCCAACTAGGGTATAACTAATTACTTGGTGTTTCAGCTAGGATGTAATTAATTACTTTAAAATAACTTTCTAATAATTTATTCGTTATGAATCCCAAACAGCTTCATTTGTGTGTTCTCAGAACTTCTTTACCATTGTGTTGTCTTAAGGCTGAAGGAATTAAGCACATATTGTCCACCTACCAACCCTCTTATTCCCTCTTCTTACTTTCTTTTTTACTTTTGAATTTTTCTGTATTTTATAGTCCTGCCTTGAAACAGTTTAGAATCTTGCTTAATAACACAAGTTACTTTTTGGTGGATCCTGAAATTAGTTGTCAAGTTTTAAATAAGCCTTATAATGATTAAACAAAGACAAAATGTTTTAAATGCTGGTAAAATACATTAGACTATAGCACTTATCTCCCACATAGGCAAAGTGATGCTCAAGATTTTACAAGAAAGTATTTTATCATATGTGGAGCAAGAAATGCCAGGTGTCCAAAAAAGTAAGAGAAACTAAGGCTCATACTACAAACATATGTTAGATAATGCAATGACACAAAATTTTAGAAGAAAGTCAACCTGAGCTTTGTATTACAAAAAGCTTTTGTTTCATAGATCATGAGAAATTATATTCTGCTCTTTTAAATAAGCGTGTGCCACATCATTTGATTAGTTTAATATGCAACCTCTGGACAGGAAGCTGCTCCCAGGACACAATATAAAGAAAAAGAATGATTTCTGATTGAAAATGGGGTGAGACAAGGCCACATTTTATCATCCTATCTCTATAATTTCTATGTAGAACTGAGCAGATTGAAAACAGAATTAAAGGAAGGAGAAATAAAAATTTAGGGAGGGAACATCAAAAATGTAAGAGATGTAGATAGAGTCATAGAATCATAATATCATAGAGTTGGAAGGACCATCAAGTCCAACCCCTTGCTCAATGCAAGATGTCTAGCTAAAGCATCCCCAGCAAGTAGCTGCCTAGTCTCTTACTGAAGGTATCCAGAGAAGGAGACCTCACCACCTGTCTAGGTAATTGGTTCCATTGCTAAACCACTCTTAATGATAACATATTAATTGCTGAAGTAGAAAAGATTTGGAATGACTATTGATGATAATTAAGGGGGAAAGTATAAAATCAGGATTACAGCTAAATATTAAGAAAACAAAAATAATGACCACAGTTCATTCACATAATTTTAAAGTACATAACAAAGACATTGAAATCATTCACAATTTTGTGTAACTAGGCTTAGTCTATAGTCAATAAATCAGAAAACAACCAAGACTTGGAAGGGCAGCTATGAGGTTACTGAACAAGCTTGTCAAGTGTAAAGACATGTCAATAGCCCCCAAAGTCAGAAACATCCAAGCCAAGGTGTTTCTAAGTTCTAGGTTTTAAAGTTGGACAGTGAAGAAAACTGACAAGAAGAAAATCAACTCATTTGAAATGTGGCTCTTGGAAGAGAATTCTATGGATACCATGGACAGCTAACAAGACAATTGAATGGGTCCTAGAGCAAATCAATCCTGAATTATTATTAGAAACCAAGATAACTAAATTGAGAATGTCATACCTTGGACATCTCATGAAAAATTGGGAAAGATGATGATGCTAGCTAATGTGTAAAGAAACATGAAACATGGAGGACTGCATTACAAATGGACTGATTCATTAAAGGAAGCCATATACCTGAGTTTTGAAGACCAGAGAGGGTATTTGATGACCATGGCCCTTGGAGTTTTTCATTCATATTGTTGCTATTAGTTGAAGTTGATTTGATAACAAATAACAACTAACAAATTATACTTTGTGTTGTCTTGTTTCCAAGTGTGCTCTTCTAATAAATGGGTTCTGTCTTCTGGTATTCCCCCTCACAAACCAAAGCATCCTGTGCCATTACACCAGAATGTGTCACTCATATGAAGGAATGATAACTGTGCATCCCATGAATGACATGTGATAATTGGGAGGATCCCAGCACAACTCATCAGAGCTTTTTTTTTTTTAAATTGAATTGAACCCTCACAGGCCCTCAACATCCCACCCTACAAAAGATTTGTCTGGGGGAAATCAGCCAAAATACCACAACTAAATATGCTTTAAAAAATGTTGCTTGGAAGAAACATTCACTCCCAAACAGCATGAATCACTTTCCTCCCCAATCCAAACAGGTGACAGGGAAGGATGCAACTTCACTTCAGATCACCAAAGTGGAAGCTGTGGTGACAAAGCTCAAGTGATCCAGAGGATCCAAAAAAATGGGCGATACTGCTCTCCAGGTTCTGAAGTGTTCCCAAATTAATCTAAGGCATAGAAATTCTGCTAATGTATATTGAGGTTTAATTTTAGTCACTCCTCCTCTTTCATACATTATAGATCACGTGCCACTGCATGTAGCAGAAAATGGAATCACAGCCAATCCCAATTATCTGGTAAGCAACATGAATGATGCATATGGGTTTTTTCCAGCACCTGACACATTTATATTTTCTGGATTCAGACAGTACATTTTTGAAAATGTACATACATAAAAAGAAATGCTTGAAGAGGTCCTTAGACTGTGGGTTTATAACTATTCTGAATAACTTCAATTAGGCAGAATTTTATTGCATTTTCTACCTTCAGTACACATATCCACTAATTAGTTGTTTTTCATGTTTGTATTAAGCAAGAACACCTTGATTCATTTCCAAGGTAATGTTTCTACATATTGTTGTTTCTTACACAATGCTGCAGGATAAGGCAAACTTTACTTTTCCTGCCTATGTTTTTTTCCCCCTCAGTTGAAATACAGCATTATTTATTTGATATCTTATAAAATTGCTGCTTAATTCTTTTTTGTCACATACAAAGGAATTTTTTTTGTTAATTAGTAATAAATTGCAATAGCGAATACATACATTAGTAATACTTATCACATTCACAATGAATTCATCATGATTAATGTTATCACAAATACCTAAGGAATAATCTTGCATAATTGACATGTAAAATTAGATTTTTGAGGCCAGGCATGAGTTTTGACACAGTCCTTTTCAATAGAAAAATGTTATTGGAAACAAAACAATGAACTCTGTGAGTACTGATTTAATACAAGAGTAAACCAACAAGTGTTAGGGCAGGGGTAGGCAACCTTTAAGGGCCGAGGGACTTCAGCTCCCAGAATCCCAGGAGCTATTGGCCAACATGGGACTATTGCCCAACATGGCTGAGGCTTCTGGGAGCTGAAGTCCCTCGGCCCTTAAAGGGGAAAGGTTGCCTACCCCTGTGTTAGGGTATACATCACCTTATGCACTGAGATGCATGCATCTCAAAGTCAATTGGTCTTGAAGATTAGGACTCTTTGAGTGACTTGGCAAGTTCTATTAGAACAGTAGTGGATGAAGCAAGTCTCTTTAGATGTTGTTACCACTCAACACCCAACATTCTGCATCACTGGCTATGCCAACAAGGACTCATGGCAGTCATAGTCTTAAGAACATGTGGAGTGCATGTTACCCATGCCTACTTTAGAAAGTCAGAGGACTTCCCATCTTTGGCATATAAATTATTGATTAAAACTATTCTGAGTAGATCCATGAATGTTGACAGTAGGGTAGAGTGTTGGTGTGAGATTGCCTGAACACAGGGATCTTTTTTTCATTTGCTGATGAGTTGGTTACAGGAGGACATCATCAGAGTAAAGAAGCTAAGGAATCCACTAACAAAAGTAAATCACACCTGCATCAGGATATACTGATGCTAAATAATGTCTACTGCTGTAGCTACGTATGTATGCATATAGGTATTTAATATCTATGATAGTAATAGCAAAATAGTAAAAATATTGTACTTGCATCTGTACTTGATTGAAATTTGTTTACCCTTGTGGACCAATACAACAAACTATCTGGAAACCAAGTTCTATGACAGTTTAGGGAGTTGGATATATTTAGCTTGGAGAAGAAAAAAAATGAAAAGGTGACATGATAAATAACTTGGAAAATCTGCTCTCATTTAGAACATGGAGAGATCTTGTTTTCTGATGTTCCAAAGGACAGGAATTGAACCAATGAATGCAAATGGCAAGAAGATTTTGATTTTGACTGAATATTAAAAAGAACCTCCTGATGTTAAAATTGGTTAAATAGTGGAATGGAAAGTAGTGCACTCTCCATCACTGGAATAATTTAAATATAGGTTTGGATGGTCATATGTGTGCTTTGCCTATGGATTTCTGCATTGACAGAGAGTTGGACTAGATGGTCTTTGGTGTTCCTTCAGATTATATGATTCTATGAAGATATATGAGTCACCAGTGAAATTGTTAAAATAAAAGAAAAAAGTAAAGAAATATTATTTTCTGTGTATAAAATTCTGTTTCCAGTGTTGAAAATGAGGTTTATTGCACTAAAATAATCATGAGTGAATTTTCTGAAAAATAAGTCGCAACTATAGTATTTTCTGTGTTAAAAAAAACCACTTGTAAATTTTATGGACAGTAAGTCTCAAAGTGGGAATATTCTGTTGAGTCCAGGATTCTTCTCATCTAGCCACTTGAGAAACCCATTTTCACAATTTTGTGAATATTTTCATCTCTAAGAAATAAATACCATACCTACCTTAACAACCAGTAGCCACACAAAGAGATGGAGATCTTTTCTGATGGTGATCATGGCAAAGTAGGATTATGTTTTTGTCCTCCTCCCACCAGTGAGCAAGGCTGGAACAATAAAAAAAAATGACCTCTGTTGCAATTTCATATCACAGCCTGCACTAGTGAGAGGGGACTGCAAACATCATCCTGCTGAATCAATAGTTGGCATGATTGCTGGCTGTAAAAATAGGTATATGGAAAATAGTGCCACCATCATGAATACATAGTATTAGTGAATATGGAACAGTGATGAATCTGTAACTCTAGGTTATGAATGCAATACAGGATGCCAGCCATCATTCTTCCCATCCCTAACCCTTGGCACTATTGGCTGCAGTTATTCCAGAGTCACACAGCTGTGACGAGGAAAACTAGAAAAAAATCTGAAGACTTCAGACAGTCTATTTCTCCTTCACCATACTTTCTTTATAGTCGCTGCATCTGTGGCCTTGCCCTCCTGCTGTTATTGAGTATAAGCATAATCTACCAATGGGTGTTGGTCATTTAAAAAAAATCTAGTTAATAAAAAAACTCAAAGAGAGGAACAGAATAAACATGGAAAATATTTTCTTGCAAGGCTAGAAGCTAGCAGTGCAAAATGTCTTTCCAGTGTCCCCAAACACTTTTGGCTCTGATGAAGGAAGCCTTCTTGACTCTGTGTTTCAGAGTTTTATTTTTAGAAATATATTTCTTGTGGCAATGATAATTTTGAGAATTAGGATGCCAAAGTCACTTTCTTCCCACAAATGTGAAGACCCACATACATAAAAAAATAATGAAAATAGTTGTCAGCTCCTTAAGAGCTTTTTTCCCAATCAGCTTTTCCTCACAGAAATGGATCATACACTGTAGGTGATCCAGTGTGACTTTCAAAATATAGTATGCACAGAGAAACTGTCAAAGATAAAAACAGCACTTGGGTGTCTAATCTCCATTGATAATCAAAGACAGCTAGGAATTGTTTCACTTCCCTTTCAGATTTAAAATGCTACAAAATAAGTGTTTTTTTTTAAATAATTCTTTCAACTGAGTCAGCTTCAAATTTAAAATTTGTGAGACTTTAAAATTTCAGCTAATGAGTAAAATATTGCTTTATTAAACACATCAGTGGTTCTGCCTAGTTCATTGTTCTTTTCCTGAATCAAGAAAAGCTATTTGTTATCAGGCAGCAGTTATTGAATTCTTGGAGAATGTAAGTGGAATGAATGAAGCAAAAATGTTGCTAAAGGCTTTTCTTCCTGAATTGCAGATTTCATTAATGAAGCAAAATTGTATATATGCACTGAATGACACAATTTTCCAATGTGAGTATATTTACTTGGAAGTCTAATTTCAGAGGCATTTATTTCCATACAAGGAGAAGAATCTACCTGTGTTTGCCCACCTATGAAACAGCTTCCATCAGCAGAACAGATTCTCCCCACAGTCCCCAAAAACTCCCTAGTCTGCCTCAAAAGATTTGGAAACCCTTTCAAAGAGATTTTAAAGATGCATGGAGTAGCTGGAGGGTAGAGAAGGGAAATAAAAATTTCACACCAAACAAATGTTCTACATTGCATTTTTGTGTTTTCCCTCATACATTTCCATTTTTCCCTTGGCCTCACTTTTTTTTTT
>JAIPUX010001880.1:99131900-99152767 GCA_020142125.1 Phrynosoma platyrhinos | reverse complement strand
CAAGGGAGGAGGGGGTGGGGGAGGAGGCTCACCGCCCAGCTCCTGACTTATCTTTGTGAAGCATTTACAGTGGAGTGTATTCCTGCTGGTGTTTTTGAATCTCTCAGCAGTATTCAGTGCCATCAACTGTAGTTTGAATACTTGAATTTATTTTTATTTTATTAACATTCTAGGGACAATGAACTTTGGTAACAACTTTATTAATTGGATTAAAGTGATTTATGATACACAAAAGGCACAAATATTGGCTAATGGAGAGTTAACAAAACCTTATCAAATATAAAAAGGTACAAGACAAGGATGCCTGTTCTCTCCTCCATTGCTTATCTTAGCTTTGGAGGTTTTGAACAGGGCATTAAGACATAAGATGAAAATTAAAAGTTTAACAATTTCAAAAGGCATATTTAAATTAAAGGCATTTGCAGATGATTTAGTGACTGTTGGAAAATTCTTTGGAAAGTGTGGACGCATTGCTGGAAGCACTAAAAGAATTTTGAGAGTTTACTGGATTTCAGATGAATAAACTAAAGACAGCAATATTAACAAAACATAATAAAGGAAGATCAAAAAATTGATGGACATGTCAGTTTTTAAATATGAGAAAATGTGATATATTTAGGCATTGCTGTGGCAAGCTTGAATTGGTTGTTATTTCAGAATAATTTTGTTAAGGTATGAAATGAAATCAAGAAAGATTTACAGAAGTCTTAAGCAAAAGGAGTGGCCAGAGACTGTTTCTATTCCGATTGCTATGGGACTGTAGTGACTGCATATGTCTGGCCCTGATCTGGGCTGCCACCATGGTCTGCAATCAGCCTCTGAAAAGTAGAATTTTTCCTGCTCCTTTTGCAGCTGGGAGTGGGCCACCTTAGATGGCCACAGTGCAGCTTTGATCCAATCTGGGGTTGTGCATCATCTAAATGCCACTCCCCGCATCAGGCCAAAGCCAGCATTTTTGGCCAATCTGTTTTGGGCCAAAGATAAGAAATTGCATTTGTCATTGCTGTGGAGTATTTTAGGGATTAAGATGAATGTTTTGCCATTTTTTTAAAAAAAAATAATACTTAAAGAACACATATACACAATAAAATAAAATACAATACACATATAACTAAACAAAACGGAACTTCCTTATCTTTCATGTCTTGTTATTTCTTAACTTTACATGCATCTTCAATCTTTATATTACTTTACCCCTTTCCATCATATTTATTTTTCTGCAAAACAACTTTACAAATATTACATTAACTTTTTCTTCATAATTCTATAACCTACCCATTATTTAAGGAATTCTTTCAAATTAGTCCACATTTAAAACAGTGGATCCCCATTCCTTCTGCCAATATTCAATCAATGGTTTCCAATCTTTTGTGAAAACTTCTATTCCTTTATCTTTTATCAAACATGTCAATTTATCAGTTTCCATATAATCATACAATTTAACTAACCATGTTCTTATTGTCGGAATTTCTTTAATTTTCCACTTCATTGCATAATTTACGCTAGCTGCTATTATTAAGTAAAACAGGGGTTTTCCATTTAACTAATTTTTTGCCAAATCCTTAGAAGATATCTCCTTAGATAATGATCATTAAAATCTTTATGGACTTTAATCTTATCATAGATCATATATACACGCCAGCCATATATATTATCTTAACTTTCTAATTTTAAATCTCTTTCTTTCTCTAATTTAATCCAATCAGTTATCCAATTTAATACACAGGCATGGTAGTATATTTCCATATCAGGTAACCCCAAACCTTCTCTATTATCTTCATCTTGCATTAATTTTATTTCAACTCTAGGTTTTTTACTTCCCCATATAAATTTAGATACATAACTGTGCCATCATGAAAAGGTAAATCATTTATTATAATGGGAATATTCTGAAATAAATAAAAAATATTTTTGGTAGTATATTCATCCATGATAAATTCATTCTGTTCCACCTATCCATATCATTTATAAATTCATTTCAATTTTTTTAAATAATTATTTAAAAATAAATCTGAGTTCTTTATTGTGAAATTTATCCCCTAATATTTAATCTCCTCCCCCCTTGAAATTTGGATTTTTCTATTAATTTTCTTTTTTCCACTTCTGTTAAATTCATGAGCAACATTGCTGTTTTCTCTCTATTTATCTTAAGTCCTGCCACTTCTCCACATTCTTTTAATAGTTTTAATATTTGATTAATACTCTCTAAAGGATTAGATATTGATAACATCAGATCATCTGCAAAGCTGTGTAATTTAAACTCTTTTCATCTAACTTTTATCCCCTGTATCATATTATCTTCCTGAATTTTATTTTATAGTATTTCCAAACTTGTTATGAATAATAATGGGGAAAGTGGGCATCCCTGTCTTACACATTTTTGAATTTTGAAACATTTAGGACTTCCAGTGGGCAATGGCATCCAATTGAGTAATCCCCAAGTGTGTGTGCTGGGGGAAACTCAGAACAATGAGGTAAAGAGTTGAAAATAATAATATGAAATCAATCAGTAAAGGATCTTCAAGTACAAAGAATCTGTGACTCCTGGCTGAGGGTCCATTCCTGCCTTTTGAAATGTTGGAGCCCTGGATGCCGAGAGATCCAGAGTGAGATGAATCAGGGATAAAGAAGGGATCGGAGAGGAAAACTACCTCGAGGCTCCTGTTTTGTCAAAACATGACCCAGACACCACCAATTTTTAAACATCAAAGAGATCTGTAAGTTTACCGAGTACAGAAAAGGTCTCCAATCACTGATTATAGGGAAATCTCCAGTGTAGATACTCATAGAATTATAAAGATCTGGTGCAATATAAGGAAGAACTCTTATCGCTTGGGAACAATCCTGCAATTATATAATATATGGAAAGACTGTCCTCATAAAGTCAAAGAATAAATAAATGAGAAATAAATAACAGATCCAACCCTTAATAAGGGGATCTGAAGGAGGATTAAAGAACAGCCAAAAAAGGTTCCAAACTCCCCCCCCCCGACAATCCATTTCTAGGACTTAGGTAGAGGATAGTAGAAGATCCAGAACACAACTCACTGTTTTTGAATCGAATGTGAGACTTTCAGGATGCTGGTGAAAGAGCAGCTGGAAGAGATTGGCAGCATGAGCTGTTGTTCTTTTTGGGTCCATGAGGTTGGAGAGACAATGGAGGGTGGAGGAAGCTGGCAGAGGAATCAGAGTGAATTGCTGCTCTTGGACACTGTGTTCAGTGGGAAGACAGCTGGGGAGGAGAGAGAGAGGGATGTGGAGTCAACACTGACCATTGGGGACTGGGGACCTTCATGAGTCTGCTTCCCTGGGATGACTTGGGCACTTGGAGGGATAGCTGGAGGAGGAGAGCGATGGCTGGGGAACTGAGAAGGACTGGGGGAAGGCAGTTGGGAGTGCAGAGGACTAGGGAATTGGGAGAGGTTGGGACTGAGGAGAACAGGGCAAGCCTGGGGAAACCAGGGAAGAGCAGCAAAAGGAGGAACAGAGAAGGCAGGGTAGGACTGGGAAAGAGATCTCAGAGGAAGGCAAGGAAATACTGGGAGGTTTGCCTTTGCAAGGAGGTTTGGGGTTGAAGAGAAGAGAGGGAAGGAAGAGGAAGGGGGCCAAGGAGAGGAGAGGGTTAATAAAGGGAAAGTGAAGAGGATGGGGGCTCTTTAAGAAAAGCATAACAACCCAAGGCAAGACAGGAGGAGGAAATAGGAAAAAAAGAGAATTCTCGGACCAGTAGTTTCTTCTCTTAAGGAAGATAGAGTATAAATGAATTGAACAATCGTAAGATGTGAAAGAAGAATAGACAGCAGATCCTAGTGGCAGAATAGTTAAAAGGAAGAGAATATAGAAGATTATAGATAAAAAGGGAGGATACAAAGCCATTTTCAAACAGAATAAGCAACATTACATACCTTTTTGGAGATAACTGTATAATATCTAGAGGATATTGGAATATTGACCAGGGATTTACATTTGATAACCTGTAATAGAAAAAACAATAGTCATAATTATAAAACCAGGAAACAGTTAGAGATATACCACTGAATCTATTCTTAGATAATTAATTGCATTGGGGAAATACAACTTATTATAAAAATTTGAAGGAATCTTTAACTTGGATAAAACAGAAATGGCAATGAGCTTAAGAAGTCAAACTTCAAAAAATAATACAAGCAAATCACAATCCCAATTACAATTTATAAGAAGGCCATCTTTAGAACAACAAAAAATGAAACCTACAAATCAAATTTTACTTGTGGAAATTAGGAAATTAAGGATGAACCCAAGAGATGAAATGAAAGACTTTAGAGCAGACATTTGTTAGGAGATCAGGACAGAATTAAATGAAATATACCAGATGGTAGAAAAGTTAGCAAGTGAAATGTCCATTACAAAACAAAAAGTCAGACTGTTAGATGAAAAAGCTGAAATAGCAGAAGAGGAGTTTCAGAAACTGAAGTTGAAGAGAGAACAAGATTTAGACATTAAAGCTCAATGGGAACAGAAATTGAGAGAGAGATTTGTCAAGATTTGAGGCTTCCCAGAAGCTAGAGAGGAAGACTTAATGAGGATATTCCTTCCAAAGTTGGCGACATTTCTAAAAAAAGAAGAAACAAAATTGAGTTAGAGATCAATAGGATCTTCAGGCTAAACTCCTAAATAGCAAGACAAAAGATGCCCCAAGATATTATTATATATTTCATAAGAAAACAGACAAGAGACAGCTTAGTAAGATGACATAGTGATTCTCCATTAAAAATTGATGGAAGAGAACTTCAAATATTTAAGTACATACCCATAAGGATCCTCCATAAAAGGAAAGAATACACTTTCTTAATGACTCTGCTAAAAGACTGGGAAATTGCTTGCAGAAGGATACAACTGGAGGGCTTTTCTTTTTGGCTAAATAATAGATGAATTATAATCAAATCACTAGAAGAGACCAGAAGCTTCAGAGACTAGCTGGAAAGAAGGGGAAGGAAAGGAAGGAAAGACAGAGAAGAAAGGAAGAAAGATAGAATACAGAGAAGAGAGGAAGATGGAACAGAAGATGATGAACAAATAGAAATGCATTGCCAACAGATGACGGAGTGAGAAGATAAGGAAAGACAAAGATTGTTAACAATAGAGGAACTGAAATTTTTAAAAGAACATCAAGAACAGGAGCTAGAAGGAGATTTAATTTGCTTAATAAGATCAAATGAAGAGGAAGAGGATGAAGTACAAGTACATATCTAGAATGAGACACAGAATGCTGCAAATTGAAAGGGAATTAATTGAGTGCAGTAAGAATTTCATGACACAAACAAAATCAAAACGATAAATCAACTTAGAAGTTTAACATGGAATGTAAAAGGTGTAAATTCTCCATAGAAAAGAAGGAAAATATTTCACTATTTATGGGCGGGGGGGGGGGGATAGACATAATCTGCCTTCAGGAAATGCATGTAAAAAAAAGATTTTTTTAAAAAATATATATATTAGGGAAATAATTTATTTCTGCAACAAGAGATAGAAAGAAAAAAGGAGTAGCACTATATGTAAACAACAGATTTGATGTAAGAGAAATTTTAAATGACCCCAAAGGGAGATACATAATAGTAGAATTGAAGAATCAACTAGGAAATATATTACTAATGGGGGTATATACTCCCATCGATAGGAAAAACAAATTCTATAAAAAAAACTTTTACAATAAATAGAGGAGCTGAACTATGATAACATAATAGCAATGAGGGACTAGAATGGAGTTATTAACATCATAGTAGATAGAGGATCAGAAAAAAGATTAAATCAAATCAGGGGGAAAATGTTTAAATCCTTTTTGGAAATGTTAGATAGATTGAATGTGACAGATGTATGGAAAAATAAATATAAAGGAAAAAAGGAATTTACCTTCTTCTCGAATGTCCATAACTCATGCACAAGATTAGATATGTTTTTCATTTCCACACATATGATTAAAATGGTTGACAAAATAGAAACACTTCCAAGAATATGGTCTGACCACAAGCTGGTACTAATGGTACTTAGAAACAATTAAAAACACTATAGATGGCAGCTGAATGAATTTCTATTATATAGTGAGAACATAGTGAAAGAAGCTAAAAACAACTTAATTTTTGTGGGGTTTTCAGGCTGTGTGGCCATGTTCTAGAAGAGTTTCTTTCTGACATTTTGCTAGCATGTGTGGCTGGCTTCTTTCTCTCACAGATACTGGTGAAATGTCAGAAAGAAACTCTTCTCGAACATGCCCATACAGCCTGAAAAACCCACAAAAAAACTATGGATGCTGGCCATGAAAGCCTACGACTTCACAACTTATTTTTTTCTTTGAAGAGAATCTGGACAAAGGAGTACCCACTTACATAGGTTGGGATGCAGCTAAAGCCTTCATAAGAGGCTTCTTCATCCAAAACAACAGTGAAATGAAAAGGAAGAAACAGGAGAAAATAAAAAAGAAGAAATAAATAAAAGAAAAAATATTTGAAGAGGAATCCAAATGCCCAAGAAAAACAAAAAGAAATAAAAGGACTGCAGACCAAATATCAATAATTACAATGGAGGAATTAGAAAACAAATTAAAATATATCAGACAAAGGAACTTTGAACAGGCAAACAAACCTGGGAAATTTTTAGCATATAAGTTAAAAAAGTAAAAGGAAAAAAATCACTCAATTTAATTTTAAAGGAGAGAACATTACAGAGCAAAAGAAAATACAGGAAACCTTAAGCTTCTTCTCATATTTGCCAAGTGATAAAGGTATTAAAGAATAAAAGATTGAGAAATGTCTAAGAGATCAAATAGCCAAGAATATACCAGAACAACAAGTAGAATTATTAAATAGACACATAATGAGGGAGGAGTTTTTAGTTAGCATTCAAAAATGTAAGCCAGGGAAGACAACCAACTCAGTTGGCTTGGGAGCTGAGTTCTACAAAACATTTAAAGAACAACTAATTTCCCCTCTACAAAGAGTATTTAATGGAATCCTGAAGGAAGAGATTCCTAAATCATGGACATTTGCTAATGTTATCCTGACCCCAAAAGAAAATAAAGACTCCTCGAATCAAAAAATTACAGGCCAATTGCTTTGTTAACCAGTGATTATAAGATTTTTGCAAACATATTGGTGGAGCACTTTAAAAAGTTATTAATTAATTGGATAAATGAGGGCCAGGCAGGGTTTTTTTTTTTTTACCAAAAGGACATATAAAAGATAATATTAGAATCTTGCTTAATTTGATCAAATATCATGGAAGGAATATAGATAAAAAAGTAGCCTTGATTTTCATTGATGCAGAAAAAGCGTTCGAGAAGATAAATTGGAATTTTATTTTTACAGTCTTGGAGAAAAAGAATATAGGAATAAATTATATGAGATGGATAAAAAGCATATATAAAAATCATAAAGCGGCATTAATAATTAATGGAGAACCTACAAAAACCTATAAAATACAAAAAGGAGTTAGACAGGGTTGCCCCCTGTCACTTCTGCTTTTTATAACTACTCTGGAAATCCTATATAACGTGATCAGGGAAAATTCAAAAATTGAAGAAGATAAAGAAATCTGAATTTAAAATACGGGTCTTTACTGACGATATATTGATATCATTAGCTAACCCAAGTGAAAACATTGGAACCCTTATGGAAACAGCTCATACTTAGATGGGAGATTTCCATGAACTAGCAGGGACTTCCAGGAAAGAAAAGGATCCTGCCTAAAACAAAAACAAAAACCTGGACAGCTTCATCCAGCCACAATTGGTAATACTGGGCTACCTGGACCCAGGTGACCTGGAACAAAGCAGTGTCCTCTGTTTTTAAAATTGTATTCCATTCCATGCTGAACAAATTTCTCATCCACTCCTAATCACAATACATGGAGAAATATGACATCCAACAGGACAACTTAGGGCCTTTACAGACTGCCAGAAATAATGCAGCTTGAGGCCACTTTAACTGTCCTGGCTCAGTGCTAGGGAATCATGGGAATTGTATTTTTTTTCTGGGACATTGAGCTTTTTCTGTCATATAGCTCTGGTGCCACAATAAACTACAGTTCCCATGATTCCTTAGCAAGCTGCATTATTTCTGGTAGTCTGTAAAGGTCCTAAATTCCAGCCTATGCATTAATGTCAGAGGGTTATATAAAATGATTTTGCATATAACTATGCAAAGATTACATGAGTCAAGCATCTATATCTTTTCAAAGTCATATTCCTTTGCCCAGTACATGTTCCTGCAGTGTTCTTTCTTCACAGTGATCCAAGTGATAAGGGGCACAGGCAAGGCTGATTTTATTATCCTATTTGCTTGTCTTCTATGATGAAGGTATCATATGTAAAGCAGGATTACACTTAAAGGAAGGAAGTGTGAAAACTGGAGGAAATAACATCATTAATGATATGCAGATAACACCATACTAGTATCAGAAAATACAAAGACTTGGAATGATTACTGGAGACAGACAAGGAAGAAAGTGTGAAGGCAGGCTTATAGTTGAACATTATGAAAACAAAGATAATTACTTTGGTTGATTTACATAACTTTAAAAAAGAGAACAAAGACATTGAAATAGAACAATAGAATTTTACATACCTTGGCCCAGTCATTAATCAGAATAGAAACTACAATCAAGAAATCACAAGAAGAATAGACCTTGGAAAGACATCTGTGAAGGACGGACAGCTATGGAGGAGCTAGACAAAATCATGAATGGTAACGTTATATCATTGAATATTTAAAGTAGGATGGTCCATGCTTTCATACGTCCAGTTGCTATGTATGGTTGTGAAAGCTGGACAGTGAAGAAATGAGTTGCTGGAGAAGAGGTTTACAGATACCATGGACTAAAAGGCAGACATATGGCTCCTAGAGCAAATCAAACCTGAACTCCACCTAGAACCCAAGATGAATAAACATACTTTGTTGGACATACTTTGGCATTAACAAATAGCTAAATGTACAAGATTGGTTGACACAAATATCTATTCTGGCATCCATTCTGTTTTACATTCATTTACTTTTTCTAAAGTAGCACAACCTTATGTTAGTGTCTGTACACTGTGGCATTTAATATAGTCCATTAAAATGTGCCATTTGCAGCTTGCTTTATTAATTGCTACAAGGGATAATGCTTTCTCTAATGTTAACAAGTTTATTCTTAATAATAGAGCTTGAAAAGTGAGGTGTCACATTGCAATATCCAAGTGTGCTACTGAGCAAAAAGAGCAACCACTAAGTGAACTTTAATTTCTAATGCTTGCTAAAAAATATGTTGAGAGAAAAGAAAGAGAAGGCAGCAGCAATTGCATTTGAAAGACATATTACTATTTCATTGGTGCAATATGATTATTATTTTTAACATACACACAAAATTATAAACAACAAATACATCTATTCAAAGACAATGTAACAGAGTTGAATTAAATTTAAATTTATTCCACTTAAACATGGACATGAGGAATTTATAACAGAAACTTTGTATTCTAATTCTGAATTTTAGGAATATTCTTAGCTGACTGATACTGTAGGGATCTATTACAGTTATTACCAACAGATAATAACATTTTCCTGTTTTTTATGCTTTTGCTTGTATTTAGAAAATACCCAAGGTGCTCAAAAGTAGCTTATGGCTAGCAATAGTACTATTGGCTTTAATACCTGACCCTCAACATGCTTTGTGATTCCCTGAAAGATACATCAGAAGAAATGTAATGCCCAGATGATAAAAAAGTCATGACAGCATTCTCTTCTACTTTAATCAGACTAGCTTTAGCATTTTTTGTCCAATTCTGAATAATGCATGTAAGGACAATACCGACATAAGAAAAAAGTACAGGGAAGGGATGGGTGAGAAGTGCACTCAATCCATTCTTATTTTTAATAGAATCACACACATGGTTCCTCACAGAACTGTCCACAGAACCAAATGCAATTTACCGACAGAAACCCATGCATTTATGAGCTTGCCCTAAAGGCAACAGATCCTTCCTGATCTTGAAGCTAGGCAGGATCAGTCCTGATTAGTCCTTGGATGGGAGCTCACCAATGAATACCAGGTGCTATGAGCTATATTTAAGAGGAAGGAACTGGCAAAATCAAAGATTCCTTGCCCAAAAAAACACTATGAAATTCAAGGGGCTGACATAAGTTAACAGGTGACTTGAAGGCACAAACACAGAATACGCTCAAGGCATCCTTCAAAGGAATAAAATGTGCTTGATAACATGTACACACTTGAAATATTTAATGAAAAAAAAAGTATGCCATTATATAATGTTCACCACACTTTAGACAATAGGCACACCCATACAAAAATACATACATTTTAAAAGTGTGCAAAAAAATAGATGGACATTTGTGCAAGGATTTAAAAAAATCTTATCTGAATCCTGAATCCTTAAAAAAGGATCCTCAGTAAAGTGCAGTTAAAAAGAAAGAGAGAGAGAGAGAGAGACTGCAGCCTGATTCCTACACTGAACAGCAGAACACATAATGATCTCCCTCTGCTCTAATAACTGGTAAATCCTTTGAAGGAGTGTTGTTGCTGCTTCTTATCATTGGGAAGGGAAGAGGCAGCTGAGCTCAGCTCAAGGGGGAAGAAATGGGGATATGTTTGCAGATGGTGTGAACCTCATTTTCCTTCCCCATCCCTCCTCTCTGCATCAATGAGCAGTGGAAACCCCTTCCTTGAGAGCTTCTGGGAGGGATGTTTCAGATGGGGCACAAAGGAATAGAGAATAGTCTCTGCAAAAAGAAACAAATGCACATTTGAATGTATATATATCTCTAACATAATACCATTTTGAGTTTGACATATTTGCCAATCCTAGGAACAGAAGAATATGACATAAAGGGAAATAGACCTGAATAACAAAATCCAACTCTAGAGACTAGGGTTCAGTTCCCTGCTCAGCCATGAAAACCATTGGGTGACCTTGGGCAAGCAACATAATTGTTCAGAAGAGGTTTGCCCTTGTTTTCCCCTGAGGCTAAAGCAAGGGCAAACCTCTTCTGAACAATTATTGCCAATTTAACACTGTGATAGGTTTGCCTTAGGTCACCATAAATCAGAAACAACCTGAAGACGCACAACAGCATCAGCTACAACAAATCCTATATGGAAAGAATTTCCTAGCCAGTATGGACACTGGGAACTGTTGTCTTATTAAAGAAATTTTCCCCAAGCTCTAGTTATCTCAAGAGGAAAATGTGTTTGCTTGTTTATTTATTTATCCCACCCCACATAGCTATTTTCAAATGGTTGCCACATACAATCTATGACAGAACAAATTTATCAACTATTGTTCATGAAGATCAGATGCAATTCAGCAAGTACACATTATAAGAAAGGGGATATCAACTTAATTCCCCAGTGGGGCAGACTGTAGTGGACATTTCTTCATGAAAGGTTTTATTATGTTGAAAAATATTGCAGCTGTAGATTTCCTGCAGTCAGGGTAGGGTGAACTAAATGATCTTTGACATCCTCCTTATCATGGTAAGGAAACAAATTAGAAATAAAAGAAGAATTAAACAAAAAAAAATCACTGAAATAAGAAGCAATGGAAAACAAAATGCACAGGACTGCAAGAAAGAAAAGAAATTGAATAAAATTTTCAGATATATGTATCTATTCATTGTTGTGCTCTATGCAATTACTGCAGTTTGTATGATTACTATGATTTGCATCAATTTGGAGTCTTGAAAAGCAACAAACACAATCAGACAAATTGTGGCAAATGTGTTTATGGCCAAGTAAATTGGGACTGGAGAACAGGAACACCTAGTCTACTTACCTGAAGCCATACAAAAGGCTATGAGATGCTTTCAATTTAAAGCATGTTGCCCCCTTTTTCTGTTGGAAAATACTTCCCAACCAAGCATTCCTTTTAACCCCCATCACCCATTTGCTATTGTAGCAATGGGGCTTTAGATAAAAAAGTTGTCCTACATGTCTCTACCCTATACATACTGTTTCTAGAGCTGTCCCCATTTGCTCAGTCACCCGTTGAGGTGGAGTCTTTAAACAACCATATCATGTGGCCAGTGGATCTTCCATGCATGTTTGGAAATACATTAAAGACTCCTCCCTCTTTTCCTTTCCCTCCCTCCCTCCCTCCCTCCCTCCCTCCCTCCAAATTTTCATATTCCTGAATTGTAAGTAAATAGAATGACACATTGTTAAGGCAACTGTTATTAAGTTTATACTTATAATGTGATTTTTATGTTTATACTACATAATAAGATTATGATAAGGATACAGCTAATGAGATCTCAATGGGCCTCTACAGACCAGCAAAAAGGGCTGGCCTAGAAGCAGAGATGGGGAGGGCCAGCCACATGCTAGCTGCTCCAACCCCATGCTGAGGATGTCCTGACGCTGTTACGCATGGTGCATGGCATCAGGACATCCTTCTGGTGCAGTGTTTTGACATGCAGTGCCGGAAGAGGCGCTAAAGAGCCACACACTGGCTCTTAGGGCGGCCTTTTGCAGCCTGTAAAAGGAGCTACATTTTGCCACTCTTTTCTGAGTGGCAAAAGAGAGGATCGGGGCCGTGCAGTCTGGCAGCCTCAGCCCCAATCCACCGCTTCCTGGGTTGGCTCTCCACTGCCCCTTTGGGCCTGTCTGCAAAGGCCCAACTCCTACTTATATTTATTATCGTTGAAGTTGATCTATTTTCATTGTCAGTGTGAGAGATCCAGTTAGTAAAAAATTGGAAGTTTGTTGGAAAAGGGGAATTCATATCTGCTCAGAAATACTAAGAACTCCCAGGACATGTCTGACTTATTATCTATAAATCGTCTTTTGATACATGTTCTTGTTGGGTTCAAATAATACATCAACTCAGCTTGTTTTTCAACATAGAGTTTCCTGCATTGTTTATTTAGCAATATTATCTTGATACCTACATTTGTTTATACCTATTTTAGTTTGTACTATCAGTACACTTAAGCACTCCCTAAGTAGTTTACAATGTGTAAGCTAATTGCCTTCAACAAGCTGAGTACTCATTTTAGCGACCTTGGAAGGATGCCAGGCTGAGTTGATCCTGAGTCCCTGGCTGGGACTGAACTCACAGCTTTTTAGTTTGTGAGTGAGTGGCTGCAGTACAGGCATTTAACCACAGCGCCACCAGGGCACAGTGTTTAAAAAAACACTAAAAACAGTTTTTTCTGTGAGACCTATCCAGATGATTTTTAAATTATGAATTTTAAAGTCTGTATTGATTTTTAAAAATATACAGTTGCCCCTCTGTTCTCACAGACCTGAGATCTGAGTCCCTTGCTTATGCGTGAAGGTCAAATGGAGAGGAATAAAATGGGGTGCGTGTCCATGGGGGCATGCCCCATTGGCTTGAATACACACAATTTTCCATTTTCGCAGAGGGGTCCGGAATGGCTCCCCTGTGAGAATGGAGGGAGGACTTTACACTGTTTTTATATGCTCTTTTAAGATGTATTGGTTATATATGCTATTTTAACTGTGTTAGCAATGTTATTGCTCAGTGGTTAAGGCACTGATTCTGATGACTACAAGGTCAGAAGGTTGGCAGTTTGAGATTCAAGTGCCATGTGATGGAGTGAGCGCCTATCACTAATGCCAGCTTCTGCCAACCTAGCAGTTCAAAAGTATGTAAAAGTGTTTGTGGATAAACAGGTACTACTTAGGTGGGTTGGTAAAGGAGTTCCATGCTGGTCATACGACCATGGAGTCACCTTTGACAAAGCTGGCTTTTTGGCTTAGTAATGGAGATGGGCACTACCACCTACAGTTGGTCACAACTTGACAACCTTGTCAAAGGGAAAACCTTTTCCTTTAACTGTGTTATGGGTTTAATTTGTTGTTGTTTAACTGTGTTATGGGTTTAATTTGTTGTTGTTCCCCACCTTGATCCAGAGAGAGTGGGATCAGTAAGAAAAACAACAACAATAACAGTTTGTTTTTGGATGCTCATTTTTGCAGGGTTCACATACAAACAAGTAACAGACTCTTAATTTATAATATTATTGCACTTACTAAAAACCCAATTGCTCTCCAACAGGATACAGTCAGGTTGCAGGCTGGTGGTGGGTTCTATCAGATTTAATTCACCACCACTGCAACTGAGCAGCATCCTGGGTCCCAGACATGATTTGGAGGCCATTTTTCCAAGATGGGAGCTTGCCATACCCCACATATTTTGCAAGAAACTGCCAATAACCTGTTAAAATTAATGTTGTAGGAGTATTAAAAACCATGTCTCCTACGTACCTCATTTTTCTCAAAATATACCTTGCAAGATGGACCGGCAAAAGAAAGAAATGTTAGGAAGAGTTGCTATCAGTGACTTGGACACTTACTCACAATTAGGGGTTGCAGACTGCCAGAAATAGTGCAAATTGAGTCCACTTTTAGGGCTAGGGTTAGGGTTAAGGAATCATGAGAACTGTATTTTCTTGTGGTACCAGACCTCTCTGACAGAGAAAGCTCAATGTCTCAGAAAAAAAAAAAAAAAAACAATTCCCATGATTCCCTAGCACTAACCCTAACCCTAAAAGTGGACTCAATTTGCATTATTTCTGGCAGTCTGCAACCCCCCAATGTCTATCGGTGTCAGGGAACATGGGGAATATGTGTTACAACTTCTTTTGGAGTGTGTCCAGAGGAGGGCATCTAGAAACCATGCCCTATGAGGAGAAACATAGGGAGCCAGGTATGTTTGGCCTGGAGAGAAGAATGTGGAAGAGGTGATATGATAGCCCTGTTTAAATATTTGAAGGGATGACATATTGAGGATGGAGTGAGCTTGTCTTCTGCTGCTACAGAGACTAGGAACAATAGATTCAAACTACAGGGGAAAAAATCCACCTAAATATTAGGAAGAACTTCCTGACAGAGCTGCTTGACACTGGGACACACTGGCTTGGAGTGTGGTAGAATTTCTTTCTTTGGAGGTTTTCAAACAGAGGCTGGATGGCCATCTGTTTGGGGGTGATTTGATTATATATTCCTGCATGGCAGGGAGTTGAACTTGAGGGTCCTTGTGGTCTCTTCCAACTCTATGATTCTATTATTCTAAACTCTTTTGTGCAGGAGGCTTGATGTGGGTGGGTGGCATCTTGAAGCAATCCAACCTTGATTCCTGACCATGTTGTGTATCTTTTCAAGAAAAGATTTCTGAAAAGATTTCTTCAGCTGTGTGCTGCTGCCATCTTGAGGATGGTACCATACCTGTATGGGTATTTGTAGTGTGAACAAACAGGTGACAGCCATACACTCACTGCAAAATGTAGACTGTGCTTTGGTGTTTGGAGTGAAAGTTCATAGATGAAATGCTTAAGTAGCTGCCACTTTATACTGATTGTCCAGATGTCCTTTCAGGCAAAAGTGAAGGGGTAAATGTTCAAATGCTCCAGTAAATGTAAAATACTTCCTGCTCACAGGGACTTGGTTAATTTCAAGCCCTTAACCTGATATAATATATATTTGTAATCATATTTTTATATGGGAGAATAGAATATGCCTTTAACTTAATTAGTAAAATTATTAGCTAAGAAATATGCATACTACTTCTTTGTTTCACTTTGATAAGACTAGTGTCAGAGATACCCAAGAAATTCAGTGCTTCTACTTGTGAACTCTGCTATATTGAACCAGTCTTCATTTTCCCCAGAAAAGGGGCTAAGACTCTTGGAATCTGTTTGTAATCCAACATAAACTAATCCAATACTTCAATATCTTGGGGACTGCCCATCCTTTCCAATTTGGTATTCTCCTCTGTAAAGGCATAAAGAGGAGCAATCACAGGAGCTTAATTTCATTCCCTCTTGATGTGTACTTTAGTATCTTTTCTCTTCACTTTCCCATGCTGTAGTAGTAGTGGTGGGGAATAACCTTGAAAGCTCAATTTCTTCATCTTTGTTCCTGTGGACCATTGTTGGGTTCTTTTCTTGTTATGTCACTTCTTGTCATTAACTCTTGTTAGAAACTAAGCATACATGGCAAATTGGGGGTGCCAGAGTGAAAGAAGCTGGAGATTACTCCTTTAGTGGTTGTGTGGAAGAAGGAATTTCAAAAGGTATTGTTTGGGGGGATGCAGACCGGCACTTTAGGTTGGCCTGGGGGTTGAATTGGGTTAGGGCAACTGCATGCCAGCTGCCTCGACTCCACACCAACTCCGTCCTGACATCACAAGTCTGACCGCACAGTGTAAACTGTCAGGTGCCCTCTTGGCGCAGCATGAATATACACTGTGCTAAAGGGTGCGAAAGAGCTGCAGCAGTGGCTCAAAGAGTG
This sequence comes from Phrynosoma platyrhinos, assembly GCA_020142125.1. Lineage (NCBI taxonomy): Eukaryota > Metazoa > Chordata > Lepidosauria > Squamata > Phrynosomatidae > Phrynosoma > Phrynosoma platyrhinos. The sequence continues at coordinate 99,136,486 of JAIPUX010001880.1, read as the reverse complement.
GCTTTTTGCCACCTCAAAAAGGAGCAACATTTGCCCACTATTTTGGGGGTGGCAAAAAGGAAGATTGGGACCATGTTGTGTAGTTGCCGCAGCCCCAATCCACCACTCCCAGGGGAGACACAGAGCCACCCCTTATGGGCCGTGTGCATCTGCTCTTTCTTACCTGGTTACATATGACAAGTGACACCTGCAGAAATGTCCTTTTCCAAACCACCATTAAGGTATAAGAGCTTTCTTTACTTTTCAGTATGGCAACACTATATACTTTTGACCCCTGCCAAGCTATTTTCCAAGATTCAGCCAAGATTCTGAGTTTTTATCCTTTATGTCCAGGTGAGTCCGGGTGGAAGAATGACCAGCTATGATATCATTTTGAGCTGAACTGAGTCCTATGCTTGTGGAACCTGCAGATATGCTGCTGCTTGTACTTTCTAAAAGGCCACAAGATGAACAATAGTTCAATTCCAACACCACACTTGTTCTGTACCTCTGCCTGCATGCCTCTGTGCTTCTCCAAGCCTGCCTCAGGGCTGTATGAAGAATAGGAATCTTACCTCTTATGTCTCTGTGAGCAGAAGTATGGCACACACATGATTCTGTTCCCTGCTTTAGTCCCAAATCTGTTCAGACAAACAAACCATGAGCCAATTTGATACTATTTGAATATTTAAATGAAATAGCCATTTGGACAGTTTGGACAGTTATCTGAGAGATAATGAGGACAATGATAGCAATGAAATCAATGATTGTATATTAACATACCAAGCGGAAATGCCAAGACAAAAGTTACCTTAATTGGGGGGAAAAACAGCTCTAGATATTTGTTCATTTTACAGCAACCTGCTATCTAAACATTCTGAAAAGGATTTGAACCTCAGTCCTAATGTCTTCTAAATGTCTGACCAGTTTGGATGATCTCTTACACACACTTATCTCCAGTGAGCTTGACTAAAGTAAAGATAACAGCCAGAACTCAGTAGCTATGCTGACCAGCCCAAAGGGCTGACCTGGGGGTAGAGTTGGGGTGGAGCCAAATGTCAGTTGCCCCAACCCCAACCTGATACCATCCTGATGCCGTGCACCCTTATGAATGGCGCGTGGTGTCAGGACGCCCTCCCGGTGCAGCATGCAGATATGCTGTGCCAAAAGGGCATGGAAGAGCCACAGCGCCACATCTTAGGGTGGCCTTTTGCTGCCCCTACAAGGAGTGGCATTTTGCCACTCTTTTACGGGCAGCAAAAGGAAGGATTGGGGCCACAGTGTGCAGTTGCCACGGCTCCAATCCATGGCTAGCAGTGGCGGCCCAGAGCCACCAGTATGCATAGCCATTCAGTAAGGGATTAGGCCTTTGTAAGTGGTCATACATCTGTATGAAATAGAATTAGTTTTACAATGGCCATATTCAGAAAAATGTGATAATAGGAGGGGAGAAAATTGACTATTGCACAATGGGACTAATGTGTATTGGGGCACTGGCTAGGGAGTTACATAACATAGACCACAATAAAAAATACCGGACATCTATATGACTTTTACAGTAAGTGTGTTTATGCACATGAGAAGGGGAGAAAACTCATTCTTACTTGGGGAGGGAGGAAATGCTCAAAATCATTTCTACTTAGCCTGATATCAGATCTCCACTTGCATTGATTTTTCTGACTTCTTGCTACATTTAAATTGCCACTGACTCAGAATTAACAGAATAAGAATAAGAGAAGCTGTAATAGATGCTACAGCTGCTATAAATCCAATTGTGGTATTTAAAATTGCTTTCCCTGTTGTTACACGTGCACATCCTTGAAATGTTTGTTTTAAAGAACAAGCTGTTACCAGTGCCATTAAATGCTTAATGCCAAAAAGCTTTTGGTAACAGGGTGGATAAGCTAATGTGCTTGGTCTGAAGAAAAAGAAAACCACAGCACTTGAAAGTGATGGGAAATATTTACATTTCTTATATAATACTGAAGTACTTTCTTAACAAAATAATTTTAATGAACTGATATCGAGCTTTTAAAAATCTTTTCAAAAAGTAATGATATGTAAGTAACTACAACAATATAGTTCCAAGTATCTTTTTGGCCAGCATACAGTCAATTCAGAAAACTAAATCTTTCTTGATACAGCTCGGTGACTGGAAATGACTCTTTTTGCATCTTCATCTGAGACCCAGCTTCTTCCTCTTGGGTATGAGATGGTACATCTTGAGAAGGGGCACAGTAGATCTATTGGTGTGGGACCAGTTGAAAAGGAAAGCAGAGGCCTTGGCGAGGACTCAGAGCCAGGTGGTGAGCGCTCTAGCCCTACCCCTCCTCCTCCGGAACACCTGGCTCCAGGAGGGCCTTAAAGCTGGCCAACAGCCTGACCATCAGCACCAGCGGTGGCCTTGGCATGGACTCAGGACTTTCCCCCCACTATTTGATCCTAGTGGGTGTGTCATTTCTTGGATGGATGTCTGGCCGCCTTCAATCCCATCATTATTTGTGGTGGCTTTATTGGACGAAGGGAGTAGAGAAGGGGATAGCCTGTTCACTCCAGGTGTCACCAAGAACTGCATTATTGGGAGAACTTTAGGCAGACAGCTATTTAGCTGCTGTAATATCTTTTTCTGCCATTGGAGCCAGGAATGATTTGGGAGCGGGAATTGAGGTTGTGAGGGGGATTGGGAGGTATGGCAAGAACAGGGTGAAAGGATGTTACAAAAGAAGGCAGATTGATGTTTGAAAGCCATCCCACCTTCAGTTCACTCTGTTTCCCAGAATGGATTGGAGAGCACACCAATCATTCCACAGACCCTTACTCTGCTCCTCTGTAATGCTAGGTCAGTCAAAAACAAGACTCACATCATCCATGGCCTTCTTTTAGATAAGGCCACTGACCTGGCTTGCTTTACTGAGACCTGACTAGGAGAAGCCAGCACTGTGACTTGGGTGCAGGCCCTCCTGGCCGGGTATTCAGTCAGTGAAAAGGTAAGGAAAAGTGGGCGGGTGGTGGTGGTGGTGGAGTGGCTCTGGTTCACAAAAACAACTTGACCCTGACAAGGATGCCTGTCTGGAATACAGTCCATTTTGAGTGTATGTACCTGAGCCTGAGGACCAGGGATAGTTTGGAGATTCTGTTAGTATATGGGCCACCCATTGTCTAACAGACTTCCTAACTGAGCTGACACAGCTGGTCTCGGAGTTCCTGTTGGAGTTGCCCAGGCTTTTAGTTTTGGGCGACTTCAACATCCCACTCGAGACTAGTTTACCAAACTTAACTGCCGCAACTCAGGAATTCATGGAATCCATGACAAACATGGGCCTATCCCAATTAGTCGTCGGGCCCACTCATTATGCAGGTCACACCCTCAATGCGGTCTTTAGTACATAACAGGAACATCCGTCGGTGGAGGTTATTAAAACCACCACATTGTCATGGACAGATCATTTCCTGGTCAATGCTGAACTAAGGATCACTGTCCACCCCACCGGGGGTGGCAGACCTACAGTGGCAGCAGAGAGATGCCTGGATGGGACTGTTTGGCCTGCCTGCAGAAACACCTGCGGATGCTTGGAGGGTGGAGCCAATGCCGGGAGAAGCCTCAAAGCTCCCCGCATGCCTGAAACACCAGTGGCAGTGGAGAGGCTGAGGTGCCTGGATGGGACTGTTTGCCCTGCCCTCAGAAACACCTGCAGAGGCTTGGAGTGGAGCCGATGCCAGGAGAAGCCTCAAAGCTCCCCGCATGCCTGAAACACCAGCGTCAGCGGAGAGGCTGAGGTGCCTGTATGGGACTGTTTGCCCTGCCTGCAGAAACACATGCGGAGGCTTGGACGACAGAGCTGATGCCGGGAGAAGCCTCAAAGCTCCCCACATGCCTGAAACATCAGCAGCTAAAAGGACTGAACTCCTGGCTTACAAGCAACAATATTAAGGGAGGCAACAGAGAACTGACTGTTAGATTTAAGACCTGATGAGGTTATGGGTTGGGTTAAGATCTGTATTTTAAGCTACTAGGTCTTTTATCATCCGACCATTATAAAAATTTGGGCTAAAGAGATAGGATTACTCTTGTCCTAGTCACCCCATTTTTTCAACTGGCTTTAAGTTCTACTATTTCACCTGAGGCCGGGAATGAGGTGAGAGTAGCTATTGGAGTTGTGCTAGGGAATGGGAGGTATGGTCGGAACAGAGTGGACCAATCTTACAAAAGAAGACAGGATTGCTGTTTAAAAGCTATCCTGCCTTCAGTTCCCTCTGTTTCCCAGGATGGTTTGGAGAGCACACCAACCAGTCCACAGAACCTCACCTTACTCCTCTGTAATGCCAGGTTGGTTAAGAATAAGACTTATGTCATCCATGACCTACTCTTGGATGAGGACGCCGACCTGGCATGCTTCACAGAGACCTGGCTGGGGGAGGATAGCGCAGTCACCTGGGCACAGGCCCTCCCAGCTGAGTATTCTGTTAGTGAGCAGATGATGGGAAGTGGGCGGGGGGGCAGAGTGGCTCTAGTTTATAAGAACAACCTGGTCTTGACCAGGATACCTGTCCGGAACACAGTCCTCTTCAAATGTATGTATCTTAGCCTGAGGACCAGGGATAGTTTG
>JAIPUX010001880.1:99120924-99131800 GCA_020142125.1 Phrynosoma platyrhinos | reverse complement strand
CTGAAGTCCCTCGGCCCTTAAAGGGAAAGGTTGCCTACCCCTGCATTAAAGGGTTTAATGGTTGGCAATGCTGGCGATCCTGTCGATGCTTTGGTTAATACTTGGAACATCACTCTCACCAGGGATATCAACATGATCGTTCCTGAGCATCCTTGCCATTCCGCTTCAAACCGTAGGCCATGGTATACACCAGAGCTTAGGAAAATGAAGTGATTTGGTCAACGACTAGAGTGCAAGTGGCAAAAGAGTTGACTCTTATCTGACAGAACTTGCCATAGGAACTTTCTTTGGTCCTATAGGGAGGCAATGCGTGCAGCACAGAGATCTTTCTTCTCTGCATGTATTGCATCTACAGAGTCTTGTCCAGCAGAGCTGTTTAAGGTGGTGAGGGAGCTGACACAGGCTTCTCCTGTGACAAATCCCTTACTTAACCTGACAGTGGCCTGCTGTGACGCATTTAACAACTTCTTTGCAGATAAAATCTCTCAGATAAGAGCTGACTTAGACGCCATGGTTTTAACAGAAAGTATAGAAAGTGTGTCCAGCCACTCCAACAATGTAATTTTACTGGATCGGCTCCAATCTGGGAGTACCGATGACATGGAAAATGTTCCTTGGTAGTGTGAGGAAAACAACCTGTCCTCTTGACCCTTGCCCATCATGGCTGGCCATCCAGGGGGAGGATGCATTGAGGAGGTTCCTTATGGACATCATCTATGCATCATTTAGGGAAGGACATATTCCATCATACTTAAAGGAAGTGGAGGTCAGGCCACTTCTGAAAAAACCTTCCCTGGACCCCCTGGATATGAATAATTATAGGCCAGTCTCTCTATTACCATTTTGAGAGGGTGGTTGCTCTTCAACTCCAAGCTGTCTTGGATGAAACTAATTATCTAGACCCATTTCAAACTGGCTTCAGGACAGGCTTTGGGGTTGAGACTGCCATGGTTGCCTTGACCGATGATCTGCATCTGAGCATCGACAGGGGTAGTGTGACCCTGTTGGTGCTCTTAGACCTCTCAGCGGCTTTCAATACGATAGATCACTGCATCCTCTTGGACAGCCTGAGGGGGTTAGATATCGGAGGCACTGAATTGCAGTGGTTCTGGTCCTTCCTCTCGGGTAGGTCCCAGAGGGTGCTGCTCGGGGACAGTTGCTCCAGTAAAAGGGATTCCACAGGGTGCTATACTGTCCCCGATGTTATTTAGCATCTATATGAAGCCGCTGGGTGAGATTATTTGGAGTTATGGAGCTGGGTGTTATCAATATGATGATGACACCCAGATCTATTTCTCTGTGTCTCGTCCGTCGGCTTTGAATTCCAATGGTGTCTCCTCTCTCAATGAATGTCTTTGGGCAGTAATGGGCTGGATGAGGAAAAATAGATTGAAAGTGAATCCAGACAAGATGGAGGTGCTCACGGTAGCGGCCCTGAAACCAAGAATTGGGTTGCAACCTCCAGTCCTGTACGGGGTCACAGTCTCCTCCAGTGACTGTGTTCACAGTCTGGGAGTGCTCCTTGACTTGTCGCTCCTGAGGACAAATCAAGTGAATGCGACAGTCAGGAGTGCCTGTTATCAGCTCTGGCTGATAACGTCAGCTGCGCCCTTTTCTGGAAGTAAGGGATCTTGAGACTGTTGTGCACATGCTGATAACCTCACGTCTGGATTTCTGTAATGTGCTCTACATGGGGCTACCCTCGTGCTTGGTTCGGAAACTGCAGTTAGTGCAGAATATGGCGGCCAGAGTAGTGTCAGGAACATCAAGAATGTACCATATTACTCTGGTACTAAGGTCCCTCCACTGTCTGTCTATTAGTTTCCAGTCCCAGTACAAGGTGTTGGTTATTACCTTTAAAGCCCTAAATGGCTTGGGTCCAAACTATCTCAGGGACAGCCTTCTCCCTTATAATCCTCCCCGCGCACTCCAATCCTGTGGGAAGAATTTGCTGCAGCCTCAAAGAGCTAGGCTTTCGGCTACCTCCCAGAGGTCCTTTTCAGCAGTCACCCCGACTACGGAATGGCCTGCCGGATGAGATCCGTCAATTGACATCTCTAGACAGCTTTAAAAAAGCTGTCAAGACGGATCTCTTCCGGCAGGCCTTTCCGGGATAGATAATCCCGGCCTCAGAAACCCTTCCCTCTGGAGGGTCCTCAAGTTTTTCCTGGAAGAGCTAATTAGAACTGTGCTGTAGACTCAAGTCGTTGTTAATAATTTTGTTCTATTTTAATGGTGTTTTAATTAATTGTTGTTTTAATTTGTAATTGATTTAATAACTTTTTAAGGGGGTGAGGGAACCAGATTTGTTGTATTATATTGTTGCTAGCTGCCCCGATTGGCCTTAGAGGAGTGGGATATAAATTATTATTATTATTATTATTATTATTATTATTATTATTATTAGAATGGTCCACCCTCGAAGGCTAATGGAACCAATAGGATTCCAGAAAGCCTTAGAGGGTTTAATGGTTGGTAACACCGGCAGTTTTGTCGAAGCTTTGGTTAATACTTGGAACACCGATCTTACCAAGGCTATAGACACAATCGCTCCCAAGTGTCCTTTCCAGCCTGCTCCTAACCGTAAACCGTGGTACATGGAGGAGCTTAGAAAGATGAAGCAGGCTGGACAACAACTAAAGCAGACCTGGCAGAAGACACAACCCTTATCCAACAAGAGCCCTGGTGGTGCAGTGGTTAAATGCCTGTACTGCAGCCACTCACTCATAGACCATAAGGTTGAGAGTTCAATACTAGCCAGGGCTCAGGCTAGACTCAGGCCTGCATCCTTCTGAGGTCACTAAAATGAGTACCCAGCTGTTGGGGGGCAATGAGCTTACAGTTGTAAACTGCTTAGACATCCCATAGTGCCATATGAAGCGGTACATAAATGAAGCTGCTTTAAGACTCGTCATAGGAATTTCCTTGATTTCTATTGAGAGGCAATATGCGCAGTGCAGAGATCCTTCTCCTCTGCACATATTGCGAGTGCAGAATCCCATCCAGCAGAACTGTTTAGAGTGGTGGGGGAGCTGACAAAGCAAAAGCAAAGCAGCTTCATTTATATATCGCTTCATATCACACTATGGGATGTCTAAGCAGTTTACAACTGTAAGCTCATTTCCCCCCCCCCCCAACAGTTGGGTACTCATTTTAGTGACCTTGGAAGGATGCAGGCCTGAGTCTAGCCTGAGCCCTGGCTAGTATTGAACTCACAACCTTATGGTCTCTGAGTGAGTGGCTGCAGTGCAGGCATTTAACCACTGCACTGACACAGGTTTTACCTGTGCAGAACCCATTACTTAACCCAACAATGGCCTGCTGTGATGCGTTTAACATCCACTTTGCAGATAAAATCTCTCAGATAAGAGCTGACTTAGATGCCAATGTTATGACAGAATCTATAGACGAGGTATCCAGCAAGTCCATTGATGTAATTTTAATGGATCAGCTTCAATCCATGAGTACCGATGATGTGGACAAGCTCCTTGGAAGAGTGAGGAAGATGACCTGCCCCCTTGATCCATGTCCATCTTGGCTGGTTTCCCAGGGAGGTGACGCACTGAGAGTATTCCTTCGGGATATTATCAATGTGTCTTTCAGGGAAGCCCTTGTTCCAGCTGGTTTAAAGGAAGCGGCTGTCAAGTCTCTCCTGAAAAGGAATTCCCTGGACCTCCTGGACAGGAATAACTATGGACCGGTCTCCTTGCTTCCTTTTTTAAGCAAGGTGATTGAGAGGATGGTTGCTTCCCAACTCCAAGCTATCTTGGATGAAACCGATTATCTGGATCCATTTCAAACTGGCTTTAGTACAGGATATGTTGTTGAGACAGCCATGGTTGCTCTGGCTGATGACCTCCACTTGGGTATCGACAGAGGTAGTGTGATCCTGTTGGTGCTCTTGGACCTCTCAGTGGCCTTTGATACAATCGATCATTCCATCCTTTTGGATCGCCTGAGAGAGTTAGGAAATGGAGGCACTGCCTTGCAATGGTTCTGTTCCTTCCTCTTAGGCAGATCTCAGAGGGTGAGGCTCAGGGACAGTTGCTCTACTAGAGTAGAGCTTAATTGTGGCATCCCTCAAGGTTCCATCCTGTCTCCAATGCTATTCAATACTTACCTGGACTCACCTGTCTCTACAGCCCCAAAAAGAGTACCACTTGGCCAAGGGCACTCAATGGGTTTACATGATTGTGACAGAGGCGACAACATGAAACTGCAAAATCTCTTAAACCTCTTTATACTGTGTGTCACCACTGCCACTAATATGTGTGGGGACCCTCAAACTCAGATCTCTCACTTATGATTCCCACACAATAATTCTTTTTTAATGCCAGGACTCTGAGGTTTTAAAATCCCAACAACTTGGCCCCAATTGCTAATTTATAACTGCACACACACTTCTTAACTAATAAAGGGTTTTTTTCTTTCTTGGTAGCAACTTAAATATGTTTGGTAGCATGTGTGATGTTATCTTTAAAAACACTTCAGGCAACTTCTTATTGAAAACAAAGGAAAGAACTTTATTTACAAACAAAGCTTATTGTTGTATCTTTCTTAGTGGAGATCAGATTTCACAGCATTGAGGGAAGAATATTATCTCAGTTGCACAACCCCATCTGCAGGTCACAAATGTAGGAGGACATTTTTCAGTAACATTGCCAGGGAATGGTTTGACAGGTGAGGAGAGAGTTTTTAGTTCTACCAACAAAAGTTCAAAACATGTTCATCAAGTATTACCACTATTTTCTCTCGCTTCACCTATTATTGAAGATATGACCTACCATATTTTAGAATAGGAATCAATGCATCTGAGGAAGTTGACTTAAGTCTATGAAAGCTCATGCTGCCAGTTTCTTTCTTTCAGTTAGTCTCAAAGGTGCTACAAGATCTTGCTAGAAAATAAAGTGTGGCATACAACCATTGGCATCAATAAGTTTTAGGGGTGGAACAGATGGTGAGGAAGGAGTGGTCTCTGGCTGCTCTGGCCATGATAAGGCCAGGACCATGGCAACTGCACAGCACGCTCCAAAATCATACTGCCCCTGTGGTCCCAAGCCACATGTTGCATGAGCTGGATTAAACCAACTCCTTTTTTGATCCATTCCTTTGGACTGGATCACGATCTCAGAGCAGCTTTCTTATGAATGCTACATCCCCAAAGTAGCCAGAAGCAACTCCATTTAGCCTGTGTGTTTCAGCCCTTTGTGGCTATTATTTGTCAGTGGTAGGCAAGGAGGTGCTCACCAGGTATTTTGGACTACCACATATATCCTTCATCCCTAGCCATTGCCAGTGCTGCCTAGGACTGGTGAGAGATGTTAAAGAGTTTATTAAGAGGACATGTTTTATCTCAAGAAACAGAAACCCAGATGGCAAGAGAAACAAAAAATTGTCATCCTGATTGCTTGGAAACTGGAAAGGCAAAGATAAAAATTGGAGAAGAAACACAGGATCAAAGAGGAAATTAAACAGAACTGAGGGGCAGAAACAGAGAGACTGGAACTAAAGATCCATTAATCAGAGAGAGCAGGCCAGTCAATCAATGTGAGGACTCCAAAGTTTTGTCTCAAGTATGCCTGGCTGTGTGTATGTTGGACATCATTACCCTGTCTGAAGAGGTCTAAGAAAACAGCACATTGTCCTGTGCACTGAAAGTACACCATAGTATGGGTTTGTCAGTTTGAAGATCAAAATATATCAAATTAGGGTCCATTTTCAATATTTCTGAATCATTCTCAAATGCTGCCTTACCATGTAAAAGTAATAGGAACAATACAATAAAGATCTATTGATGGAACAATAATATCCCATTCCCAAAATATATCCCAATTTTATAGACTCACAGGCATGTGTCTATAATATTGTTGTGTTTTGATTTATTTATTTACTTATTTATTGGTTAATGGCTGTTCTTACAAATTTACCTCGTAAGAGTTTCCTCACATTTTAACTGTTTATAAGCTGTGTATTGTAATGTGAACAAAAAAGACCAGTTTGCTTTAAAAAAAAAAAAAAGTCTTGCCAAATTACCCACAGTAGCTGTGCTGACCTTTCTCCTGGTCTATAAATTGCTTAAGATTATTGGATCAGTTTCTATGTTAGTTAACATTATCGGTCAACAAAAATGAAAGTTCTGTGGATTTTAATATATTATAATGCAGTTTTACTCTCTGTTGTGTCATTCTGATATTACATTTCTATTTCATTATTTTTAAACAATAATTTATGGAAGCAAAAGCTAATATGAAAAAAGAAATAGAACTTATACAATTGTACTGTAGTTTCTGCCAACTCAAAATGTCATATCTATCATATAAGAGAAGAGATATTGGTCATCATGTAAAGAAATGTGCTATTAGCTCTATTTAATGCATATGCAGTAAGGCTTATAACTTCTTTTTTTGCATATCAAATCAACCTAAAACCAAAGGGCAGTGTTAAAGGATACTAGGTGTTTGATGTTAGAGTTTGCTGTTCACATTTGTGTTGGAGTTAATATGAGTTGACTAGTGATTGTACTTTAGCATCAGTTTGTGGTCATTCATACGAAGGTGGGAAAAGTGTATAGAAATTGACAGCAACAACATGGGATTTCACAAGTTGTCTTATAAACAAGAATAAACTAACACAAGACATCAGAGAACATGAATTGGTTAGACACATTTTGTACATTGGCCATTTATTATGCATTGTCTGTCTGTCTAAGCAGAAAATAGACATAGGTCATCTCACAGGAGGATTCCTCTAGCAGTAAGAGACATATGCTCCATACGAGGGTATATTGTAAGGTAATAATTATCACCCAGAAGTTATTATGGTATATTGATGAAAGTTTGTCAGTGTCATCATCACCAAGTGACTTTTTCTTTTCCCAAAAGATTTGACAACACAGATGACATTGTTCATGGAAGAGTGGTTTAAGGTGCAATCTGCAGACTTCTACAATAACGGTATTTGGAGGGTCAAGAAACGCTGAGAAAAAAATGTGTAAATCTTGATGGTGACTACATAGATATAAGTTAACAATTACAAATCAAAACAAAATCTCTGTCACAATTTTTTAAAGGTGATAATTAAAACTTTACAATACCCCCTCAGAAAACACTGCAAGAGCTGGACAACACAGGGCATATTTGCTGGTCCCAGGCATTCTATCTTCACCACCAGTATTTTTTTAGAAAGATCAAAGGAAACTGTAAGTTCATAGATGGAATACACCATTGTAAAGTTCAGAGTAAAACATGGTATGGATACACCAGCCTATTGCTACAAAAGCCAGAAGCCACTAGTACTATTTAAGACAATTCTGGCACTGTGTCATTTGAACCTGCATAAGCCTTAGTTCTGCTCTTAAAATGCTAAGATTTTTATTATTGTATAAATAAAAGAAAAAAGAGGGAAAATGCAATCAGATGCAAGCTGTCTGCCACAGTTTTTATTTTGTCTGCTCTTCAGCATGTAAAAAACAATAACCTGTAATTGGATGTTTTTTATGATACCAACAGCTGTTAATTATAATCTCTAATGGAGCAGGCTTTTACAGTGTGTTCATCACCTGACAATATTCTATCACGATACTTATGATCAGGGATGATATCCTACATTTTGTTTGTGTAGTGTAAATCAACACTTGTGTATGTACATGGGATTGGGCTATACTCCAACAGTGCACAACTCATTACCTATATGCCAATATACCTACTTACAATCCCATTGTGAAATGGGAAAGAGCAATGGTTGTTTCAGCAATCCCTGTGAATCCAGTGGTTCATGAAAGCCACTGACCAGTGTGTAGTTGCAGAGCTGGAATCCTGTTCATTAGTTCTAGGTAGAGTAGACCATTTATTTAGTTGTTTAATGGTGAATCAATTAACAGGTAAATAAGTGGTTTTAATCTCTCTGGGACTAACATTTCACAATGTGAAATGGAACCCTTATTATGCAACAACAAATTGAATACTTCCTTTGCAAAATCAATAAAATAACTATCACATGTGTAAGCTATATAACACCAAGAGGATTCTATGTTTCAAAGAGTTTGGCCTTGGCTAAATGTTTTGATAACTGAATGTAAATTGCACGCATTTTCCACAATGCATACATATACAAATGATTTCCACATGTGCATACTCTCCCACAATCCTTTACAATAAGCAAAACTCACCCTTTCCACACAAATATTCTGTATACAATCTGCACACCTCTATGAGAATGTACATTTGCACTGTACTCTCCAAGAATCACATGCATTTGAAGGGTCATAGCAAATTATTGCACATCATGTCCAGAGCCCTGATAGGCTGAAAGGGAATAAATACATTAAATGCAGGCCTTATCTAAATTAGTAAATTGTGTATCACAAAAATCCAAAACACAGGGTTGAAAGCATTGTGTCTGTTAAATGAAAATCCACTCACTTTTTATGATTTCATATTCCTTTCACTGTATGGATAGGAAATCCTTTTTTGGGGTGCTACTTGCTCCACAGAGGTGCTGGCAAGAATATTGTATGAGCACATGTTGTATCAAACTGTGATACAAAGCAGACCAGCACAAAGAGTCAGCTTCCCAGGGGACTGGGGGCATGGCATCCAGTCAGCAGCATGCCCCCAGTCTGCATGTGTGGCAGACCCATGGCATTTCTGGGGCACAATATTTGCACATGCTGCACCAAAGAAATGCAAACAAATGCCACCACCATGGAAAAGGTACCCTTTTCCCAGAAAAGGCTGGGTTGAGGGTGTGGTGTGCAGTTGCCACAGCCTTACAAGCCATCTGTTTTCCCCTCTATATTAGACTGCAACAGTTAGTGCTAGGCTTGTTTAAAATAAGTTCATACTTTTTTAAAAAAAAATGAGACACAATATCTATTTTTACCTAGGTGGCAAAGTAATTAGAGGTTCTTCCTTCCTTTCTATCTCCTTCTGAAAAGTAATGGCAAATATTTTAAATATTGGTCTACAAATCTATTATGAAGTTGTTTTTTTTTTTGTGATAATGATTGCATAGGAAGAGGTGATGCAAGTTTTAGGGGTCTTGGTAGTCCACAGTTAAATGTAAGTCAACAGTGTGTTTCAGCAGCAGAAAAAGCAAATAGGTTATGGAGATTATCGCACTACACTCTTAAAGCTTTACTATTCCATTTTAACTGCTCTGACTGTCTCCTGTTGCATTTTGGGGTTTACAGTTCAGTGAGGCCTAAGAGCTCTCTAGCTGGATATTCTAAATGCCCTTTCCTAAACTGAAAATCCAAGAATGCAAAAGGAGGCAGACAGATCAATTAAAATGGAATAGCAACACTTTAAGAGTTTGGTGCAATAATCTCCCACATCAACAGAACAAAAGTGTTCAGATCAAGGGAGGTAATTGTAAAAATCTGTTCTATTTTGGTCAGATCTCACTTGGAACACTGTGTCCAGTTCTGGACACCATAATTCAAGGAGGATATTGACAAGCCAAAATATGTCCAGAAGAGGGCTGCCAAGATTGTAAAGGGTCTGGAAACCAAGCTCTATTAGGAACAGCTAAGTGAGCAAGGTACATTTACCTTGAAGAACAGACTGAGAGATTACATGATCGCCATATTTAAATATGTGAAAATGGGGAAAGCTTGGTTTCTGCCACTCCAGAGATTCGGAGATGAACCAGTGGAATCAAAAGAGATTCCATCTAAACCTTGAAAACACTTCCTAATGGTAAGAGCTATTTAACAATGGTACAAGCACTTTCTTTAGAAGTCTTAAAATAAAGCTTGAATGTCCATCTCTCAAGAGTGCTTTAGTTGTCTGTTTCTGCATGGCAGGAAGTTGAGAGAGATGGTCCTTGTGATCACATATGTTGTTCCTTCCAATTAAAGATGGTTTTAAATTTTGCTACCATAATATTTTGAAAATCTTAGTATATGGGATACATTACAGAATTAAAAAACAAAATAGATTCTCATAAGATCAGCACAAAAATCTATAGCATATTGCTTACATCCTGTAGATTGAGTTGGCAACTTGTGACTCTCCAGATGGCATTAGACTGCACTACACATTGCCCCAAGTCAGCATAGCCAATTGTAAGGAATCATAGGAGCAGTAGTTCAAAATCATCTGGAGGACCATAAGCTTATCAATAGATATAGAATCATCTACTTTGTTGGGCCTAAATTGAAATGAAATCGTATCACTTTTTTTTAAATTTTTTTTATTCTTCTCTTATTTGGAACATTAGTGATTTTTTTCAGGGTATTTATTTTTGCACATGCTTGCAATGTACTTGCTAATATACAGATACTTGAGAGGCTCTGGATGCAATAGAGCTACTTAGTGCTGCATTTGTAGATTTCCATTGTCATGAGACCATTGCCATGGTGATAGAGCTAAAGATAGCAGCAGCAAGAAAGTGGTTTATGTGCTGTGCTTTCCCTTCTCTGACTGTACAATGCAGTGGAGATGGGAATCAGCAATGGAGCTTTCACCACAGCAGTGGTATGTATTAGTCAGAAGTAATTCATGTTAATGATTGAGATGAAAGAGGTTATTGAAAAGGAACATTTAAGGGAAGTTATAATGATCCTGATTCTCTGAAAAGTGCAGTTCATACAAACAATAGATAAAGCAGCAAAAGTGTAACTGAATTACAGCGTGGTGGACTCGTTCCCACTATGATTTAAAATGAATTGCTGAGTGGGCTATATGTCTGTCATTCCCACTTGAAACCCGTTCCAAACTGACTGACTTGGTTTCAGTGGTGATGAAGCAAGCCAAAGGCAAAAGAACCACTCTTTCCTGACACTAGCTTTTTGGTGGTTCTTTTGAAAAGAAGCGATTAGCAAATGTGTTCAAAGCAAAAGCAAAGCAGCTTCATTTATATACCGCTTCATATC
>JAIPUX010001880.1:99036685-99057386 GCA_020142125.1 Phrynosoma platyrhinos | reverse complement strand
ACTATCATGATTCATGTTGTTGGCTATTTGACCTTGTGGGAGAATGTTAGAGGGATAGGGTATTATTATGGTATGTTAAATGTATTGGAATTTGGGAGGCAAGAAGTTATAATTGTCGCAACTAGGATGTTGGGTCTGTCAATGTTATGAGTATGAAGTCTTGAGTGTTGGTGGGAAGGGACCCTCCCCCCTTTAGGGAATTTCTAGGTTAATTGGAATTATTAATTGGAATTGAATAAAAAAGAAATTGGGTATATATCATTGAGATTAAACAAATTCCTTATGACGTCATATTAAGCTAATGACGTCATAAAGTGGTTGCGTCATAAAATATTTTGACGTCATATCCGGTTGGGAGGGGATTAAAATTTGTTAGGTGATTTACTCACTTAAAGTTTAGACGCATGCCCTAAAAAGGTTTAAATTTTACAGCACTTGCGCCCAGAACATTTGGGCATGTGTCAAATAAATTATTGTTAAGAAATATTTAAATTGTGGATAAACAAATAGTTGTTATATATTGAATTAAAATGTCAGACCCTGTACAAATAAAGTTGTGGCCATTGTTTCATCCATAATATTGAGTCGGTGTCCTTTGTGCAGACGCAACTGACGGATCTCTTCTGACAAGGCATTCCAGAGTCTGGAAATAGTAGCAGAAAATGTCCTCTGGGAGGTCGCCATCAATCTGGTTTTCATTGGTTTATATTCCAAACCCTGTTCATGTACTCTTCTACAGGATCACATTCCCTTTCTAATTTCTGTTTTGATTTCTTATTGATCATGTCTGTTAATTCATCCATTTCTTTTATTTCCCAGACCTTCTGTAACCATTCACCCACAGTAGGTATCTCTTCTATTTTCCAGTTTTTGGCAATTAGTAACCTCGCAGCTGTTATTAAATATAAAACAATTCTCCAATATTTCTTTTCTGAGTCTAATCCCATATAATTAATCATATTTAACAAATATAACTCTGGAACAAAAGGATATCCTATTTGAAATATCTCTTGCACTTTTTTTGTATTTCATACCAGAAATTTTTGATTTTGGGACAGAACCACCACACATGATAATATAAACCCACCTCCTTCTTACATTTTCAACATTTGTTTTCACCTAATTTATATATTTTAGCTATCCTCATTGGAGTTTTATACCATCTACTGGCAATCTTTAAACAATTTTTGTTAAGATCTTGGGATACAGTAAATTTGCTTGTTTTTTCCCCATGCATTCTCCCAGTTTTCCAGTGGTATGTTATGCCCTAGTTTCTGTGCCCATTTTACCATATTTGTTGTTACTGTCTCATGTTCCAATTCCCTTGTCAATAAGATCTTATGCAATTTTTATATTTAATTTGCATATATCCAAACCATTGTTTTTTTTCTTCTTCTTCCTGTTCTTTTTTTGCCCAGTCATTCTAATTCCTTTTTTGATCTTATTTCTATGTCCACATTACTATTCATTTTTATCAAGTCTTAAATCTTATCCAATTGCTGTCTTCCACCTATCTACAAATAAGGCCTCTTGTGTGGAAATCTATGTTGGTATACCAAAATAAAATTTTCCTTTGACTAAATTCCATATACTCAATAGAGCTTTACATATGGAGTGTTTTTTGAAATCTTTGTTTACTACTTCCTAATTATATCAGATGTATGCATGCCACCCTATTTTGTCTTTGCAGCTTCTAAATTTAATAGATTTCTGTTTTCTAATTTAATCCAATCTTGCATCCACAGAATTCCACAAGCCCAGAAATACAATTTCAGATCTGGTAATGCACACCTTCTTTGTTTCCTTCCTTTTAAAATATATATTCCATTTATTTCTTGCCTTTTTCTCTCTTCACACAAATTGGCTAAGCATTCTGTTCAGTCCAAGAATACGCCTTCATTTATAATCATGGGTATTTTGAAATATAAACATAAATCTTGGCAGAACATTCATTTTTACAACTGCTATTCTCCCAATAATGTTAAACTAAGCCTGTCACAATACCTTATAATTATTTTCATATAAATTAATATTTTGTTTGATAGGCTTATTCCCAAATATTTTGCTTTTTTCTATCTTGGTAACTGATCTATTTGTTAATTCCCTTTCTTCTTTAATGTTTATATTTATTTATTTATGTATTTGTTATCATTAGTGTTTTATTTATCATAAAGCCTGATAGCTCTTCAAATTTATTAAGTTCATTTAGCATGTATTCTATATTCCATAGGGGATGTTCCAATATAAGCACCATGTTGACTGCATATGATCTTAATTTATGTGCCTGACCTTTTATCCTTGTTCCTCTTATTTTTCATTTGCCCTAATAGAATTACTTAACACCTCTAAGATAGTAATGAACAACAAAGGTGATGGTGACAACATTGTTTTGTCTATGTTAATATTTTCTGTTCTTTCACCATCTACTATCATTTGTATTTTCTGTTGTGTGTACATTTGCTCTATAATTGTTAAGAACCTTTTTCCCATCCCTATCCTTTTCAACACCTCAAATATAAATTTCCTTCACACAGAATCAAATGTCTTCTCTGCATCGAGTAGTATTAGACCTAATTTCTTGTTATTATGCACTGTATAATATTCAGTGATATTCAATAAAGTTCTTATGTTATTTCTTAAGTGTTTTTCAGGCAAAAATCCATTTTGATCTTTGTGTATTATTTTTGATAATTTTATCTTTAACCTATTTATCAATATTCCCATGTAGATCTTATAATAGATCTTATATGTAGATCAGCAGAGCTATTGGTCTATAATTGGACACATCAGTTTTATCCTTACCCTCTTTTGATGTCAGAACTACATTTGCCAAATTCCATGAAGCTAGTTTATTGTCTTCTACAGTCTTATTTAAAGTTTTATGTAACACCTTAATTATTTCTTTCTTGAACACCTTATAAAATAATGCCGTGTACCCATCAGGACATGGGAATTTTCTTTCCTTTAACCCTTTGATTGTCTCTGATGTGTCTTCTTCTGTAATTGGCCTGTCTAACATTGTTGTTTGTTCTTGTGTTAATTTATGTATTATTCTTTTATCCAGATATTCTCCCATTTTTATAATCATCTTTTTCATTGTTTTTTTAAATATAGATTTCTTCTTGTCTTGTCATCAGTTTCTCTTTATACCTAATTTATGTGATCATCCTCCTTTCTTTTTTAGTCTATGAGCCAACCAATGACCTGTTTTATTTAATCCTTCAAAATAGATTTGTTGAATTTTTTTAATTTCCTTGCTATTTCTTCTGTATTTTATGCTTGTATTTTTATTTCAAGATCCAATATTGATTTTTCAATTTTTTATTATCTATATTCTTCTGTAATATTTCTTCATTCTTTAAATCCCATATTTTAATTGAGTTTCTTCTTTCTCTCTTTTTTTAAAATCTCTGCACCTCTTTTTATCAATAACCCTCTTATTACTGATTTACATGTATCCCATACAGTTTTTATTGCCATGCCTGATGTGTTGTTTTCTTTTAAAAAATGTTTTCAATTATTTTTTCATCTTTTCCATGAACTCTTTATCTCAAATTAATTTTCCATTCAATTTCCATATCCATTCTCTCTTTATTTGTTGTATTTCTATTTCTATCATATTATGATCTGATAATAATCTGGGAACAGTCTCCATTTTTTTTAAAAAAAATTGTTAGTAACTTCTTTGCTACCAAGAACATGTCTATTCTGGCTATTGATTGATGTGCTTCCAAAAAAATGTCTATCTTTTCTTTTCTCTATAAAAGTGTGTTCAAACATCAACCAAATTTTGTTCTTCTATAATTTCAAAACAAGTAGCTGGAAGTTTCCCTTGCTTGTTTGTTTTTTGTTTGTTTGTTTTCTTTGATTCTCTGTCTCTTTTTGGTTTGATTTCACCATTAAAAATCACCCACTATTATTGCATTAGTTTTTTTTATTTTAGTTAGTTCATTATTCAATTTTTAAACAAATGATTCTTATTTACATAAATCGTGATTCCCATTTTCTTTCTTTTTTCATTAGAACAAAAAAAAATCCATCCTAAATTAGGATTTTTAAACTACTTTATTTCATTTTCACTAATCGTAGTTTCCTGAATACAGATTATATCCAATCAATTTTTCTCTAAGTAATGGAATATTAACTTCTTCTTATGATTTTTGTTCAACTCTCTCACATTCAATGAACCTATTTTTACTCCCATTTTCTTTTTTCCTCATTTTCCTGCTTACTTCTATTTCTATTTACAATATAAGTTTTTCTTAATTTTCTATTTTTTAGTCCTCTACGTAATCCTCTTCTGATTTGGATTCTCCCCTCCTCTACTTCTCCTAAATTTGTATATCTCTTACTTTTTCCTCCTTTTCCACCTTTTCTTCTTCCTCTCCTTGCCTTTCCATATTTCTATCTTCTCTCATTTTGAGGTTTCTACCTTCCTTTCCCCCCTTTCCCCTTTCTCTATTCCCCTCTCTCTTTTGTTCCTCTATTTTCTTTTTTCTAGGATTCAATCTTTTATAGAAGTCTTTTGCTTTTTTATGGCGTTTATCTTGTATTTCCTTTATTATTGTCACTCCCTCTATCTTCTCCCATCTCTATCTGATATCAGTTTTCTGCAAAGCTTGTGTGAGAAATTATATTCCTGCCTTTTCCTCAAGATTTGTACCATATCTCAATTTAATTTTCATCTATGATTAGTTTCTCTCTATAACTTTTTTGACACAGTTTTCCTGGAGCTTGTAAAGCAAATTGCTGTCTCTAGGTAAATTTCTTTCTTTTGCCAAGGTGGAATTGATCCTAAAAGATTTTTCTATTTGTAAATCCACTATTCCCTCTGGGATATCTAGGTATTATCTTTCCATTAGTTGTTCCCTTTCCCTTTCAGGCACTCCTGTAAGTTTAACACACTTCTCCCTGTGCTTGACCTCTTGTAAAAGTATATTTTGTTTTTCAGTCTGTTGTTCCTTTACTACATTCTTGGTTCTTCTATCTAACTCTTTTGTCTTTTTCATAATGTCCTATACCTCTTTTTTATCACATTAATCTCTTTGGTTATGTTATCTATTTTCCTTAATAGTCACTCTATTTCTTTATGCATATCAACTCTTATTTCATCTCTTGCGTCCTTTAACTCTTATCTTATTTGTGTTTTAAATTCTCTAAGTTCTTTTAGGATTGACGAGCTGTTATCAGTCTGTTTGCTTGTCATATCTGTGGAACCTCTCCTTGAATTATTAGACATTTGCAAAAATAAAGCAATTTGCATTTGCATTTGTGCTTGTGCTTGTGCTTGTGTCCTTGATTTTACTCCTGATGCCATTCCTAATCTAACAGTACTACTTTTCTTCCTATCACTTTCTTTTTTTTTCAGTTTCACTCTTATCCAATATATAAATTCCCTGTTATCTCTATTACTTTGGGGTGCAATCTCAATGCCTTCTATCTCTAATCAATTTATCCCAAGCTTTATTTATCACCTCCTAAGTCTTTGGTTTTGTGCCTTGGGGCTTGGATTTGGCATTTCCTTTAGCATTCTCAGCCACCGCCTTTCTTAACGCTCTTTAACTCCTTTTCCCCACATGATTCCCAGTGCTTTTCTTTTTCTTTTTAATTATGATAACTTATACAAATTAAATTCATAAATGTTCTTGCTTTTGTGGGATTTTTGATTCAAAATATAGAAATATCATACAGTCCTATTTAATATTTTTAAACATTTGTTCTTACTTTTTATTTGGTTATTTGGTTGCTTCACAGATATCCTTTAATTCAACTCCATCCAAAAGTTTGACAGTGTTTCATTCTTGTATCTCTTTCTCTCCATTATCACTCTTCTTCTCCCTTGAAGAGTAGCATTCTTTGCACAGGCTTATTGAGCTTATAATTTTGGTGCCAATACTTTTCTTTCCTTTTTGTTGATGTTGAAGAGGCTGCTGGCAAACTGATGCTACTTGAGCTGGTGGCAATGGCTGCTCTGTGGCTCTCTCTTTCTTTTCTCCTCCATTCTTCTCTTGAGAAGTCTGGGTGGGGTGGGGTGGGGTGGGGTGGGGTGGGGTGGGGTGGAGAAAGCAACAAAATCCGCTGTGAGCCCCAACCATACACCCCACCTTATCTGGTGTGGTAGTCCCTGTATCCTCAATTTTGGGTCTGGAGTTTGCTGCTGGTGGAAGGGGTCTACAAGACAAGAACTGAACCCACACTGCCGTTCGTTTGCCTCCACCCTCTCTGGGATTTGCCCTGAATTTTTCACCTTGTTTTAGCACAACCTAGAAAGAGAATAGCACTCTGCACAATTTTCTCTAAATAGTCTGCACCATTTTAATGGTAGCTGTGATTCCCACCATATCAGTTTATTGACACTGAGCACTAATCTACACTGCAAAAATAAAGCAGTTTGATACCACTTTAATTATTATGGCTCAATCTTGTGGAATCCTGGGATTTGTAGTGTGGTGAGGATTCTGAGGGATAGAGTCATGACAATTAAAGTGGTGTCAGCTTTATTTTGATAGTGTGGATACATCCAAAGTCTTATAATGGTGTTAGATTCAGATCCATAGCATAATAAGCTATACACATTTATGACCTTTCAGGCGTAGTAAGTAAGAGCAACAATAACCCAAGGGGTAGAAAGAATGCTACTGCCATACCTAATGGTAACTATCCACCTACTAAAAAAAAAGAGGCTGGAAAAGATTCCTCTCTTAGGAAATTGTCTAGAAATAATAATCTTTTCTAGAAAACCATCTAGAAAAGTTATCCTCGGGGGGGGGGAGGGATAGCCAAATCGTCCCTCCACTTTCTCTGTCTGCAGTTAATGTGCTGTTTTTTTGAGAAGTTATTCCTGTACAGCTCAAAAATAAACAAATCTAAATAAATGAACAGAATCTAGATTTACTAGCATTTTTAGGTTTTCTCCTCTACAGCATACCATGTTTGTGTGGAACCTCTCTTAATCTCACTTTCATTTCATAATGAACTAATCTCTACTTTTCTTTTATATAGCATAATGAGTCAAACTGATCCCAGCGTTTAAAATCTATATTAGTATTGCACCATTTCTTCAACCTTGAACTGCAATGATAATTGTATAGGTTATTGGAACTCTAGCTTTCTATATGAAATACTTACAGGTTGTGTCTGACCTTGTGCTAAAATAAGTAGTGAAATGAACTTGTTTTGAACTTTTATCAAATATAAATCCTTCTGCCTTGAGGCTTTGCACAACACATTGCATTTTTCTCTCAGATCTGCAGAATATTCTTATTATCTTGATACTTGTTAATAAGGCTGATTGATTGATTGAAAAGATACTTGTTAATGTTTATCTTTTATCTGCTGGGGATTCATAATTATGGAAACTGGTAGCACAACTCCACAAAAATGTAGTCAGTGCAAAGAGAAATAGAGAGTGGTAGAGATTTGAGGAAAACAATGAGGACAAATACTCTAATATCTTAACTGATGGTGTAGTGGTTACCATGCTACACTCAGATAGGAAAGACCCAGATTCAAATCCCAACCTAGCCAAATAGTCCCCTGGTGACCTTGGGCTGGTTATGATATCTTCACCTAATGTTCCTCACAGAGTGGATGTAAAAATGAAGATTATAAGAAGGAAAATGGGAAAAATGTAGTTCACCAAGAGCTCCTTGAAAAAAAAATATAAATGTAACAAATAATGAATATACAATTCATTATATATTGTATAAAAAATATAAATGTAACAAATAATGAATATACAATTCAATGAATTAAAGCTCTAGACCTAAATCCAACTTAAACAAAGCAGACTCATTGCATCAATGAAACTTATAAGTGTTGAATTACCAAGTTCTCATTGACTCCTCAGATCTACCGTAACTGGGATCATCTTTTAGCTCTTCCATACTGCAAAATTAAAGCAGTCTGACTGTCTCAGCTGCATCCTGTGGAATCCAGGGATTTTTTAAATGAGATATTCAGCTTAGTCAGCTAGAGAGGTCTGGTGCCTCACCAAACTACAAATCTCAGGATTCTGTAGGATAGAGTCATGACAGTTAAAGTGGTGTCAAACAGCTTTATTTCTACAGTGCAGATACACCCTTAGGCCTTGGTTGGTTCACTGTGTGCCTTCTAGTCATTTCTGAATTATGGAGAAGTTAAGGCAACCATGATAGTCTGCATGGTGTAGTAGTCTGAGTTTTGAACTACAAATCTAGGGACCAGGGTTCAAATTCCACTCAAGCATGGAAACCCAGTGGGTGATGTTGGAAAAGTCACAATATCTCAGCCTCAGAGGTACCCCAAAACAAATCTTGCAAAGAAAACCCTGCAATAGATTTGTACAAGTGTCATCACTTGAAGGCACACTACAACAAAGATAACCTCTTCATTTTGAAAGGTTTTGCTATTGCCTACCTCTGAAGCAGAGAAAATGTAACTATGGGGCTTTGCACACTGGCATAAAGGGCCAGCCTGGAGGTGGAGTTGGGGCAGGGCAGCCACACACCGGCTGCCCCAACTCCACCCTGATGCTGTCCCCATGCCGCGTGGCTATCCACATGGTGCATGGCATCAGAATGCCCTCTTGGCGCAGTGTGCACACATGCTGGGCCAAAAGGGTGCAAAAAAGCTGCTGTGGTGGCTGAAAGGATGGCCTTTTGCTACCCCAAAAGGAGTGGCATTTTGTTGCTCTTTTGGGGGTGGATGCCGCGGCCCGATACACCACTACCATGGTCTGTATCAGTCTTTACTCAAGGTTATCTAGTAGGTTTTCATGGCTGAGTGGGGATTTCAACCCTGATCTTCCAGAGTCGTAGTCCAATATTCATACTTCTACAACATACTGCTTTATGACTTACTTCTGGTTATTAAGAATAGAATCACATATGACAATGAACTCCAGGCTCTGGGTATCAAGATCCTTCATAACACAAGCATGGGAGACACATGGTCTATTAGGTGTTGGACTACAACTCCTAACATTCTTCCCATTTGGACGTGATGGACAGGGCTGCTGGGAGTTGTAGCCAAACAACATCTGGAGCACTGTATGATTTCATTTTATTTCCCTATACCTTTACTTATTTCATATTATTTCCCTATACCTACCTCATACAGCTACTCCTATGATATTAAAAGGTGTCTTATAACAATCTCAGGAGAGATCAGATTGAATTAGATTTTACAAAGAATGAGACTGTAACATTGACTCAAGTCTTCACTTTCAATGTGGCAGCCTCACATTCTTCATACTGTATAACTCCTTTCCAAATTCAGCCAGAAAGACAACTTTAAATCTGGATTTAGATTACATTAGAACTGAATGGGAAATTAATATTTGAGCACTTGCACTCTGTCAACATTTCTAAAAATAAAAATAAAAATGGATTGCATATGTCAGCAGTGGCACTGGCAACCTCATTCCAGAGATGTTCCATGTATAGCACTCACAAATTTTTGTTATTATAGGAAAATAACTAAGGTACTGTTCATTATTTTGTTAAATAATGAAATATAACGTAAGTGGCAGCTGAATGTAGCCTGGTTGAATCTCTTTGCCAGTGTTCTTCTCCAAAGGGAAATGCCAGCCAGCGATTGGCCTGGCAAGCATTATGCTAAAAGCCACAATTCAGCACCAACTTTCTAAATAATGGAAATCATAATTAGTGGTGGCACTGCCAATATATGGACAAATGGAGGTTGCTATGCCAGCAAACAAAAGATTGCCAACCAGCTAACATGGAGGTTGGGGGATTTAAACACTAAAACTAATTTTTAAATACCACGGATTTTGTTTTAAGTGGAAAGACAATTAACTGCACTTCATCTATTATCATGGTTGAGTGAGCAAGTGAACTAGTTCCTGGCATTTTGGCTTAGTCCTCCTTTGTTGTGCTGTTGTAAATACATTTATATATTTATTTACAAAACACACTGAAACAGATTGCACACTATACATCATTTAGGCAAGGTTTTTATTTAAAGTTATCTGACACCTTTCCAAACCTTCAAAGTAACATATAAAGCAATAAACATAATAAAATCAATTTAACCCAACATCACATTAAAACAGGAACTGTAGAGATAATAGAGACCCACAGAAGAAATTAAGTGACTTCCTGCACCATTTTTTTAAACAAGAAGAACTTTTATTCTCAATCCCTTTAGGCTTAAATGTATTGTGCTCTGAGAACAATTCATCTAGCTACAAAAACTTAAAGGATCTACAGCAAAAGCTTATATTTGTGCCATTGAACAATGATAATTTATCTCTGACTGGCTGTATGTCTCAAGATGTCCTTAGGCTTGAAGCAGAATGGGAAAAATAGATTCCCCCCCCCCCCCAAAGCTCTTGTCAAAGCCACAAGGTATGCAATTAGATGCAGAAATAAGATGACTATGCTTGGGGAAATGGAAAGCTTAGATGGAGATCTTACACCAAGGAGGTGGAGTGAAACTTTAAGCTCATTTATGTGCACACCAGCACCTTCTTAGTGAATAGGAATGTTGTACAACTGAAATTGCAAGCAAATATGCATGCACTTTCATGTATACAGTATGTCCAATGCACAACTATGCACAAAGAAATGTGGATCCATTTACATCATGTGCAATGCAAATGCACTACTGTAGATAATGACATCACATGAGCAATTCCATTTCTGCAACCTTGAACTGAATATGGATGTTCTGCAGCAGACAAAAATGTTGAACTGTTTTGTAGTAGAAATTGCACATGTGTAAGATACCAATAGGATTTGGGTTGTTGGCTGTCATTTTATACTAATTTAACTCAGTGGTGTTTACTTCTGAGTAGGCATGTAGAAGATTGTGCTGCTAGATTCAGTCAAAGTGTATGCAGAATTGCAATGCTAATTAGATAAAGCTCAAGAAGATTCTGTGAACATTTCAAGTTATTTCTCAGACTGCAGTAACTGGAGCCCTTTCACTCAACACAAATATAGAATTCTGATTCTACTTTAGCTGCCTTGGCAATATCCCAATCTTAGGAGAGCTTTTATGGAATGTTCAGTCAGGTGCTTCACCAAACTACAGACATCAAGATTTCATAGCATGCACACATGGGAGTTAAAGTGGAATCATAGCACTATATTTGTGTGGTATGAAAGGTCCCCTAGATTTGTCTCCAGTCTTAAATGAAAAACAGATGTACCTGATTAGGTATGAATAGAAATTAAGAAATACATTTGAGGCTTCTACTCAGAGCTTGAGAAAAAAAATCCATTTTTTGACTCCATGCTGTCTGAATAATGTAGGGAATTATAGTCCAAAAATAATTTTTTTGGTGCAAAGCTTGTGTGAGATGGTTGAGAAGATGGGATTTGACCCAAACTGAGTTTGTATGCTAAGATAAAGCTTGGGCCTTTGGAGACTTCCAGAAATAGTGCAAATTGAGTCCACTTTAAGGGTTAGGACTGCCAGATCATCATCCAGTCTTTTTGATCCTGGCCCTGGAAATTGGCCTGTGGTGTCCAGATATGATGAATCAAGGCTGGGAGGAAAACAGGTGGACATGCTCTAATACTGAGGCTAGGATGAAAGATTGACTAGTGGCAACAGTGCTGATATCAGCATTTGACACTAGGAAGCTGTTGACTTTAGCTGTTCTGATACAGTGTACTATAATCAGAAGGCAAAAGACAGCTTGGTGTGGTGATTCCATTGCTGGAATAAGACCCTAAGAGATCATAGAGTCATAGAGTTGGAAGAGACCACAAAGGCTAACCAGTCCAACCCTCTGCCATGCAGGAACTCAAAATCAAAGCATCTCTGACAGATGGCCATCCAGCCTCTTTTTAAAGACCTCCAAAGAAGGGCACTCCACCACACTCCAAGGGAGTGTGTTCCACTGTTGAAAGATGCAAAATAATTTATGAGTGTAGGATACATATAAAACAGCAGTTCCAAGAGAAATTTTACATCTGTAAAAAAATTAAATCATTAAAACTTTCCCATTAGTTATATTTTTTAATTCTTACATTCATATCAGGTTAGAAGATATATTTGCTAAGCTAACACTTGCTAAGCTAATAAGACATTCATCACTCAAAATGCTGAACTGAAGGCTGTGTTACCATAATGTCTTGTACAAAATTCTAATAATAATAATAATGAATGTTATTTATATCCCGCCCCTCTGCTCGGCAATCGAGGCAGCGTACAGTAATAAAAAAGAAACAGTTAAAACACTCATCCCACACCCTAACCCTCCCACCCATTAAAACAGAATTAAACTACACTGGAATTAAAATCAACAACATAGTTAATACAATAAAACAATATAGGGTGACATGCCATGATGGCCAGCGGAATGAATAAAAGATCACCTCCAATTAGCCAGGGAGTTGTTCCAGGAAGGCTTGCTGGAAAAGATTCGTCTTTACTGCCTTTTTAAAGGCAGCAAGAGTGGTGATGTGATGGATCTCGTCCGGCAGGCCATTCTAGAGTCTGGGAGCTGTCGCGGAAAAGGCCCTCTGGGAGGTCTGCAAGAGCCTAGTCTTCATAGGTTGCAGCAGATTCCTCCCAGAGGACTGAAGTGTGCAGGGGGGGGATCATACGGGGAGAGGTGGTCCTGAAGATAAGATGGACCCAAGCCATGTAGGGCTTTAAAGGTCAAAACCAACACCTTGTACTCTGCTAGTCTGAGTATACAAATACTCAGACTGGCTGGTGGAGTGATGGTGTCAAAGAGTTATAGCTCCTATCCTGTATCTCAGTTTACCAAAGGTCTTTCTCACTGTCATCATTTGCCCAGTCACCATCTTGACCTGGTGTCCAAACTTGTCCATTTCTACCATAATGCATGCAACAATATATTACTTGGAATGCCATTACAAACTTAGCAGATTTAGTGAGAGTGGGAGGCTGTGCTTTCCTAATTCAATATATATTATACTGGAAGACAGTTTTTATTCTCTCTGGCTGTGCCAAGCTCAGAGGTCCACTCCAGACTCAACACAGTTGTTGAGAGAAGGAACCTAGGCTTGAAAGTATAGTATATTGCAGGGGTGGGCAACTCTGGAAGCCTAGGGGGCTATATTGTTCCTTCAAAAGACCTTGGAGGGCAGCACACACCAAACACTCTCTAGGAAGCATGAGGGGCATGTTCACTATGTTTTTGGGAGGGCCTTAAAAAAACACAGGAAGTGACAGGAAATCACATCGTGTTTCATAAAAGGCTTCTCTAGGGTCTAAATTGATCCAGGGGATTGGAAGACATGGTGGAAATGCCCTCCACACACCCCAGAGGGCATTTGGGAACATTTTGAAACACTGTGAACTCATAGGCTTTCATGGCTGGCATCCATAGGTTCTTGTGGGTTTTTCAGGCTGTGTGGCCATGTTCTAGAAGAGTTTCTTTCTGACGTTTCACCAGCATTTGTGGCTGGCATCTTCAAAGAATGAAGATGCTGGCGAAACGTCTGAAAGAAACTCTTCTAGAACATGGCCACACAGCCCGAAAAACCCACAAAACCCACAAAAACCTATTTTGAAACACTCTCTTTCTCCTTTCTCTCTCCCTCTCTCCATATATATATATATGGAAAAAGAGAGGGAGCAGGAGAGAAGGAAGAAATTCTAGGGGGAAAGAAAGATGCTAAACTACTACAGTCAACCCTCCCCATTCATGGCTTTGACTTTTGTAGATTTGATTATTCATGGATT
Organism: Phrynosoma platyrhinos; assembly: GCA_020142125.1. Taxonomy (NCBI): domain Eukaryota; kingdom Metazoa; phylum Chordata; class Lepidosauria; order Squamata; family Phrynosomatidae; genus Phrynosoma; species Phrynosoma platyrhinos. The sequence goes on along the minus strand of JAIPUX010001880.1, from coordinate 99,043,718 downwards.
TGATTAATACATTCTCTCTAGGAATCTCTAGGTCCTTCAGTGTGACTCTGCCAGAGGTTGATGATAGACTCATGCTGGAGGACCCAGAGATTCCTCAGGAAAACACTTCTCTTGTAAAATCCTCCAGCATGATTCTATGGTCAACATCCACCAAACATTGACTGTGGATTTGAACTGAAAAAGCCACAAATGTCTAGAGAGTTGTTCTCTCAGGTAAAAAAAATAGCATTTTTAAAAAATTTGCAGTTATTCCACTTTCAGTGGGATCCTGTGCCCCTAACCCCAGCACACATGGAGGGTCCACTGTATCACTGCTAAAAAAAAAATGTACTGGAACTTCTTCATCTGTAAAAATTCAGAATATTTAGAAATTGTTAAGGAACTTCTTCCTCTAGAGAAAGAAAACATTATTTCCAGTTTGTCATCCCATAAACAAGAAACAATTTCATGTAAAACTCAGAATGATAATATCATAGAGAAAGATGGTGGTTGACAATAGGTGGTGGGGTAGGAAAAATGTAGATGGCAAGGGTGGATTCTTGAACTAATATGATTTATTTTATTTTATTTTATTTTATTTTATTTTATTTTATTTTATTTGGCAGATGTGAGGACACCTGTATCAAAACAGAACTCCTCCAAAGTGGATTGGTTCTGAATCTGGAGAAACATTCTTGGAGATATATAAGCAATTTGCATTTAGAGAAACCGAGACATCGAGGCAGTTTGTCTTTAAAATGTATATGTTTTTCAACAAGATATTGATATAAGGGACATACTGGAGGAGAGAAAGGAGAAAAGAACTCTTGTTTTGTGACTGGTATCTCTAGCTTCTAATCACATGAATTGTTACATTAAGGTTTCCAGTTTTACAGGACTGTTCCAGTGTCAGAGCTTTTGTAGTTCTCTTTCCCAGTATCAAGAACATTAAAAGAAGTCAAGTCTGTTGGGCCTGGGAGGGTGCATGCATGCTGGTAAAAAGTTAAAATCCTTTGCTTCTGACACTGTTTGATCCACTATTCTGACTTGAATGTCTACTTAGCAGGAAAAAATGTAGGATTTAAACACCGTAATTCTCCAGCATTTACACCAATCCTTCTGAAATCATGCAAATTTTGTACCTAGAGATATTTTGTACCTAGAGATAGATGACACAGATAATTTTCATTCGAATCACTAAGGGAGGGAGGAAAGGAGGGAGGAAGAGAAGAAATCACTTTTTTTAAACAAAATATTCTTCTTTTCCCTTAAATTATGCATTCTAGCTAGGGTGGACAGATTTACTTTGCCACCATCAATGCCATTGGAAGATACTGGATCTCACAAGGAAAATAATTTTCCTATTAATAAATAGTGAAATCACATAATTATTCTAATTTAGGGATTATTTCAGACTAATCAAAAGGAGATTTCTAATCAAGCTTCCTGAACTGATATGGTTACAGATATGGTATCACTTCTCATCATATGGTATTATCCACCTTTCATGTCTCTCATGAGAACTCCTTCTATTAACCTACTGATTAATTCAGCTTGGCTAGATTTCTGTTCCCTTGATCATATTGTTACAGCAGAACCAACACATTTTAAATAAGAGTTCATGCTGAGACAGTTCTATTATCCAATCTAATGGTAGATGAATTCTTTGTGGGTAAGTGGGTAGAAATGTATCCGTGGGGGGGGGGGGATTGACTTCATGAAAATATATTAATAATAAATATAGTACAATCCTAAGTATTCTTATTCAGATATAAAGCCTGTTGGATTCAATAAAATTATTATTATTATTATTATTATTATTATTATTATTATTATTATTAATATGATTGCAGCTGAAATGTGTTTTAGCAATGAGGGGACACTTTATCCAATTAGAAAATGTAATTAGTTCAAACAATTATGACTCCATCTAGTTTTGGGTAGCTAACCATTAACCAATTCTCTAGTTATGATAGTCAGTTTTTCCTTTGCTACCATCAATGCTATTGGTAGTTGTTGGATATCACAAGAAACATACGATATGACACACGAATTAGTTACCGGTTTTTCAAGGATTCAGAGTATCATCAATTTTTGCACAAATGTTACTGAATGGATAAATTTTGCTCATCTTATTTAGGGAGGGGGATTCAATGAGTTTTGCAATGATTTCCATCCTCAATATGAAGAAATTTGCAAAGTTTGGCAAATTCATAAAAAAATAACTAAATTGAAAATTGCTTCTGATTGGCCTGAGGAAAAGCAATAGATAAAGCTATTCTTCACATGAAGTGGACCATGTTGTACAGGCCTGTCCTATAGGTGTCAAAGATGAGGAACTGGGAGGGGCAGAAAGTGGCAGCAACTTGAATTGATACTAATGTGATTGAATACACTGGGATTCTAAATCAGACTTGAACACTCAAAATCCTGGGTCTGGATAAAAAAAAAAGGGTCCATCCTAATTTGTCCACATTTGAATTGTTTTAATCTCAAGATCTCATGAAAAATTGGTTAATTTTGCTAAATTCCTATCCAAATAAATAAATAAATATTCTTATTCATGGCTAAACTTGGGAACATGGACTGGACTGCCAGCCTCTTAATGATTCACAAAAGTGTTAAATGTACATACACTAGTAACTCTTTTTGGATTGTGTGCAGAAGGCTACAATTTTGCCTTTATGTTACAGCCAAAAGCCACCCACACCTAACAGCTATGTCACACCTGGTACCTGGAGGGACTAGTACTGCTCCTTTTTGTCAACGATAGGGAGGGGGAGGGGGAACTGATTCAGACAATGAAGAATCAGTTAAGCTCCTTGGGGAATGAAAAAGAAAGTATACTCCATTTGAAAGTGCATCCTCTTTCCCCCCCCTCTCCCTGACCACATTGAGAACAGCTGCTTCTCTACAGTCTGAATCAATTCTCCTTTCCTTCCCTTTCCCACCATAAATGACAGCAATAGGGGACCTTTCCTGGACTTGACAGCTGCTAGGCAGTGGGAGGACACAAAAATGTGCATGCATAGCTATAAACACCTATAGGAGCTTGGTCATGGTATTTAAATTGTTAATTTTAAATGTGGATTATTTTAATATGCATATATCTTATATCGTATACCTTTTAAATTGAAGTGTATTTTAACTGATGTGTTTTTAACTGATATTGCCTGTTAATTATTGTTGTTCCCTGCCTCAATCCATGGGGAGAAGTGGGTAAGAAATGTTTGCTCATGTTGTTGTTGTTATATAATACAACATCAACTTCCAAATCACTATGCCAATGGATAAGCTGAAGTGTAGACTGGTGGCTTCCATATTATTGGGGCAGTGAATCTGCTCCAAGTATTAGACCAACCATTTAGAGAGCTATCCAAGGTGCTTAATCTTATTGTTCCCAAAGGATGGCCTTTAAAGTTCTGACTGAAATGAGTTCCCATTGCTAACATGAAGATGGAGATGGCAGCAGCTATGACACAATCAGAAGAAGCTGGATAAGTAAAAAATACAGGTAATACTGTGCTCAGAGCAGACACAGCTGCAGCATTCTGGCATACTTCCACAGATGTAAAACAAATAGCATACTGAATGCACAGGGGGATATATCGTAAATTAATTTGCAACCAAATTCATTTTGAATTATGAAAGTAATATTAAAGTTCAGCCTTGTTGTAGATTCAAAAATAATGAACTGACTAGATTTGACCTATGAAATGATTTATTTCCAAATTTGACACCATCTCTAACTATGAGGATGAAAATGGTAGGACTCTTCATACAGGAATAAGAATCATCTCAAAATCCACATTATTGGCTCATATAGCAGGCTGCCTGGTCTTAGAACCTCATAAAGATGCTCCAATTTGCCTCTTATCCAAAGCTGAGCCTCAGATAGCTTTCTGAATCTGTAAGTACTTCAAGTTTCTATAAATAAATAGTAAATGCCAATATTTTTTCTTCATTTCTTGCACATCTGGATAAAATATTGACATAGTCACAGCTAATGAGATGAAAAAGTTTGTCAAATTTCAGCGAATAGTTCGAGGAGTTATGAATTACCCCCAAAAAAGTATTTCTTGAATTATAGAAAATAATTGCATTTTCTATTTAATCTTAACTGAAGTAGCAATAGAGATGTGATGAAAGCTTATTTCTATCTGTTAAACATCTAGGATTTTGGTTTTCTCAATGCTCTGCTCGAATATTTATACAAGTCATGAATCAAGTTGACTTGAGTCAGTGCATCATTTATTGTGGAGTCCAACTAGAGTCGTTGAAGTGACTGAAGTCCAACTTGAGTATGAGCCAATTAAGGTGAGTCTACATCACTGGATATGAGTGTCAACATATTGAATGAGCATAGGAGGGCACTTTCTGTTCCAGTTGTGGTCCACATGGTCTTCTTGGAAGCCACAGAGGCCTCAAGTGTTGCTGCTTTCAATAAAAAATGTCTGGATCACTGAATTACAGATCAATGTCTGAAATCAGTGAAACAGTTTCTCTTTAAGTCTCACCCTGAAGGGTGTTGGTCTATTTCCTGACTAGTTGGTGTGTTATGTCTCCTTTGACCATATTGTCAAAGTTAGTCTATTTCCTGACTAGAAACTAAAGTTGGTCTATTTCCTGACTAGAAACTAAAGCTGTCAGTTCACAAGACTATAACCTGCTCCTCTTTCTCTTCCTTCCCATTTTATGGTATTCTGCTTAAAGAAAGTGTAGGGCTTGTAAAAGGTTAAAAATGTATTAAATATGGAAAACAAATATTTTGATTATTGTTTTTTTTTAAGTCTGAAGATAATCTGGTGCACTTTGTTTCGTAATGCCAGTTTGGACCTGAATTGAATTGTATTTGAGGGCCCTGAATATGTACGATTCAAAAATATTCTCATGTATGAGCCTCACTTGAGGCTCTTGAGCAGCTCTAGTCAGTGGCTATTTTTTTTAATCTTTTACAGAAATACATATATCTTTAAAGTTACTCAATAGTTGTTGGGAAAAGGGGAGAAGTTGCAAGAAGGAAACATCAAGACACACAATTGGAAGGAAAAGGCCAAAATTTTATTGAGTAAGTTGACACATAGGGTTCACCCAAATGCACAGGTCTGCATCTAGCATTGACCAACCTGGCTGTTGCTTGATGACCGACATTGCCCAGTCATGACCAGGCCTTGGAATGATAGAAGAGGTTAACCGACTGATCACATGTCTGCATCTTCACCCCTTTGTCACTGGGGGATGCAGATCAGGAGTTGCTCCCACAATGGCAACACTCCACTCTGAGCACCCCCATGTTCCCTTGGGACTTTTGATGTAGTGTTCTGCAGCACTGGAAGCCATGCCCACCAGATACATGCCCCATGCTATTGCCACAAAAGGCCAGGCCCCTAATACATGGCCTGCCTTCCACCAACCCACTGCAAGCTGTACCTCCCCCCACAAAGGGACATCCCTTTCATCCCTGTGGCTGTTCTAAGCAAGAGTCCAGACGCAGATAGACGTAGCCTACAAATGATCCAGACTTCCACCTCCCCATCTTTTTTATAGAATCCTTTGGCAGGCCACATCCCACCACAGTTGTAGCAGCTCCTATGCAGAACCAGTGTCGCCAAAGTCCTTTGCTGGCAGCCCAGCATGCTACAGGACCAGATGAAGTACCGACATCAATTAATACTGGGTCAGCAGAGTTCCATCCTTGTGGATAAAAAGAGGGCCTTCATTCTGAGGGCAGGATGCCAGGTATCTGTGTAACATCCGAACCAGGCACAGGCAGCAGCCATGGAGCCTTCTCAGTGCAATGGTGGACTTTCTGCCCAACTGGTCACACTTTGACCTGCAATGAACTAAAAATGCAGCATTTCACACAAAAGATACATCTTCCCTCTGAAGTGAATCCTTGGTCCTGTCTGACCGGGAGGACTGGACCAGCTCACCCACCATACTTTGAAAGCATGGCCAAGAGAGACATAACACACCAAAGCTCCAGGGGGATAGCATTATTGACAGCTGTCCCCAGGGGGTATGAGAGGTGGTGGATGAGGTGAAATTTCTCACACCAATGGGGAAAAGCCATAGGTTGGGCATGGACCAGGCAATGAAGAGGCCCGCCATCCTACCTGCCTCACACTCCTTCATGATTTTGTTCTTGAGGACCTGTGGCATGTCGGCACTGTTGGGCATTCCAAAATGGCACCCCCCCCCCACACGCACACATGCACACAATGGTGGGTGTCATGTGCATGCATGCGCATACATGCAAGCACGTGTGCTCCGGTGCCCAGCGCCATTTCCCAGTCCCCAGTAACAAAAAGTTGACGACCCCTGCTCTAACCAATAGTCATCCCTGCCCACAAGATCAGATGTCCCTTCTGCCCAGGCTCTGTCCTGAGACTTTTTGGTCTTCTTCTTCCCCCATGCTTCTCTTTCTGCTTCTGACATTTGTCAATAGCTGAGGAAGCAGTGAAAGAAGAACTGCTCCTTGAACTATGGATGGATGAATAGCAGCAGCAGCTGCTGCTCCTGCTGCTAGATGAATTGCTGCTGGTGCTGCTAGAAGAGGATATAGGACATGTTCTCCTACTGTTCTCTGTCTGGCCACACTCCTGAATCCTACCTTGGGCTGAGCCATTCACCATCTGGTCCATAGCAGTGCGCATCACTGTTGTGCTTAGCCCCGAGACGGGTAGGGCACCGGTATACCCCACTTGCTACATGAAGTTAGAGAAGGTGCGGGTGAAACCTGCTAGGACCTCCTCACCCGGAATGGAGATGCAGCAGAAGCAGCTGGTGGTAGTGCAGTGGGCCACTTCTACCTCCCCTTGGGGGCCAGGGCTAGCCCCTCCTTGTCTAGGAGCAGAGATGCAGTGGGAGCAGCCACTGGTGATGCTGTGAGCTGCTTCTGCCTCTCCTTGAGGGCCAGGCCAGCCCAAGATTTCCTTGGCCATCTGGCCTGCTCCCTGGTGGTAACCATGTGGGCCCAGCTCACTCCTTTGTACCTTTGGATGGCATTCATAGAATCATAGAGTTGGAAGAGACCACAAGGTCTCCAGTCCAA
>JAIPUX010001880.1:99022509-99033016 GCA_020142125.1 Phrynosoma platyrhinos | reverse complement strand
TGAAGTGGAAGAGTAGTTTAAGGCACAATCTGCAGACCTCTACAATAACAGTATTCAGAGGGTCAAAAAATGCTGGAGAAAATGTGTAAATCTGGATGGTGACTATGCAGAGATAAGTTAACAACTACAAATCAAAACTAACTTTCTGATCAATTTTTTTAGAGGTGATAATTAAAACTTTATGATACCCCCTCATATGTTTCCATAATTGCAATGACAACCAGTCATTGACAACCTAGACAATCAGTGTCTAGGGACCACATTACTGGGCCCTAATCTGTAACCTATCAGAGTAGAATCATTATTTGTAGAGTATAAGATAAGCTTCATAAATGACCATATTGGGACTGTGGAAGAACTTGCCCCATGAAATTCAAATAATGTTCTTCTGTGTGTCTTTATTCTTTCTTTTAACTCTTCTTCTAGGTTTCTAAGCTTCTAGGATGAATTTGCACCTACTGAAAGATTTCTTAATTATTATTTCAGTTTTATTTTACTCTAGACTTTGCCATGTTCTTGTAATGATATTGGAGCCCAATGTGGCATGGTGTTTAAATTGTTGCACTTTAATTAGGAGATTCAGGTTCACACCGAGCTATATCTTAGATTATAGTAGTAGCAGAGAGTAGTTGAGTTTTGCATCAAAGTTAACAGAAGCGAATTAACAGCCAGTCTCATGCCTACCCATCCACCCACCAAGAAGGTCTAGCAGGAAAAAAGAAGCAATTTTAGTCTTCTTTGTAAAACATATAAAGTAGCTTTAGTTACAAATTATCTGTTCATAGCCAAAACCATGTTCTGATGGAGGAGAGAGAAATAAAAAGACAATATGGTTGCAAGTTAGAGTGAAGCAGAAAGAGAGAGAGGGTTTGGAAAGTAAATAACAAATAATAAACAAATAATATACAAAAAGAAAACTATAAACAAAAAGTTATATAAATAACTCTTATATAGTAATATGCAAATGAGCATTCAAAGCAAAGCAGCTTCATTTACATACCACTTCATATCGCGCTATGGAGTGTCTAAGTGGTTTACAACTAAGTGGTTTACAACACCCAACAGCTGGGTACTCATTTTGGCGACCTCGGAAAGATGCAGGCCTGAGCCCTGGCTAGTATTGAACTCGCAACCTTGTGGTTTATGAGTGAGTGGCTGAAGTACAGGCATTTAACCACTGTGCCACTAGGGCTCCTTATTACTCCTTATTCAGTGAGTATTAGCATTCAAAGTTGGACATTTCTAACATTATGAAACTCACATGATGAGTTTGGGCACAACAAACCTCCCAGGGTTATATTGAGGACACTGTGGGTAGGAGGAGAATCATGTACTGGGGAGAAATTGGATATAAATTTAACTAATAAATAAAAGGACTAATAGTAACTCATTACTTTAAATGGTTGAGCCAAACTTCCCAAATTTCCAAACCTTTCTCATCTCCAAGGTTCTGAACTCTGTCCCACAAATAGGTTGATCATGTAGGATATCTCCTTTAGTATTCTGCAAACCACTAACATGGAAGCCATGTGTTGCCATCATTGGCCCCAAGAGATAGATAGAGAGAGAGAGAGAGAGAGAGAGAGAGAGAGAGAGAGAGGATGTGAAAAGAAAGTAGTACACGTGGCAGGAAGGTGGTAAGGAGGGAACCTAGGGAGGGCATCTTACTGAACCTCCTTCCAAACTAGTTTGAAGTGAACACTGTTAAAGGGTTCTGTTCATCCATGGTGTCTGAGGTCTCCATGTCTCAAATAGCAGCCCACCTACCACTGAATTTGAAACTGGTTTTTGAATTTGAATTTGAAACAGGTTAATCTTTTAAAATCAATTTGGGCTACAGTCCGGCTATGTGCTATAGGAATCAGGATGAGCAGCAATGGCTGTACAGCCCTCCCTGCATATAAAGTAAATGAATGAAGGGAACACCTGAAAAATGGACATGTCTAGACTGGGAGCTACTATTAGTAAATTGAACCAACTACTATGGGCAGCAAATTTTGCATGTCACAAAAAGGCAGCAAAATGTGGCTTCTTTGCTAAGCAATTTTTTTAATGGCAGGAATAGGGAGAGGTACGGGTGGGACTACCTTTCCCATAGTTTAAATAATTTGGCAGACTTTGGATACTCGATTAGATGGGTTTGGGAGGGGCCCATGTGTTGCTTCCCCTCAAGCAGCAAAATAAGTTACAGATCAGGGATCAAAATGTCTTGTGCTGCCCCCATCCACATCTTCCTAATATGGTAAATGGCTGATGGATGGGACAGTTTGCCATCCTCACCTAGCACAATTGATGCATGACTCACTTTGGCCTACACTGCTACCTTTCTACCAATTCTCATTAGATCACTTCTCTTGCACTGAGTAATTCAGTCTCATACATCATTTTTATTCCTGAATGTTTGCAGAACTTTCTGGAATTGATTGCATTACATCAGGTAGCCTCACCTGCAGCCGCTAACTTCTGCACTACCTTTGGATATCTGCCAAGCTGATTGAAACTCAGCTTTCTCATCCACCTTGCAGATAGTATCCCTGAAGAGAAATCACAAGTTTTTGTTGCTATATTCATTTATATCCCACCCTTTTCCTAGTAAGGTGACTCAAAATGGCTTACAGAATATTAAAACAAAATATTAAAACCAGTACTGATTGCAAGCATATACAATCTCCAGAATATGTGTTATTTAAAACTATATAAGCAATCCAGCAAGGTTAACAGCACATTGTCAAATAAGTTTGTAATGCTTCCTTGTATCTAGAATTTTAGAGTAAAATGATCTCTGCCCCCACCTAGTCAAATTATATTTTCAAAAGAAATGTATCTGAATATGTTGATGGCATATAAAGAAGCAGTTAGGGCCTTTGTGGTTACATTTAAAAAGGTAACTATTTGCTTCACTCTCTTGATAATAGAGTTTAAAGGTACATCACTATCTATCTAGTTCAGGGGTAGGCAACCTTTCCCCTTTAAGGGCCGAGGGACTTCAGCTCCCAGAATCCCAAGAACTATTGGCCAACATGGATGAGGCTTCTGGGAGCTGAAGTCCCTCGGCCCTTAAAGGGGAAAGGTTGCCTACCCCTGATCTAGTTCAACCTCCTGTCAATGCTAAAGTATGCTTGAGAGGTGGGCATCCAACTACTGTTAAAAATCCTCAAATGAAGGAGACTCCACTATTTTCCAAATGAGTCTATTCTGCTGTCAGACATTTATTACTGTCATGAAGTTCTTCCTAAAGTTTAGTCTGAATTTCCTTTCTTGTAATTTGAATCCTTAGTTTTGAGAGCCTGTGTGGTATAATTTCAAAAGCCAGCATAGTGTCATATGAGATATCTCTAGTTTCTACATACTTTCTACTCTACATTTGATTTTGCATTTCTTTTTACCCATCCACCCCCCTCCATTTTTGGTGAAAATTTTGGATACATGCCAAACCAAGGTGACCCAGTGTAGTGCAGTGTTTTGAGTGTTGGACTCTGGGAGACTAGTGTTCAAATCACTTTTCAGCTATGGAAACCCACTGGGTGACCTTCGTCAAGTCACACTCTGTCAGCCTAACAGGAACGCCAAGGCAAGCCTCCTCTGAAAACACCCTATCAAGAAAATTTGATGATAGGGTTTCTGTAAGTTGGGTTCAACTTGAAGGTATAATAACACCAACAATTTTTTGTTCCATCCTTTGGAGCAGCAGAAAATAAGCTCACGTCTTCCAAGTATGCCACTTCCATGGTTGATGACAGCATCTTAATAGATACCACAGTACCACTTTCATTCTGGGTACAGTAATGAACTGTATTTTATGCCTTATAAAACTCATTTTGGGCCTTTGCAGACTGCTAGAAATAGTCCACTTTAACTGCCCTGGTTCAGTGCTAGGGGATCATGGGAATTGTATTTTTTTTTTCTGAGACATTGAGCCTTCTCTGTCAGAGAGCTCTGGTGCCACAATAAACTAGAATTCCCATGATTCCCTAGAACTGAGGGCCTTTGCAGACTGCCAAAAATAGTGCACATTAAATTAAGGCACTGCCCTGGCTCAGTGCTAGGGAATCATAGGAACGTAATTTATTGTGGCACCAGAGCTCTCTGGCAGAGAAGGCTCAATGTCTCAGAAAAAAATACAGTTCCCATGACTCCCTAGCACTGAGTCAGGGCAGTGCCTCAATTTAATGTGCACTATTTCTGGCAGTCTGCAAAGACCCTGAGTCAGGGCAGTTAAAGTGGACTCACTTTGCACTATTTCTGGTAGTCTGCAAAGGCCCTTTGTATTTTATAACACTAAAATAAAGTCAAATATTAAAAAAATAGGAAATAAGGATATGAGACTACAAGAAGATAAGCAAGGGATAGGATGAAGGTTTAGTTGTTCATCCTTTGCCCTTCAATGGCCAGACCCCGAAATTTTACTGCTTGAGGCAAATGAACTAGTATACTCCCTCCTTTTCCTGTACAGATGATTCAGATTTATAAAAATGGACTTGTTCTTGGTTTTTGTTTGATTTTTGTTTTGTTTAGCAAGATTCATTAAAAAAAAAAAAACAAGAACTGTTAGAAGAGCACAATAACCTTAGTGATCTCACTTCTGCCTCCCATACCTTTCCCACACAATCTCACATAAGAATGTAAAATGTTCAGGTGGAGTGAATAGTGCTTTTAAATTTTTCAGATTTCTTCCTGGGCCACACAGATATACCTGTAAGATGAAAAGGAGGACATGATAGTCACTGAGGCATAATCTCACCTCTTGACAACCATAGCCAAGTATTATGTAAGTGAAAACCTTTTCATACTTAAGAGTGACAGACTGAAATCCATTTTAGTATCCATTTAACAAGGTGTTGTAAGATGTCAATCACACTTTAGGTTTCAGAATGTCCTGCAACTTAACACTACTCAAATCCTTTACTTCAATAAGTATACACTTGGCATGAGCTATAGATCAGATTGTGAAATAATGGAGCAAAAGAACCATTAATATGTGCCTGGAAGAGAAAAAATATATCAAGGACACTTTGGAGAAAGGAGTCATGAAATGACTATGGGCCTTTGTAGACTGCCAGAAATAGTGCAAACTGAGTCCACTTTAACGGTTAGGGTTAGTGCTAGGGAATCATGGGAACTGTTGTTTTTTTCCTGAGACATTGAGCCTTCTCTGTTAGAGAGCTCTGGTGCCACAATAAAATACAATTCCCAGGATTCCCTAACCCTAACCTAACCCTTAAAGTGGACTCAATTTGCACTATTTCTGGCAGTCTGCAAAGGCCCTATAAAATCTTTACTAACTACAATGTATGTTTCACATCCACAGTTGCACAATGTTGTACGAAACTATCAAATGTGTGTTTCTTCTGAGAGGAACGTGATACTGAATCATTTGAAATAATGATTTTCTCCTGTTTGGTTTGTAACATCTTGATCCCTGAACTCTTCAAACACACATGGAGCTTCAAAAGCTTGCAACAAGTATAGTGCATTTTGGTTGGCCAATAAAGGCATCACTGATGGATTTTTGTTTGTATTTACTAAATAGCCAACACAGCTACCCCTGAATGCTTTCTGCAACCTAGGGATTGGAGATAGTACTGCAGGCTACTAACAGATTTTAATAATCAGTGCATTTTTTTAAAAAAAAATAATAACCAGAAGTTAGAATCATATAATCATAGAATCATAGAATCATAGAGTTGGAAGAGACCACAAGGGCCATCCAGTCCAACCCCCCTGCCATGCAGGAACTCCCAATAAAAGCATCCCTGACAGATGGCCATCCAGCCTCTGCTTAAAGACCTCCAAGGAAGGAGACTCCACTACTCTCCGAGGGAGTGTGCTCCACTGTCAAAACGCCCTTACTGTCAAGTTGCACACCCCTAGTATCTGTTTAGCATCCATACCATTTTCCAGGTTTCTGTGATATTTCATATTGGAGTTTCATTGGTGATAAATGGTCTGATATGATTTTATGATTCTATGAAAGAGGTTTATGTACATTTTTCTGACCATTTAGTGCACTGAGTGTACTGGTGTCTTGTACCCTGTAAATAAAATTAACTTTAAAATCTCAATATTGCTTAAATAATTTTAATAAATGTAGTTAATGTTAATTTAATTTCTAATGAATTCATAGTAAATTTAATTTAAATGTTTTTGTTTTTAAAAGCCCTTAAAATGTGGTACCTGAAAAGTTACCCCTAGCCCCACTTCAGCTGTTCATTCTTGCCTTAAATTACCTAATTAAACATGTCCCTCATCTGTTCTCACATAGAGTGCTCTTATGGTCCTACCACCATAAATGTGGTAAGAGAGGGCACAGGAGTTTTCTGATCCCCACCAACCCAAAGAACAAAGACAAAAAGAAGTTTTGATAGGCTTAACAGTTAACCCCCCTCCCCCTTTAGCAGTATCTATAAAAAAGCTTATGTTTATCCTTTGCTGATCTGGTACTAAACCAAACATTTAGTTGTAATGCCTACCAACTTGCAGGATTTAGAGATGTAGCCATGTTAGTTTGGAATATCAGCATGCAAAGGGATCTTGTGGCACCTCTGAGATTTAAAGAAAGAAGTTATAACATAAGCTTTTTTACTTCCTCAGATGCATCTGATCTTTGCATGTTGACCATGTAGGATTGTAATGGATAATAGTGACTACCATTTCCCCATGCTCAGAGTACATTCATGTCTGGGATATTAATTTCTTAGTGGAGCTTCGCTTTGCAAGATCCCTGAACTCTTCAAACACACAGAGACAGAATTTTACAGGCTGGTAAATGGATATGAGGAGAGGGAAGAGAGGGAAAAGCTAAATGAGGCACAGAAAGAGCAACCCAAAAGAAAAGAAAAGAAAAAAGAAATAAAGAAAGGGAGTAAAGGAAAAAGAGGGGGAAAAAAGGGAAGAGAGAAATTGGAAGGGCACCAGGGCAGAGACTTCTAACCTTCTGGAATCTAACCTTGGAGGCTAGGTAATTCTGCTAATGTGAATATCTACAAATTGTCCCTTTTGTCATTATTTGAATACCCAATAACATTCACTCAGTATAATTATCTTCAAAAAGTGTTGAGCTGCTACCCACATTGTTCTCATGATCTGCCAGCCCCTGGATGAATCAATCTAACACAAAATTGTACTTTTAAAGAATACTAACAATGCAGAAATTACAGTAGTATGAGCAAAGGTGCCTTTTAACTGCCCTGCATTATTTATTTATAGAATTGTATCTAGATTAATTAAATCATCAGTCTTTCAGGGTAGTGGTGCAATGAATAGAATAATTCTTTCAACATCCTGATTGAATTACTTCCAAAACAATAGACACTACAGATGAAGTACCTAGTTCAACAGGTTTATGATGATTGACTATATCTGCACCACAGAGATAACACACCTTCACTAACTCAACAAAGGTGATTGCCCACCACCCTGAAGCATGTTTATTGGAAGGAAATAGAGCATGCATCTAATCCTCTGGAGACAAATTCCTCCAGAGTCCTCATATTTTATTAAAGATGTATGCATTGCTCTGTTTCTCGCATCCAACAAGTCAGTCATTTCTGTTCAGGAGATTTGTGTCTAACATTCTCCCCTGCCCTATTTCATTTTAACTTGTTTAATTTGAAAGATGTGCTTTGCTGAAAGATTCTCCCCCTCTTTTTACTGCTTGCAAGTACCACAGAGTGGAGTGACAGTTACACATTTAAAGTGATAAACAGAAAGAACATGAACATAGCTGTTGCAACCGCTAGACCTTACAACTGAATGCTGGCCACCATTCAGCCACAGGGGACTATCAATGGTTTCATGCTTTATTCATAGAATTACAGAATCATAGCATCAGAAAGTGCTCAAAGGTGCAAGAATCCACAAATAAAGCATCATTGACATCATTAAAGCTTTTTTGTTATTATCTGTCCTTGCATCAACCCTGATGCAACCCCATGGATTAGACATCTCCAGTATCCCATGTCTTTCACTGCTTTTTCTAGGTCCTGAAGATTCAGGCTCATGACCTTTCAAATTGGGTCTAGCCATCTGGTGTGGCATCTTCCTCTCTTTATACTACTCTACATTATTGTCTTTACCTAGAATTATTGTCTTTTCTAATGAATCATGCTTTCTCGTGGCCAAAGTACAACAGCCTCAGTTTGATCATCTTGGCTTCTGGGGAGATTTATGGCTTGATCTGTTCAAGGACCCATTTGCTTGTCTTTTTAGCTGTCCTTTGTATCATCAGCACACTTGTTCAGCACCATAGCTCAAATGAATAGATTTCCTTACTTCTTGCATCTGTTCATAGTGATGCAGAATACAATGACTTGTACAATTCTAATTTTAGTGATCAGTTGTATATCTTTATTTTTTAGGATGCTATCTATTTTCTTCCTAGCTACCCTTTCCATTCAAAAGGGGGATGCAGACCAGGGCGTTTGGAGCGCCCTGGTCCGGAGCGCCGCGGGGCTATGGCAGCCTCACCGCGGCGCCTCCCCGGCGACCCTGAAAGGAGCGCCAAAAAGGCACTCCTTTCATAAGTCGCAAAAAGAGTGCCCTAAAAGCGGCGGGCGCCCTTTTTGCGACTTATCCTCCACAGCGCGTCCGGACGCTGTGGAGGGAGGTCGCCCTGAACGCGTCCGGCGTGCAGTGACCCAGAAGCGTTCAGGGCGACCTCAGGAAGAGGAAGGGCCGCCGCGCGTGCGGTGGCCCCTCCTCTTCCTGGCCTCGGAGACGGCTCAATTGAGTCATCTGCCGAGGCCCTTAGTCTTCTTCTGATACCTTGACTGCAGTCTCCATTCTGATCAACGCTTGATCTAAGGTATGGGAAATCTTTATTTCAATTTCCTCATTGTCTAGGTTGAATTTATGTAGATTCTCTGTGGTCATTATTTTTGTTTTCTTTTTGTTTAGCAGCAGTGAGCCTGCCTTTGCTCTTTCTTCCTTTGTAAATGTTCCAGGTCTGTGATGTTTTCTCCTAGTAATATGGTGCCATCTGTATACCTTAGATTGCTGATGTTCCTTCCTCCCATCTTTACTCCACCTTCTTCTGAGTCTAACTTTGCTCTGGGTATGATATTTTCTACATACAAGTTGAAAATCCCTGACCCTTTTGCCAACTGGGAACCATTCTTTCTCTGCATATTCTGTTCTAACAGTAGCCTCTTGCCCTAAGTGCAGATTTCTCATCAGGACTGTTAGATACGGTGAAACTCCCATGTCTTTAAGAACCATACATGTCTCTTGATTACCTATGCAGTCAAATGCTTTGCTATAGTCTATAAAGCAAATGCTGATATTTCTGGAATTCCTTGGTATGTTCCATCTTATGTTTGTGATGTAGTCCCTTTTCCTTTCTTAAAGCCACCTTGCACCTGGGATTTCTCTCTCTATTTATGATTGGAGTCTGCATTGCAGAATTTTGAGTATGTTTGCTATAGCATATAATTATTTGTATGTGTGGGTCTGTGTGGGTGTATATACACACAAATATATAATTATATATAAAAATAATATAGATGGATATGATGTCATTATTACATCATATATGTAGATCCATATATGTATTACATCATATATATATATATATATATATATAGAGAGAGAGAGAGAGAGAGAGAGAGAGAGAGAGAGAGAGAGATTGAGAGAGAGAGAGATTGAGAGAGAGAGAGAAATCCACTGTGCCACCAGGGCAGAGTGGTTAAATGCCAGTAATGCAGCCATTCATTCAGAAACCACAAAGTTGTAGTTCAGTGTTAGCCAGGGGCTCAAGGTTGACTCAGCGTAGCATCTTTCCAAGGTCACTAAATTTAGTACCCAGCTTGTTGGGGGCAATTGGCTTACATACTGTAAATCATTTAGGGAGTGCTTAAGTGCACAGATAAGCAGTACAGAAATGTACTTGCTATTGCTATGTAATTCTATATGATCATGTAACATCTTTTTAAATCACCAACAAAGGAAAATCCAACATAATTATTCCATTACTTACCATCAAAAGGTATTCTTAATATGGCAGCATGGCCAATGATCCAACATGGCTGACATCTTATAATGAGAGGAGCATGGCCTCAATGACATTTTGAATAACTTAAACACTTCTAAGCAACAGATCCTAAAACTTTTACCTGCCAAGGAAACCCTAATGTAAGGGACAAAACACTTGGCAGAACAAAAGATTGCAGAACTCTGCATCTCAGCAAAAGAGCTTGAACAATCCTCAGATGAGACAGATTCATCAGAGGAAACAAAGATGGTGTGTGGCCTTGACAGAATGAGCAAAAGAGGCAAAAAAAAAAAAAAAAAAGACACCCCACACTGGCAGATCTCTCTTTTCCAGACATTAGAGAAACTAAGAGAGAATTTAGTGAAAGACCTCCAAAAGGATTGGGCTGCTGTCCTTGAGCCAGTAGATGCCAAGCTATCAGCTCTAACAAGATGCATCAGAGACATAGGACGTTATCACACATGGGCCAGCAAGCGAAAATAAAGTGGAAATGAGGCATTCCGAAAATAAACTGAAAAT
>JAIPUX010001880.1:98967902-98978957 GCA_020142125.1 Phrynosoma platyrhinos | reverse complement strand
ACTCTTCTAAAACATGGCCACATAGCCCGAAAAACCCACAAAAAACTAAACTCTATTATAGTTGGATTAATTGACACATTCTCTTAAACACTTTTCAAAACTGTTGCCTATCACCAGCTGTCAAAATGTGCTTTGTTTTTACTGCAGTTATCAACAACCTAGTCTATCATGGTAATCCTTGAGAATGAAGACACTGATTATCCTGTTTAGATTTCACTAAGTACTGGGCTAAAAGCCAGTGTAGTACAGTGGTTTAAGCATCAGACTATGACTCTGGGGACTACAGTTTGAGTCCCTGGTTTGCCACAGAAACCCACTGAGTAACCTTAGGCAAGTCACACTTGCTCAGCCTTAGAGGAAGGCAAGGGCAAACCTCTGAATACATCTTGACAAGAAAACCCCATGATAGGTTTGCCTTAGAGTCACAATAAATTGGAAATGACTTGAAGGAACACAACAAGAAGATATTGAATTATACAATCCAAGATTAATATTTTATTTTTACAAGTTGTGCCCCATTTACACCCTTGTCACTGAATCTAGATTTATCTTGAAATATATAAATGAGTTGGCCCCCCAAAAAAGTTAGATAGTATGGCAGGCTGTTAGATAAAATGAGGTGGGGGTGGGGAGAAGATCATCACAGATTATCAAAACCAGATTGCTTTAAGCATTCTAGCAACATTAATGACAGATTAGAGGTGTAATTTTTCTTTTTGAAGTAATGAGTAATGAGAAAGTCTTCAAAAAACGCCCAATTCACTATTATTTTCTGGACATGCATTCTGTTCATGCCAGGGCAGTACATTCCTCTGCACAACATGAGGGTCTAGCAGGCCCAAATTTTGCTTGTGGACTATTTATCCTTTACATTCTAATGTTTGACCTAGTGATCTATCCTTTTCTCTCTTGCTAGCCTGCTGACCATGCCTGCTTGACCCTGCCTGTGTTGTCCGCAGTTTTCCAGCAAACAAGCTTTATCTCAGCCTGACTTTGTTGGCCAATGCTGCTGGCACTCTTAAATGTTGGTGATCATTCCCCTTCAGACCAAACTGCTACCACTGGTCCCTATCATTATGGACCCTGTGAATGAGTAGCAACTGTCTGAGGAGCTTCAGCTAGGTAAATCTACTAAAATGAAAGGTCAGAAAGTGACCATAAAAGCTCAAAGTAATGTAGAAGCATGCTAAAGAATTAATAGCCTCTACCAGAAAAAAAAAAGTTTTACAAACTGCAAGTTATTAAGCTCTTGGGAAACTCAAGGAGAAGCACATTAAGCATTTAAAGGGCATTCATATTCTAACTTCAACTAACTGGCACTTTCTACTAATAACAATAATAATCTAAAATAAAAGAGAAAGGTTACAGGAATAGTTTGCACTTGGTGCTTTCTTAGTCATTTCCCCAAATGTCCTAAGGGTTTTGATTAATGATGGGCAAATACACACACACACACACACACACACACACACACACACACACATCTGGTATATTCCTATTATTTGTTATATGTTGTTGCTGGACAGAATTTCAAAAGCTGCTATGCATGTGCACAGATGCTTCAGTGCCAGATAGCTCAATTTGAATGTTGACATCTGGACTGGCATGTTCATTACATAAACTGCTGTCTTCATTGCCTCCAATTCTGAACCCTAAAAGGCAAAATATTACCTCTGTACACAGCACTTTGGCCTGGTTGCTCAACTGGCCATGGGGATTGTTGAGTTGCCCAAGGACTCCCACATCCACCAGATACCAATCATCCCACCATAGGACACAACTAGTTCCTGGGCTGAGATGGCAGTATCCCTCATTTTAGGCTGCCAAGGCCAGGACAATTGCTGTTTCACCTCCTGGTCTCAGGTATGGTATACCTATTCTTCTTAAAGCTTCTTCAGCTGAACAGCAACATTCCCTTTAGGAGATTATTTGATCCCTGTTGTGAAGGGGGGAAATGTAAGGGTGAATACATAGGTATTTTACCCTCTGGTGCAGTGGGAAAAAGCACATAGAAAAAATATTATTAGTATGCATAAAGAGCATATTCAGAAGCTTAATATGCATGTACAGAAACATACACTGGTGTAGACAATCATTTCCAAGCTTACAGCCTCTAGCACTGGTTCTTAGTCTTTACATACAGTAGTTTCCTCTTGCTTTTGACTACTTTAGATATAAGAGTTTATCACTTTCAAAAAATATGCATCCCCCAGCCACACTAGAGATCACTCTTCTCAGACCTCAGAACAGTGGTCCTTGAACAAAAGAACTACAAAGTTAGATTGGAAAGAAAAACAGCAGAATTAGAATTTATCCACAAACTACAGTCCCTCAGCAATGGATTGAACAAAGACCATGAGTTTCTTACTCACTACACACACTTCAACACTATCTGACCCCATCCTCATAGGGGTGCCCTACATTCATCTATTTCTCTCGCCACAGGATAGTCTCATCACAAAACTGGATTTGCCAGTTCAGCCCCATTCACAAAGACCAGTTTCCTATATCTTTGAGCACTAATGACCATCATTAAGACTAGACCTGCCACTTCTTTTCCATACACAAAAAGATTTGTAATTTGAATTGACATCCTCATATGTCTGTGTCTGGCCTCCGCTCCATCAAATACATCTGAGGAAGTAGGCTAAAGTCTACCAAAGCTCATGCTGCCAATTTCTTTCTATCAGTTAGTCTCAAAAATGCTACAAGATCTCTCTACATACTGATTCTGCACACTAACATGGCTATATTTTAATTGTTATGATTTTTTTTCATTTAATTGTTATTAGGATTTTAACTATGTTGTTGTTTAATACTGTTTTAAGGGGGGGACATGCTTTTACTGTAATTGTTTTATGTTGTAAACCGCCCAGATTGGGTAACCATTGGGCGGTATATAAATAAATTTTATTATTATTATTATTATTATTATTATTATTATTATTATTATTATTACTATATCTTTGAATTCTAGAGATCACCCAGCCACACTAGAGATACCAAGTCTTCAGGCTTAACTCTGAATTTCAGGATCTGGACTCCGGACACATTATCAGTGATGGGCAGGGGAGGAATCTCAGGACAAAAAACCTTCCTTGAAAAGTATGTGTATATATATTTTTCTCATTACTTGGACTTGGGGTTTTTGTATTATTTTTTGAATGGCCTATTCTGCAACTGTGGTTGTGCCTACTGCCTAATAACATAACCAGGGGCTTTCCTTGTAACATCACCAGAGCTGGCCTCCTGTGACTTTACAGGAGATTATCCCTAGGTAGCAGATTTTGGCCCTGACATCTCAGACCCTGGGATAGGTCTCACCTGGCAACTCTAAGCCACACTGATGCACTTTTGTCTTATCTTATATTGATCTCATTGAAGCAGTTAATCATGCCTACACACACCAGTGATATCAATGAAATATATTCCCAGGTAAGCAGCACAAAAAGGGATGTGGTGGCTTAGTAGTTAAGATGCCAGTCCTGGCGATCAGAAGATTGGCAGTTTGAGGCCCAAGTGCAGCATAACTAGGTGAGTTCCTGTCATTGGTCCCAGCTTCTGCTAACCTAACAGTCCAAAAGCATGCAAATGCAAGTAGATAAATAGGTACCTCTTTGGTGGGAAGGTAACAGTATTCAGTGTAGTCATGATGGCCACATGACCACCAGAGCAGTCCTTGGACAATACTGGCTGTTTGGCTTAGTAATGGAGATGAGCACCATCCCCTACAGTTGGCTATAACTAGACATTCATGTCAGGGGAATACCTTTAAGTATCTTTTTAAACACTTTGGAAACTTGGCAGCCTTAATGGTTCTCATTGAAAGCAATGAAACCCAAAAGGGATAAATTTTGGATGAATCATGACCATAATACTTATTTTAACAACTCCTCCTTCTCCTCCTCCTCTGAGATTTTAATGTGTTAATATTTCAAGCATGCCTCAATAATATCCAACCACATTTGGTGTTAACAACATATAAACCTTTGACATTTCTTTCACTGGAAAAGTTTCCCCCCTTCTCTTTACACAGTTCACACAGTCTTCAAAATAGTAAAATACTTATATATTAACTACATTATACATGCCCATAGCTGACAGGCAGAACAGCAGCTATTTTAGTCCAAGAATATATTGGCAATATTAGAACCAGATAAGAGAACAGCTGAGTGACAAGTGTTGTCAGCAGGTGACACATTTTCCCTATGGACAAAAATGAATTTTAGAAAACTAAACCCTGTGGCATTCTATGAACCATGGCCTACCAAAATCCTGACTACCGCAAAAGCTGGAAACCTTCACCTTCTATTTCTTTCCTTATAGCACTATTCATATGAAATAATAATAACCTCATATGAAATATTTTTTCAATGTGGACTGTTACCTGGAGAAATGAGAGAGCAATGTGTCCTACTTATCCTACTTGGTCAGGTGTCAATGGTTTTGTAGGCACTACAAAATTTAAGTAGAGCCTTCTGAAATGAGCAATAAAACTGCCATGGATCTTGAAGGGCAGGTATTTTCCTGATGGCACTTGTCAAGAGTTGTAAACAAGCTGTACATAATTACACTGTTAAATTGGTATGAACTACAATCTGTGTGCTATGTAAAGAGGCAGGAATGATTTACTGCTGCTAGTAAACTTTATAAAACACATCCATTCTTATGGGAGGGGAGCAAGGTGTTGTAGAAGGATCAAGTTGAGATTCTAATGCATTTTTAACTTTCTGTTGATGCCATTCAAGTGTTCAGCATACCATACATAAACAGTTGGTTCTAGTACACAATGACATATTTTGAAATATATTAAAAATATTCCAAACAAACTGGCAGAATGAAGTTCTGTATCATTCATCTCCTGGGAGTAACTAGGAAATAAAACACAGAGAAGTTTGTTTTAATTCTGAACATGGCAAACACAGAAATGGCTCAAGACGGCAGTGAAAATCTGTTCAATTTAACTAGGTCCTGAATATTTGGGACATATCCTTTCCATCATTTCACAGATAAAAACTGGGATATATGTGGTCAAGCAACATCAGAGTGTAGTCAAAATGGCAAAAGTTGTTAGGAGAGGCTGTAGCAGTTTGTTTTGGCCTAAATCTACAAGAAATGGCAAGATTCCACCCCATCCCCTCCCCTCCCTTCACTGAGATAATTTACTGTTTTTGTACTTTGAACTCAGTTTTCAGCAATTGAGGTAAGCAGAGGACAAAAGGAGGAAATGGGAGAAGAAAATAGAAACTGACATTTTAACAACAGCTGAAAAGTGGGATCAAGGAACATGAAATGTGAAGAGAAACAGATAGTGTCCAGAGCTCATCAAATAACCTAAACTGAGATGTATATCACACACTAAACTGAGATGTAAATACACACACACACAAAGCTGTACCACTGCAATAAAACCACAGCAAAATAATATATCTTCACTGTTTGCATTGTTATTATACATAAATGTAATGTAGGATAATACCTATACAACACCAGACCCAGGACAGAATGGGTTAAAAAAAAAGGAAAGCTGGTGTATAGCCACTCTATCTGGGACTATAAAGATGTAAAAATAGCATCAAGTGTGCAAGGAGATTTTATATTGTGTTCCTAAATCATTTGTGAATTGGCTTTCTCTGGTAAATAGCTTGTTGAAGTTAGACTTTCTTGTCTCCATAACTAAAGCAGTTTTGGCATGCTATGGCATTTATCATGTACAATTTTCTGGACAAAATTATTTGCATACCCTCAGAAGTATGAAAATTGAGTTTGAGATTCCTCCCCCCCCCCCCAAGAATCCATTTGCCAAAGGTCATACATTCCTCTAGGATAGGAGAAAAATGCCTTTAAATTATTCAGACTGAAATAATTGTTCCATCCATGTCCCAGCCTTTAAATTCCTTCAGTGCTGAATTTCCTCTCCCCTCTCCCATCCTCACCCTTGCAGATTCTCATCTTTAACACCTATAAATGGTAGTTATATTTCTCCATGCTGGAACAGCTTTACTAAATGAATTTGGCCAGTACAGATAGCCAATAATTTTATTTCCCTTTGATTTTGAAGAAACAAAATCTGAAAATGATTTCATTTTTTAAAAAAATCCAGTGTAGAAGAAATTATTCAGGTTTCCCCATCTTTTACGGGTCACGTTCAAGCTGGGAGGAGGGTTGCCCATTTAGACAGAATTTGAATTAGACTCTTCTGAACAAAGATTTAAATTCCACTAGTTTAGCTTTTACCCTTATTTTCAGTGTGAGAATAAGTTACAAACCTAAAAATGTTGTATCACATTGGGTGCATTGATGAATGAGAATCTGTGTCTGGCTTAAACCTATAAATAAATACAGACAATTGGCTTTAATTGCAACAGATCAACAAATTTCTATTTTTGAGGATAACAGATACATCCTAAAATGGGCTGGTTAGTGACCAACAACTGTGTAATACCTATGTATGTCTTTATTTGTGGTCATTGCAGATGAAGCAATTCAACACTTCCCTTGTGCAATGACCCCATCTCTTTTAGATATTTAGCAGCCAATGGAGAGAAAGGGAAAGCAAGGGAGTATCAGGCTATGGTCCTATAGCAAAATAGACAATGGTATCTCTACAGGATCCCCAGAAGGGCCTGATGGATCCCCAGAAGGGCCTTTGTCATTTTACAAATGGCTATAGAAATATTGTCAGGTGCTTGTGTACCATTCCTACTCTTCAGCTGTCACAAAATAGTTGTATCAACCCTGCCCTTCAGAAAAGGCAGATGAACCCTGAGGGGTGTGAGAGAAGAGACAGGACACAGTTCTACCTGGGCTTAAATCTACATCATCATCATCATCATCATCATCTCCTGGCTTCTGTTTCTAAGTCTCAAGGCAGCCTATATCATATCATCCAGGAACCCAATTTTCTTTCTGAACATTTTTTTCATGCATCTTAAAAATGGTGTTATTTTGCACTCTATTATTGTTGTTATTATTGTTCTAAAAGGACACAGTATTTTAAAGGACAAAGTCTTTTCAGTATGACATTATAAGCATGTGCTATGCTGAATGAACAGAAAAAGGGGGGAGTTAACATAATTAAAATGATTATAAACATGCCTGCTATTTCTGTTTACCAAGCCAAAATTTAATTATCAGAACCATACTGTAGTGTATGTTGTCTTTGCAAATATACAAGCCCAGCATTGCAAATTGCTTGTTTCCAAGCTGTGTGTGCATAGTTATGTGCCCATCTGTAAACATTTTATTTAATTGATTTTTCAAGTCTTTAGACTCTGCTTCTGAGACTTCTAAAATGTAGTTAATTAAAATCTGCAGAATTAGAAACAATTACCTTGCACCCTCTTCTTAATATTTTTTTCCAGTACTGTTGTGAGGTATTTTGCAGTGGTTGTTATAATTAAGGCAATTATAAGTAAGTGCAGAGTAATGGGGAGCTGAGGTACAAAGGTTACTGCTTATATTAGAGAAAGTATTTAATAATGTACAAATTAGCTTAGACTGGAGTGAAGGGCGTTTAAGTCAAAGATAGCTGCAAGGCACTAACAAAATAGAACAGAATACAGAATATGCAAATAGTTTTTGACCCTAGATGAAATAAACAACAATGTTTTTTAAATGTTGCAAACCCACAATCCAGAAATCTCAGTATAAAGATGAAGCACAGGAAATCTCCAGCAGGGTATTACAGAGTGTGTAATATTTAGATTTTGACTGCACCAATAATGATAACAAATTCCTCATAAAATGAATCTTAAGAACATCTACCTTGCCAATACATTTTAGTTTAACTGTCTGGCTTTTCCAAATGAACCCTGGGGGTGACAGCATGCTTGCTTGGCCTTTCCCCTCCCTCCATGCTTTGAGTATAGCTATGTATGCTAAACTTGTGGGCAACTTGTAGCTAAGAGGTGGGTACATTTAAAGGGTCTAGAGGAGCTTTAAAAAAAAAACCCAATCCTATTATGGCTAGAAATCAACTGCTCTTTTTTTTTTATTAAAAAAACAGTCTTCCCCTCTTTTTAACAAAATATGAGGAGGTCATTCATCTTTGTTTAAAGGGGAGTCATATTTTTTGAAGTGTAGTTCACAGTGTTTTTTTTTTAATATATATATATATGTATTAGCCCTACAAAAGTGGGGGTGCATGGAGCACAGAGTGTTTTTCCCATATCTATTGCAGATACATGTAATCTCATCCTCTGAGAGATTCTGCATTTTGCTGCCATCTAATACTGGCTAATCAGTAGACAGGCTGGAGTTTTGGACATTGATTCCATATCTTGACTGTGCATGTTCTCCAATCCATTTGCAGAATCATAGATTTGGAAGAGACCACAAGAGACCACATCCAGTCCAGAAAGAAAAGAGGAAGAACAGGAATTGAAGAGAATTCTATAAGAAATTGGGGAGTAAAGAAGGTTATGTTTATCATAAGTAAACACAGTTAAGTAGCAGAGAGGTGGATGCCTGGACTAAGGATGTAAAATTTGTTTGTGTAGGCAAAATTGATAATTTTAGAATTTTTCTCCTCAGTATTAAAAAAAAAAAAATCAGCTTGTACAGTGTTCACACAGAATATGTCCCAAACTCTGAAGATTCATATCTGTTCAGGATTTTCCTTGCCAGGCTTTTCAATGTTCATGAAACTCATTTTTCTTCTATAATCCCTAACCTGGACCAACCTCATAAATTAAAATGGCAAAAGTGAAGAGGGAGGTGTTAACTGGAGCTGGGCAGTTATGGCACCAATCACCACCATGTTCTTTTCCATAGCACAACATCATACCCTCAAAATGTCCTGATTTGGCAGGAATGGTCTTGATTTAATCTTTTCTCATGTCACCTTTTTAGCTGCTTTTTATATGGATTTAGTTTCTTTCTCCTCAGTCTATGAAATCTGATAATGTAGTCTATGAAGACTCTAAAAAAGTAAACTGATGATGAAGTACATGTGTCTATGAAAGTTTATCCTACAAACCTCTTTCTCTCAGTTAGTTTCAAAGGTGCTACAAAATTATTTTGTATACTTTTTTCATAGAGATTGGAAAAGCTACCCTTTTGGACCATGAATCTCAGAGTCCCCCCTCCCCCATGGGCATGCTTGTTGAAAGAAACTGGTAGCTGTGGTACACAATGGAGTTCCTCCTCCAGCACTGTTTCCCCCCTTCAAAATCTCAAGAAGAGGTCTCTCTTTATTCCAGATCATCAACTGCTTGTCCCCTTCTCATAGCCTGTTCATATAAGAATAAAGAATAATAGAGATGTGTCATGGTACATGTCCCAGTCCTGCTCATTCTGTCCTTATTATTTCCACATGAAGGTGGAAGGCCTAAAGGTAGGCCTCCACTTCTATCTGCTTGAAGAATAGTAGAAGCTCCTACATTGTAAGGAACCAAAAATAATGCAATTTGACACAGGACAATGATATGGAATCCAGTGGTTTGCAGTTTGTTACAGCACCAGGGCTCTCTGATAGAGAAGGCTAAATGTCTCACAAAACTACAATTCCCAGAATTCCATTGCATTGACCCATGCCAGTTAAAGTAGCATTATTTCTGCAGTGTGGATACACCTCTGATATTTATGAAAGCTTATGCTACAACATCTTTCACACATTTTTAAAGATGCTACAAGATTCCTTTGAATACAGATCTTCCAGACAAATATGGCTATGAATTCTACCATTCATTTAATTGAGACTAGACCATGATTGTAGCTATGGGGTGGAAAAATGAAGGCATTGCACCTTCAAATAAGAATTCTGCCCTCAATGAAATTTTTCTTCATTGATCAAATAGTTCTTGTTCCAGAGAGTGACATATTGAAAATCATTCACATCTAATACACTTTCATTTGCTGTATTCACATTCTCTTGGTTACTATGCCTGTCCCTTTCTTTGGATGCTTAATTATGTCTCTAAATGTTCAACTGAAGTTTTAAGTTACTGTAATGCTACTAATTTGAGGAGTGAAGGAAAATTTCATTTGGTGGTGCAAAAATATGGATGACAATGGTCTAAGTTTGTTCTCTCTGCATAACTAGACCCCAGACACAACATAGGAAGGTTGCAAATGAACAGCCAGTTTTGAAGATAGTGAGGGCAGGGCTGGTAAACAATTTATGGTTCATTTCCATTTTTAGAACTTGTAGGAGTAAACTGAATGTATATGTAAGTATAACCCAAGATCAATTTGGTATGTCCTTTCTTCTAGCATTGTGCTTCCTGTGCACTGTTTTGCATCTCTCTGTCTTTCTGTTTGTGCATGTGTGTGTATAGTTTGAATGATTTGATGGAATGCATGGTATCAAAACTGTAAGCAAAAGATAAAGAATGTTTCAAGAAGTGGCAGTTCCTTATCAGTGGGACTCAAGATATGGTAGACAGGTCTTAGTAGCTGAGATCTTACAGATAGAAGGAAGATACAAGTAAAGGTACACTTTCTTTAAGAACAAAATAAAATAAAATCATTTTTCCTTTCTGTACCTGAAGACAGTCAAGAAGAGTAATAGAGGAGTAATCAAATAAAAAACTGTATGTTTCCTATACAATGAGAAACTGGAATTAGGAAGGGAGAAGAAGAAAGTCAAGTCGTAAATTTGAAGCTAGGCCAAAAATAAAGACATCAATACAAGCTATTCTCAGACAGTAAAGCAAGGGAACTTTTTATTATTATTTAATAATTTTATATCCAGCTTTCTGCATGAAGAAAACATTCAAGATAGCTACATTAATTAAAAAAAAAGATTATAAATTCATTCTGTCAGCATATGAAATTTATGTTGCCAGAATGGTGTCATGTATATATGAAAACAATGGTGGCTTAGTGGTTAAGATGCCAGTTCTGATGATTGCAAGATTGGAAGGTTGGCAGTTCAATGTGCATGACAGAGTGAACTACCATCACTAGCCCTAGCTTCTGCCAACCTAGCAGTTCGAAAGCATGCAAATGCATACTGCAATACTGTAAAAGAGAAAATTTAATTGAATAAAGATATAGACTGATGGGATACCCTAAATTAGTAAACTGATTTAATAATAGGTGAAAAGTGAC
>JAIPUX010001880.1:98949252-98967802 GCA_020142125.1 Phrynosoma platyrhinos | reverse complement strand
CTAGAACATGGCCACACAGCCCGAAAAAAAAACCCACAAAAAACCTATAGATTATTTTGATTATGTATTCTATGCTACTAAATACTACTTGGTTGACAACCATAGAAACTGGCTGACTGTAAATAAGAAGTCTGTCACTACTAGAGCTTGGAGAGTTGCTTTTATAAAACAATGTATCCTAATTAGTCCTCACAGTGTTTGAGAAATATTTTGTTGCTGTTATCAGTTAACAGCATTTCAGAAGTTACCTATTATGTTACCTATTGTATTGCTTTTTTATTACTTTTGGTAATAAAAAGTAATGATGAGTAAACAAATGGCATATCTCTCAAAATTCCTAAAAGAACACTTTAAAAGTAACTTTGGGAAAGACAGACATTACTTATTAAGGTATTACAGTTATAAAAACAAAATATTATTGTCTGTGTCCTTGTGTTAATTTTGAAATCTAACTTTGTAACATCCTCATTACCAAGAAAAATGATATGTTGCAGGTAACTAGACTGCTTGTGACTCATGGCTTCCAAATGATGGAAATCACCTTTACATCCCTGCCATTTGAAAGCAAGATGAGATGTGAAATCTAATGTAATCATAGAAGGAAATGAAGAATACAGAATATGTTGCTATCAAGATAGCCCCATGAGCTAAAAAAATCATTTATATCTGCATTTGATTAGAGAGAAGAAGATTTTCATCCCATAATAGAATTTCATAAAGACAGCTTTGCAGCAAAGGGAGAGTTAGGACTGGGTCAGTAGGTGCAGGGAGAAAAATAGATTTGGGAGATGTCAGCATAAATATAGCATTGAAGCCTCTAAGCAAGAACAGTGCCCTAAAGGGAAATACAAATTTTAAAAAATAGAGCTAATGCACAAATGATCCTTTTGCCATTTTTCTAATCAAGATAGGACACAAGAGAAGCATGAGCAAATATTGTAAAGTTAAAATTAGAATCTTATGAAACATGAGGCATAATGTGATAAAAAATATTTCACAAAAGGAGAGCTTATTTTGGACAATAGCATCCATCAAACCAGAGGGTAAAATGTATGTTGTAATTATAGATACATATGGTCAGATTTGAATTTTCATGTTTTCATGGTAAGCTATATCTTTGACTATATTTATATTTTTGCATTATATATATATATATATATATATATATATATATATATAATTTTACATCTTTTAAAAGAAAAAAAACACAAGAATCACAAATGCAATCCATTTCTGGGTGACGTTTTCAAAATTGCATCATATACAATAAAAATTGTTGTTGATGATGTTGACTGCCCTCAACTTAACTTTGATTCATTGTGACACTGGATGAGACACATCCAAGAACCCCCAGCATCAACTTCCTGTTCAGGTCTGCAGGTCTAGGCCTGTGTCTTCCCTGGTCAATTCTAACCATCTGGCATGTGGTTTTCCACTCTTTCTACTGCCTTCCATTTTTCCTAGCATCATTGTCTTTTCTAATGATGCGTTTTTCCTCATAATTTGGCCAAAGTATGACAGCCTCAATTTAGCCATCTTGGCTTTCAGAGAGAAGTTGGGCTCGATCTGTTCTAGAACCTATTTGTGTATCTTTTTAGCTGTCTACAGTATTCTCAGTATTTTTCTCCAGCACCACATCTCAAGTGAGCTGATTTTCTTCCTACTGGCTTTCTTCACTCTCCACTCACATCTATACATGTTGATTTGGAATACAATAGCTTGGAATATCCTCACTTTAGTACTGTATTCAGAGTTATGTCCTTGCAATTTATGATCTTGTCCAGTTCTTTCATAGCTGCCCTTCCCAATCCTAGTCTTCTGATTTATTGATCACAGTCTCTGTTCTGATTGCTCAGCATTAATCTGATCTTGGAAATTCCTCATTGACCTTCCTAAATAATTGTTCCAGTTGAAATTAGGATGGATCAACCTGTCAGCTTCTGTTTCTATAATACCTGCATTTTTCATCTAGAAGTTTGTTCACATAAGTTTGTGCTGTTTTTAAAATTCACATAAAAATTCAGATCTATATTAGACTGAAGGTGCTGGGGAAAGGTGTTTGGAAAAAAGAAAACCTCTATTCTTAATTGAATGAATTTTTATAGAAACTGAAGCCCAGTTCTGGTCTTTTTGGTTGATCAATATCAGGTCCTCCAGCAGGTCCTAATGCTGAACATTTTAATTAACATAGTTCAAATAGAGAGGTGGAATCGTTAAAAGAGCAGACTTTAAAAGACTCCTGGTTTCAATATTTATTTAATTTCAGCACTTTTTTTATTCTGTAATGCAAAACATTTGCATGATACTGTCAATCACAAAATATATTTCACAAACAGTATCTATTTTTAATGCTTACAACAACACTCCAAAATAAGTTGGGTGCTGCTAGTCTTGCTGCAGCTGATGATGATGATCATTATCATTTCCTTCCTTTCCCTCCCTCCCATTGCTGATAGGCACTCTGGATAACTTCTAGTGAGTAAATGTCAAAGGCAAGTGCTGAAATGCAGATTTCCTGATAGACATTCTGATAAAGCTCATTTTGTTGAGTCCCCAGTCCTGATCAAGAGAGACATTAAACAGATCCTTTTGAGCCTGGGGTGCATATGGCTGTAAACCTGTTGGTGTCTTATGCATGCCAAATTCCCATGCAGAACTGTTTGGGCATTTACTTTCCCAACGCATAACTTAAAGTTGTGGAAGAAAGTTGTGCATGCATTGCAGTATGGGCACAAGGATGCACATGCATATCTAGATGTTCATTTGGTTGTGCAATTTGGCCATTCATTATGAAGTTTGAGTAACATATTAAGTGTAGAATTCAAGATTTAGGCCAAGTCTACACAAAGGAAAAAGTTAATTTCACCCATATCTGTGCCAATCAGGTTACACAGTGCACGGCATCTCCCCTGAATCTGGCATGATCAGGACATGTGACGCAGGGCCCAATCAACAAGTAAAAATATCTTAATATGGATTTTGAAAACTCACAGTTTGCTGTGGAGTTTCCAGGAAACTCTGATGTTTCCAGCATGTGTCCCATTGATTGACGCTGGATTCGGTGTGAATTGGGGGGTGGGGAGACAGGCAGGAGAGATTATCTGGCAGGCACCATCATTTTCAGTTAGGTCCCACTACTGCTGCCTTTCTCACTGACAGATCACTTCCATTCACCGTTTTCTTTTGGCACTCAGAACAACCTTAAAATAAAGTTTCCCCTTCTTCTGAAGTGCATGGCACCTTGTAACTTCAAAACACACCACCAGAAGTGGCACAGAGGAGGGAAAAATGTCATCCTGGGTGGTTTTTCCCCACTTCCTTGTTGCTCCTGGCAGTGTGCATGGAGGTCACAATGAGATGCTGGGTGCCTCACATGGAGGAAAAAAATGTTTATTTAATATCATTCCAGGTTTGTTGCTGTTATTAACTGCCCTCAAGTCGATCTCAACCCATGGCGACCCTATGGATGAGACATCCACAAACCTCCTGTCCTCCAATGCTCTGCTTAAATCCTGAAAATCCATACCCATGACCTCCTTAATAGAGTCCATCCATCTGGCATGCGGCCTTCCTCACTCCCCACTTCCCTCCACCATTTACAGCATTATTGTATGTTCTAATGAGTCTTCTCTTCTCAGAATGTGTCCAAAGCATGACAGACTCAGTTTTGTCATCCTGGCTTTCAGGGAGGTTTCTGGCTTGATTTGCTCTAGGACCCATTTGTTTGTATTTTTAGCTGTCCATGGGATCCTCAGCACTCTACTCCAACACCACATCACAAAGGAGTTGACTTTCTTCCTATCACCTTTCTTAACTGTCCAGCTCTCACATCCATACATGGTAATAGGGAATACAATGGCTTGTATGATTCTAATGTTTGTGCTGAGTTGTATATCTTTGCATTTTAGAATCTTTTCTAGTTCATTCATAGTCACCTTCCCCATTCTTGATCTTCTTCTGATTTCCTGATTTCAGTTCTCATTTTCTATCAATGTTTGATTCCAGATATGAGAATTATTTTACTATTTCCATTTCTTCATTGTCTAGGTTGAACTTGTGAAGGTCCTTGCTGGTCACTATTTTTGTTTTCTTTATGTTCAACATTAAGCCTGCCTTTGTACTTTCTTCTTCCTTAGTAGTTATTCCAGGTCTGTGAGGTTTTCTGCTAGTAATATGGTGTCATCTGCATATCTTAGATTGTTGATATCCCTTCCTCCTATTTTCACTCCTCCTTCTTTTATGTCCAAGCCTGCTTTTCTTATAATATGTTTTGCATACAAGTTGAACACATAGGATGAAAGCATGCAACCTTGTCTGACTCCTTTGCCAATTCAGAAAGATTCTCTTTCTCTATGTTCTGTTCTAGCAGTAGCCTCTTGTCCTGAGTACAGATTTCTCATCAGGACTATCAGATGTGTTGATACTCCCATGTCGTTAAGGGTATTCCATAGTCTTTCCTGATCTATGCAGGGAAAGGTTTTGCTATAGTCTATAAGGCACATACTGATTTTCTTTTGGAATTCCCTGGTATGCTCCATTAGCCATCATTTCTTTGCAATGTGGTCCCTAGTGCCTCTTCTGTTCCTGAATCCCACTTGGACCTCTGGGATTTCTGTCTCCATGTATGGTTGGAGTTTATGTTGCAGAATTTTGAGCATAATTTTGACTGCATGGGAGATGATTGCATGGGAGATGATTGCATTGGAGATGATTGGAATATTTTCTGTTCCTGATTATTTAGTTTTTGCTATTTCTCTTATTGTAGTTTCCACCTCTTTTTTTTTTTTTTTTTAGAATTTGGGGTTCATCTTCATATGGCTCTTCATTCCATGTGTCCTTTATTTTGTCATCTCTTTTGCATAATCCTTCTGTGAATTGCATCCAATGTCTTTTTATTCCTTCCTGGTCTTGAATTATGTTATTTGTATTGTCCTAGAGCATCCTGGTCCTTGGTTTGATTTTCCTTTGATTTCTCGGTTCTTGTGAAGGAGTCTCTTCTTCTTCCCTTTTTGTTGTTGTCTACTATTTCTCTGCATTGGTCATTGTAGTAATTTTCTTTATCCTTGCACACAAGCCAATGTACTGTTGCATTCATAATTGTTAGTTTATCCCTATCTCCCTTTTGTTTTTCTTCTCTTCTTTTCATTATTGCTTGTAGTGTTTTTTCCTGTCATACATGTTTTTTTCTCTTTCTTTTTGTTTATTGAAAGCGTCTGTCTGCATTCTTCTTTTATTATGTCTCTGGCTTTAGACTATAGTTCCTCTGTTTCTTGGTCTATTATACTTAGTAGTGTGAATCTGTTTCTTTTGTTGTCAATACATTATGCTGAGATATTATTTAGATCATATTTTGGTATAATCATTGGTTTTGTTTTCTTCTTGAATATTACTCTTATTTTCGATATGTGTAATTCATGATCTGTGCCACAGTCAACACCTGGTCTAGTCTTGGCCACCAAAATAGAGTTCCACCATCATTTACTTCTGATTATATAATCTATTTGATTTTTGTGTTGACCATCTGGTGATGTCCATCTCTGTAGCCATATCATTCCAGGTGGGAATGGTAAATGGCAGCTGGCAGTGATCTGTCTTTGAGCTGTAGGAAAGGCAACTGTGGTGAGAGCAGACAGAAGATCACAACAACATCCACAGTGTAGACAATTTCTGTGTATAAAATAGGTGCCAGGCAGCTCCAGGGTATGTGGGGAATTCATTTGGATATTTTCCCTAAGATGCTAGCTACAGAGGAAGATAGCAGCCACAGATGCAGTTAAAATGTTGTGAAGAAATTCTTGTAAAACATGGTCTCACAGCCCAAAAAGCTCACAAAAACCCATTTCCCCTAAGTGTTTGCTGTTGCTGTATGCCTTCAAGTCATTTCTGACTCATGGGGTTTTCATGGCAAAATTTGTGCAGAGGAAGTTTGCCATTGTCATCCTCTGAGACTGAGAGAGTGTGACTTGCTCAAGGTCACCCAGTGGGTTTCATGGCCAAACCTGGAATCAAACTTTGGTCTCCAGAGTTGTAGTTCAACACTCAAACTACTGCACTATACAGGCAAGTGTAGATTTGCCTCTTGGCTACATGACCCTGATGTAGGATGATGGCCGTATAATGTTAGTGAATTGTCATGAGGAAAAAAAGGTGAGCTTACTGAAAATATTCTTGAGAAAGTAACCAAATAAATTAATGACTTGCTTGCTAAACACAGAGCAAGTATGAACTATTACTGCTCTCTGTGTCTGTCTTTCCATTGAAAGTCTGGCTTCAGGATGGTGTTCCTAATAGAAGGTTGCCATCATTTAAGAACATGTGTGCTATAAAGAACTTCAGAAAGTTTCAGTTACAAATTCCACTTGAGTGGCAGTTGAATACCAGAGGGTCTTGAAACACTGGAGATAACTACTCTCTTAAACTACAGCAACAAACCAATCATTCAGGAATCAATATCTGAGGTTCTTGAAGTGTCTGCAGTTAAAAATTTTCATATAACTACTGCAAAACCCATTTGAGTTGCCATCAATATCACATGGCCCTAGAGCATTTCCAACAAAGCTTTCCATAAAACTGTAGCCAATCCTTCCCTAACTCTTGTTTAGTTCTTTCCAAAAAAGGTGTGTGTGTGTGTGTGTGATCTTCAAAAGGATTTCTTCCCTCATTGACTTCAATCACATGAGCATTTTCTCTTATACACAATGCCAGCCCTGTTTTTAAAGATCACTTGATGCCACAATTGGCAAAAAGAAAAAGAGCCAATCAAGTTTCATCTTGGTTTTCTGTCTTTGAAAAATAATTGGAGCTTCATAATTATTTCTGGATGTCTAAAGAAAATTGGAACCATACAACAGATCTAATCACTCAGATCTTTAGAAATACCTCTTCCAACGTGTTGTATATCTCTATAATGTGTTTGCTTATTTATTTCATTTGTATTCTGAAAATATCCTGGCACATACAAGGCAGAAGAGAAGAACATTGCTGCAGAAAGCAAACCCATAGTATCTTGAAAAGGATGAAACAAACCAGAATTACTTTGGTTGGGCAACTGGAGAGATGAACTTCTTTCTTTCTTTCCTTTCAAGCAGTCTATGGATGTTTCAATTTGGGTTAGGCAGCATCAACATTCAGAAAAGAGACAGCTTGATTTGGTCCCTGAATTTTGATTGGGGAAAAAATAAATTTAACGATATTAAAAACATCAATACAGAATTCTGAATCACTAGGCTGTCATGTCTCAGTCTCACATCTCCAAACACAATAGAAATAATGATCCTCCATGCTGCCTTTTGGGCCAAGATGCAGAACATCTGGGCTATCTCTGACCTTTGAATTAGTATTAGTTCAGGGAGAAACAAAAATACAGCAAAAATGGCCTCAGAGTTATGCAGTAAATAACTGAATTAGGGATACTGGTGAAGTTGTCCAAGCTTAGGTTCAAAAGAAACTTGGAGCATAAAAACAAGCCTCAAAGGACAAGTGAATTTTGCAAGCTTCCAGGGTTGGTGGTGGCATGGAGAGATCATATGTTCCTGCCTGCCTGTCTCCACCCAACCTTTCTTAATAAACCATGCTTTCGTTACCTTTCAAGCTGTGGAAGAGTTACAGAATACAGAGTAGCGATAAGTAGTCCTTCCCTCTCACTTTCCAATGTTCTGATGCACTATGGATGGAGAGCTTTGGGAATTTTGGGACATGTAGTTCATATCATGAGATTCTGCAAAGCAGAGAAACAGGTGAACAAGGTTATGTGAACCAAATTACCCCACTATTGCCGATGTGTGGAATTATCCAATTATAGTGGGTAATGTAATTATACATTTCCAACAGAGCAGTTGGAAGGAAAGGCATTTAAACAGGAGGAAAGACACCCCCCGACACGTTGGGAGGGGTTTCTTGTTGTGCTGGCCAAATAAGGACAGGAGACACCTGGTTGGTCAAGGCATGCAGGAAAATAAGCACACCTGTGCGCCTTGCCCAATAGATTTGGTTTGAACCAAATCTCACAGAGTTTTTGGTTCTGCGAGAATTGGGTCGAGAGTTTGTTATTCATAGCTCTGCGCTGCCATGTGGAGGCAGCCATTTTAGAGTTGAGACGGAAAGAGTAATATCTCTCTGGTCTTTGCCTTTGGCTTGCTTGGCTTCGGCCTAGTGCTCTTTGGGGCTTTTGCTATTTTAGCTCTTGCCTATCTAATTTTACTATTTTATCTCACTTGCTCCAGGGGCTCAGGTATTTCCTTGAACAACCCATGGGGGGGGAGCGAGTGAGGCCTTTGGGCTGGCCTTCTGGGCCTGTTGAACCTCTGCATCCCCAATTCTTGGGGGTCTGCACCCGAAGAGGGCTTTGTGGGAGACATTCTCACCAGTTACATGGACCCGGTACCTGTTTCAGGTCCAGAGACGCCCCAGTCACTTGATCTGGTAAGGTTGGGACCCACTGCTGGTCTGGGAGGGTTGGCCGCACTTCTCCCCAGTGGTGAGTGTGTGGAGACGGCTATCTTCAGATGAGGGCTCCACATAGGACCCTCGGTGGACACCTTTCCCACTGTGGTTACCAGTGACGCATCCTGGTTGTGGTGTCTCTTTTGAGACTTGGGAAAGGGTGGCCTGCTAGGCCTGGTGGTAATCATCCATGGTTGGGTGATCTTGTTTGGGGCCCGTGTCATTTGTTACTGAGTTCAGGATGCCACCCAGTAAGGCCAAATCTAAACAGCACATGGCTTCTGCTGCGCCTACTGCAGGTCACTCTGCTTCAAAAAGGCCTTTGAAGTCTAGCAGCAGAGAAGATGAGACAGTTGACCAAGTTGCACAAATGGGCAAAACGGTTCAGGCTTGTGTGGCACTCTGCACCCAACTTGCACAGAAGGAACTGCAGGCCACAGCCTCCACCTCGAGTGCCAGCCCTTCGGGTGTTGGTAGCACCGAAGTGTCGCCTCCTCCAGTGGTGGCACCTGAGTCTTAGCTGGCCATGGCAACACAGGGCCCAGCGGTGGTTTCGGAAGTGGAGCTCGGGCACCCCTCTATTGCCAATGTGTGGAATCTCTTACAAAGAGTCCCGAGTTTGGGGACACAGGGCATGGTTCCCCCTGTGTCTGGGCAGCCTACCATGTCTGATTTATATACAACCTCTTACAGGGGGTGGTTCTTCCAGGTGGTGCAATGAAGCAAACCAGTGGCGAACAGGGGGGCAATCAGGCTGCTGCTGCCTCTGCTGCCTTGGACACCCAAGCTGTTGTGGGGC
Organism: Phrynosoma platyrhinos; assembly: GCA_020142125.1. Lineage (NCBI taxonomy): Eukaryota > Metazoa > Chordata > Lepidosauria > Squamata > Phrynosomatidae > Phrynosoma > Phrynosoma platyrhinos. The sequence continues at coordinate 98,958,561 of JAIPUX010001880.1, read as the reverse complement.
CACACTTCAGGGGACCGTTGTGGTCAGGTGGTGAAGCTTCTCAGCAAGCTTGAGGTTCAGGTTTGTCTCCTAATATTGCACTTGCTAATTGGCCTCAGTATGGGCTCCAGGTAGCCAGGTTGGGCAGGGTGTTGCTTTGGAATGGCTTAACCCTGTGGTTTTTAAATGCATCCGTGCAGGCACCTGCAACTTCACAGGTCTCTGACATGCGGATGCAGGGTGGTCAGCCTTCAGCAGTTGCTAGCACCACACCTGTGGTGCCTATTTCTGGTGCTCCTCTGTTGTTTGGAGTAGTTGGTAATGTGGAGCTACTCCTTACGTATGTCTACACCCCTTGGTTCTCACCTTCCTCTCTCCACTAAGGAAAGGATGAATAAATTGACTTATTTACTTTGACTTTTAGGGATCCTGAGCCAAGGATTATGGTGAAGGATGGGATTGTTTTTAGTTTGCCAAAGGAGTTTCAGGCACTCAAACGCCCTAAGCTTGAATGCAATTTTGTTGATTGGATTATGGGCTTCACCATTTACAAGGGTGTTATAGAAGAAAAAGAGCCTCTCAGATCTCCTGACTTTTCTAGATATCAGGAGATCATGATAAAAACATATATGAATTGCCACCATAATTCAAGGGGTGCAGCTTGGCTCCAATATGATGAACAATTTAGGATGAGAGCAGCACAGGATCGCTCCTTATCTTAGAGGCATGTGCAGCCCGAGCTTTGGGCTAATGTTATGGTGGGGGCCTCCCCCTTGAGCAGGTGTGACAACGGCTTTGTCCTGATGGTTAGCTTGCCGAGAGGGCTGAATGCGAGGCCTGCTACAGGAGAAAAAAGGCAGTTTGGCTTATGCTGGGACTTTAATGCCTGCAAGTGTAAAAGACAACCTTGCAGGTTTGAACACAAGTGTAACACCTGTGGGGGTGGCCACCCTGGAAATTTCTGTGTCTGCAGTCACAGCTCCTCCATCCATGCTTTGAATTTATACCAAAAATGAAGTATTCCAGAGGCAATGGACTAGGAACGTGGCTATAGATATGCAGGACTTTTTATGATACTCTATTGTGTTCTCTAGAGGAATTAGTCAAAATATTTACTTCACTTTACATGAAACAAAAGGAACTTTGGCAATACATTTCCAAATCCAACACGATTGACCCCCTTCCTTCTTTCTCTTAAAGAGTATCAATCTTTGTTGTACACAAGATTTAACGGACTGCAGTCCACTTCATCAGATACACCTACAGCGGGCTGAAGTATGGTACAGTCTACAAAGTTTATGGAGAATAAAACTAACTAGTCTTTAAGATACCACTGGATTTTCCAGTATTTTTGTTACAACAAACTGGGAGGTTAGCCTCTCTGAAAACGTCCAGTGAAATAGCCAGTCAGGCTGTCATTTAGTCATGTTCAGCTTATGTTTAATATTGCTTTCTCTCACTACAAAGGACCAGCTGAGTTTTAGATTATATCTGTACAGATGACATTTAATATATTCCTTCTCAACCATGACACATCCATGTGCTGATTCCCTGAGATTAAAGGAATGTGCTGTTAAGATGTATCCAGCTGGAAATGATCTTCTACTGACAGATATGTGACTGAAGGCCAGCTATGGCACATAGTTATTTAAACATTGCCAACAGGAACTCCAAATGAAGAGACCATGTTCTCATGCCTGAAGGCTTCCTTCAGGGCTCCAGTTGAAAAGGAGCAACAGTTCTCCTCCAACAAGGAAAGAATGCCATTGTCACTGTAATGATGATATTGTGTAGTAAAGTACTGTGATTAGTAAAGGATTGTTATTAGTAAAGGACAGTGGAGAAAACAGACAGTGATTGCTAACAAGTTCACAGATTTGACTAATCAAAATAGGTTTTATATTCCCATTGCAGATACATTAAAGTGAAGAATAATATAACCTTCATGGGTGAAAACAACCAAACTGTGTCTCTGCTAAAAAGTCTAAATGACAACCAGACTGTGTTCAACAATCAGGCAAATTAGACATTAGACTCTATTGTTATTTATCATTCTGTGACAAATTAAACCATTCTTGTCACATTTAAAAGGCACTCAAAAAGTTTGTTTTCAGGGTGTTTCTTCAGATGTAATATTAAACCACAAATAGCTTAGGAAACTATGGTATATCAAATTGTCAAGCTTCACTAGCTGCTTCTGTCCTCAGTCTGAACAAGGCTCAATACAAGCCACATGAGACGTTATCACACGGGGGAAATCTGCTGGTTAATCCACACAAATCCCAAACAGAAACTGGATTTGTGCCTTACGATTTCACACGATGTCGCACAGAAACTGGACAGAAACTGGTGTTATCCGAGATCTTTTGAAATTCGGTAGTTTTGAGGAAATGCATTTGTGAAATTACAGTAATTTTGCTTTTACCGTAATGTGAAAAGCAAACGCACATTTGGGAGCATCTCCCTGCTTTTTCCCATGGTTCCACGGCGAGCATTCCTCTATATGTGCATGTGCAAGAAGATAATTTCTAGTACATTTACAGGCTTTTCTCACTTGTGTGTGAACATTAAATGCGCTTGCTGTAATTTCGCAATTAAGGTAATTACGTGTGAAAGCCATTTGCAGAATCAAGGTTTATTTTCGGCATGCCTCATTTATTTTTGGAATGCCTCATTTCCACTTTTTTATCGCTTTCTGGCCCACGTGTGATAACGTCCATAGCAAGGTTTGATAGGGATTGACTTATACTTTCTGGTTTTACCCCATACTACAGGCTGCAAACACAAAGTGGGATGGGGGAAGATTAGGCAAATGTAGGACATACTTATGTGGCTTGATTTTGTTCAGGTTTCTGGGTATCAGATCAAGCAATTCAGCATCAAAGAAAATGCTTTATATATCATAAACAGAACCCAAGCTCCAACTTTCAATTATATATATTTATATTTCTAATTTCTAATTATATGTATTTATATTTCTAATTTCCTTACATCACAATACTGATATGGGATTACATGCTAAATAGTTGTTGCAATGTGACAAAAGTAGATACACATAGATTATCTCCAAGGCAAAATGTAAGTCATACATTTTGCCTCTGAGATCATTTCAAAACTGGTCCCCCTCACCATCTTGCTTAAACTCAATTGATATGGAAATAAATAACTTCTATTAAACACTGAGACTTGGTATTGGTAGTCTGAATGCAAATATAGCAAGTCATAAAAGTTTCATCTTTTTGAATGCTGGCATTAGATCAAGCATTAAGTGTCCTATTCAGAAGCAATAGATCAAACATTGTGTTTATCATGTAAAAAGATGCATCAAGTATATTTAAATGACATTCAAGCTGTTTTTTGAATTGGACACTCTCCCTTTAGAATAATTTGATATGAAATGAACTCAACAAATTGAGGGAGTGTAAACACAAATCTCAGCACCACATACACAAAACAATAGGTACTGCAATCCATCAATCCATTTTAGTCCTGTTAACCAAACCAAAATGTCAGGGGGCAAAACTGGGACTTTCTTTAAAAATAAACATTGTAGCCAATGTCTATTTTATGAAATAATGTACCATTTGGATCAAGTATGTTTGTGCAGCATTATATTCAAAGTTCCATTACAGACTGTCAGTCTATGAAGTCTTGATCACAATTTGATAATAGGAAACTGCCTCTGTCTGCATTTACACAAGATGGGTGGTTGCACCAAGGGACTGACAGTGCCCACAAGAGGTCAAATAGGTATCATAGAATCATAGAGTTGGAAGAGACCTCAAGGGCTTTCCAGTCCAACCCCCTTCTATGCAGGAACATAGAATCAAAGCATCCCTAACATTTGCCCTCCAGCCTCTGTTTAAAAACCTCCAAAGAAGGTGACTCCGCTACACTCAGAGGGAGTGTGTTGCAATGTCAAACAGCTCTTACTGTCAAGAAGTTCTTCCTAATGTTGAGGTGGAATCTCTTTTCCTGTAGCTTGCATCCATGGTTCATGTCCTATTCTCTGGAGCAGCAGAAAACAAGTTTGTTCCACCTTCAATATGACATCCCTTCAAATATGTATATAGGGCTATAATATCACCTTTCAACTGTCACTTCTCCATGCTAAACATAGCCAGCTTGCTAAGTCTCTCCCCATAGGACATAGTTTCCAGACCCTTCACCATTTTAGGGGCCAAGCAGGCTGCGCAAAGTGCTGTCTTCAGGGCAAGGAAGGGGAGGGGCAGCCACACGCTGGGTGCCCCAACCCCTTCCCGAAGACATTGTCGGAGCAGCCGGCCCTCTGCACGGCTGGCACTCCGAGGATGCCTATCTGCCACAGTGTCTGCACACGCTGCAGCAGAAGAGGCACAGAAGGTGTGCTGGCAGCCTTTTGCGGCACACCTTTGGCTATTTGTGAAAGGAGCACTATTTTGCACTCCTTCCTGGGGTGGCAAAGCTGCGCCGCGGGGCCAAGGAATGCAGATGCCTCGGCCCAGATCCGCAGCTTCCTGGGGCGGCCCCATGCCACCCGTCTGCTTCCCCCCTTAGTTGCCATCCTCTGTACATGCTCCAGCTTGTCAACATCCTTTTCAAATTGTGGTGTCCAGAACTGGACACAGTATTCAAAGTGAGGTCTGAGCAAACAGAATAGAGTGGGGCTATTACTTCCCTTGATCTAGACATTATACTTCTATTGATGCAGCCTAGAATTACATTGGCCTTTTTAGCTGTTGCATCACACTGTTAAGGTAGTACTGGCTGATCTCACAACTACCCAGATCTTGCAATTGCCAACCATCATGAGATTTCCAAAGCGAAACTCCCATAGATCTTGGCTTTTGTGGGTCCAAATGTCTCACAAGAGCCTGCCACTGGTATGAGAGGCCTTATATAACCCCATGATGTGTGGTTTGCTCACATGGATAGGACAAAATGCACATAGGACTCAGTGAAACTAATCAAAATTGAGAGGGAGAGATCAGGTCTAGTCAGACCTTGCTGTTCTGATTCAGGGATATCAGAACAAAGGGAACAGGTTGAAAAGTTATTCAAACCAAGGAGCTGGGCTGCAGTCAGGAGCTTCATGGGACCAATTGGAATTCTACTGTCCCTTTGAGTCATGCAGCCCTTGTTTTGCTGGTACAAGCAATACTACATTCCAGCTCTTTGCAACATAGCAAAGAGTAATCCAATATTTCCATTTTTGGGGAAGTGATGACAGAAACAAAGGGAGTGCTCTGCCAAGCTCTGTTTTATACCTCACAGTTTCATTAGACTGTAGTTGGAAAACAAGCTCGAGATTCCCATTTTATTGAAATACAAACTGAGTAGTGCTACACAAATAGCAGTCAAAGAATGGATGGTTAGAAATAAGAGTGCATGTAATAAAATGATAATCTTGAGAAAATAAGTCAGCATGAGAGCAATCAAGAAGAATAAAAATGTGATTATGGACAGGACTGCTTGGCCTTTCAAGTATACCATAGAGGAAAACTCAGATAAACATAAAAACAATATGCAGGGAGAAAAAGAAACCTAGAATAACTAAGCTGTCAAAAGGTCAAATCCTACAACACAAACCAGAAAGAAAGCACTCAGCAACATATTCTAATACCCATGTTTGAAAAAAATAGCTTATAGCCATTATTGCTATTGAGAAGGGAAGTAGTTGGGGCGGTCTCATAATAATTTCAAAGGCAATTATGTAAGTATAATGGACATCAACGGGGATAGGAGAAAAAGACCTCTACACATTGATTGATCGCAAGATTATTTTCAGTCATCAGTGTATGATGATGATTTAAATAAGAACAAAAAATTCAATTTATAATGCATTAGGGATTTCTAATAGGGATGGTACAAAGGTCTCATAGGTAGGAATCAACAGACTACTGCTTTCTTTCATCTATACACAAATAATAAGCAGAAAAGAAGAGAAACTGCTACCAATGTCTACAGGAGTAGAGAAAGTATTCTTTACAGTCTGAAAATATATCTCTGTGTGAGAGAGAGACAGAATAAGACAGGAGGAGGATGGGATGGAGGCTGAAGCTCCACTGTGGAAATAATGCAGTTTTACACTGTTTTAACTGTCATGGCTAAATACTACATAATTCTTGGGTTTGTAGTTTTGTGAATTATTTAGTCTTCTCTGTTAGAGAGATCTGGTAATGCAACAAGCTACAAATCGTACCTGGAACTCAGCTGTAAAGAACACACCTTTTCACATGCTTTACAGAAGAGCACCTAATCTGAAATACCTTAGGGTGTTTGATCAGTATGCAAATGTCTATGTGCTAGCAGCTTTCAGAAAGAAAAATCAGCCCAAGTGGAGAAGGTTGATGTTTGTGGGACATTCTGGGAATAGCTACAGGTTTCAACTTGGGGGGTCAAGAAATTTTGCTTTCTAGAAGCGTCAACTTTGAGAAACATTCAGGTTGGGAAAAAGTGCACTCCAACAAGGAAGTTTTTCTGAAATTGGGGTTGTTAGTAACACCTACCAGAAATGGAGGAGTGGTGAAACAGGAGTCAGCTTCTTCAGACAGTGAAGCTAGTGCATCAGATCAGTCAACACAAACATGACCAACTGCATACTTGAATGCTTGTCTTGCGGAAACTGTGTTCGTGGAACAACCTTTGGGTTTTGAACAAGACAATGACAGAAAAGTGTACAAATTGAAAAAGGCTTTGTATGAATTAAAACAGAGTGCTAGAAGTTGGAATCTTTGAATTCATTATGAGCTTGTGAAGCTTGGTTCCAAACACAGCATCACTGACATGTGTGTTTACACAAAGGGAGATGTTACATTGGTGATTTATGTTGATGACTTGTGCGTGGCAGCTAAGTCTAAACAGGAGATTCAGACAGTGAGGAAGGAATTGTCAAAGAATTTTCATAGAACATAGAACAAAGAATGTACATAGAAAAACAAATTATACAGGCCTGATGTTGCGTTTGCAGTTGGCGTGCTTAGCAGAAAGACAAATTGTCTGAAAGTTGAGGATTGGACAGCAGTTAAACATTTGCTGAGATACCTGAAAGGTAGCATGGACAAGAAATTGAAGATACAAAGCAACCAGGTTGGGCTAGAATGTTTTGTGGATAGTTCATTTGCTTCAGAGTTGCATGACAGAAAGTCAGTTACAGGACTGTTGATCAAGTTTGGAGAAAATGCGATAGTTTGGAGAAGTAGAAAACAGGGATATGTAGCACAAAGTACAAGTGGAGCAGAGTTTGCAGCATTGTCAGAAATAGTCAATGAGATTCAGTGGATTAAGCAGTTATTACAGGATTTGAATCAGGATTGTTCTGAACCAGTTTTGATTTATGAATATTCACAATCATGCATTACCATGTCAGAAGTAGAAAAACTAAAGTGCAGAACAAAGTATATTGGAGTAAGGTACCATAATGTCAGAGAATTGGTACAGAAAGGAGTTGTGCATCTACAGTATATAGAAACAAGGCATAACTTAGTGGACATTTTAACAAAACCATTGACAATTGACAGACATGACCAGATGTCACGTCTACTCAGAATGTCACCTTAAGTGTACAAGACTAGCCATTGTGCTAAGATAGTTTCACAATAGAAAATAGTGGGACACACACATCCATACATTTCAGAGGGGATTGTTGGAATATGAATGGGTTATACAGTCAAAGGTGAAATGTAAAGATGTATGTGTGGAATTGTCTTCATGAGAAAAGCATCTAGAGAAACAAAGAGGACTTGGCCCAGATGGTCAAGAAGCCATAACATGAACAGATTTTAGCTGGGAAACAGATAACAAAATCTAAACAATATTAGATCATGGGAAAAGAGTCACATGGGTGGATGATGGACAGAAAGGGGCTGGGTTAAAACACATTATACAGGCATTATCCAATCAGCATAAGGTGGAGTAGGGGAAGGGCCGAGTGATCCCTTTGTCTAGAATGTTTATATTTCATGCATTGTGAGTGTGTGTGCGTGTTCGGCAGTGATTTGTAACTATGGAGTTAGTTTCTAGATTTTAATATACTTTATACTGCTTTTACAATGTAACTCCCAGATCTGGAAACATGGATCTGTAACTTTTCTTTTATACTACATCAGCAAGATATTTACCTATGGTGGACTGTATGTTTTTCTTTGCTTATTTTTATTTTATGGAACAATAAAGCTCTACTTTAGTTCTACATGATTTTGTCTGCATGCTTTCAGCATGGGAAGGCTAATGAAGGAAACTAGTTTTCTGAGTTCTGCTGCATTTCAAGCACACCACAGCCAAATAATCAACATTGGGGGCAACCTTTTTATTGTTGATTTGGATGGTGGTTGGAGAGAATACTTATCAAATTTGACCATAAACCAAATTTGCAGATGATACAAAACTGAGAGAGGTTGCATTGGAGGACATCAACAGAATTCAAAAGGGCCTTGATAAACTAGAAACTGGGCTGAAATTAATAAAATGAAATTCAATAGGGACAAATGCAAAATTCTACATTTAATATAAAAAAAAAAACATTGAAAATGCTGTTTTCTGTTCAAATTAACCATGTGCCAATTTTACTCAGGACAACTCCCTAATTACTCCATTTTCGTTAGAGAAATTAATATTTCCTCATTGAAATATCATTTTCCATGCAGAAAATATTGTTTTCTGTGCAGAAAATACTGCTATCTGCACAAAAGAACCATGTGCAAATTTTGCACAGAATAAGTCCTGAACTGCAAAGATTCTCATCAGGCCAGTAGTCTTTTCACAGGGTTTCTCAGCTTTTGAAAAAAAAAACACATTTTTGGTCATTTTCTAAATATTGTCAAATATTCTTTTCATCCCTACTGCTAAATAGATAGATAGATAGATAGATAGATAGATAGATAGATAGATAAAGATTAAATGTTCTATTTTTTTTCCTCCAGCAAGTTAGTCAATCCCATCACTGGCAATAACTTTTTACCAATATTTTATTACCTTGCATCTGATGTTTGACATTCTTAACTTTCTGTTGCATTCTGTTGTAACAAAATTTACATGGAGCAAAAATTTGACAGAGTTGTGGAGTAGTTTTCTGGTAGCCTTTTAACAATTATTTTGGAAGTGGATTGACACCCCACAGTTAATTAATTACCATCAACTAGCTCCCTATGGACAGCAGCATGTGTCTGATGATTTGCAAATGAAAGGCTTGAAAGGCACAGAACAGAGATTTTTGCCTTTCAGAAGTGGTTAGTCACCCTAAATGTCTCATAATGAAAGACAGGGCTTCCAAGTGCTTCATGTTTACCACTGGTCTTCATATTTACCCTCCCTCCATTCCATCCAGTGTCATCTGGGGGAGAGACACTAGGC
>JAIPUX010001880.1:98935362-98949152 GCA_020142125.1 Phrynosoma platyrhinos | reverse complement strand
CTGCTTTGTTGTTTGAAAATGCTGTACGCCGCCCCGATTGCCTAGCAGGATTGCCTATGCAGGGTGTTATGAGATATACATCACAAATATCTGTCTAGTTAATCCAGAAGATAATCAGCACCTTTAGTGTTTGTACCAAAATGAATGGCTCAGTCATTTACATAGAAGAAATAGTAAGAGACTATTGGCCTTTGCAGACTGCTAGAAATAGTGCAAATCGAGTCCACTTTAACTGCCCTAACTCAGTGCTAGGGAATCATGGGAACTGTAGTTTATTGTGGCACCAAAGCTCTCTGTCAGAGAAGGCTCAATGTCTCAGAAAAAAAAATACAATTCTCATGATTCCTAGCACTGAGTCAGGGCAGTTAAAGTGGACTCAATTTGCACTATTTCTAGCAGTCTGCAAAGGCCCTATTTAACCTTAAAAAGACAGCACGGTATAGCGAGTGCAACATTGTACTCTAGGGTGATAAGAGTAGGTAGCCGATGCTGGTGGCAGTACAGATATCACAGCAGCAGTTTCTCCTGAGTTCACTGGCCATTGTCCCATGTTGAAAGACTGTGTGTTATACAAGCAGTCCTGTGACCTTTAAGCTAGCTAGCAGCCCTTGGGGATGATAGAAGATGCTACCTTGTCTCCAATGGTAACTGAAGTAAAATTTAACTGTTTATTTACAGTCAATCCTCCATATCCACAGATGTTTTTTAAACCAGGGATTCAATCATCCACAATTTGAAAATATTTTAAAAACATGTAAATTCTGAAAAGCCAACCTTGATTTTGCCATTTTATATAAGGGACACTGTTGTATTTAATAGGACATGAGCATCCACAAATTTTGGTATCACAGTGGACGTGTGTCCTGGAACCAAACCTCAGTGGGTGTCAGGGGTGCCAGTATACACTATTCTCTTCAGGCAGCAAAACATCTAGTCCTGCTGTATCACTGCAAAATCTTGCAAGCAGAAACCTTACAAGGGTGAACTCTAGGTTGCAAAGTTATCTTCCCTTCCCTCCTTCTATTTAACACCAGCAATGTATGTACAAGGAAGCTTTTTAAATAAATAAATAAATAAATATAGACATGCATTTGACCTTAAGAATTCCACTTGGGAAGAAGAGACTGCACCTGATTTGCTCTTTCTGAGAGTTAGGCCTGAGTTCATTAGCAGACATATAAAAAAAAAAAAGGAGGGGGAGTTATAAAGTGGCAATAAGGTCTAAATGAGGTAGAGTAGTGTTTGCTTAATATAGAAAATATTGTAAGTTTCTAATGATTTTGTGTTAAGTTAAACTTGTATAAAATGTTCTGAACCATGTTCTAAAACATCTTGACATATTTTGCTTGTGTGATAGCAGCTGGAACACAAATACGATACAAAAAACAAAGATGGCATATTAAGGGGGGATGCAGATGGCAAAAAACGCTGTCAGCAATCCCAGGAACAGGAGGGGCAGCCGGACTCTGGGTGCCCCATCCCTTTCCTGAGGATGTCATCAGAGTGACGGCCCGTCCACATGACGGGCGCTCTGATAACATCCTTCCGGTTCAGCATCCGGACATGCTGAGCCAGAAGAGACGCCATCGAGGTGTGCCATGCCTCCTAGGGCACTCCTTTTGCAGCTTGCAGAAGGAGCGCTATTTTAGCTCTTCTTTTGCAGGCGGCAAAAAGGAGGATCGAGACCAAGGTGTCCAGCAGCCTCACCCTCAATCCTCTGCTTTTGGAGGTGGCCCAGGCCACCCGTCTGCTTCCCCCCCATAATTTGGAAGTAGTTCTTGCTCCTTCATGGGAGGTTTTCATGACTGATATGGCTGAATCATTCCATTGCATGATTTTTTTTGAAAGAATTCCATATAAATCTAGTTTAATTGCTTTGGGGGAGGGGGGGCTGGACTACCAAGCTAGAGTCCACCTAGCACTATGTCATTAGATAAGCTGTTGAGTTCAATTTACTATTATATTCCTTTCATTTACTTTAAGGGTTTAAAGAAAAGTCCTTTAAATATCCTCATAAGTCTGTCTAATATTGCAGCTTTAATCTCTATACACAGCTGGAATGAACCGTAAGAACATGTTATTCAATTATTTCACATCATATACTTGGAAAGAAACATCACACTCACTGCTAACTATTGCTCCACCACATTTTCTCCTGACAAATATTGATTTTTTTGCAACTTTTTCCTGACATTGCAATGTTTGTCCTTCAGTGCTGCTTTTGGAATGGAATCCTAGCTTCTGCTTCTATGACTCAAAGATGCTTAATTTTCTATTATCATTGAGTCTACTGTGTGTGTGATTTTGACCCACTTAATACTTTTGATCATGAATTTTGAATATGCAGCTCATATCTCCTACAGTGCTTCACAAACTTTTTCTTCTTTTTCATGTAGTAGCATATCTGAAATGTTTGGGTCACATTATGTAAGTATCAGAAGGTTTAGATTAAAAGCAAGATTAACTACCCAACTGTTTTCAGAAGTGTAGGCTCTTGGTTTTATGATAAAGATGTAAATAACAGCAAATTCCTTTTGGGGTCAATGGAGAGCTGGAAATAAATGTCAAATAACAAAGGTTCATGAACTTGCATATAAGTTACATCAGGACTGGGAACTTGTGTATGAGTCTATCACTAAGATAAACAGCAAGAAACTGCATTTGAAATCCTCTTTACACTTTTCAACACTGCATCTAAAAATAACATAGGTATAGGCCTATATAATTATGTATAGTAAGAAGTGGGGATGCTTTTCTTCCTCTTTCATAATACCAGAACCTTGGCATATCCAATGTAACTGAATGAGAATATCCAGACAGAGCAAAAAAAAAAAAAAAAATCTTCACACAACACATCATTGATCAAGTTGTTTGCTACCACATGATGGAATTATAGTGACCAATGTAGTTGTTTTTAAAAGTAGATTAAACAAAATCATATATGTAAAGCAAGAATAGGAATCATTTGGCTTTCCAGAATTTGGTGGATTGCATTTCTCATTCATCCTAGGCAGGACTGGTACTGGTGAGGCATACCAAGTGTTGAAATCCAATAACATCTGTAGGGCTCTTTTATGCTTTTGTTGTTGTTAACTGCCTTCACATTGATCTTGACCCATGGAGACCCTATAGATGAGACATCTCCAGCCCCTCCCCCCATCCTCTACCCCTAGAATCATAGAGTTGGAAGAGACCACAAGGGCTACCCAGTCCAACCCCCTGCCATGCAGGAACTCAAAATCAAACCATCCCTGACAGATGGCCATCCAGCCTCTGTTTAAAGACCTCCAAGGAAGGAGACTCCACCATACTCTGAGGGAGTGTGTTCCACTGTCGAACAGCTCTCACTGTCAGGAAGTGCCTCCTAATGTTGACATGGAATCTCTTTTCCTGTAGCTTGCATCCTTTGTTCTGAGTCCTGTTCTCTACTGCTCTACCCAGCTTCTGCAAACTCATATTCATGGTCTCTTTAATAAAGTCCATCCATCTAGAATATGGCCTTCCTCTCTTTCTACTTCAATCTACCTTTCCTAACAATATTGTCTTTTCCAATGATTTATGCCTTCTCATGATGTGTCCAAAGTATGACAGCCTAAGTCTTTTCATCTTGGTTTCTAGGGATATTTCTGGCTTGATCTGCTCTAGGAACCATTTGTTTGTCCTTTTGGCTGTCTATGGAATCCTCAGCACTCTTTTCTAGCACCATATTTCAAATGCATTGATTTTCCTCCTGTCTCCTTTCTTGACTCTCCAGCTCTCACATTCATACATGGGAACAGAGAATATGATAGCTTGTATGATTGTGACTTTTCTGCTGGGTTGTATATCTTTGCATTTTAGGATCTTTTCTAGTTCTTTCATAGCCACCCTCACCATTCTTAATCTTCTTCTGATTTCCTGGCTGCAGTCCCCATTCCAATTAATATTTGATCCCAGATATGAAAACTTTTTTATTATTTCTATTTCCTCATTATCTAGTTTGAATGTGTGTAAGTTCTCTGTGGTCATTATTTTTGTTTTCTTTATGTTCAACAGTAAGCTTGCCTCTGCACTTTGTTCTTTGATCTTCATTAGTAGTTGTTCCAGGTCTGTGAGGATCTCTGCTTGTCTTATGGTACCATCAGCATATCTCAGATTGTTGACATTGGTTCTCCCTCTTCCATGTCCAAGCCTATCTTCCTTACAATATCTTCTGCATATAGGTTGAACAGATAGGGTGAATGGATACAGCCTTGTCTGCCTCCTTTGTCAGTTGGGAACCATTTCACTTTCTCCATGTTCTGGTCTGACAATAGCCTCTTGTCCTGAGTACAGATTCCTCATTAGGACTATCAGATGTGTTTGCACTCCCATGTCTTTAAGAGCATTCCATAGCCTTTCATGATCTATGTAGAAAATGGCTTTGCTATAGTCTATAAAACACATGCTGATTTTCCTTTGGAATTCCGTAATGTGCTCCATTAGTCATCGTATGTTTGCAATGTGGTCCCTAGTGCCTCTTCCTTTCCTGAACCCTGCTTGGACCTCTGGGATTTCTCTCTTCATGTACGCTTGGAACCTATGTTGCAGAATTTTGAGGATAATTTTTCTTGCATGGGAAATAAGTGCTATGGTCCTATAGTTGCTGCAATCTTTTGTGTTGCCCTTTTTGTGGATGGAGATATATATTGATCACTTCCAATTTCTTGGCCATTGTTTTGTTTTCCATATCTGTTGACATATGTTGGTCAGCACTAAAGTTGACTGTCGATGTGGATTACAGCAGTTCAATTGGAATATCATCTGTTCCTGGTATTTTGTTTTCTGCTATTTCTCTTATTACAGTTTCCACCTCATTTTTTAGAATTTGGGATTCATCTTCATATGGTTCTTCATTCCATGTTTCTTTCATTTTGTCATCTCGTTTGTTTAATTCTTTTGTATATTTCATCCAATTTCTTTTTAAAATTTTCCTTTGATTTCTTGGATCTTGTGAAGTAGGTCTCTCATTCTTAACTTTTTGTTGTCATCTTCTATTTCTCTACATTTGTCATTGTAATAATTTTCCTTATCTTTGCACACTAGCCATGGTATTGTTGTGTTCTTTTATCTTAGTTTATTCCTATCTACTTTTTGCTTTTGTTTCTCTTCTTTCCTTTATCGCTTCTACTGTTTTATCTATCATCCATGGTTTCATCACTTTCCTTTTGTCTATTGGAAGTGTGTTTATGCATTCTTCTTTTATTATGTCCCTGGCTTCAGTTCATGATCTATTATACTTGTTAGGATGCAGTCCCTGGGGGAAAATGTCCAATATATCATGTTAGATGTCATCTGTGGAGTCTCTTTGCTCTTTCTGGAAAGGAAGAGGTGCTTCTCTAGCTGACAAGCTGCCTGCTCCATCAGAAAAAGTCTAGATCCTAGTGCTGCACATTTACATGGTCTTCACACACTACGTAACCATGCTAAAAAGTGTTATGGGCTCAGTCTGCAGCAGCAGTTTGGACAAGATGCAAGTGTGAGTAGCAATTTCAGTCAGTCATCCAGAAGAGTTGCTTTCTACTGTCTGTATGATGGAGGGCAAAGAGTTAAGAAGCCGAGCTGTTCAACTGAACTTCTTATCACAAGCTGATAGCTGCCAACGCTGAGCATTAGTCTTGTTTGTTTGCCAGCATGGAATTTGCAAAGTTTCAGAAGCTGAATGACCAGAACTACCCACAGTGGGCAGTGTATGCTGAGGCAGTTCTCGTGAGGGAGGGTCTTTGGGATCTGGTTGAACAGGGACTCTCTGCCAGTAATGCTGAGCTTGACAGAAAAGCACATGTGACTATCTGTCTCAGTTTGGACACCAGCCAGCTAGACCATGTGAGAGATAAAAGGTCTGCTCAGGAGGTCTGGTTTGCTTTAAAAAATGTGCACCAGTCTGACTCTGCATTGTCAAAGATGCTGTGGAGCAAAATGCATAATAATAATAATAATAATAATAATAAATAACCTGCCCTTTTGAGATCAATCGGGGTGGCTAACAAGGTTAAAATACAATACATCCCAATCCTGTCCCTACCCCCCCTTTAAAAAATTATTAAATCGGATAGAAGTTAAAAACCAAACAAAATAGGAATGTAGCAATTAGCTGCGATAATAGCAATAACAAAGCAAGACAAAAAGAAAGAGAAATGGCAGCATTATACCACATTAAGGAAGACTCTAGGAAAACACTCCTAAAAAGTTCCCAAGGCTGAGGTAATCTAGCCTGGAAAGGCCTGCCAGAAGAGATCTGTCTTGACAGCTTTTTTAAAACTGTCTAAAGATGTTAATTGGCAGATCTCATCCGGCAGGCCATTCCATAATCTGGAGGTGACAACAGAAAAAGCCCTCTGGGAGGTAGCCGAAAGCCTAGTTCTTTGTGGCTCCAGCAAATTCCTCCCAGAGGACCAGAGGATTGTAAGGGAGCAGGCGGCCCCAGAGATAGTTTGGATAAAAGAGACAGCCCCCAAAGGAGCATCTAGCTGAAATGAAGCATTTGTTCCTGGAGGTGGAATCCAGAGGAATAGCCCTCCCAAGAGAACAAAAGGCTTATATCATGTTAGGCAGTCTGTCAAGTGACTTTGACTACATATTGTACAGTATGCAGGGGATGTCAGAGAGTCAGCTTAATATGGACTTGGTGTCAACACATGTCCTGGAAGAATACCAGAGACTGCGTTTTGAGACTGGCATTCAGGGACAGCAACATACTGAGACAACAACAAACACACTGCCAGAGGCAGTTCAAAGGACTGAGAGTGCAACTATCTGCAAGGTGAAGAGATGTTTTGCTTGTGGGCAGCCGGGACATTTTCAGGGGAACTGCATAAGGTCACTTGCTGTGAGAAGGAAACAACAATGCCAGTCTCCTGGGAACAGGAAAGGAATTGTTTCAGCAGTGAAGGAAATGACTCCCAAGCCCACCTTGCTATTGCTGCCAAACATTAATGGATGATAGACAGTGGTGCAACTCACCACCTTGTCAACCAGAGGTCCTTGCTGAAGGATAGGAAGCCCTCCAGTGTTATCTCAGTGGGTTTGGCTGATGGGGATTCCTGCCAAATAAGGGACATGGGGACTGCACATTTCCCAGGGTTTGACAAGGACATTGAGAACATAGTCTGTGCCCCCCAGTTACAGAACTGTCTGGTCAGTGTATCAACACTGACTACAGATTGGTATGTCTTGCATTTTGAGGGCGATGAGCATCTGATTACCAGAGGGGGGTAGGTTTGTGCTAAAGCCCATAAGCACAATACACTTTATTATCTGGATGCCCAGGCAGAGTGTGCTACAGTTGGCAATGTGCCACTTCATTCAAAATGTGCACACTACCTCCACAGGGTGCTGAGACATACTGGGTTCACAACTTTGGAAAAGCTGAGGGGTGTGTGTCCAGGGCTAAAGTGGGAAGACTGAAGCAACTACTTGGAATGCTCTGTATGTAGCAGGATCAAGCTGAGAGCTTATTCTGTTGTGAAGATGAGCAAGTGTCCCACCCAGAGGACATTCCAAGCAGTGCATGCAGATATTGTGGGCCCTTTTGGTAAATCGGTAGGGGGCAGCAGATATCTGATGGTGGTGGTTGATTGCCACATGAGGTTCACATATACCTTCACCTTGAAAGAGAAAAATTAGGCAGCTGCCAAATTCAAAGCCTGCGTAGAGATGGTTGAGAAGGAGTTTGAATATAAGGTGGGCTCTTTGGTGACAGACCATGGCGGTGAATTTTTGTCTACCAGTCTGGGGAACTGGATGAAGCAGAAGGGCATTTGCCACAAGACCACCAACCCAGCCACCCCGCAGGAAGATGACCTGGTGGAGAGTAAGATTGGGGTTTTGACACAGATAAAAGACTGCTTGATGCTGGATGCAGGGGCCCCAGACGGTCTTTGGGGGGGAGGCAATCCTGACTGGATGCCACATCTGCAACAGGGTGTGGAACTCAGCGGTCAAGCAGACCCCATATTACATGTTGTATGGGAGACTACCCAACCTAAGCTATCTCAGGGTGTTTGGGCAGTATTGGTCCCCAAAATTTCAGGAGGAAAGGAGAACCCAAGTGGTGCAAGTTGATGTTTGTGGGGTATGAGGGGAACAGCTACAGGTTCTACCTGGGAAATGGATGCATCCTGTTGTCCAGGAGTGCTAATTTTGAAAAACACTCTGGGTGGAAGAAGATACACTCAAACTATGAGGTGTTCATGAGGTTGGGACAACAGAGTGGTAGTACTGGACCTGGAAAATACCTGAGGTCACATTAGAAAGCCAGCCCAGCACATTCAGTGAGCCTACTGGTACTCAGACCTCACCCGTCACCACACAAAAGTTTGTTACCCCTTCATCCACAGAGATGGGGGTACAAGCAAGTAGTGATAGTGAGGATAAGAGGGGTAGGACCAAGGTAATTATACCTTGGAGAACTCAGAGAATCAGGAGACCACCTGAGCACTTTGTAGTCCAAAACACTAGGGTGGGTGCCATAACAGCAGAGGAGCTGGAAAGCTACCAAGAGCTTCTCACTTTTCCCAGGGAAGAACAAGAGAAGTTGTTTCAGGCCATGGAAAGTGAGTTTTCTTCTCTGGTAAAGAGAGAGTTATTTGAGGTGGTAAGCAGGCCAGATGACCAGAAGATTGTTGGATGTAAGTAGGCTTCAAGAAAAAGAGATGCCTGATAGGACCCAGAAATACAAAGCAAGGCTGGTGGCAAGAGGTTTCCTGCAACAGCGGTTTGAGAGCTTTGATAAAACTTTTTCTCTCATAGTGAAGCCTGAGAGCCTTAGGCTGGTGCTTGCTTTGGCTGCCAGGAAAGATCAGATAGTCAGACACTTTGATTTTGAGATGGCCTACCTGAATGCCAAGCTACAGGAGGAGGTCTTCATGGAACAGGCACCAGGTTTTGATGAGGCTAAGGAGGGCAAAGTCTACAGACTTAAGAAAGCCCTGTATGGTTTAAAGCAGAGTGTGCACTGCTGGAATTTGTGCATCCATGAAGAGCTGGTGCGGCTTAGATACACTCGCAGTGTCACTGACACCTGTGTCTACAGGAGAGGAGGGGTCACTTTGGTGATCTATATAGATGACCTTTGTGTGGCTGCTCAAACTGAGCAGGAGGTGAAGGCAGTGCAGGCAGAGCTGGCCAAGAAATTTGTGTTAAAAGATCTAGAAAACCTCAAGGCCTACCTTGGGATTGAGATGGAGAGGACGGCTGTTGGCAAGGTGTTACTGACTCAGATGAGGAAGAATGAGAGGTTGCTGGAGAAGTGTGGTTTAGAGAACGCCAAAGTGGTAAGAAGCCCCATAACTCCAGGGTTCATCAGTAGTTCAAAGTCTGACAAAGTGTTGGAACATCCAGACTTGTACAAATCAGTCATTGGCAGTCTAATGTTCATTGCCAACAACACCAGGCCAGATATAGCATTTGCTGTGGGCATGCTGAGCCGAAGGGTGAACAGTCCTAAGGTGGAGTACCGGACAGCAGTTAAAAGGCTTTTGAGATACCTGAAGGGCAGTAAGGAGTGAAAGCTGGTGTTGTAGGGATCTGAAGCCCAGCTGGATTGTTTGCTGACAGCTCCTTTGCATCGGAGATGCATGTCAAGAAATCAGTTACAGGTCTGCTAATCAATTATGCTGACAGTCCAGTGGTTTGGAGGAGCAGGAAACAGAGCCGTGTAGCCCTCAGCACTTCAGAGGCAACATTTACAGCCTTGTCAGAGATAGCAGGGGTGTTGAAATTTTGATGGATGGGGTTGATGAGCTCCATGCAGGAGGCAGTCCATATAGCAAGGCTGTTTGCCCTGCAGAAATCACCAGCACGCAGGCAGTTCCAGCAAGCCTCTAGTCTTTATTGTAAAATATCATAGGCAAAGTAAAACTACAAAGTCCAGTAAAATATCACTTTAGCCAGGTTGGCTAACAGGAACAAAACTATAATTCCTTAAATGCTACATTGTGAAATATTAATCAAGCTACAGCTTCTGCAAAAATAGTTAAGCTAATCCATGCTGTTGAAAGGTTAGAAACAGACTGACTGCTTTCCCCAAGACACAATTCCCAACCCACCTTTTCTCCACCTCTTTAGGTGTTACCTTCTAAACTCATTGGATGATTCCTACATGACGTGTGTTAACCAAACCCCTTGTTGTTCATCTTCTACCATGTGACTTACTTTCTCAAAACAATTTTTGTTATTAAATCTACTCTATAAACAAAAACTCTTTCTCACAGTATTCTAGCTTGTTAGCCTCCTTTGTTATGACTCTAAAACACCTGAACTGGGATTGTTGTGCTTTAGGCCCTAGAAGCAGTTTTCTCACCATGGAAAAATACAGACACACATCTTTACATTTCAACATTGACTATATATCCCATCAAAACCTGACAAGGGGAAGTGTGGGTGAGGCAGCTGCTGTTGGATCTTGGTGAGGAGTGCACAGGTCCAACAGTAGTGCATGAGGACTCATAGGCCTGCATAGCAATGTCCGAAGCTAAGGACCTGAAGAATAGAACCAAGTACATCAGTGTCCATTACCAGAATGTGAAGGAGTTGGTTCAGAATGGTGTTCTGAGTCTGTCGTATATTAGCACTGAAGACAATGTGGCAGACATCCTCACAAAAGCTCTGCAGGTAGAAAGGCATGAGCGGATGGCCTCAGAACTAGGCTTGGCATCAGGAGTGACAGTGGAAGCTCAATGCTCTGGAGAATGGTAGGTTAAGCCAAGGGCAGATGCAGAGTGGCAGAACATCTAGGCCAGAGTGCGGTTGCACTAGAAGTGATGTGCCTGGAGCGGTCAACAGGTTCCCAGAAAGGTGTGCATATCAGGAGGAGTGCTGCTGGAGGTTATAGAATGGGGTTCTAAGATCTAGAACAGGGTTCTGAGATCTAGAATGGGGTTCTGAGGTCTGGGGCACCCGGGTCAGGTTGACAGTGTCACAGACAGGAGACCATAGCACTAGGAGCCAGTGGGAGGACATCGGCAATGTCAAGCTGGCAAGATATGGCACACAAGGGAAAATAGTAGGTTCACACACAAACACTCCATGTGGAACCAGTCAAGATAGGTGCACACATTGAACATTTTGGAGGGGATTGTTAGGATGGAGTCTCTAGAGGAAAATGTCCAATGTGGTAGAAAGAAGCAGCCATGATGAGTCAGCATTTGGCAATCACTGAGTCATGTAGACTCATGCTGAGTCACAGGAAATGACAACATGAGGGTAGTCATCTGGTGCTGGAAAGCACACAAAGCTATTGTGAAACTGCTGCAAAATTAAAACGAGAGCCAGAACTAAAATGGAAAGTCAACAGGAACATCAGGAACAACAACATGAAGAAGGAGCGGGTGCATTATCACCAGAAGAAGAAGATCCTTATCAAGACACTGGCACCGAGTTAAGTGAGGAGGAGAATGGAATACAAAAACAAACACGAGTAGAAGAAGAAGGTTTAGTAGCAGAATTGAGTTAAACAATAAAAATAATAAACAATTAATATCAAAGAAACAAAGATGGCAATGAAAATTATTTCATGGAACATAAAAGGTTTGAATTCAAAGAACAAGAGAAGTAAAGGGTTTCATCTTTTACAAAAAAAAGAAGAAGAAGCCACAAGTAGTCTGCCTACAAGAGATTAAAATTAGGAAAAATGAAGTAAAATATTTAGAAAATCATAAGTTAGGTCAAATGTTTGTATCTGCAAATGAAAAAAGGAAAAGCGGAGTGGCCCTATACGTGCAAAAACATTATAAAGCAACAGAAGTTTTGAATGATTCAGAAGGACATTATATAGGGGTAGAGCTACAAAACCAAGAAGAGAAATACCTACTAGTAGGAATATATATCCCCAAGGAAAAACAAGTAGAATTTTATAATAAATTAAAAGAGGCAATATAAACTCTGCATAAAGATGATTATAAGTTAATGTTATTAGGAGATTGGAACGGAGTCATAAACCCTCAAAAAAATAGAACTTCAAAAAAGAAGATTAAGAAAAATCAAGGAAAACTCCCAACATCCTTTTTTGACCTTAAAGAGCAATTAGTTTTAATGGATGTCTGGACAGACCTCTATCCTAAAACTGAAGGATATACCTTTTTTCTCAGAATCTCATAAATCATTCTCCCAAATTGATATGTTTTTAATTTCAGTGGATCTGAAAACAAAAATTAAAGAAATGGAAATATTACCTAGGACAATCTCTGATCATAATCTATTCTTGTTAGTAATGAACAAACCGATGAGGAGCTATACATGGAAGCTAAATGATTATCTGTTAAAAGATAAAAAAATTGTGACAAAATTGAAAGCATCACTGAAAGAATATTTTGAAATAAACAAGAAGATTCCAACAAAACCTAAGACAATATGGGATGCCAGCAAGGCAGTAATAAGAGGAATACTGATTCAGAGAGCTTCCAAAGTGAAAAAACAGAAGGATTTGGAATTTTAAAAATTGGAATCGGAGTTTAAAAAGGTAGAAGAAGAATTGATAAAGATCCCACAAATGATAAAAGAGACAAACAATTGAAATGGTTACAGAACCAATTAGATAAAAGTTTAACAGAAGAAGTAGCCAAAAAAATGAAATTTATAAAACAAATCCACTTTGAATCTGCAAACAAATCAGGAAAGTGGCTAACATATAGACTCAAAAAAGAAAAGGATAAGAGACTGATTACGAAGCTAAAGGATGGTGAGAAATTAGTCCAAACGCAAGAAGAAATTCAGAAAATATTTTAAAAAATTTTTGCAAATCTATATAAAAAAGAGGGATTAGATTGCAAGGAAATTGAGAAATATTTAGATAAACAAGAAATCCCAGAAATCACACAAGAACAAAAAAAAATGTTAAATAATGATTTTACTGAAGAAGAGATAATGCAAGCAATTAATAAATTAAGGAATGATAAAGCACCAGGATCTGATGGTTTTACCGCTGCCTATTATAAAACATTTTCAGAAGAGTTGAAAACTCCCTTATGGGAAAATTTAAATCAGATAAATAATCACGGGCTGCCAGATACTTGGAAAACTGCTAATATAATTGTAGTACCCAAAGAAGGTAGAGATGAAAAAGAAACAAAAAATTATAGACCAATATCACTGTTAAATACAGATTATAAAATTTTTGCTTTAATACTTGCAGAATGTCTAAAACAGATACTAAATTCAATAATTCAAGATGATCAAACAGGATTTCTTCCAAGAAGGCAATTAAAAGATAATATTTGAATGATAATTAATACAATTGAATATTATGAGAAAAACAATGATAAAAAGTTGGCCTTAATGTTTTTGGATGCGGAAAAAGCTTTTGACAACATAAATTGGACGTTTATGATAACAATTCTTGAGAAAATGTATATGGGGACACAATTTTGTAATTGGGTAAAAGAAATTTATAAAGATCAGATGGCATATATACTAATTAATGGTAACAAGACAGATAAAATAAATATTTCAAAGGGAACATGACAAGGATGCCCTCTATCACCACTTCTCTTCATTTCAACCCTTGAGATATTACTAAACCAGATAAGGAAAAATCCAAATATAAAAGGCATGAGAATAAAAGGGAGAGATTATAAATTACGGGCCTTTGCAGATGATATTGCTTTGATTTTAGAAGACCCTATAGGGCAGATAGAAGAATTGTTTCAAACACCAGAAGACTTTGGGCATGTGGTTGGTTTTAAAATAAACTATGATAAAACAGTGATTATAATCAAGAACATGACAAAAAAGAGGAAATGGAGATGGGAAAAATAACACATTGTGAGGTTAAA
>JAIPUX010001880.1:98902522-98926425 GCA_020142125.1 Phrynosoma platyrhinos | reverse complement strand
CATTAACTCCTTCTATTATATTTAAAAGGAAATATTCTGGGGCCAATTCGATAGGTATTTTCAAAAAAATTTTGTAATGCATCCTGTATTTCTATCCAATAATTCTTAGCTTTCGTACATGTCCACCAACAGTGGTATAGGGATCCTTCATTTCTACCACATTTCCAGCACTTCCCTTTCTCAAAACCTTCAATCTTTGCAATTTTGCTAGGAGTCATATACCATCTATACAACATTTTATAAAAGTTTTCTCTTAAGTCCATGTACAATGTAAACTTCAAGTCCTTCCCCCAAGGTCTTTCCCATTTGTCTAGTGAAATTTGGTATCCAAAATTCTGGGCCCACTTTATCATACAGTCTTTAATCATCTCTATTTCCAAATCCAACCTCAACATTATTTTATATGTTTTTGCAATTAATCCTTTTGTTTGATCCATTAATATTTTATCTAAATCACTGGGTTTTTTAGTGAATCCATCCATCCTAAAGTCTGACTTAAATCTCTCATTCAATTGCTGGAATGTAAACCAATGGCAATCTGCATCTCTTATTTTAATCTCTTCTTTATTCTTTAATCTTGGTGTGTTTCCCATTCATTTTAGAAGATATTGATATCGCAGACATTCTGTGATTTTATTAGTAAGTCCAATCCTCCATTCCTCTTGTGGTGATAGCCAGCTGAGTATTCTTCTTTAAATTTTGTTTTTTATCTTCAACCATACTCTTAAAAGAGCTCTTCTAATGATATGGTCATTGAAATCTTTATTTTTATCAAGTCTATTATACCATAGATATCCATGCCACCCATACACCTTATTTATACCTTCCAGATTTAACATCTTTTCATCTTCCAATTTAATCCATGTTCTAATCCATTCCAGGGAACACAAGTAATAGTATAATCTAAGATCTGATACGCCCAGACCTCTTCTTTCTTTTCCATCTTTTAAACATTTCCATTTAATTCTTGGTTTCTTCCCAGCCCAGATAAAGTGAGATATCTCTTTCTCCCATTTTGGGATTGTTTATCACTGATTAAAATCGGTAAATTTTGGAATAAGAACATTAGTTTGGGAAGTATTGACATTTTAATCAAATAAATTCTACCCAGAAATGTTAAATTCAAATCTTTCCAACTGGCCATGTCATTCCTAATGTTCTTCCATACAGTTTCATAGCTATTATCATATAAGTTGGCTATCTTTTTGGCCAGTACAATTCCCAAATATTTAATTTTATGACAAGTTTGGAAGTCTGATCTCTTTTGTAGTTCCCATTTTTCCTCTTCTAACATGTTCCAGGTAAGTATCTTTGACTTAAATTTATTAATTTTTAAGCCTGCTGATTGTCGAAAGTCTTGGATCAATTCAATCAGGTCCTCAATCTTTCCATTAGGGTCTTCTAAAACTAGGGCTAAATCATCTGCATATGCTCTTATCTTATAACTATATCCTTTAATTTGTGCCCCTTTAATTGGATAATTTTGTCTTATCTGATTGATTAGAATCTCCAACACTAGGATGAAAAGTAAAGGTGATAGTGGGCAACCTTGTCTTGTCCCTTTTGTTATTTCACATCGTTCAGTTCTTTCCCCATTGATTATCAATTGTGCATATTGTGTCCTATAGATTGTCAGTATCCAACTTGTATTTTTTTCTCCAAAATGAATGGTTTCCAAAACTTGTATCATAAACTCCCAATTCACTGAATCAAACACTTTCTCAGCATCTAGAACAGGGGTAGGCAACCTTTCCCCTTAAGGGCCGAGGGACTTCAGCTCCCAGAATCTCAGGAGCTATTGGCCAACATGGGACTACTGGCCAACATGGCTGAGGCTTCTGGGAGCTGAAGTCCCTTGGCCCTTAAAGGGGAAAGGTTGCCTACCCCTGGTCTAGAAATATAAATGCCGCTTTCTTCCCAAGCTTTTTTTTTTTTTCATAATTTTCCATCAGATTGATTATTGTTCTAATATTTTGTTTCATATGTCTTCTGGGAAGGAATCCACATTGTTTTTCTTTTATTTTTTGGTGAAGAACCTTCTTTAATTGGGTTGCTAATATTGTAGTAAATATCTTATAATCTTGGTTGAGAAGAGAGATCGGTCTGTAGTTTCCTGGATGTAATAAATCTTTGTCTTCTTTTGGTATAAGGGTGATGTGTGCATTCTGCCAGGTCTCAGGAATACCTATATGTCTGATTTCATTAAACAGCTGGTGCATAGGTGCACTTAGTTCATCCAACAACACTATATAATAGATTGCCGTCAGCCCATCAGGTCCCGGAAATTTCCCTGGTTTCAGCCCTTTTACTGCCTCTATCACCTCCATCATAGAAATGTTCTCATTTAATAAAGTTTTCTACTCTTCATTTAATTCACCCAGAGTATGTCGTTGAATATAATTTAGCCCTTTGTTTCTGAATCCAGGCTCTTTTTCCTCCTCCTTATACAGTTCTGAATAGTATTTTTCAAAGATTGCTTTAATCTCCTTTAAATCTGTAACTGTCTTCCCTTCATCTTTCATCTCCGAAATTAGTCTCTTCTTTTTCATTCGCCCTATTTTCGACACTAACAATTTACCTGGCTTATTTCTGAATTCGAATTGCTTTTGTTTAACAAATTTTAATTTCTTTTCTATTTCTTCTACTGTCAGCACCACAATCTGCACTTGTAATCTTTTAATCTCTTTTATAAGTTCTTTATTTCCCAGATTTAAGTTTAATTCTTTTCCCTTATTTCAAAGTTGATGATTTAGTTCTTCAATCTTCTTACTCTCAATTTTCCTCTTTTCCACCCCTTTTTGGATAAAAAAGCCCTGCATCACCGTTTTGCTGGCGTCCCATACCATTCTTGGATCTGTTTCTTTATTTTGGTTTTCTTGGAAGAATAGTCTTAAAGTCTCTTTTCCTTGTTTTATTATTGTTTCTTTTCTTAGTAAGCTGTCACTGAGTCACCAAAATAGGTGCTTCTTTTTCCGTTTTATTTTCATTGTAATCATATTATGATCTGATATTTTTTTAGATTTGATCTCAGTTTCAACAACGTCCATGTAAAGATTCGCTGTGACATAAAACATGTCTATTCTAGAGGCTGATTGGTGGTATTCTGAATAATATGTGAAGTCTTTGGCTGATTTGTTCTTAGTTCTCCATGGGTCTATCAAAGCAAGTGATTCTATCATTAAGAAGAAGGATTGGGGTAGCTTCCGTTGCATTTGTTTTATTTTATTTTTCACTGGTCCACTACCCCATTCCAATCTCCCATCATCAAAATTATTTCATATTTCAAATCTCCAATAACTTTGCCAATATGTTTATAAAATTTTGACTTGTTTTCCAAAGGTGCATATAGCCCAATCAGAAGAGTTGGGTTCTCTTCCAAGTTGACTTCTACCATTATGTATCTGCAATCTCTTTAGCTGACAACTTATCTGAAACATAAATTGCTACTCTGCTCTTCTTTGTCTTTCTTGCAGATACATATAGCTGTCCCAATTTGGATTTTTTTTATTTACTCTAAATGTTTTCCCTTTCCATGTAGTCACTATACCTTCCAGTGTTTCCCATCTGTATCTGATTCCTCTTATTTGTAGTTGTCTGGTAAGGGTGAGATAATTCCTTCTTCTTCTCAGCACCTCTGTTGGGATGTCTTTAAATAGGTTTATCTGGTGTCCACTTATTCTCATCTCTTTTCCATAAATCTCCTGAATTATTCTATCCCTAATTCTTTCTTTTACCAGATACACCACTATATCCCTCGGAAGATCTCTCCTCTTCGCTACCAATGAATTAATTCGAAAATCTTATCTGTCTCTGCTTCCATTATTTGAGTCGGGACTTCTATTATTTCAGCCAAAAATTGTATAATTAATTTGTAAAGATTTCATTAGAACTTTCTGGTGATCCTCTTCTTTTTAAGCATTTCCATCTTAATTTAACTTCTTTAAGTAGGTTGTTATTTCCTTCCATTTTCTGTAATTTCTCAATTTCCTTCGTTTTGTTTTCTAAGGTTCCTGTTCTAATCTGTAGTGCATCTACTTTAACCTTCATCTCCTTCATATCTTCTGTAAGTGTTTTGATAGAAGTCTTAAGTTCTTCTATTTCTCTTTTAAAGTCTCCCCTTATTTCTCTTCTGGATTCCTTCAATTCCTGTCTAAAAATTTTCTCCATTTTTTCTGTTGCTTCCAGTATCTTCATGTTGGGATCTGTTGGTTTGACAGATGTGTCTAGGGATGGTCTCCTAGTTGAAGTTTGCTGTTGTGTCTGTGCCTGAGCTTGGGCTGTCTTTCTTAAAATCATCTCTTCTTTTATTAGGCTACAGATTGTAAATTATCAATTGTCAAGAAAAAAAATGATTTGAACTCTAACTACCCTGGACCAAAAATAGTAATTATTCTCCACACTTTCAGTAAATGAAATATTAATTTCTTCCTGTACCCTCAAAAAGTGCTACAAACAATTTCTATTAGACCCTTTGAGACCCGCCTGAGATATACCTCCTAACGTTCTAACAATTATCAAATTAAAATTAACTTAGTACCATGCTAAATTATCTGTGTTTAAATTCTTCTTCAATCAGGGAAATAAATTGATTATTATATCACAATTAATTAATATTTCTCAAGTACTATATCTTGATTAGTTTATCAATATATCTCAATTAATTAAATTATCAATTTGTTGGTAATGCAGGTAGGTAGTTAAGTTAAAGCTTATAATATGTAATTCAGGGATCAGCTTATAATATGAAATTCAAAAAACAGATTTTACTATTTTCACAGATCACCCAACCATCACTCACAACCTATATTTAGAACTTGTTACCACTTGCAGTTTAGTCAGTTATTCAATGTCTCTTCCCTGCTCTTCTTTAATTTATGTTCTTCCTCCTCCCAGTTGTCTTTCCTTTCTCAGATAGTGATGTCCCATCCTCCCATCCTCTTTCCGTCGAGATCTTTCTCTGTTAAAGGATTGTCCCTTTGTATTCAAATCTGTTTCTCTGATGGCTCGTCCCCAGTCCTCCTTCTGTCAAATACTTTCTCTGTTGGGGGTTTCTCCCTATATTTCAGATCTTTTATCAGTTGACCAATCCCCAGTCCTTCTTCCGATGTAGTCTTTCTCTATCCTTTATTCCCCTCCTTCTGCCTTCTTTATTTTGTTTTAAAAGTTCCAAACAGTAACAGTCTTCTCCACTGTTAATTAATCTTCCTGTCCTCAGCTTTCAATTTCTCTTCCCTTCTCTTATCTTCCTTTTTAAGCTTGATATATTGTCTTTTAAGAGGGGAGAGCGTACTCTTATCCAAATTTAACTTTGTGGCACTTTACAGTGATTCATTACAAATCACCATCTTGTACCTTTCCACTTTCACTTTTTTCAGTCTTCCACAAAGTCCACAAGATCACTAATCATCCAATCTTAGACCAGTCATACCAGTGATTTTCTTTACTGATCCAAACAGTTGAATTTGTCCTCCACATTTCTGAAATAATATTAAATCTGTTTCCTTTCTTCAGTGTCAGTATTTTGCTTCAAAAGGGCTTTCACTCTCCCCCCGCTTCCTGCTTAAACACTCCACTCAGACTTTCACTTCTGAGACTTATATTCATTTAGATTAACCAGGTATTCCTGTACTATTTCTTTGCTTATTCTGTGCTGCAACTTTAGTTGCAGTATGTACAGAAAACTATATACACTCACAACTAACCAATGACAACCCACAAACCCACATGCTGTGGTCTCGGTTTTCTTTTATTGTCACTTGCCATGCGGCCTCTAAGTCCAGCCTCTTCCTGTGACTTATTCCTGTGTCAATTGAATTATTATCACCCAAACATGATGACACAGTATGTTTACACTTGGTCTATGTGCTCTCTGGCACATCCTAATCTTGGACACTGCTCAGTTGTTTTGAGTCCCAGCTGCAAACAACTTTCCCAGATAGAAAGCTGCAAAGTGATCTGTAGTACCCTTTGTCACTTTCCCACATCTGGACATTTAAGCTCAGGTTATAATTCCCAACAATTATCTGATCCAGAACTTGTCCCAGTGAATCTGAATTCATTCCTTTTAGTTAACAAGTTGGAATTTGGCTATATCAGTTGCATGGCCTTAATAAATAGTATTTGCACATGCATGTTTTGGTGCTGAATATCCAGGGAATCTGTTACTAAAAGTGTCTCTGTTAAAACATTAACACAGATGTTTAACTTTTGAAGATGTTAGTATGTCATTACTTGTCACATAAATTGTTCATATGTATATTTGCAGAAGGTACATTTGAAGGCTGTTGCAGATTAACTATCAAGATTCATGAATAAGATATAACCCATTTCATATTTTATAAACTAAAAACATACTTTCTATAGTGATGAGGGAAAGAGAAAATTGTATTCTGCTATTGTTAACACAACATTCTTTTTTGTATAAGGTTAGTTCTTCACATGATTTTTAGAAAACATTAGATATTATGTTATTATTATTATTATTATTATTATTATTATTATTATTATTATTATTATTATTATTATTATTATTATTATGCTATTATTATATTTATTTATATCCCACCTTTCTCCCCAGACTGAAACTCAGGGTGGCTTACAACATTAAAAAACAAAAACAAAAAACAATACAATTAAAAACATACAAAAATATTACATAAAAACAGAATTAAACTACAGTCATCCCTCCATTTTCACAGAGGATCCATTCCGGAACACTACCACCCCCTGCGAAAATGGAAATTTGCAAGTATTCAAGCCCAATTGAATAATTGGCTTGAATGGCCATGCACCCCCACACACGTACCATTTTAATCCTTCTGACTTGCCTGTCCATGAAAGACCAAGACCTCAGAATCAAATTCTGCAGAAATGGAGGGACACCTGTACTACAATAAAATAAAGAAAAAAAGATTAAAATGTTTAAAATTCATTTAAAATAATATATTATCCCAGGCAGTTGATTAAAAGTTTTCTGTTTTGAATGCCTGTCTGAAAAGGAAGGTTTTTGACTGTCAGTGGAAGACCATCAAGGAAGGTGCCATTCTGGTCTCCCTGGGCAGGGAGTTCCAGAGTCTAGGGGTAACCATGGAAAAAGCCCTCTCTCATGTCCTCGCTAACTATGCTTGTGATGTTGGTGGCATGGAAAGAAGGGCCTCCCCTGTTGATGTAGGAAACCTGTTCTAGGACACATATTGAATTACCCATTTAAAATGATGAGACTGGGAAAGCTATTTTTGAAATATCAATATTTTAATCCTGTGTTATTATTGAACAGGGACTTACTGTATTATCAGTGTCCACTGTCTGAAACACATGAACCTAGAATCTGTGTAACTCAAAGCAATGACTTTTTAACACCATGTCTCTTGTGTGCTTAAGTGAAAGCTTTATCTTTGTGCAAATTTTAGTTGAGAGAATTAGTCTTGTCATTTTCTTTTTCAGGTTTGTGGCTCTAAATTAATCACCCATGAAAAGGAAGGTAAAGCAGATGGCTTAGTATGACTCAGAAAGACCAATAACACTTTCTTCTCAATTCTGCTGTTTTACTATCTCTTCTTGAGTAAGTGCATCATATCGGAACTATTATCGCCATCCTTGCAGCTTTCTGCTTTTCTGATATTATTTAATTTATCATACTAGTCATAGTCTTACACCTCTCAGTGGTATATAAAACTCTGCCAAACATCTCTCTTTCCACCTCCACCACATGCCCAAGTAGCCTGTCAGGTGCAGGAACATGCTCCATGGCCATTTATAGTATGTAAACTGGAGTAGATTGACTTGGATTCAAGTCAAATTCAGGTCACTTTAATGCCACAACTTGGACCCAAACTGGCAATAAATGAGGCACTGATTCAACTTGACACAAGAATTGCATATTTTTAGTGACTGACTTGCTCGTCTAACTTCATCCAGAAACAGAACATGTGTTAGGCAATAGGCTTGTGGGGGAGGTTGAGGTCTACACAGTCCCCTGTCCCCACTGCATGTCAAAGGAGCCTTCTAAAACTTTTGATATGCTTAAGAAAGATCTTTCCACCTGAAGCCCAGTGCCTAACACATTTTCCATTCCCCTCTGAAGATTTTCTTTTACCTCACTTTGTGCACATCTTAATTTTCAAGTCACTGAAATCCACCCAGAAACCTCTCCAGACACAAACACCTCACCTCCTTTTTTTTCTGGCTTCCAGCCTTGAGACTTGACTTGAAAATATCTTGCAAGGACTTGTGACTTGAAGGTAAAGACTTGATTTGAGACTTGGAGTAAAAGACTTGACTACATTACTGGCTATTTAGTGGTAGGGAAAGGGCAAAAGAAAAATATAAGCATCCAGCTGTTTTCATAATGCTAGGAACACAAAGGTGGCATCATTCTTGGGATCTCCTAGATATCTTTTTGTTTGTGTTTTGTTTCTCTTTTCTCTTTCTACAAGATACTGTACCTCCTTTCACAAAGACCTTAAGAAAGAATACACTGTTATATGGGTCACACTTGCATATAACAGTAACAGAAGTCCTTACCAATATGTTATAGGTTGTGGCCATATATATGCATATCTGCATGGTCTATTCACACAAACAGTCCAGTGCTAATCAACATCTTTATTAATGTCTTGGAGAAAGGAATAGAGAGCAAGCTTATCAAATTTGCAGATGACACCAAATTAGGAGGACTAGGTAATGGTTCAGAGAACAGGTTCAAAATTCAAAATGACTTAATAGGTTAGAAAGCAGGGCCAAAACTCACAACAGAATTTCAACAGGGAGAGATATAAGGTGCTGCAGTGAGGCAGAAAAAAAATGGAAATGCATAGATATACAATGGGGGACACATGACTTTACAACAATACATCTAAAAGAGATCTAGGAATACTAGCAGATCACTAGTTGAAAATGAGTCCATGGTGTGATGTGACAGTAAAAAAGCCAATGTGATGCTATGTTGCATCAGTGGAAGTATAAATGTTTAGATCGAGGGAAGTAATAGTACCAATCTATTCTGCTTTGGTCAGGCCTCACCTGGAATATTATGTCCAGTGCTGGGCACCACAGTTCAAAAAAGATGGTGAGTAGCTGGACTGTGTCCAGAGGAGAGCAACCAAAATAGTGAAAGTTCTGTAAACCATGCCCTATAAGAAGTGATTTAGGCAGCTAAGCATGTTTAGTCTGGAGAAGAGAAGGTTAAAAGGTGATATGACACCCTTGTTTTAATATTTGAAAAGATGTCACATTGAAGATGGAGCAAGTTTGTTTGCAGCTCCAGAGAATAGAGAATAGAGCCTGGAGCAATGGATTCAAATTACATGAAAAAAGATTCCTTCTTAACATTAAGAAGAATGTCCTGACAGTAAAAGCTGTTTGGCATTGGAACATGCTCCCTCAGATTGTGGTGGAGTCTCCTTCTTTGGAGGTTTTTAAATAGAGGCTGGATGGCCACCTGTGGGGAGAGCTTTATTGTGTATTCCTGCATGGCAGGGGGTTGGATTGGATGGCCCTTGTGATTTCTTTCAATTCCATGATTCTATGAAATGCTCATGCACTGTACCATAAGAAAACATCCCAGCTGAGGCTAGGGTGTCAGTTACCACTGGAGGAAGGAACTTTTTTTTTCTTAATGGGGGCTACATTTTAAAGACACCATGGACCCTTTCACACTAGACAATTATAGTACAGTTATTGTGCATGAAATCTACTTTCTGCAGCACAATGTTGTTTTCTGCCATTCAGTGCACAAAATGCTATTTACTTATTTATTCATTTATTGCACACAGAATAAATTCTGAATTGCACAGGATCTTCCTAATATTGTGCCCTATTATGTGACAAACCTGTTTTCAACTTTTTTTCAAATATTTTTGAATATTTTCCATCTCTAAAATGTGCACAAGCTAGTATTGACAGAGACCTAGAACATTTTGCTTACTTGCTCACCCCCGCATTGGAGACAACTCCACCAATGGCACTAGTTTTCCTCATTGGTGGGATTGCATCCTCCTGTGAGATAAGAAGTTATGCTGATGGCAGATTTATTGCTAGTAAGGTCTCCCATGTCAGATATGCCTTTGCTGAGGGGTCAGACTAAATGTGCCAAGCAGCTACTAAGCAGCAGTAGTTGTGAGGGAAGAAAAAATCAGAGGATCTGTAAGAAACAATAGCAGTGGCACCATAGCTAGCATTTGTTTGTACTCTGCATTAAAGGCACAGAAAACACCTTTTGAATGCATTTTAGAACAAGGATTCTATGATGAGACATTCCAAAATGAAAGCAAAGATAGTTCCAAAAGATAAGACTCCCTAGTCAGATGGCACTCAATGAGCTACTGAGGTTGAACAGGGGACAACTGCAAGCAGAGAAGCAGAGATTGCAGAATGTAATCGGTTCCTGAATGATACCCATATTGCTTCTGGAAATAGCAAAAACACTTTTTCCACATCTCCGCTCTTTCTTTTCTGTCTGGATTTTCTTTGCCTAGCAGGGAAGTTGCAGGCTAGCATTCCTGAAACACTGCCCTGTGACATCTAGTAGCTTCTGTTGCAGTGAAATGGTGGACCTATTTCAGGTTTTCCTCTGAATTTTAAAAGATTTTGCAAAGGGACTGCAATTTCCTTGGGGGAATAGGGCTGCAACTTTGGAGTTCAACATAGACTGGGATGTTTCTGGCTCCAAACCCTGATAAGATTTTGAACATGGCTCTTGGTAGGAACGAACTGAGCTCAAATATATAGCCTGAGATGACAGAGTTGGGAGGTAGAAATTGTTTTATTTGTTGTATTTTTAATTCTGTTGTATACCGCCCCGATTGCTGAGCAGAGGGGCGGGTTATAAATAAAATTTATTATTATTATTATTATTATTATTATTATTATTATTATTATTATTATTGAGTTAGGTAGCATATAGGAATGTAACCAAGTGTAATTTCATAATTTGTGGAATAGAGGGTACCACCAACTTTCTTGTAGGTGATTTGTTGTTGTTACCTGTTGTCAAGTTCTTGTTAACTTATGATGACCCTATGTATGACACCTTTGCTTTCTGATGTGACACCTTTGCTTTCTGATGGTTCAATGCACACAAACTTTGTTTCATGCAAAAAATTATGTAAAATATTATGTATAAAAGTAACTTCAGAGTATGAATACAATCTCTGTATGAAGCATAAATGCATTTCAAGTTTAGACTTTGATTCCATTTCCAAAATATCTGATTATGTACATGGAACTATTTCAAAATCTGAAAAAACAATAAAAAAAACAACAAACACTTCTTGAGTCAAGCATTTTGGATAAAGGAGACTCAAACTGTAATGTGAAGTTTGACTGAATTATATCAGTATGATTTCAGGGGAAACCATTCAATATAACCCTAATACAGAGGCAGAAGAAGCTGAAAGATTCTGTGTTGGAGTCCAGGAGGAAACTGATCACACCAAACAGGACTTTTTAAAAAAATCGTAGCCAATTGAAATGTAAAAGTAGGATATAGAGCAGAGTCAATGACTGCAGAAAAATTTGGCCTAGTCTCCAGAAATGAAGCAAGACAGTGACTGTTTGAATCTTGTGAGGCCAATAGTTTTTTCATTGACAACACATTCTTCAAGCAACCAAAGAGACAACTGTGTACATGAACATCATCTAATAGATAGTATAGAAATCAAATTGGGACATGGTGGTTCAAATGGTTAAGACACTGACTCTGTTGATTGCAAGATCAGCAGGTTGGCAGTTTGAGGCCTGGGAGCTTCATGATGGGGGTAAGCTCCTGTCACTATTCCCAGCTTCTGCCAATCTAGCAGTTCGAAAGCCTGCAAATGCATGTAGATAGATAGATACCCCTTTAATGGGAAAGTAAACAGTATTCTGTGTAATCATGCTGGCCACATGACCACAGAGTAGTCTCTGACAACACTGGCTCGTTGGCTTAATAACGGGGATGAACACCACCCCCTACGGTCGAACACAACTTGACAACCTTGTCAATGAGGAATATATTTACCTTTTACATAATTATAAGCAAAAAAATAGAGAAGCTCCATTCTTTCTACAAAAACAGGATCAGGAGCAGATTATGACACAGACCATAAACTACTAATATTAAAAATTAGAATAAAGCTAAGAAAAACATCCCCATAGAATTTAAAAATAATGGTTCATTAAACCTGATTGTCCAGGGGCTCAAAGAACTCTGTGCTGAATCCAGAGACATTGGAGATTATCTCATTATCTTCTCTGCTGGGACAAATCCAGGATGTAACTTTCTTAAGGCTGTTCTTATTGTTTTCACCCAATAAGATGTAGGACAAGCCCAGAGAAGCCTGGCTTGCATATGGGCTGCATACTGCCCGGAGATGGGCAAAAACAATAAGAACTGCCTTAAGAAAGTTACATCCTAGATTTGTCCCAGCAGTGAAGCTAATGAGATAATCTCCAATGTTTCTGGATTCAGCACAGAGTTCTTTGGGCTCCTGGACAATCAGGTTTAATGAAACATTATTTTTATGGCAAATCCTGTTCTTGAAAAGCTTCGAGAGTAGTTGCATATGGGCTACATACTGCCTGGCAATGGGTGAATATGAGAATATCTGCCTTAAGAAAATTACATCCCAGGTCCATCCCAGCAGCAAAGCTAATGTGATAATCTCTATTGTCAGGGAGAAATGCAAAAGCACACTATCTACAGCCAAAATGGAAGACAGCCCTCAATGGATGAATCTCCTCAAGTAGTTAAGGGCAGATGAGAAGCAAAAGGGAACATATCGTGAGAAGACATTAGAAAAAGCAATAATGCTTGGTAAGGTATAAGGCAGTAAGAAAAGAGGAAGAGCACATTACATATGGATAAACTCAAACAAGAAAGCCACAGTCCTGAGTCTGCAAAACTAGTGGGGCTGTTGAAAACAGGGTAATTTATAGTTCTTTCATACATAGGGTCACCATAGGTTAATGTCAACTTGGCAACAGTTAACAATAGACTCAAGCCAATAACATAAAATAAAGTTAACGGTATCCTCTGTTTAAAAAATTATGAAATTACACTTAGCAATAGCAAGCACATTTTTATACCACTTATCAGTGCACTTAAGCACTCCCTAAGTGGTTTACCATGTGTAAGCTAATTGCCCCCAACAAGCTAGGTACTCATTTTAGAGACCTCAGAAGGATGCAAGGTTGAGTCGACCCTGAGCCCTGGCTGGGACTGAACTCACAACCTTATGGTTGTGTGCAGTACAGGCATTTAACCACTGCACCACACTTTGTTGCATTACTATATAGTATCTAACTCTATGACTCTCCCAAAGTTCTCTATCTTTCCAGGGGTTCAAACATAATTGAATATATCAATCATATTTATAACTTATTTTAGTCTTTTCAAGGACCTTGATTATTAATGATGGGAACCACATTCAATTTTAGTTTTTCAGAATTATGTTAGTTTTCAATGCAAAAGTACTGCATATAAGAGAGACATGATATAATATTGTCTCTTCCTATAACTGGGCTTTGTTACCATTCTTGTTTGGAAGTTTTTAAACAGAGGCTGGATGTTAGGGATGCTTTGATTGTGAGTTCCTGCATGGCAGGAGGTTGGACTGGATGGCCCTTGTGTTCTATTTCAACTCTATAATCTTATATGTCTCTATATATGTCTGATGTTCAGAAGACCCTTTAGAAACACAAATGGCTGGCAGAATATACTTTAAATGTGGCATGAAATGGATGCAGAACCTGTAAACCTCAGTATTGTTGGTATGTCTAGTCTATAGTCCAAAGGAGATTTGTCATCACACGGTGGCATGCTGAGTGGCATGCTGAGGTGGCCCCTCACTTCAACCATAGAATACTGGTGATTGGTGGGCTGCAGATTCCATAATCACTCACCATTTGCTTTTTTGGTCAAGGTTAAAGGGAATTGTTGTCTAACAGCATCTACATAGCCACAGGTTATCCACTTCTTGGAACTTTGGCTCTATTCTGTAAGAGAATGGACTGCTGTCTACTGGTTACATTGGCCCCACAAACAAGCACTTTTTGGAAATACAAATGAACCCACAGTGAGTAAGCTTCATCCTTTAATAAAAGTTGAGTGTTCTTCCAATGTTGTAGGAGCAACAAAGATGATATTAGAGTTTTTCTAGAAGTTTAGCTTTATTGAGAAAGTAAATCAAATTGGGGTAATCATCAATGCTTCATAATGTGTGCCTGCTCCAATGAACACAGAGCATTAGATAAATCTAACATAACAGCAGCTTACCAAGACACAAGTGGGCCATCATTAGACCTGGATTTTTCAAAAGTGCAATGGAAGCTTCCTCAGAAAAAAAAAGTGTTGTGCTGAAGGTCTTTTCACATAGTTCAACATAATACCCTGATATTGTGTAAGTCTTGATTATCTTATGCTCATGAATTAGTCAATGATTCCAGTACAACCTCTTTACCCTATAAATAAGCATTATAATTTTATGTCCATTTTTAAAGCTATTCTGTATGATTCTGATGCCTCAAAGTTATAAATTGATTAACCTTTTGAGAAGATATTACAGAGTTCAGCTTTTTTGCTTGTTTCTTTCTCAAAAATATAAGCCACTGGAATCTGAGGTCCCCCATGTGTCTGATGGCTAAAAACATTGAGTAACTAATGAGTTTAATAACAGAGTATTCATGTAGGTCCAGAAAATAAGGTGAAAGTAGCATTCATTCCACAAAGTTTGCTGCTTTTTCCATGCTGAATTTTGGCTACATCCAACAATGCACAAATCCATTCTTTGTACCCGACTTTCATCTTCCCCTTGAACTCTCTCAATATGTCCAGTGCTCACTTGAAATCTGTTCCAAGGGACCATAAAACCCTTGGAGATCAGCTTTCAGAGAGAAAATTAAATCTCTTCCACTATCATATGCCATTCTGCATTTTGGTGTACAATCTACAGCATGTCATTAATCAAATGGAGTTTAATAAAGGGAGGAGGAGGAGGAGGAAAAGATCCTGTGCCCCAAGCAGATTACAGTTTCTTGTTGCTACCTTTTAAATTTTGCTCTCCTCCTGTGACTATAACAGCAGCCAAACAATCATTCAACCAATAAATTAATTCATCAAATAAACATATATCATCTAAAATGCCTCACATATTATACCATGCTTTTGCTCCTGTCTCAATTAGTGCATTACTGTGTGCTCCAACGATGGTACTACCTTTAACATCAACAGTAATTTCATTTTAACTAAGATAGCTAAATTCACAAGGGAACTGAAATCACCATTTAATGGGAATGAAGAATTGGCTTTTGGGAGTAAATGGAGTGTACGGGATGACCTGATTAAAAAACATCTGTGAGATCTTCCCTCTGGCTATTGCTGTGAAGAGATGAGGACAATAGCTGTTGAAGGTGCTTAGACACAAATAGCATCTTTACTTATTGTCTTCAGTCCTTTTTCTTAAAGAAAGGGAGTTTACCCATCCTTAACTTTCTCATTCTGTGTGTGTGTGTGTGTGTGTGTGTGCGCGCACGCTGAACCACTCCATTAGTGTTAACCTTTTCCCAATTTCCTTCAAAGGGATAGAAAAGCTTCAGATGCTATTCAAAGGAGATAAAAATGAGCTATTGCCAAGTGTTGATATGTAAGCATGCATGTGAACAAAACACCATGAACTTGAGGCTAAATATTTTGATTGTCATGCACAAAGAAGGAGTTATTGGTAGGACTATAAGTGAATATATATACAACTGAGCACTAAAGTTAGAATCATCCAGGCCACTGTAGTCCCCATCACCATGTACAGATGTGGGAGGGTGACAATGAGCAAAGCTGATAGGAAGAGAATCAACTCATTTAAGATGTGCTTTGAAGAAGAGTGTTGAGGATACTGTGGAAGGCCAATATGATGAACAAATGGGACCTAGATCAATCAAAATGAGAGTGTCGTACTTTGGCCACATCGTGAGAAGGGATAACCCATTGGAAAATACAATAATGCTAGGAA
Source organism: Phrynosoma platyrhinos (assembly GCA_020142125.1). Lineage (NCBI taxonomy): Eukaryota > Metazoa > Chordata > Lepidosauria > Squamata > Phrynosomatidae > Phrynosoma > Phrynosoma platyrhinos. Next base: position 98,910,442 of record JAIPUX010001880.1, on the reverse strand, counting down.
AGGCAGAAAGAGAGGAAGACCACACATCAGATGGCTAGATTCAATTGGAGGGTCATGGACCTGAATCTGCTTGACCTAAGCAGAGCAGTAGAGGATAGGGGATCTTGAAGATGTCTAGTTCACATGGTTGCCATGAGTTGAGGTTAACTCAATGGCAGTTAACAACAACAACTAGTTGAGTTACAATTGGTAAGCTGTTATCCTAAGCTGTTCCGCTTTGGGATAGCAACTTGACCTAATTGCAACTCCTAATTATTTATTTAGTTATTAATTTCTTTAATTTCTTTGGCAGATAAAGGTGATGTTTGAAGCACAGAAGCAGACCAGATCAATTACTCTTTTTCCTCATTAGTTAACAACTATAATGATTAACAAAAGGATTCCTTATTGAAATGACAGATTCAGTTGGCTACACGGGCTATATTAACACAGTGAAATGAACTGGCTTATGGGGACAACTTATATCTTCTTTCTATTTCTATTAGATCTGATACAAAATAGTGGTTACAGAACAATGCATGTGGAAAGGCTTTCCTCATCATACAATCTTCATCACTTCGCTCTGTTAGAATATGGATGGGTTATATAGTCAAAGGTGAAATGTAGAGATGTGTGTTTGGAATTTTCCTCATGAGAACAACATCTAGAGAAACAAAGTGAATCTAACACCAGATGGCCAAAAAGTCATAAACATGAACTTTCTCAAAGGTACAACTCATAGACACAGATTTTGTTATGAGAAAAGCGAGATAACAATACATCAACATCCTTAGGTCTTGTGAAAGGAGTCACATGGGGGATGATGGACAGCAAGAGGCTGGGTTAAAACACATAATACAAACATTATCCAATCAACATAAGGTTAACACCCAGAAGGTGGAGTATGGGAAGGGCCTAAAGAATCCTTTGTCTAGTTTTGTTTATAAACAGACTTTGTGAGTGCGTGTGTGTCTGGCAGTGGTTTTAATCATGGAGCTTTTGGCTTATAGTTTTTAGAGTATATTTATACTGCTTTTATAATGTAACTCCTGGTTCTGGAAACATGGATCTGTAACTTCTTTTTAACTTTCAACTGCAACAATTTGGGATCCTATGCCTTTGGGATTGTTAAAGATGTAACCTCTTATGGCTAAACTGGATAAGTTCATCACAATGGATTTTACTTAGTTATCTTATTTTTCTTTTATATGCATTAATAAACTATACTTTTGGACTTTACAATGTGTCTTCTTGACTGAGGAAGACAGGATTCTGAAGAAGGGAAGCTGAGCCAGTTGATGGTAAGAAATACAAAGTGGCTGTGGATCACAGCAACCAGCTTGTCCTGCAGATTATGCTGGGTGTCAAAGAGCATCACTGCAACACCCATCAGCCACACACTGACATGCTCACATGGATTTCTGCATGTCAGTGGTGTCAAAAGCAGGAATGGGACCCAACAAAATTAGGTAACAATCAAAGAGATGCCAAGTTATACATGAATATAGCATCTAGTGAGGACACAAGAGAAACTCTTCTCTGTGGCTGCTCCTAAATTATGGAACATCCTTTCCTAGGAAGTTTTGTTGACTCCTTCCTTGGTGTCTCGTTAAAAACCCTTTTTCTTTAAGGAAGCTTTTGGGTTTTAGTGTAGATGGCAGATAAAGCTGTTAATGGGGTTTGTAGTATTTTTATTTTATTTTGTTTTTATGCATCTTTTAATACTGTTTTTAACTTGTGTTTTTAACAGAAATTAGTTTCAGTTGTGTTTTAACTTTTTTATTAACAGTTTTTAAATTATATTGTGCTTTTAAAAAGTGTGCACCACCTTAGATCCCATGTTTGGAGAAAGGTGGGTCATTACATAAATAAATAAAGTCACCTGTTTCAAATTTGTTTCTAAAACATTGTATTCATGGTAGTTTGTCTATGTGTGTGTGTGTGTGTGTGTGTGTTGGGAGAAAGGTGGGGCATTCAATAAATAAATAAAACTATTTATGTATTCTCTTTCCCCTCATTGTATAGATGGGGATTCCTGCTTAGGTCTCTCTCATCATCCTGCTATCTATAAGGTGTTGAAATTTATCTCTCTTTTCCCAAACCATTTCCAGTTAGGTTTTTGTTATTTTATGTAAATATTTATTAAAGCCATTATTGTTTGTTTTTAAGCCACAAACTACATGTTTGTCATTTTTGAGTTAGTTTTTGTTCTTTTGGAAGGCAGATTTATAATAGTCTGCCCCAGACTTTTGCTGTTTCTGCTAATGAAATCTGGACTCTAACAAGTTCAGCTTTCATACTTCCACATATTTTTTTTCCTTTAAAAGGGTTAACACCCTGGGAAACTAAAATTGCATCCCACAGTGTGTGTGTGTGTGTATGGAGAGATGGTCTAGGTTACGATTATCATTATCAGGAAAAGCAGCAATTATAAAAATGAACATTCTACCTAGATTCATGTTTTTATTTCAAAACCTACCAATAATTGTAAAAGAAAATTGTTTCAGTATTTGGCAAAGAGAATTGTCTAAATTCTTTTTGGGGAGGGAAAAATCCATAATTAAATGGAAGATTCTGATGGAAGAAAAAATGAAAGGAGGAATGGCATTACCTAACCTTAAACTATATTTTTATTTTTGTAGCATGGCATGGATAGAAGACTGGATAATGCTGAAAGATGATAAATTATTAAAGCTAGAAAGTAGCAACATGAGGTATGGTTTTCATGCACACCTTTGATACAATAATAACTATAGTTAATAAGGATTTCAATTACCATATATTCAGAAAAGCTTTGTTAAATGTCTGGAACAAAATTTAAAAAGCAATTTTATGTGGAGATACCAATATGGGTTTCAGTGCAAGAAGCTTTATACTATAGGACAAAAAATAAAGATTAAAATGGATACTATACAGTGATATAATAAAAGTAGACCAAAAGAATGTGTATCAAATTAAAACAATAGAGACTTTGCAACAAAAAGACATAAAAATTGACTAGTTTTATATAACCAACTTAAATCTAAATTTATAGAAGATCTAAAATCACCAGGATTAGAAAAGGATTTAAATGAAATAGACAAAATTATATATAAAGAACAAGATAAACATATATCTAGATATTACAAACTTTTAAAATACAGAGATGTATTTGTATTAGCATGTGTATTTGTGTAGTCTAATAAAAATAATAAATAAATAAAAAAGGGTTAACACCCTCGGAAATTAAAATTGCATCCCACAGTGTGTGTGTGTGTGTGTGTGTATCTGTATGTGCATGTGTATGTGTGCACCTTCCAGTCATCTCTTTATTTATGGTGAAGCCATGAGTTTCATACAGAATCAGTGGATACAGAGGGGTGACTGTACAACCCAAATTCAAACAAGTGATCCAATCCACTCCATGAAGAGGAATGGATAACTTAAAAACAACCAAACACCTCTACCAGTATAATCTTCAGAAGGGAAATGTGACTGTGTCTGTGAGCCCTGCTCTAATGTTCTCCAAGTCACCAGTACTGAGCCTAGCCTTTACATATTCATGTGTGATCAAAGCAGTGAATAAGAGAAAATTATTCATTCTCTAGTTTTTGTGGGTTTTTCGGGCTGTGTGGCCATGTTCTAGAAGAGTTTGTTTCTGACGTTTCACCAGCATCTGTGGCTAGCATCTTTTTCTCTGAAGATGCTAGCCACAGATGCTGGAGAAATGTCAGAAAGAAACTGTTCTAGAACATGGCCACACACCCCGAAAAACCCACAAAAACTATGGATGCCGGCCATGAAAGCCTACGACTTCATATTCATTCTCTACCACTATCATCACTATATAATGACATCTGTGGTTTCTTTGGAAACTGAGAGGCTTAGGGCTTTTACAGATGACCCATTTTGGGTGGCTCTGAGCCGCCCCTGCTAGCATCAGATCAGGGCTGTGGCAACCCCATGCTGCAGCCCCAATCCTCCCTTTTGCTGCCCCCAAAAGAGCGGCAAAATGCCATTCCTTTTAGGGGCAGCAAAAGGTTGCCCTAAGAGCTGGTGCCATGGCTTTTCCATGCCCTTTCAGTGCAGTGTGTCTACACGCTGTGCTGGGAGGGCGTCCTGACACCACACGTCATACAAATGGGTGCACAGCATCAGGACAGCATCAGGATGAAGTTGGGGCAGTCAGTGTGTGGCTGCCCTGCCCCAACTCCACCCTCAGGCCAGCCCTTTAGGCCAGTCTGCAACACTCCTTATTTGGAGTAATATAGGATGAGTAGTATGATGTTGCAAAATAAAATATGTGTATTTAGTTTGAGGTCTTAATTGACCCTCTTCTAGTATATCACATCCTTGTGTTGCATCTTTTCACTTTCATTGCAAAAAATAAAATAAAATAAAATAAAATAAATGAAATAAAATGTGAACTCACTAGTCTGTTGTAGGCCAATGCAGGGAACTGACAGTGCTCTAGAAATGTATTAAAATAAAGAGCCTGTTTCCAAATATGTCCCTGCAATGGTACAAGGCCCACTGCACTAATGTTGTTCATTTTCAGAATTAGTCGTCTCATACAGTTTTTAATGTTTAAACTGGTTGCCCACCCCTTAAACTTGTTGACCAACTGTACAGAGCCCTGGTGGTGTAGTGGTTAAATGCCTGTACTGCAGCCACTCACTCATAGACCACAAGGTTGTGAGTTCAATACTTGCCAGGGCTCAGGCTAGACTCAGGCCTGCATCCTTCCGAGGTCACTAAAATGAGTACCCAACTGTTGGGGGGCAATGACCTTACAGTTTTAAACCACACAACACAGTATGAAGTGGTATATAAATGAAGCTGCTCTGCTACAACCTCTTGCTCAACTCCTTTACACAACCGCATGCACAAGGATGTAATCCAACAGAAAGTCACTAGTAGGGATTTTCATTCTGCTTCAGTTACACTGATTTATGCCAAAATAATGAAGCAACCCCTTCATACCCACAATCAATATGCTCCCCATCACCTCCATACCTCCAGACTTACCATTTCTTGGTGCCTCTTAAAAATCTATGATACGGATAAACTTGTCTGCCAGTTTTCATTACTCATGCAACAATCATGAATCCTGGTGCACCATTAGGAGCGATTCCATTCTCTCCCATACTTGCATCAGGAGACAACCCCACCTTTCACAGTTAAACATATCTTGGCAGGTACTGGTGTAAACAATAAATGGACAGAGTTAAATTCATAGGAAGAATCCTCTAGCAATAAAGCAGAGCTTAGATGTTTCATAGAAGAATGCAGGACCAGGGCAATGTTGAGCATCTTTGCATCCTTTCCACCTGGATTTGGGCCTGAGAGATGAAAAACAAAATCTGTGGGTATATGACGTATAAACTCAAAGGAAGAACAATTTTGACATTTTAATTTGTAAGCCGCCTGGATTGGTTTTCCAATAGGCGGGGTATTAAATAAATTTTATTACTATCATTGTTTAGAGCCCACGTCTATTAAGACATCAGCCTTAGCATCCAATTTCCTGGGTTTGTGGAACATCAAATAAGTTTTGATAAATATGGTTCTAAACTAGCAGGCATTTGAACATTAAAATGGGGAGGAGGAGCTCAATAAGATAAAAACTGCATAGCCACATTTTGTGTGTGTATCTACACTTCAGCATGAAGAAGAATCTGATTGGATGTATTAAATAAAACAATTTTTACTTTAACATCAGCTAATGATTAGGTTCCCTACTGTAGCTCCCTTTTTGCAATGTGTCCATAACTCAACAGTATCCCACTGTGACACATATGATCAACTTTTCAAAGAATCTGGAACCAATTAGGTGTGGTGCCCTATTTTTAAGAATCTGTTACTTATTTGAATACATTAATTGGAGCTGAGGTATTCAAACACACACACATACACTCATGTCCACATACACATTCACATATCAAAAAGGCCCCCCAAACTTGTCTTAAATAGCAAAACTTTTAATTATTTGTAAATTGTAATTTATACAAGCATAGATATTGCAATGTTTTCACTTTTCTTTTTGGACAAATAATAGTTCAGTTTTAATTAATGATGCTGTTATAGCCTGGGGTGAAGATAGTTATTGGTGTTTTGTGTAGCATTGTTTGCAAACTTTTTCTTTCTTGATGCTATGTAGTTGCTACTGTTCTATGTATTCTTCCAGCATAAACTCTTCCTTTAATATCACACCATTGCCAGGTCATTGCAAAGCAAAGGAGCTAAAATCAGTAAGAAATGCTGGGAGGATCTCACTGAATAGTCAGATGAATGGGCATTACTGTCCATTTCATTTTCTCTCACATTCCTTACTTCTAAAAAACAAAACAAAACAAAAATTTAAATTCCATCCTCCTCCTCCTTCTCCTCTTTGGATTGGGGTGAACAACAACAGATTAAAATACAACAATATATTGGGCACATAACACCAGTTAGAACGCACATAACATTAAGTTAAAAGAGCATATAAAACTAATATATATTAAAAACCATCAATTTATATTTTAACATCCAAAATGTAAATATCATCTGGATAAGCCTGTCCAAAGAGACTGGTCTTTACTGATATTTTGAATTTAGGCAGAGAATCCAGCTGACAAATCTCCTTCTAGGTCATTCCACAATCTAGGGGCAGCTGGGAGAAAAAGCCCTCTGGGTAACAGTTGTCAGTCTAGTTTTGTCTGCCTGCAGTAAATGTCCCCCAGAATGTGTGGAGTAATTTTCAAATTTTAGAAAGATGAAGATTCAATTAACCAATTAAATGAATATAGTTTAATCCTGTGGGGGGAGTGCTGAAAAATATATGACCCAACCAAGGAGGAAATCACTCAGAGTCATGAAACATAGGGCCTCTACAGACAGGTAGCTGTGGGCCACCCCGAGAAGCTGTGGATTGGGACCGAACCTGCCCCATGCCTTGGCCCCAATCCACCCTTATGGTGCCTCTAAAAAGAAGCGCTAAAATAGAGCTCCTTTTAGAGGAGCCAAAAGGGGTGCCAGAAGAGGTGCCAGGCGCCTCTTCCTTCCTCCTTCCGGCTCAGCATGTGCAGATGTGTCCTGTGAGGAGGGTAATTGGTCTATACACTCAAATCCCAAATTCTTCAAAATATTCATCATCTAGTCAGGGCTGTGAGCAGGTACACTGTCCTGCAAAAAGGGAACATCTTTCCACAGCTTTCCTTGATGTTTTTCATTCAATGCATCCTTTAATTGGCACAACATTTTGCATTAATTGTTTGGCCCTTTTGAAGATAGTCAACGGTGCCCATGACCTTTCCTGGTGACATTTAAGTCTTAAATTTCTTTGGCATAAGTGCCACTAGAGCAAGGACTATTGTTTGATCACTGTATCATAATGATGTAACTATGGAGATTATCACATGAGAGACGGGATGTTATTGTCCCATCCAGTCCTTCCCACCTGATCATAAGAAGGACTTAACCCAGCATTGACCTGGCAGGGAACTGTGAATGAAAGTGATTGTGGAAATCACTTTCACACTGCAGTGGGCTGAAAAGCACTTTCAGATGTCATTTGCAGATGTCATTTTGTATGAATAGCTTAACCCATTAATACTATGAAGGCTGAAAGAACTTTCAGCCCACTGCAGTGTGAAAGTGATTTGCGCAATCACTTTCACTTGAGTCATGGATGGGATAAGGACGAGGGAATGATCCTATCCTTATCCCATCCCTCACATGATAATCTCCTATGTTTCATCAACAGTGAGTAGTATTTCTAAAAAAATATCACTAGATAACTCAAAATGCTGGAAAATCATATTTTCTTTTCTGATCAGCATTCAAATATTTTGGCACCCACTTGGCTGACAGCTTCTGCATAAACCAATTGCTCATGAATTATAAAGCCAGTGCATTCCCTGGATATCTCATTAATAATAATAATAATAAAATTTATTTTTATTCCACCCCTCTGCAGTG
>JAIPUX010001880.1:98876179-98888093 GCA_020142125.1 Phrynosoma platyrhinos | reverse complement strand
ATTCTAACAGGGGACAGAGAAAAGGCAGAACTACCCAACACCTTCTTTACCTCAGTCTTCTCACAAAATGAAAAGGCTGTTCAACCTGAGGAAAATGGAGCAGAGGACACAATAGGGGAAATGTAGCACAAAATAAGTAAAGAGGTAGTAGAGGAATACCTGTTTAGCATAAATGAATTTAAGTGTCCAGGACCAGATGAACTACATCCAAGGATATTAAAAGAACTGGCAAATACAGGGCTGATGCAGACAGCCCATTTGGGGTGACACAAAGCCACCAGAAGGAGCAGTGAATTGAAGCTGTGGCAACCCAATGCCATGGCCCCAATCCTCCCTTTTGCCAGCCCCAAAAGAGCGGCGAAATGTCACTCCTTTTATGGGGAGCAAAAGACTGCTCTAAGAAATGGCATTCAACAAACTATTATATACTCTCATGTGCTCTCAGATTTGTTCAATTCCTGATCTCTTGACTTGTTTTAAGTGGTACATGTTCTCATCTTCTCCTTTTATCTTTCTTTACCATGACTTCCAGTCTCCATTATTTGACTTTTGAATAGTTTAGATCTTGCTATACCTCCCTTCACTTTATGAGAACTTTCTTGACCACACATGTAGGACTTGGACTGGCTTGATTCCCATGTAAGTGCTGCACACTCCTAGAATCTGACTTCTCTCACATTTGCTGCTTCTAGATACACAACAGGCTGCCATTAGACCTGGTTAGCCTGTTTGTTGGACATTTGGGACTTCAAGATGAACAGCCATATCAAAATCATAAGACCTAGAACAGGATTTGAATATAGGCTGATCAATATTTTCAAGCAAGCCACTGCTCAGTGCCAGTTGATGTCCCATTAAGAAGGAATAATAATATCTCACTACCTACATCACAAGAATGCAATGAAGATTAATGAGATGATTTTTAAGTTCTTTGCAAATGTAAAGTGATATACTGGTGTAAGTATTATTAGAAATGCATGTTTCCATTTACTTTGCAATCCATAGCAAGGCCAACTTACCTGGAGACAAGGGCTAGGTTTATGAGGAGTAAATTGTCTATAATTAACTTTGAAATGTGAGTATAACAGCAGGCAATTATTCTCTTTAACAGCTATTAAGTGGTGTTAATTGGCTGCTCTAGACCATTTATGGTGGAGATTTTATTCAAGTTACCAAAATACCTAAATCTAACACTAATGAACTCAGTGCTGAAACTCTGGGGGAATACAGACAGGAAGTGGAGAATTGAGGCCGAGGCTGCCCCATTCCTCGGGTCCAATCCTCCCTTTTGGTACCTGGGACAGGAGTGCCAAAATAGCACCCAATAGCTTCTTTCCCAGGTGGCAAAAAGGACACCCAAAGAGCCACCATGCAGCTCTTTTGCGCCTCTTCCAGCACAGTGAGTCCAGACACTGTGCTGAGAGGACATAATCAGAGCACTCACCATATGCAATGGCACACACTCTGATGATGTTCTTGGGAAGGGGTTGGGGTGCCCGGCGTGTGGCTGCCCCTCCCCTTCCCTGGCTCTGCAGAGCCCCTATGTTCCAGGTATTACAAATACATGAATTTTCCTTTCAGTCCATAAATCACTAGTGTTATTTTTCTAAGAAGTTTGTTTACATTCTCTCTCTCTCATACACACACAAGGATCTCTCTATCATCCATTTGTTAAAATCAAAATGAGCAGGAACATTTTAGTGCTCTTTTTTAAAAGACTGCAATGGAGATATGAAAAGAGGAAAAAGAATATCGAGACCAAATACCAAGCACATACATTTTGTTGACTTTAGTAGCCAAATAATTTCTACAGATATTAGATTACTAACAGATAATGGCAACAATTTGGCATGGTTAAGCATAGTACAATTTGTGAAGCTATTGTTATGAAGCCATTTGCAATCTCCAGACCTACTGTAAAGCACTGAAGTTCCCCCACCCCCAGCCATTCTATGCCTGGTGAAGAATGGTTTGGATCATAAAAGCATTTGGCTATGTCTCTGAAAAGTGATTACAACAGGGGTAGGCCCAGGGGCTGGATGCGGTCCCCCCAAGGCCTTTGGACCAGCCCCAGGCCGGTCCTGCCGCCGCTGCCGCTGCCGCCCCCTACCATAGTTATATTGATTATTCTTGTTATTACTTGTTCTTGGAGTGTTCTTGGCAAAATCTCCACAGGGGTTTTGCCATGGCTTTTCTGGGGCTGAGAGAGTGTGCATGCATATATTTTTTTAAAAAAATTATTTATTTATTTATTTAGTTAGTTAGTTAGTTATTGTGTTTTGGCCCCCCAATTGTCTGAGGGACAGCAACCCGGCCCCCGGCTCAAAAAGGTTGCCTACCACTGAAATACAACATCCAGTGGTATCTACTGGTATCCTCTGGAGGTCTTAATGACTGATGTAATCATTTTGTATCTGGCTAAGGAACACAGCAAAAAATTTCTGCAATCCACTTTCCATCAAACACAGAATGACATGGGGGAGGGGGGTCAGCAGCTCTACAATAGGTCTGGGGGAGCTACTGTAGGTTCTATAGACCTATTGTAGAGCTGGGAGGTGCTGTGGAGAGAGGGGGAAATACCAATTGCCACATTGATAAAATGAAAGGCACAGAGGGATAAACCATTAACAGGATGCAAGCCAATTTTGGCCAATTGAATTATATAGTAGTGTTTGCCTTCCAAAGTGGAAGCTACCTGTAACAAATTATATTTTTATACTACATTGAAGTGAAGCAAGGTGAGATTGTGTAGCTGGGTGTATGTACTGTTAGCATGGTTATGCAGCATGTGATGATCCATGTCAACATGTAGCACCAGGGTCACCGCCTTCTCAGATGCAGGCAGTAGCTTGTGAACTGAAGAAGCACCTCTCCCCTTCCAGAAAGTGTAAAGAGACTCTACAAACAGGTGTCTCTCAGATGAGGCTTTAATCTTGGTTCCTCTATGTACAAAGCTATATGCACATGATAATCACTGACACAGCAACAACTCCCAACAACCACAATGTCTACTATCACACATGTCCTGAGGCAACTCCCTTATATGCCTATGTCTCCATGTGGCCTTTTAGCCCTGCCTCTTCCACCGACACCTGTCACTCATCCAGGGTGATTTGATAGTTTTGCAGCCTTTTCTGTGTTTTACAGCACCTGGTGACCATCAGTCACTTCCCCTGACTCAGCACCTGGTGAAAAGTGCTTAGTCATTATGGCTGCTTGTGACCCTTGCATGCCTGGTCACTTCTGTATCAAACCACATTGAACATTTTCCCTGGGATACTGTCTTTGGTGGAATATAGATGGGAAGTAGAGGATTGAGGCTGAGGCTGCCCCATTCCTCAGGCTCAATCCTCCCTTTTGGCGCCTGGGACAGGAGTGCATCTGTACACTTACATATCTACATTTTGTAGGTGCAAACTATCCCTTGCCACCAGTTCAAAAGACCACAAGAAAATAAAATTGAATAGTAAATCTTGAAATGTAAAGGCTCTGTTAAAATTATAAATCACAATAGTTAGTATCCAACAGAGTGACAAACACAATGTCCAAGTGTTTGCTAGCTGTGGCCATGGTATGAAAAAAATTGCAATTACATTACTTAAACTGCCCAAAGTAATTTTACAAACTTCACAGGTCAATTGGAACTTGAAATTGGCTTTCTCTAGATCTAGTCTGATACCCTGAGGCTGCAGTCTTACATCTACCTTTTTGGGAATAAACCCCAGCTATTCAATTGATCTTAAAGCTTTCTGCTTCTGTAATTCATTGCACCATAGTTGTGGAGGTTAAATAAGATATGGCAGGCCAGCAGAAAAGCCTTAGTGACATCCCTTGCATTCTTGGCACTGCAAGCTACTCTGTCTATTCATAAGAGAAATATTTTAAAAGCCAGTAGAATTATGTCTACCCCACTTGAATATATGAATGACATGTTCATTTTCAGCAGTGCAATCTAACGTTTGTGCTGCAGAAATTAGAGCTGTCTTACAGAACTTGGATGCCTAAAGGTTGCATATTCATAAACATGCATTGAATATCTATTTGTTATGTAAAGTCTGCTGGAAGGCAGGCTGTGCTGCCTTTTAAAATCCATAAATATATTTTAACAAACACTTTGTTACAAAGAATAAAAACAAATATTATTAAAAAAATGAATCTACATGGTTAAAATTCCAACTTTTGAGACATTCTGCTTCCCCCCTCCCTTTTGTAAAATTTTTATAAGTTTTGAAAGAAAATGGGGGTGGGAGTATTTCTCTTTCTTTAGGGACTATATCAACATGTAATTTAAAATAATCTATGAGTGAACAGCATTTATTATTTGAGAATAATGTTCTGCATGGTCTGCATCATGCATTCAGCAGTTAGGCTCCACATGGCAGGGGGTTGGACTGGATGGCCCTTGTAGTCTCTTCCAACTCTATGATTCTATGATATCAAACGATCCATGGAGATTATCCCAGTTGGCTCCACTACATATAGTGCCTGAGATCCCACACCAAGCAGATGGAGTTTAACACTCTGGCTATATTTGATGTCCTTCCCTGTCCCAGTATCTATGAAGTTCCAGAGGAGCTCTTGTTGTTTGTTGCTGATGCTGCTATTTCTTACTGGTGAGGAGAGGCAGTTCAGATTATGAAGCATCATCTGGTCTCAGTTTGGAAGTGGGAAGAAATGAGAGTGCAGTCACATATGGAGTGCACCCTTCTTTTCCTTACTCTCAGAACCTAGAGCACCCACATCTTTATTGTTTGAATTGCTTCCCCACTCCTTTCATCTCCTTACCAGTAAGCAGCAGGAGTAGCACTCCCTCAAAAGTCTTGAAATTTATGGGCATACATAGCACTAGCCACTTGTATGAGCACACAGGACACTAGCCTTTTGTATCCCATGAGTTCCCTCCCCACATTTTATGTCAATGGATTTATGGTGATATCTAGAAAGGAATGTTTAAAACATGTCTGTATGCATTTAGACTTCCAAATCATCACTTCCATGGGGCTGGTTCCAGAGAATGGCAGTGGAAGATTCCTGGGGATGCCACAGTGTTACATCCTGTCTCTAAAGGTATTTAATATTAGAGTCACTGAGTAGGGTCATTAGGGGGAATGAGGAGTAGTTGTCATCAATATGTTGACTTAACTCTCTTTTGCCATGCCAAGTCACCTGGACAGCCTGGACACTGTAATGAACTTCACCTCAATAAGATGGAATAAGATGTAAATTGGTGTTTCCTTGGTATGAGAATTGAAGAAGGACCTATCCTGGATGAGCTTGAACTCCTTCTAAGGGAAAGGTGCATAGTTTGGGAATTTTCTTGGCTCCATCTCTATAATTTGCCAAAGCAGACTCTATGGTTCAGTGTGCATAGGGACATTTTCAACTGATTTACCACCTCTGGCCTTTCCAGGCAGATATAGCCTAGGCACTGTAGCTGATGCACTTGTAAATTTCAAATTTGAATACTTTATACACTGTATAGAGTTGCCTTTGAAGACTATTTGGAAGCTGAAACTAGTGCAAAAAACAGCCCCTAGACTGCTGTGTAGAACATCACATAGAAGCCATAGATCAGGGGTAGGCAACCTTTCCCCTTTAAGGGCCGAGGGACTTCAGCTCCCAGAATCCCAGGAGCTATTGCCCAACATGGGACTATTGGCCAACATGGCTGAGGCTTCTGGGAGCTGACATCCTTCAGCCCTTAAAGGGGAAAGGTTGCCTACCCCTGCCATAGATCATTGGGTTTAAAGGAATTGCACTGGCTGCCAGTACACTTCTGGTCTAAATTCAAAGTAGCAGTGATAATATTTAAAGTTCTAAACTGTCTAATACTTCAATATCTGAAGCAGCACCATGCCCTGTATGTACCTGACTGAAGTCTGTTAGAAGGGCCATCCTCTATGTTTTACCAGTGGGAGCAATATATTGTACAAGAAGGAAAAAGACTTCTCTGCTATGAGCTTTATCACATGACAAATGAATATGCAGCAAAATAGAAGCAGCTTTGAGCTTACCTCTCCTCATGCTGACAAAGCACTTCTATTCTCTTCCCGAGGGAGGCAGTAGTAAAAGCACACTTTTTGTTCCACTGGAAAAATCTCTTTGGCAAATTTTATAACTGCCTCCTTCTGGAAAGAGAATGGAAGTGCTACAATGTCATGTGGAGAGATAAGCAGAAAGCCCCTTCTCTCTGGCTACGTGTCAGCTTTCTTTTGTCATGTGATAAAGCTCTATGGCTCCAAAGATGTGGCATTTCTTTGAGGCACAATGACCCTAATTTCATTCCACTAATAAAAGGGGTGGATGGGAGCATCCTCTTAAAGTCTTTCAAATGTAGTGATTTCATTCAGATTTTTCCATAGGTACCCTTTTATACCAATTTAACCTATTTTTGCTTGTTAAATTGCTTAATTTTCTTTTTGTCTCTTTAAAATATTATTCACTGTTTTGAATTTTAAATTATTTAGAGTGATTTTAATTTCATAGCGCCTTGACATCCTATGCTATAGTGTATTATATAAATATTTTAATACAATACAAAAATGTGTTTATAAAATAAAATAATACAGACTTGCAGTCTCACAGGAGTCCATAGCCTTAAATCAATTTTATTCTAGGAATATTTTGTTTCATTGTATCTACACAAAGAAAACTACAGTTTTTATTTGGCTTGATGTGACATGATAAATGTTACCTTCCACCACTTGGAAAAATATTGCAAATGCTAACATACTAAATACCAGATGCTATACCAAAAAACAAAACAAAACAAAAAGTTTACATGAATCCATGAATCCAATTGCCACCAAAGTATTACAAGCATAGCTGTTCAGGATAAATGGTCATTTAAAAATCCACGTCTCTAACCAAGCAGCTTAATTGGTGTAATTACCACTTTCTGGTTGGGGGCTAGCTGTGGACTTCTACACCTTCTCAACTGGGCTAAGAAATCCCTATACAGTTGGCTCTTGGTATCCACTAGGATTTGGTACCAGGAACCCTTGTGGATAACAAAATCTGTGGCATCTCAAGTTCCATTATATATAATGGGGTAGTAAAATGATGTCTCTTATATAAAATGCCAAAATCAAGTTTTCCTATTTGGTTATTATTAATTTTTGGGGGGTGGAATATTTTCAAGCTGTGTATGGTTGAATCTGTGGATACAGAATCCATGGATATGGAGGGCCAACTATATATAGCAGTAGGTGGTGTATGAAGTTCATCCTTCAGTTAAGGAGATCTCATTACTCATTTCTATTCTACTAAACATGTTCAGGATTTCAAAATTACATAATGATATGTAAACAAACAGACAAAATTGAATTTTTTTCATACCATATGCCAAATATCCATAAACTGCTGATTCTGAAATAGTATTTTGTTTGCTTTATTTTTAGATCATCATCTTATTTCCATTAGATTAATATAATCCTTTGAGGGAAAGGGCTGGTTTTTATAAACCTTGATGCAGAGTGAAGTTATTGTGATAACATAACCTTGTGTTGCCATTACTACATGCAAAAATGGCAAGGGACTTGGGCATAAGCTTGTGTTGTTAATGACATTTGAGTCAGTGATTTCTTTCTCTTGTTCTTAAATCTGTGTTGTTATTTTATTCTCTGTGAAATACATTGTAATGAGAAGTGAATATGCCATTAATACTAACAACAGTGAGCAGTCACAGCTAATGGAAAGAAGAGGTTTAATTTGATAGGACAAAGATAAAAAAAACATTCTGCATTTATCACAAAGTGTTTTGTTGTTTTACCATCATAAATAAATCTCTGTCATGGCATCAGGATTAGTTACCTGGTCTTCATTCTTCTAGCACAGTTTTTGGTAAGAAAGCAGCTTTGTAACTAATTGTTTTGAATTTGAAACATTTTTGAATAAATAATTTTAATGCTTCTCATATATTCTAGATTTATTTTGATATTAAATTTACAATTCTATGTATAAGAATGCTTTCCAAGGGCACTGACTGTATATGGATACAATAAATGCACTGATAAATTATAATGGAAAAGAAAGAAGGAAGAAGGTGAACATTTCAGTAAACTAAATAAATATTTCACCATTGTGCAATGGAAAGTAGCATGCATTTAATCCCATTAAAATTAATGGGTTTAAGCACACTTGACAGCATCCAAAGACTAATCATATACATTTCCCAATATAATTTCCTTTAAGCAGAAATAACAGTACAATGGATTAAGAATTTATGTGCTACAATAATGATATCATGCTATGTACATCAACAGAGGTTTTATAAAAACTAATAATGTTTCATAAATGAATGGTTAAATCACTTTATATATATAAATTTTCAATATCTGGAAGTATAAAGGAGCATGTCAAGATGGTTGCACCACATAAAACATGTAATCTTAAAACAGTCTCCATGTTAGTTTGAGGAGCATATTCTGAGGTTCCTTTGAGGGCGAGGATGCTTCAAAATATTTAAAGTAGCCATTAATCATACTACATATCTCAGAATTATCTCTTTTTTTTTTTAGTTTTTAAAAATGTTCTTCAGCTTTGAAATTTCCCCAGGCAGTTCTCCATGCACATTATTGTCTTTTCCCTTTTCACCTCCTCTGAACACTCCTTTAAATGTGATACAATATTCTTCCTAAAAAAAATTCTTGCAGTTTTACTAATTCTCATTATGTCAGTGAGGTCATTAATAGTATTGTTGCATGATACGGTAAACTCTTGCTGTATTATTCCCATGCCATATTATATGCATTAAAAAAACCCCTAAACATGCTGACTTCTGCCCATACTATACGCATTCATCTACCCACATTCTGCTAATCTCTCTATTTCAATCTTCTACTCACAGCTGGTTCTTTTTCACCTTCCAATGAAAACCTTTTATTTCCAAAGAAACATCATGAAGATCTTCACCTTTGTTGGCCATCTAAGTAACCTTTCAATTAGGTTCCATAAAAGGGAATGATTTGTGCACAGAAAATGTTTAATTCATAGTTGGAACCCAGCTGAAACCTCAACTGCTAATTTACAGTGCCTTTTTATAAGAGGAAAGAGTTATAGCTGAGATTTTCAAAATAATAAGTTTCACATAGAGTTGCCAGTACTAAATCAATTTCCTTCCCCAATCTACATACATCATACATATAAAGAAATTTAGGCAAGTAAAGTTGTGTTGATAAACATGGGTCTAATATAAGAACATTAAAAGTATCTGAAGAATGGTGATATGAAGAAGAGCATGAAGAACTGTTAGTAACATAAAATGATTCAATAAAATCTGTCACCATAAATACTTGTTATTTTTCATGCTCAAGAACATAAATAACAAAATGCTACTCTAGGCAACCTGGGAATACAAATGAACAAGGGCATCATTTGAGACAAGAATAGATAGCACTTAACTTTCAAATCAACACAAAGTTTTCAAAGCCACCTTAATAAGGAATGCATACACAGATTAGTATGTAGATGTATCCTGAAGCACTTTTGATACTAACTGAAAGAAATTGGCAGCATTAGCTTTCGTAGTCTTCAGTCTACTTCCTTAGATGCAATTGGTGGAGTGGAGGCCAGGCACAGACATATATATGTGAGGATGTCAATTCAAATTACAAATTCTTTGTGTATGGAAATGAAGTGGCAGGTCCAATCTTAATGATGGTCGTTAGTGCACAAAGACATAGGAAACTGGTATTTGTGCATGGGGACAAACTAGCACATCCCATTTTGTAATGGGACTAGCCTGTGGTGAGAGGAATAGGTGAATGTAGGGCACCCCTATGAGGATAGGGTCAGATAGTGTTGAAGTGTGTGTAGTGAGTAAGGAACTCATTGTCTTTGTTCAATTCATTGCTAAGGAACTGTAGTTTGTGGATACATCCAAATTCTGCTGTTTCTCTTTCCAATCCAGAGAGATGACTTCTTCTCATCAATATAACATATGCAGTTTTGAAAATTCCTTGAGACCCAGATCCAATGAACCTGAGCTGGTGATGGTAACTATACATTATTACATCAGCAATAAAACCAACTTGAGGAGCAAGCTTTGTCCTAGAAAGCACAAACATCTCCTATACAACACTGGACCACCAGTGCCTGATTTTATCACTGCTTCATTCCCCAATCCAATCCATATCAAGCATTTTAAACTCCAAGACAGCTTGGAGTTGAAGAGTGACTTCTCTCTTGATCACTTTGCTTAAGAAAGGTAATAAAGAGACCGGCCTATAGACTGCCATATCCAGGCAGTCCAGGTCAGGCTTTTTCAAAAGCGGTGTGACAGCTGCTTCCTTCAAAAAAAGTGGAATATGACCTTCCCTGAGGGGATGCATTGATGATGTCCCTAAGGAGCAGCCTCAGTGTATCCCCCTCCCCCAGGATGGCCAGCCAAGGGGCAAGGATCGAGAAGGCAAGTTGTGGTAAGATCTCTTATGGAGGTGGGGGCTTTCCTGAATCCAACCATACTGTACAGCTATAGGCCAGACTCCAACATTTGGTTTTAGAGTATGTACACAAGCATGTGGTAATTTGGCAGTTTCTGGATGAGGCGAATTATCTAAATCCATTTCAATCTAGTTTCAAATTTCATTATGGGACAGAGACAGCTTTGGTCACTTTGGTGGGTGACCTATATGGAGAACTGTACTGGGGGAGTGTGTTCCTCTTGGTTTTCTCAATAGCTTTCAATTCCATCAAGCATGGTACTGAGACCCCTACGCAAAAATTATTTGTGCTTTTCAAAGATTTTATATATGGGTTATATCTTTAGAAGTTTACTAAGGCTAAGAAGTTCTTTTCTTAAATTGAAGATTACCATATATCAGGGGTAGGCAACCTTTTCCCTTTAAAGGCCAAGGAACTTCAGCTCCCAGAATCCCAGGAGCTATTGGCCAACATAGGACTATTGGCCAACATGGCTGGGGCTTCTGGGAGCTGAAGTCCCTCGGCCCTTAAAGGGGAAAGGTTGCCTACCCCTGCCATATATACTCATCTATAAATCAATCTCATGTGTAAGTTGAGGACAGGTTTTGGAGCTAAAATTATGGATTTTGATATAACCTGTGGATAAATCAAAGATAAAAATTGGGGACATGTAACAAAGGACTAATGATGAAGCAAATGAAAATGACTCTAAAGTGCTTAGAAAATTCTGGCAGACATAACTGTTTGTGCTCTCATTAAAGGTTGGGTAGGTCAGTATTTCCAGGACAGGTTATACCAGGGGTAGGCAACCTTTCCCCTTTAAGGGCCGAAGCCTCAGCTATGTTGGCCAATAGTCCCATGTTGGCCAATAGCTCCTGGGATTCTGGGAGCTGAAGTCCCTCGGCCCTTAAAGGGGAAAGGTTGCCTACCTCTGGATTATACTCTTATTTTTCACCAGGGGATTGTTAAAGTACAGTACTTACATTGACCCTTGAATAAGTACAGTACTTACATTGACCCTTGTTAAAGTACAGTACTTTCATTGACCCTTGAAACTGAGTTTTTTAGGGTCAATTTTTTGATTAAAATGTATAGACTCATACATGAATATATACAGTAGGTCTTGTTCAAGCTTACAGGACCTGCAAATAAAGGAAGTCATGATTGTGCTTGAACCAAACAGGAAAGTCATGAGACTACAGGGACAGAATGATCACTATGCTTCATATAGAAAAGAGAAAGCCAAAAGTGCTAAAATGTATGAGAAGGCAGTTATGATTCAGAATTATATAAGGATGAGATGCTGGCTTGTGTAACAATAACTTTGATGTTGTTAACTCTCGACCAATGGCAACCCTTCTGATGAGACATCTCCAGCCCTCCCCCCATCCTCTACTGCTCTGCCCAGCTTCTGCAAACTCATATTCATGGCCTCTTTAATAGGGTCCATCCATCTAGCATGTGGCCTTCCTCTCTTTCTACTTCCTTCCAA
>JAIPUX010001880.1:98830939-98850452 GCA_020142125.1 Phrynosoma platyrhinos | reverse complement strand
TGGATGGAATGGAGGGAGGGCTCTTCTTCTTACTCTAGGCCCGATGGAAGGGGTTGGGGTGCTGATCGTGCGGCTGCCCCTCCACTTCCCTGCCCCCAAGACGGCCCTTTAAGCCATCTGCTTAGGGGGTATGCCACTTTATATTTTGGTATCTACAGGGGGTCCTGGAACCAAACCCCAGTGGATCAACTGTACTTTGTAACTATTTAATATATGGCTTAATGATAATTGTTGATGGCTAGTGGGTCTGATATCAGTAGGCCAATGAACTAACTCAGTGCAATCAAACACAAACCACAGGAAGCCTCTGACTAAACAGTAATGAACCACAAACACAGACAAATCATGTAAACAAAAATACCTAATTCTACTATGTATAGCTGTTCATATGCACATGTACTATAAACACATACTTAATACCACTTGGTTCAATATGAATGAACTTATTTCCATCATTGGGGGGGGGGGATCATCATGTAGAATGGGGTTGTGCATTTGCTACCATTGCATTTGCAGATGTGAACTATGTATTAATGTCCACTGCACCTTGTATATAAATGTGTAATTCTACAAGGAGGGAGATATACTACATAACCCCAATGTAGGGATTTCACCAGTTTTTCACATTTGTTTCATGTACGTAAGTGTCTCAGTAGAATGATGTGATGTAAGAAGTGGGCTAATGTTGGAAGATGGAAGAAGTGGGCTTATGTTGGAAGATGGTAACAGCAAAATTGATTTTGTTCAGTTTCAGGTTGAGTCTCTCATATTCAAAATCCCTGGGACTATAAGTGTTTTGAATTTTGGAATATTTGCATATACTTAATGAGATACCGTGGCAATGGGATCCAAGTCTAAACATGTTATTTATTTATATTTTGTATACACCTTATGCACAAAGCTTGAAGGCAATTTTATACACAATATTTTTAATAATTTTGTGGATGAAACAAAGTTGGTGTACAATGAACCATAGAAAACCAAAGTGTCACTATCTCAGACACCCATATGGACAATTTTGGATTTTGGACTACTTTGGATTTCAGAATTCCTGATATGGGAAGCCCAACCTGTATATCCCACCTTTTCACTAATAGTTGAAATAATTATCAAATCATATCTAAAAACATGCAAATATTTACTGTTAAAATACAATTTAAAAATTCAAAAAATTAAAACCAGTTAAAACAAATCCATTTAAAATAGGGGTAGGCAACCTTTCAGCTCCCATAAGCCTCAGCCATGTTGGCCAATAGTCCCATGTTCGCCAATAGCTCCTGGGATTCTGGGAGCTGAAGTCCCTCAGCCGTTAAAGGGGAAAGGTTGCCTACCCCTGATTTAAAACATGAAGATCTGTTAAGATCTGCAAAGCAGCACACTACTCAAAGTGTGGACAATTGGGTTTTAAATCTCTCAGAAGAGCTTTTTCACCTACCAGTCAAAGGACAGCAGAGAGAAAGCCAACCTAGCCTCCTTGATGAGGAAGTTCTACAGCCTGGGAGCTATCATTAAGGAGTCTCTCTCTCCCTTCTTTCCATCAAACATGCCTGGGGAAGTGGTAGAACTGAGAAGCCCCTTCCCAGAAAATCTTATAACCCAGATAGACTCATGTTGGATGATAAATAGATGTTCATTGATTGCAATAGACAATCATGATGGTAACTGCAGAAATATCCAGTTTGACACTGTTTTAACACCTACAGGCCAATGCTTTGGAATCCTGGGATATGTAGTTTGTTGTGGAACCAGAGCTCTCTGAGAAAGCTAAATATCTCACAAAATTACAAATCCCAAAATCCCATGACATTGACTCATGGCAGTTAAAGTGGTGTCAAACTGTTTCATTTCTGCAGCACATATTCAGCCTCAGATAGCCTGGAACAGAGTTGTAAAGGGTTTATTCAGTAAATGGCATTGTACTGGGAATGCAAATTCTCAAACCATGCTTGTATTTTACACCAGTCAGGGAATCCTAGAAATAAGGCATGCATTAGAAAATAATTAAATGCTACTTTTTTCATTGGAAAACTTCATTTGAAATCTTTAGGCAGGATAGGATTGAGAACTATTTAACAAGCATATATAGTGGGAAAAATACAGTGAAGAAGGCTAATACTTGATAAATAACAAATTGTAATGCTTTCTTGATTTTATTAAGTTCAGCATGCCTTACTGCTAACCAATAAATGTCTTGGAAAATTAATACAATTATTGGTTTTTGAATTTAAGTTTCATTTGCAGCTCAGCTTTCTGAGCTGGAATACTAACATCAAGAAATTTCTGAACTGTGGTTCAGTGTATTTCATGTCATTAAACACTGGCCCTGATTTTATCTGACACTTAATTCTGTGCAGGGCCAAAGAGCTCTATAATTCACATGATAAGTGCAACTGTAAATATCTGGCGAGAGGAGATTGTTGTGATTCACTGGAAAGAGATATTGTATTCTAAAAGGGACATACACAGATTGCTAAAAAAATGGGATCAATGACTAAACTGATGACAAAATTATATTGGAAATATTTCCCTTTAAAAACAAGTTCATTAACCTAATCATACCTGTGGGACATTTACCTGGTTATAACTAAGATAAATAATAGAATTATGGAGTACAAGAACCACTATAGAGTAATGGAGGATGGAAGCAGAATCCTATTTCTAATGTTTCCTATGATAGATTGATGGATTGATCAATCAGTCAATACTGAGAGTGGGGGTGGGATGTGTAAGGTTGTTAATCTTAAATTAGTTTTTTTTTTAAAAAAAATACTTTTACAGAAATTTCTTTAAAAGGAGGAAATATTCAAAAATCACAACTCTACCTGTAGCTGGATAGGTTGTAGATGGATAGACTCAAGCAGACAAGCCAAAGCCCAGAGTTTGCAACACCCCATCAGGGCAGTTGATGATAGGGTAAATTAGAGGTCTCTCATTCATTAGGCCACCATATGTCAAAGTTGATTTGATAGCAGTTAACCACAACAACCTGTAGATGGCATTGAAACTGACCACTGCACACATTAGGACACTATGATTTTATTCATATACAAATTATGGTACCTGAGACACTGAGATTATAATTAGAAGATAATAGTAAAATTTTCCTTTAGCACTGCAATACAATGAAAGGCTCTAGAACTCCCTTCCTGTGGAGGCCAGAAGAGTCTCCTCTTTGCTGTTCTTCCATAGGCAGGCAAAGACAATATTATTATTATTATTATTATTATTATTATTATTATTATTATTATTACAACTACACCAAATCTCTGAAGTGAAAGGGTATAGCAGTGGGAAAGCTCCTATATGCTTACAACAAGATGAACAAATGTAACTTTGTGAAGTCGTAGGCTTTCATGGCTGGCATCCATAGTTTTTTGTGGGTTTTTCAGGCTGTGTGGCCATGTTCTAGAAGAGTTTCTTTTTGACGTTTTGCCAGCATCTGTGGCTGGCATCTTTCTCTGAAAAGAATGTAACTTTGTTATACAAAATCAATCATACATGAGACTCTTCATGTATGTCAAGACAACAAATATCAGTCATTTTAATCCAACTCAGATTTTATTGACTCACAGGTTTTTTCAAACTTCAAAATTCTTTCCTTTTTTCAAAGCAAAAGCTAAAGAAAGATATTGAGTGGTTGGATGGATTTATTTTGAATTTAAAAGACACATCATTTAAGCCAATGTTTAGTGCTAAGTCAGATGTACTATGAAAAGATATTTTCTATATACACAGTTGAAAATATGCTAATCCAATGTGTTCAGAATCAATGTCAAAGGCATTCTAGACTGGTAGATAAAAGACTCATCAGAGAAACTTTGTAGTCCGATGTAAAAAAGATATAATTGAACACTGTCCTCTATACTTAATTCAAATAAATTAAGTGCTAGAGGAAAAACCATTGCAGACAAAAAGAAATGTTTCTATTAACTTGGGTGTAAAAAGAGGTAATTTGCTTTCTGGCAGAACCAGTTGCATATTGGAGGAAATCAAATGAAACCATTTTGATATGCTCTTACAAATTCATACTTTGAAAAAGATAAAGAAATAGGGCTTTTTTTTAAAAAAAATACTGAAATGTAAAGCAAAAATAATATAAGGCTGCCATGCCTCCAAGATGTAATAGTGTGGGAAAGAGGAGACCAGGGGGGCTTTTTATGAATGTTACCTTTTTCTTGGTATTTTTATTTATTATTTTAGTGTGTTTAAATAAACTAGATTAGGTGCACTTCTGAAAATTGAACAAAATTCCTCAAATCCAGCAGAAGAAAGTTGAAACACATTGCTTGCAATCAACAATCATGATGGACACTCTACATGGATTAGTGCTTTCCTGCACTTGAATACCATGGAAACTTGAGGGTTTTTTTTCCTGAAAGTATCCAGTAGTAGTAAAGGTAAAGATATTCCCTATTGACAAGGTTGTCAAGTCATCTTTGGCCATAAGGGGAGGTGCTCATCTCTGTTATTAAGCCAAAGAGCCAGTGTTGTCAGAGACTACTCTGTGATCATGTGGCCAGCATAACTGAACAGAATGCCATTTACCTTCCCACCAAAGTGGTACTTATTTATCTACTTGCACTTGCATGCTTTCAAATTGCTAGATTGGCAAATGTTGGGACTAGTGATGGGAGGTCACCCTATCATGTGGCACCTGGGCCTCAAACTGCCAACCTGCCAATCTTACAATCAACAGTTAGTGTTTTAACCACTTGAGCCACCATGTCCCTCCAGTAGTTGTAGTAGTAGTAGTAAACAACTTTACTTATGCTTTATTTATTTTAATTTATTTATACTTTAGTTATTTATACAAAATTGGGATTTAGGGTAGGTTTTAATTTACAGCAAATACAATAGTTAAAACATACAAAGGTCAAAATTAAAATAGAATTAAACTATTCATAATATTAAAACAAGTTAATAGATATACCTAAAAAGGATAAAAAGCAGTTAAAAACAAATAGATATAAATCTCCTTGCATATCCTCCCATCCTGAGGCCTTGCCATTCAACAGAACAACACAGAGATTAACATGCAAATCACATCCTCTCAACCAAGGGTCACACAGTATATATACCCCACTCACTTCCATGCCAGCATTCTCTGAAGATGCCATCCACAGAGGCTGGTGAAACATCAGGAATAAATTATTCTAGAACTTGGTCACATAGTCTGAAAAACCCAGAAAAAAAAACTACAGTTGAAAACAGTTCAGTAAAAACAGTAGAGCACACTCTAAAGCCCTTTCTCTAAAAATCTTGAGTTCTAAAACCCTGTTAGAATAAAAAAAGACATTTTGTGCCTATGGTAGGACAGCAAGAAGACCATTTGACCTCACTGGAAAGGGAATTCTAGAGTCAAAATGGAGGTAGAGAGTGGGACCGTACATTCTTGACCTCCACCCATTTATGGGGGGGGGGGGAAGAGTCCCTTCATATTTGTGAGAGAAACTATTAGAAAACTGAGAGCCCTATGAAAACTTATATCATAATAAATATGTTCATTACTAAGGGGGGAAGCAGACGAGAGCTTCCCAGACGCCCTGGGCCGGCGCGCCGCGGGGCCGCAGCCTCCGCACCTCGGCGCACCGGCAGCGACCCTGGAAGGAGCGCTAAATCAGCGCTCCTTCCTCAAGACAGCGAAAGTGCGCACTAACAGCGGCGGGCGCACTTTCGCTGTCTTTTCCGCCGCGGCGCGTTCGGCTGCCGCGGCGTGAGGTCTTCCCCGGAGCGCCGGCCGTGCGGAGGGCCGGCGACTCCGAGGGCGACCTCAGGGAGAGGAAGGGGCGCCGAACGTGCGGCTGCCCCTCCTCTTCCAAGCCTCCAAGACGACCCTATTAGTCGTCTGCCGAGGCCTTTAAGTTTCTACTGTTCATGCTTCTCTGGCCCAGAGTCACATTCATACTACACAAATATGACACCATGGTCCAAATACACTGTTCAAATGATCCAGTTGGAGACTACTTTAACTGCTCTGGCTCAATGCTAGGGAATTCTGAGAATTGTAGTTTTATGAGACATTAGTCTTCTCTGTTAGAGAGCTTTGACACCACAATAAACTACAATTCCCATTATTCCCTAGCATTGATCTAAACCAGTAAAAGTGGTCTCCAACTGGATCATTTGTGTAGTGTGTTTTGGACCCACATTTCCACTTTAACTTCTACATTTTCATCATATAGAATCCTGGGATTTGTAGTCTAGGAAGTAGCATTTAAAATTCTTAATCAGAAAGCTCAAAGGTCGGTAACCTTTGTTGCCAGTTGGCTGGGAGGGTGGGAAATGGCGTGGGGGCTGGGTGCATGAGCACACGCGCATGTTTGCCCCCATGCGTGCACATGCTTTTGACACCCGCTGCCGTGCGCATGTGTGCACGTGTGGGGGCGCCATTTTGGAAGGCCCAACGGCACCGTGTACATGTACACCGCACCGTTAGGGGTTCCAAAATGGCACCCCGTATCACACGTGCATACACGCATGACATGGGCACCATTTTGAAAGCCCCACAGTGGCTGCACAGTGAATTCGTACGGCACAGGCACAGTGGGGCCTTCCCAAGGTCCAACAGTGAGCCGATTCCAAGGCCTCAGCTGGCCGGGTTCGGCCTGCAGGCCACAGGTTGTCAACTGCTGCTCTAATGCGTCATCTAAATACAAACTCCAGGATTCCATAGGATACAGCCATGGCAGTTAAAGACAAGTCATTGTGCAGTCTGAAAGGGCTTCAGTGATGGACAACTTGTAGAGGCTGGTGGGGTAAAATTGTGCCACCTTAACTCACCAGGGGAATGATCACACATAACTCATTGCTAATGTGAAAGGTAGTAAAACAATGGCATTTTACACTGAGGATCCTTTGAAATGAAGTATACACCCTGCAAACTTTCTTACTTTATTTATTTATTATTGAATTTATACCTACCTTTTCTCCAGGCGTGAGAGAAACATGTTACCCAAGAACTTGAATCTGTTTGTAAATGAGGTGCATGCAGAACTATTTCCCTTTTAAAACACCATTTTTTCTCTTTCAAAGGCAAAATGGCATCCTTAATGGCAAAATGAAAGCCAACATGGTATAGCAGTTTGAGTATTGGACAATGAAGTTGGAGTCCAGAGTTCAAATCTTAGTTCAGACATGGAAACCCAGTGGGTGACTTGGGCAAGTCACAGTCTCTCATCCTCAGATGAAGACAAAAGACAAACCCCCTTTGAACAAATCTTGTCAAGATAGATACATACATCCTAGGGTTTCTATAAAATGGAACTGACTTGAAGGCACACAATATCAA
Source organism: Phrynosoma platyrhinos (assembly GCA_020142125.1). Classification (NCBI taxonomy): domain Eukaryota; kingdom Metazoa; phylum Chordata; class Lepidosauria; order Squamata; family Phrynosomatidae; genus Phrynosoma; species Phrynosoma platyrhinos. The sequence goes on along the minus strand of JAIPUX010001880.1, from coordinate 98,843,164 downwards.
AAATAGGTAAAACACCACATTTCTCACTGTGGTGAGAGGACTGGACAACCTTGAAAAAGGACACAAACAGATTGGGGCATATGGCCTGCAGATCCTTACCTTAGCATTACTCAGCCTTTGCCCTCCTACTTTCATACTAAAGAGAGGAAAAGCACAAGCCCACCAGTTCAATGTACCAACAATTAGGGAGAAAAGTATGAATCTCTTTGCAAGTGTGGGTTTTATGTAAGTAGGCTTTAAACCCTCCTCAATCAGGATTTAAAATCATCATTACATATATACAGCAAGCTCCTCATGCTCTCCTTCCATACAGTAGATGTCAGAGCCAGACAATTCAGATTCAATTGTCAGGGCTAGGGCTCTTTTGTCCATGCAGGTATTTGGAATTGTTTCAGGGAAATAAAACTGAATATGACTTTTGTTGTCATATGCTTGTATCACAAATCACACAGAAATGGCTGTCTTGTGAGAACTTCCATGATAAAATGGTGAGTTTCAGAGGATTGCACCAGCATAAGTATCATAGCTATATGCTAATGGTATATCTCTAAATGCAGGATCTCCAGAATTACTTACCTTGATTTCTTCAATACACAGACAGAAGTACCCCTAGCTCACTTTACTGACATAAAAAGCAGCATATCTGAAGAGCAGAATTCACAAGGAGGTTTTCCATCTGAACAAGTTTTCCAAGCTGCTTACATAAGTAGACCTTACATGCAAATAGAAGCCTTCCTTGTATCAGGAAATCTATCTTGTGACTCATCACTTTAGGAAATAAAAGAATGTTCAAAAATATTTGGGAAATGGTTGAAAAATGTGTTCCTCAAATGTCAGAAAACCCTCATGAGGAGAATCTTGGACTGATGAGAATCTTCACAAGTACTATTTTGCACAGAATCTGCATTTGTTGTTTCCCCTGCACATTAAACAGGACTAAACAACATGGGGAATTTTGTTCATAATAACTCCACAACTTCAGCATTTCCTCTGTAGGAAACTAAAGCACTCCTGGGGGTTGATTATCCAACATCTGTTTAAAAAAAACTCCAAAGGAGGAGAGTCCACCACCCTGTTAGATACGTCATTCCATTGTCTAACAGCTCTTACTGTAAAAAAGTTCTTCTTAATACTTTTTTGTAATTTAAATCCATTGCTTCATGTTCCAATCTCTGGATCAACGGAGAAGAAACTCACTCAATCCTCCACCTGACATCCCTTCAGATATTTAAAGATGGTTGTCTGAGTCTTCTCTTCTCCTAGCAAAATACACCTAGTCCCCAACATAGGTCCCTCATGAGGCTTAAGTTTCCAGACCTTTGGTCTTTGCAGACTGCCAGAAATAGTGCAAATTGAGTCCACTTTAAATTGAGGCACTGCCCTGGCTCAGTGCTAGGGAATTATGGGAACTGTAATTTATTGTGGCACCAGAGCTCTCTGACAGAGAAGGTTCAATGTCTTAGAAAAAAAATACAATTCCCATGATTCACTAGCACTGAGCCAGGGCAGTGCCTCAATTTAAAGTGGACTCAATTTGCACTATTTTTGGCCGTCTGCAAAGGTAGTCAGTCACCCACCTCTGGACCTGTTCCAAGTTGTCAATATCCCTCTTGAAATGTAGTACCCAGAACCAAACACAGTATTCCAGGTGTGGTCTGTCCAAAGCAGGACACATGATGACACTACTTCTCTTGATCTGGACATACCTCTAGTGATGTAACTAACAATTGCATTGGCTGTTTGGCCATCACATCATACTGTTCATTCATGTTTAGCTTGAGGTCTTCTAGACCCTTTTTCCTATAATAGTCCTTTCAAACCAAGTGTCACCCACCCTATATTTGTGTATTTAATAACTCCTTCCAAGATTTAATACCTTACATTTATCTCCACTGAAATTCATTCCTTCCTTCCTTCCTTCCTTCCTTCCTTCCTTCCTTCCTTCCTTCCTTCCTTCCTTCCTTCCTTCCTTCCTCTTTCTTAGTTATGGCCCAACTTTCCAATCTGTGAAGGTCATTTGAATTCTAAGGCATTAGTTACTCCTCCCTACTAGAACTCAAGGATCTATCTCCTTTTGGTCCATAGTTTTCTTATGTTCTAACCGTACTGGATAATGCCAGAACTTCTTCCCCTTTTCTATCACAGAGACATTCAATTGCTTTGGCATGGTAACTGTATCAGGAATGGATAGTGTATCACAGGGGTAGGCATCCTTTCCCCAATAACCCAGGAGCTATTGGCCAACATGGGACTATTGGCCAACATCGCCGAGGCTTCTGGGAGCTGAAGTCCCTCAGCGCTTAAAGGGGAAAGGTTGCCTATCCCTGGTGTATCACAAAGGTATTCCCCTTTGACAATGTTGTCAAGTTGTTTCTGACTGCAGGGTGCAGTGCTCATCTCTGTTACTAAACCGAAGAGCCAACTGTCATGACTGACCTGGGTCTGACTTTGCTTAATGAGCCTGAGGAGGAGACAGATCTGGGGCTACCTACAGGCTCTGTTTTGTCAGAGGAAATGCAGGAGGCTGCAGAGGGAAAGACAGACTCTATGCTGCAGGTACTAGGACCTGTGGAGAGAAGACAAGCCAAGGATCCTTGAGGCATTCATCTAGGCTAGATGTCAAAAGGACAGCTAATCACGATCAGCTGAAGCATGCTGAGGCTTTTAAAAAGACATCAGATGATATGATTCTCTGCAGCTGGCAATCAGTCTTGTAGCTTCCCTAGTTGCTATGTATCCTGTTCTCTGCTATCGGACTTCTGTTTTCTTACCTCTGGAACTGCCTTGTGACTACTCTTCTGCTTTTCCCTTTGCTGTTAAGCACTGGACTCTTGTGGTGTGACATTTGGAACAGAATTTTGACTACTCCTTTGCTTATTTCTCTGTGGTGCTGTCCTTGGAAGAGGTAAACAGGACAGGACTACTCTGTGGGTCATGTGGCCAGCATGATTGCACAGAATGCTGTTTACCTTCCTACTAAGTGGTACCTATTTATCTACTTGCATTTGCATGCTTTTGAATTGCTAGGCTGGAAGAAACTGGGACTAGTAATAGGAGCTCATTCCATTGTGCAGCACCCAGGCCTCGAACTGCCAGCCTTGCAATCAATAGTTAGTGTCTCGACCACTTGAGCCACTGCATCCCTGCAATATGGGCAACATGTGATCCACCAAATGTTTTGGAATTGCCACTCCCATCCTTCCTAGCCAGCATGGTCAGTGGTGAACAATGATTGGAGTGATGAGCCAACAATATCTGACCAAAAGCATCTGAAGAAGTAGACTAAAGTCTACGAAAGCTCACGCTGCCAACTTCTTTCTTTCAGTTAGTCTCAAAGGTGCTATATGATCTCTCTACATAGAAATATCTAGAGGACCATTCCTAAGTTGACCTGATCTGTGTTCCTAAGGCCTGCCTGCCTGTCTGCCACTAGAGAAGTACAAAAGCCTTCCACAGACCAGACTATAGCAGTATGGGATCATTTGGAAAGAATCTGTAGCTGTTTATGATAGGTTGCCAACCACAGAACCCTGCCACTAGATCATCTTTATGAATGATGTTATGTCACTACAAGTGTCATGCTCATGTTCAGCCTATGAGCTACTATAGGCACATTTCTGCTTTTAATAATAATAATAATAAAGTTTATTTGTATCCCGCCCATTGGTAATCCAATTTTGCATTTGCCTACTTGTTACTTCTGTTCTCTCTCATTCCTCTTGCCTTTGCATAGCAGAGAAAGCAAGAGACTGGAGCAGGCAAGAGACTGGATCAGATTTGAATGCCCAGGCTGACCATGAAGAACAGCAGCAATAACATTTTCCAAATGGCACACCACCACTCTGACTGCCATACACTATTGTCAGTTCTGAGAGAACTTACACTTCCTCGATTTGTGTCAGGTACACAAAGACTATGGGCATCCCAGTGTAATGATCTGACCATGAGGGGCAAGTTTATTATTGTTTAATTATGTACACAGAACACTCCAGGCTACAAAGCCATAGATTTTTAAGTTGAATGTTCTACGAGGAGGCTGAAAACTCTGGTGCAGGTTTATTAAGGGAAGCTTGAAACCAATCTCCCTGTATGTACCTAGTAAGCTGCACTTTTGTGCCTCTAGCTACTTGATTAGTGCTCACAATCATAGCGTTGAGAGCTCAGGCGAATATGATTTGCTCTTGTTGTATTTCAACTGAAAGTTCAATTTGCTTCCACAATGGTATGTCTGCCCTCCAGAAATTGTACCCCCTGCCGTCTTTTATTTTCCATGCATAATGCACCTCTGACTACAGTGGAAATTGGATAAGGTGTGGGGGTTTTTTAACTGTAATACAAGAAAATGACCTGAAAAGTAATGTAATACATTTTGCAAAACTTAGTTCTTAGCAGAAACATATCAAGCCACTTGGAAGTAATATGAAAAGTCAGCAAACAGGGTTATCTGCCCATTTTTTGATATCATTTTATACTTTTACATTCTCTGCACTTCTGTAAATGCTGCAGCCAATTTGTCTCATGTTAAGTGAGGTTTTCTACTGTTCCATTGAAGATAGCAATGAAAGAACATAGAGGGAAATGGAAAGTGCAGGAAGCCCTTTGAGATTCTTATCCCAACCCTCATAACATTTATAGGAGTTTCCTCTTTTTTTAAAAAAAAAAAGAAAAAGAAACATATTAAACTTCATCTTAGCTTCATCATTTTTATCAACTAATGGTATTAATAAAAGAGGAATGTGGCTATGTTTTTCTCTTGAACATTAATGTTAGATAATTCTGCATGCACAGAAGTACCCCAGATTATGTATGACCAGTTCTCTGCAACAGAGGTCTAATTTGCACTGCAGAAATAAGGCAGTTTGACCCCACTTTAACTGCCATTGCTATGGAATCCTTTATATTTTGTTGTGACACCAGGGTTCTCTAACAGAAAAGAATAAATACCTTACAAAACTGCAAGTACCAGAATTCCATAGCATTGAGCTATGGTAGTTAAAGAAGTGTTAAACTTCATTCTCTCTGTAGTGTAGATTAGACCAATGAGACTATCACTCTACACTCTTAAAATGGGGCTAAGTCATTTTAACTGCTCTGGTTGCCTTTTGTTGCATTCTGGAACTTGTAGTTTAGGAAAAGGCATTTAGAATATTCAGCTAGAGAGCCTTTAAGGCTCACAGAACTATAAACCCAAAATGCAACAGAAGGCAGTCAGAGCTGTTAAAGAGAACTAGCCCCGTTTTAACAGTGTGGTGTGATAAGTTCAAAAAATTAATTTGCAAGATATCAGACTTCCGGTGGCATGGTGGGTGCATCGGTCTCTAGTCAGGAGGGCTCTGATTAGAGATCGCTTGTTGCATGGACAAGTCCCACTCGGATTATTACGGAGAGGGTGAATTGTCCCCCCGATAAAGGGGACTCAGAGGGGCCCATGATCACAGGCAGAGAGACCCTCCAGAGCGGCTCAGAAAATCTAAATTAACATCAGGAAAGCAGCAAAGCGCCACCACCACTTTCACTCTCCTTTCACTTCTTGAAGAAAGCATCGTAGGGAAAGTTTAAATGAGTAAGCAAGTCTACTAAATTACTTCTTCTAGCAACTATATCTCCACTTTACTAATTTAAGAAAATCAACAATATATCTGGAGACCTGGGTTACAAGAGAGTGGAGAGTGAAAAGAGTTTTGGCAATGGTGAAAGTCTGAAATAAAATTCATTTCAGCTTCTGAGAGCAGAAAGGCTGTTGGCTGGTGATTATAATTGTGAAACTACTGACTAAATTCCCAATCAGACTGTTATATGGCTTCTATATAGACTTTAATTGACTTGCTAAATCAAAGAATCTAGTGGAGTGTCTTTATGAAATTGGCTGGGAAGAGGAGCTAAAGGAATTAAATAAATTTCCAAAGGAGAAAGATAGAAATTTTCAGTACTCTAAAGAAGAAAACAATGAAACTGGACTAAGCTAAGGACTCAAAGTAGAAAACTGGATGGAAGATATCAGCTAAAATAACTTAGTAGGAATATCAAGCATCCTAATTAAAGGCATTGGAAGAGGAAGAATTAAAAAGGAACATTGCAATTCTAGTCCAAATAAAACTAACAAAAACAGAATAAATAGAAACCTGGATTTAAAGAGATAATATTATAGAAAAAGACTTCAACCACAGACTGGAAAGCTGTTTAGAAACTGATTTGTGCTAGGACTATATACAACAGTCTCTGAAGTTTAATTAGTTTTTGAAATAATGGATGTTTAGTTAGTCAATGAACTTTGTGAGGTGGTAACCAACCAAATACTATATAGAGTTATATAGAGTTAGAATCTAAAGAAATTAATTGATTTTCACTTTGTTGAGAACCTTGGATTTAGTTAAGCAGAAAAGGCTAGCGAATTTAGGCTCTCTATAACCCCTTTGTTTTGTCTAACTCCCTGTCTGAATCTAAAAATAAAAATAAAAATTAGGGAGTGATGAGGTGACCTTGAGATAAGCAAACAAACACAGTGGTGCATCTAGCTCTGCTGTTCTCTTCTCTTTCTTTCCTCAATTGGATTACTGTTATAGAGTAAGCAGGTTAGCAATAGAATAGGATTTACAAAGAAGAAAGTGTAAGAGAAGGTCTCTTGGGACTGGGGACAATATACTAACACAAGACTGATTAGTTGTGGGCTCTTTTGTTTTTTTTGGGAGGGTTGCTCCCCAATTTAAATAAATTTAAATTACATAAAAATTACAAAATTATAGTTGTGCTCAGCTTAAACCAAATTAATTTAAAAATAATTTATTTGGTCTGAGGAACAAATTAAATACTTATTTGTAAGCAAAACAATTGGGTTAAAAGCTTTCTCCTTTGTAGGCAGCCTTCCCCCCCTTCTTTTCCTTTGTTCCTCTAGAAATCCTAATTGGGATAGATTATTGAATTTTTAAGACAACAAGTATTGTATTGAGCTCAAATAGATAGGTATTATGTAGGCAACACAACACTTGGGAAAGGAAAAATAAAAATGACAATTACAAGGAGGAACATGTCTCAAGCTATCATGATGCTCCAGAAGAGGCCTCCTCTGGAGCATTTCTTCCATTTCCTGGAAGAAATGAGGAGAAACAGGGAAGAAATGAAAGAGGACAATTTAAGACTCAAAAATTAAATGAAACAAGAAATAAAAGATGAAATTAAAAATGAGCTTTCAGAGTTAAGACAAACCCTGGACAAAATTAATAATGATATGAGCAAAGAAACAAGGTTGGCAAAATGGAAACCAATCTAAAACAAATGGAAGCAAATATGGACAATTTAACCAAACAACCACTAGCGGCCAGCGAGGGTCTCAACAAAATCAAATTGAAACAAAGAGAAAGCTGTTTCAAACTATGTGCCCTACCAGAAAGGAATGAAGAAAATCTATACAAATTTTTATCTCCAATATTAGCTGAATACATAAGTGAACCTGCTGAAATGTTCCCATGGGAACTAGATAGACTTTATAGAATAAATTTGAAGGCTGCAAGAACAAGGAATGACTCGAGAGACATTGTAGTTTATTGTGTCAGGAAGCAAACAAGGGACCTAATTATACAACTAAGCTTCAAAAAAGATCTGGTAATAGAAGGCAAAATGATTCAAATCTTTAAAGATATCCCAGGAAGAATATTGAGACAAAGGAAAGACCATTTTTTTCTAACCGACCAACTTAAAAAATATGGAATCCCATTTAGATGGGAAGAAATTGAGGGAATTTCCTTTACCTGGAAGCAAAAAAGATACAAACTGAATACAATTGAAAAAGCCACCAATTTTGGGGCAAACAATTGGAGGGATATTGAAAGAGGAACAAACGGGAACCAAACTGAGGAAAGATATGGGAGAAGGAATTTAGAAAGAACAAGATCACAAGAAGCATAAAGAAAAAGACTTGAGGAAGAGGAGAGGAAGAAGCAGGGACCAGAACATGAAGATGAAGACAGCAAGAGAGCAGAAAGTAAAGGGAAAGGAGTTGAATAGCCTATGATTTAAGGTGAGGAATAAATTTGATCTCTTATAAATTACCAACTTTAAAGTAATATTTGGTGGGGGTAATGAAAAATTTTTCTTAATAATAATAATAATAATAATAATAATAAAATTTATTTATATCTCGGTTAATGAAATCAATCCAAGTGGCCTACAATAAAAGAAAATACATACATCAAATTCCCAAACATCCCACCTCCCAATAAAACAGTATTAAATGACATATAATTAAAATATCCATTAACAAATTTTAGAACCTACAACCAAAAAAATACGAACGCCATAGCTAAAATAATTTACAATGCCCCGGATCAAACTCAAAAGTGCTCCTCATCCACCAACAAGTGGTGGGGCCATGGAAGGAATGCAGAGTCAGAAGACCCAAGGCCGGAACAAGTTACTCTGGAAATGCCTGCCAGAAGAGATCTGTCTTGACAGCTTTCTTAAAGCAGTCTAAAGATGTCAACTGATGGATCTCATCCGGCAGATCATTCCAGAGTTTTGGGGCAACAACAGAAATTCTTGGAATGTTAAAGGGTTGAACATGCCTCAAAAAGGGAAAAAAAGTTTTTCTATTCATTAAAAAATGCAACTGTGATATTGTGTGTCAGCAGGAAACCCGCATAAAACTTAAAGATCTGAGGCTTGTCACAAACAGGAAATTGCGGAAAGAATATGTAGCAGCTGCAAATAAAAAGAAAAAAGGGATAATATTGTATATAGCTGAACATTTAGAGCAGGGGTAGGCAACCTTTCCCCTTTAAGGGCCAATGGACTTCAGCTCCTAGAAGCCTCAGCCATCTTGGCCAATAGTCCCATGTTGGGCAATAGCTCCTGGGATTCTGGGAGCTGAAGTCCTTTGGCCCTTAAAGGGCAAAGGTTGCCTACCCCTGATTTAGAATCTAAAGAAATCTTTAAGGACAAAAATGGAAATTGTTGGGCATGGAAATTGTGTGGAAAGATAAGAAAATCTTAATAGTAGGCATATATGGCCCACAGGAAAACACAAGGATACTCAAAAATTTATTTGAAGATAATTTGAACAAAGGAACTAAAACCACGATAGTGTGGGATACTAGTAAAGTGGTGCTAACAGGGTTTTTCATCCAACAAAACTCAGTCATTCAAAGGAACAAAAAAAAATGAAAAATGAGGTATTGCAAAAAAAAGCTAAAAGAGCGGAAAGAGATATTGATGAAAGAGCCAAATAATAAAAAAATCAGAGAAATAAAGTTAATTCAAAAGCAACTATCAATTGAAATGGTGGAGGAAGTTGGGAAAAAATTAAAGAGATTGAAACAGTATAATTTCGAACATTCAAATAAATTGGGTAGATGGCTAGCGTCAAGGTTAAGGAAAATCAAGGAAAAATGTCAAATTACAAAAATCAAAGAAGGGGATAAATCATATACAGAACACAGGGAAATTAAGGAAATATTTTCCAAGTTTTATGAAAATTTATATGCAGAGCAGCCAATTGAAGAGGAAAACCTGTGAATGTTTTTAGATAAGGAAGACTGGGCTAGAAGCAGTGAGGCACAAAAGGAATATTTAGAAACAGAAATTACAAGTGAGGAGATAATCAAAGCATTGAAACAAGCTAAAGAAGGCAAATCCCCTGGTCCAGATGGAGTTCCTGTAGTGTAGTACAAAGTATTTGCAAATGAACTACTCGATACACTTCAGAAAACTATAAATAAGTTTGAAATAGAAGGGATACCAGAATCATGGAAAGAGGTGGACATAATTCTCATACCTAAAGGTAAAGAAAACCTGGAAGACCCAAAAAATTATCGACCTATCTCACTCTTAAATAATGATTATAAGATTTTTGCAAAGGTTCTGGCTAATAGATTAAACAAAATGCTTAAAGGAAGTTATAGATGATGATCAAAGAGGAGAGACAATTAGAGACAATCTAAGAAATATTATTAATAAAATAGAATATTATGAAAGGCATAATTGGATTTGGGTTTTTTTTCGATTTGCAAAAAGCATTTGATTCAGTGAATTGGAGATCATTACTGTGAATTATGCTAAATATGAACATTGGGGAGAGATTTGTGAATCAGATAAAGAAAATATACAAAGGACAAAAAGCCCAAATAATAATAAATGGAGATAAAACACATCAAATAAAAATCAAGAGAGGGACAAGGCAAGGATATTCTCTATCTCCCCTGCTATTCCTGGTAGTCACAGAATTACTGATTAGAAGAATAAAAAATGAAGAAGATCTACAAGGAGTGAAAATAAAAAATTATAAATACAAAATTAGGGCATTTGTAGATGACTTAATAATTAATTTGGAGGATCCAATTGGGAAAACAAATTTGTTGATGGAGATAATGAAAAATTTTGGTGAAATTACAGGGTGCAAAATCAAGAAAAACAAATCAGGTATTATTACTAAAAATATGGATTTAGTAGAAGAGGAAAAATTACAAGAAATAGCAGGAATAGAGATAAGGAAAAAAGTAAAATATTTAGGAATCCAAAATACAAAAAAAATCAAATGAACTATTAGAAAACAATTATAAGCAATTATGGAAAGAGATAAAGAACGATTCAATAAAGTGGAACAAATTAAATCTTTCATTTCTGGGCAGATTAGCAGCGATGAAAATGATGGTTCTACCAAAATTGTTATACTTATTCCAAACATTACCAATTATTTCAACAACAAAAAATCATCCAAAGAATGGAATAAAGATATCACAAGATTTATTTGGCAAGGGAAGAAACCAAGGGTGAAACTAAAAATCCTACAAGACGCAAGAGAAAGGGGAGGATTAGCCCTACCCAGTTTTGAGCTCTATCATGATGCGTGTGGTTTGCTATGGATTAAGGATTAGATTATGTTGAAGAACAAAAGGCTGTTAGAATTAGGAGACGGTTTAGCTTATGGTTACCATGCATTTTTATTATACGGGAAGGAGAAATGTAATCAATCCTTTAATGAACACTGTATTAGGAAGGGTCTCCTAATAATCTAGAAAAAACATAAATGTAGAATCACCCAGAATATACCTCTTTGGGCTTCACCACAAGAAGCTTTTTATAGAAGGGAAATGATTAGATATGATAATTGGTACTTTTATAAAGATCTATTAAAATTTGAAAGAGGGACAATCAAAATTCTTACACAAGAGGAGATGAAGGAAAAAGGATTTGATCTAGGTTGGTACCAATATAGACAACTTTATGAGAAAGCAAGGATAGATATTAAGGAACATGGAATTAGAGGGGGAAGATCAGAAATAGAAGAAATTATCTGTGGAGAAAAAGAAGAAAACAATAGGGTTATTATACAAATCCCTACTAAAAACTGAAATGGAGGATGAAACTGTAAAGAATACAATGGTCCAATGGGCCAAAGACGTTAGACACAACATTCATCTTGTGCAATGGGAAAAAACTGGGGGGGGGGGGGGGGGGAAATTTGAGATACATGGCCTCTCAAAATTTGAAAGAGAATTGGTATAAAATGTTTTATCAATGGTATCTGAGCCCCAGAAAATTGACCAAAATATATAAAAACTGATAATTCTTGTTGGAAGTGTAGGGAGCCGAATGGAACATTTTTTCATTGTTGGTGGACATGCAAATACGCAAAAAGATATTGGGGAATGATTAATGATTTAATCAATGAGATAACAGTCACCAAAATAGAATTAAAACCAGAAATTTATCTTTTAGGAATTTTGGAGGACCAAATGGAAAGGAAATATGGAAAATTATTGTTTTATATGATCACAGTCGCCAGAATCCTCTTTGCAAGTAGATGGAAATCAAAGGAAATCCCAAACAAAGAAGATTGCCTTTGGAAGTTATATGACATTTTAGAAATAGATAAATTGACACTGTTGTTAAAGGGCTACTCCCCAGAAAAATATAACAAAGATTGGGAGAAAGTTTTTAAATTTATAAAAGAGCAATGGGGAGGGATTGCAATGGTTACTGGAAATTAATGTCAACTAGTATGTTTAAAGTAGTACAGTTAATCTAAGCCAAGTCAATGTTGTACAGGACGTATAACCGAAAATTAGGAAATGTAAATGAAGAAGTATAAGTCAAATATATTAGTGGGGAGGAAAAGTAAAGGCAAGTTAAGAAAGATAAGAGTTATTATATTAGGTTGAAATAACAAAGTATTAAGTAAGGAACTATAAGAAGTCACCATATATTTTATAAATAGAAGTGGTAGCTAGGAAG